>CM052354.1:16907049-17575713 GCA_028551475.1 Casuarina equisetifolia
ATTTTCAATAGTCCTCACTTATGTGGGCTTATATCAATGTAATTATTCATCTTCAATTATTTTATTAGTTGTTTTGTGGTTCATATATATAGGACATGTTGGATCCATTATTGTTGAATATGGGACTGGCTAGTGTGGACTAGTGTTTGCTATATAGAACAGTGATGAGTTGGACTATATTGGTAGTACACTTTGTATATAGTTAAGATCCCTCCTTTACCTCTCACTATGTGCACTATGAGTCTACATATGAAGACCATGTTGGTGGATTAAGAGGTGTTATATATTTGATCTCTATTATTATATTATATATAGTAACATGGTTTTATAAGCATTGTGTACAATACAATACACAGAAAAAGTATTTTTATATATATTATGAATTGATAAGAGAATATATACACAGATGGACGAAAAACTAGATAACTCTCTCTCTCTATTGGTTACAAACAACCTCTTCACGATCTTATAGACTAAGCCTTCTCATCAGCCAGTGAAACTAGAGAGAACAAGGGAGTAAATCTGGCCATTATCCTTGATTAGATGAGTTATCTGTCTGCAAGAATGAACTCCAAATCAGGTACGTTCTATGTGTTAAACTTTGTGTTCTAGATGAGTAGCAAGATCTTGGTTTTGAGCTCGTTTGAGCTCGGTTTTTCCAACATACTAAAGAGCCCATAAGCTCAACTCACCAAAGCTGTCCCGTGCCACCTCCTTAAAGAGGATTTCAGCTTCACTAGACAAAGTAAGCAAAGAGAGAAAAGGCTGCACCCTTTGGGATCTTTTTCCTTTTAGTTAGCATTACCGTGAATCACTACACTACAAGCAGAAACCAAACTGCAAAGTTACTGCTAAGATGCCAGTAACCTTCAATATCCCATGGTCCCTATCCTAGTTCATATGTTTTGATTTGAAGCACAGTTAGTAAACAAAGGAATAAAAATATAGTGATTCTTTATTACAACAAAAATGACTCTGATCCTGTTAATTTATGAGAAAAATGCAATGAAAAAATAGGAAATGCACCCTCCTTTTGCCATTAGCATTTCAAAACAGTTTAAAGATCAAAGAAATAAAGAGCTGAATCGTACAGTAGAATTGCTTCTTGATCAATTGCATTGGTGTCTAAAGCGCAGAAATCTCCCAGAGACACAAAAATACTTGGCTAACAATCTACAGCGCCCTAAGAAGAGAAAAAGAAAAAGGAAACACAGAAAGAGAAGAAAGATGTATTTACATTAATTTCACGATCTTCTCCATCCTGATCGAGGTACATGACATTGCAATCCTTCGTGTCGTAAACATTCCCCGGTTCATCCACTTTCGCCTCTGCGAGCATCAACAGACATTGGTCCCAATCCTTAAGCTCCTTCTGATCACCACCAACACATAGAAACTAAAACGACAACCACGTAGTCGATGCAGTCGAAAGCAAATATTATCGAAAGAGAAAATTGGAGAATGGCAAAGGGGGGAGACGGATAGTGGGAGGCATTAGGCGGCAAAGTAGCAGAAGCGGAGAATGAGAGTGAGAGAAAGAAAGGTTTCAGTGAGCGCCAGAGGATGGTGTTGCGTTAAGCAGAGGAGGGAGGACCAATTGAAGGGGTTTTATAGAGTGAAATGAGCGGGAGCTTCCGATTCGTTACTGGTGTTTGGGCCTTTTCTAAGTTTTCAAGTGGGCTTTGGAACCTTTCGTTGATTCATTTAAGACCGCCCGTTAAGTTCGAAATTCATTTTTAATTTTATTTTCTGAAATAGAAAATAAAGTACAAGTTTTCCCATATTCTACCTTTTACCGAGACTAAGAAGGCATGTCTTCAAAAAAAATTTATATTGCTTGTCATAAAATGTAAATTGATATTTATCAATTGAGATATTTCTTTTTTAAAAAAAATTACACCCATTTTGTTTTTATAATTATTTTTAGACTAACTTATTTTATGTTGTTATTTGAAATTCTTATAAGACTTCGGGTAAATAACTCTTCAAACTAACCTATGATTGTTGGCAATACTATGATCTGTAAGAAGATGATAGGCTAACTGAGAATGGCATTAGAGCCCGAATAAGTTGCAAAAGAAAAAATAGCAATAACTCTTAAAACCTGGCACTGGCCGTCCACGAGGAGGTGAGTTCTTAGGTTTTCAACTAGGCTTGGAAACTTTCGTGCATTCAGTTCAGACCACGCGTTAACTTCGAAATTTATTTTTACTTTTATTTTGAAATAGAAAGTAAAATACCAGTTTTCCCATATTCTACCTCTTACCAAGCCTGAGAAGTTGTCTTCAGGAACCTTTTTACTGGTTGTGACAAAATGTAAATTTAAGAGGATAGAAAATAAAAGGGATTAAGAAGGGTGTTTGTCGAGAAGGAACATTCTCAACTAAATCATTTAAGTGGGATACTTATTATGTTCATTTAGGATTGTTAACATTAATATCATCTTATTAAGTAGTTTGTTATTTCATTAAGGCAAAGACAATCTTTGAGGTTCATAGGTAGCATTTCTAAACCATGATCTCGAAACGTAATCAAGTTATGAGTGATTCAAACATAGCCAAGTTTGAATTTCATTGGTTCAGAGGTAAATTCATTAAGTTCTTATTTCACAAGTCTGCATATATATAGATGGTGCCAAAACAAATTATCCTATCTAAGCCTTAATCCACCAACCCCTAAACTTGATGCATGACAATAATGGTGTATGTATGTGTTTAGCATAAGAAAGAAGGAACTGAATAATTTGAAAAAGGAATGTAATAGGATTAGCAAATGCAATTCTCATAGATAAGAAGAAAAGATGAAACAAGAAGCCAAGCCATTTATGCGCCTATCCTGCTCCTACATCTCATATATCGTGGTTTAACAAATTGAGTTCAACATCGAGAGAATCTATTTTTTCTGGTTGTTACTTTGTTCCTATCCCAGTACAATAAAAAATAAAATAAAAAAGAAAACCCAAATTAGCCGATAAGCTTCAGCTTCTCATGTCTAACTTGAGCAGCAACCAAGTTTGGCCAACCCGGACTTATCATCTTTGATATTTATTTTTTCTCCTTTGGTTGGAAGAGAGGCATCTCCATTTTCTCCCGCTTCCATTTGCTTCTTGCTTACAGTGTGGTAGATTTGAGTCAGTACCTCAGCAAAAGCATTCTCCACATTTACTGCTTCTAGTGCTGAAGTTTCCATAAAGTAAAGAGACTCATTTTCAGCATAGGACTTCCCTTCTTCAGTAGACACAGCCACCAAGTGGCGAAGATCCGATTTGTTCCCAACAAGCATCACAACAATGTTCGAATCCGTGTGCCCTCGTAATTCTTTCAGCCATCTATCAGCATTCTCAAATGTTGCATGCCGAGTGATGTCATACACAAGGAGTGCACCTACGGCTCCCCGATAATATGCACTGGTGATGGCACGGTACCTGAAAGTCAAGTACATGGAAATATTACATCTAGTCTATATCGATAAAAGTTTTAGTAGTATCTTCAACAATAAGATTTCAGATACTTCATGAGTCATGCCTTTAAATTTGAATTCTACGTCAGATCCAACAGCCACAAACTGTTTATTCCTTTGGCATTTTACAATGGACTCTCAACTCCTTCACGGGGGGCTCATGCAACGCATCAAGAGAAGTTTCATCAACCAGAGGTCAACCATACTCCAGCATGGGATCAAGGACAGGTAAAGGACAAATTAATTGCACACAACTTCCCTTTACCCTGGCTATCTACTAGAAGAAAAACTAGTATTGGATACAAAATAAGGTTGAAACTCAAAAAGAGTTAGAGCCATTCAGATACAATGTTTCCTTAATGGAGGATGATAACATTTCTAGCTCCTCTGGGTAAGAGAACAATCCAACAAGACAAAGTCGAGAGCATGAGAATATAGATTAACCTAACTTGAACCTTGAATATCAACAAAATAAATACAACCAACACCTTCAGAAGATAAAGGAGGGGACAACACCTCAAAAGGTCTTTTTGTGTCTGGGAGATGAGAGCAGCCTATTAAGGAACCAATGAGTAAGGCACAGTCCCACTAAGATTCAGAAGCACACATCAATCATAGAAGATTTCATAGCAAATTCAGTTTTCAGGGGAATATCAAAAGAAGATAATGCCATTTTTATGAAAATATTTATCGTGATCAAAATGACTAACTTTTATTAAGTTATTAAAAGGGCCTGAATCATTCTTGGAACATCTAAAAGCGTAGAAAACACATCACTTTTGACCTTTGATAAATAAGCATGTGGTCCAAGATAAATCATCAATCAAAGAAAAAGTCAATAAGAAATTAAAAAAAAATGTATATACACATGCTAGAAAAGCCCCAAAGATCTATTTGAACAAGAACAAAAAGGCTGAAATTTTCCAGTCACGCTAGTAGACATTGATACTCTATACTGTGTAGCTTGTTCACAAATTTCGCACTGAAACTTAGAAGCATTTCTAATGCATATATAATATTTGTTGTTATAACAAAAAGGAAAGGTATCCCAATCACTGATGCCAAGCCAAATTGCTGTGCAAAATCATCTAACCAAACAGTATGGCCTGTGTGAGTTAACCACGTCTCTAGGCCTGAGATAACAAATAGTAAAGGCATGCCTCAAACTATCATGCCAATTATCCTTCCCAGGATTAAGTCCTTAAGAAACAACTCAGTGAAAGTAATTGATGATTCTGGAATACAACTCAAGGTTAACGCTTGCAACTGATAATGATAGCTACAAGATCAGGTACATGAAGGATAGACAACAAGACTGAAGGTGTTGCAAATATGGAGCCTTTACCAAACACTAATAACAAAGAACCTTCAACTACTAACTTGTTCATATTATGATGGAGGTTGTAAGAAGAAGAAATGGAAGATAACTAATATATGATCTCAGATCCCCTAGATAAATAACCCAGATCATCAAAGTAGGAAATGTTCAAGGTTGTGCTAAATTACCTAATAAGTGCAAACAAAGAGGCTGATATATGATAATTTCCAATGCCAACATAAGCCAACGAACTGTGTCCACTCATTTTAAATGCATGCCAATAGATGCCTTGACCATAGGAGTAAGGCTAGCACGAGACCTAGTGACACCTTCCACTCTCACTAGACCATGAAATCTCCTACAAGTTTCAAGTTTCCTGAGTACTTCACCTATTACAATGGTCACAAATAGTGCCTTATCATCCACAGTGGCAACAATTGCCTTGCCACCATCCTAGCTTTGGAAATCAACTTTAAGATTACAATGAAATGCACTAAGCCAGACTATTCCTTATGAAATGCAGTGAGACTTACTGCTCTCACCATTCTAGATATATGTAACAACTCAAGGAAAAAAGAGGCCTAGAATCTAAGGACATACTGGATCATACTCAAAGTTTAAATCAGCCAAGAACTAGGAGTATGTTGCTCTTCTATCGTCCTCTAAACTTGACTGCAACTGCAATAATCTTCAGCTAAACACTTTGGTAAAGTTATGTCCACCACAAACCATGAAATTTATGAAAATAGGTGACTGCAGTCCACTCACCATATGTGGCCTTACGGATTGGCATTTCAATTTACAAAAGACATGTCGTATTCCCCTTTTTAGGATATTTTTGTGCTACTTTACCACAGATGTCCTTTGCCTGTAATTTATCCCAACTAATGTCTAATGACATTGAGTGTAACAGCCAAAACATGATTGTTGAATTTTTCTGTTCGACACTAATCACAATTAGAATCATCTAATATGTGTTGTGTAGAATCATCTAACTTGTAAGGTGGCTGACAACAATCAATCAAGGTAATTACGTCTATTCAACTTTCCAATATTTGCTTCTTCTTAATCCTGTAGCTAAGCGACCTGCTGTTTAGAGTTTATACCCAAAATTAAGCAACTTGCCATTTTGGTCACTGCTATTCACATTCAAGTTTGGACCATGTAATCTGCCATTTGCCATCAACACCCAAAACCACCAGCCATTTTTCTGTCTAATGAGAACTACCATGTGTAGCTGCTGAAGATCACAGTGCCGCCACTGAATTCCATCCCCCCACCCGAAAAAAAAAAAAAAAAAAAACAGCACATTGGAGCCACAGATCAATACAAATGTTTGCCAGTTCCGCTTGACAGAACACAAACAAACCATGATAGCCATGGATGAGAGACCCTTCAAGATTCAATAAAAGAACTGGACTATTTGATCTTCACTTCACATATGAAGAGGTTATTTATGTCAGTGGCCATAAATAGTGCCTTCTTGGTTTTTTATTTTTGGTCCAAAGTACTTTCTAGGATCTGGTTTATGTTGACACGAATTTGATGTGTATACAAGGAAGAGAGTAAATAAGAATAAGAAAAGAAAGAGCATGAAAATGATAGCTCCAGAATTAGGGATTTCCTCACAATGGAATAGTGTTTATTAAAATAACCTCACATGGTACGAATATATAAATGCTCTCCAAATTACAATGATAATCACATAAATAGGACATCAACACATACACCAGAGAGAAACCGTTCTTCTACACTTCACATTCTTCTATTAATTAATCTCTGTAAAATAACATTAAACTAGACTTTCAATCGTTATCATGAACCAAGGATTACCAACCACATATGCACAATACACCCAAACAGCTAGAGCTAGTCTTATTAGGGCTCTCTATAATCGCGTATATAGCCCCAAAATTGACCTAATACTCAAAAGATGTGGGGCTAAGTATATAATCAGCGTGATGTCAATAATTGATACACACAAGCAGATACAATCCATTTCTTGGAATTTAAAGTTGAATATATATTACAGTAAGCAAGGTTAATGCTGCGTTCTAAAAGGAACCTTGAAATGCAAGTCTTCGTAACAAGATATCATAGATCACCAACTGCCTAATGTGGACGCTAGTATGACTCAAGCCACCGCAACAATGCCCCCCCCCCCCCCCCAAACCACAACCAAAAAAAAAAAAAAAAAAAAAAGGAAACCACCACCACCACCACCACCAAAACCCAAGAAATAAGCCTGATGCTTTACCATTGCTTGGTTCTGATTGCAACCAAAACGAGGCCTTCTTGAATGTATTTTTCTCCGTGTTTGGCAATTGAAAAATTCATAAGATTTATAAGGATTTCAACTAATATCAAGGAAACTCAAAAAACCTTCGAGGGCATAACAAATTTTAATGATCAGACTTCAAACAGATTGATGACAGCAAATTTTTTACAATGCATTAAGACATTAAAATTTAACATGCATCAAGCAAAAGAAACTATTGGTTCATGATAAGCAATGATTCAGACAGAATTTTTTGGGTTCATGAGTAGAGCAACCTTGCCCACAAGGGAAAATACATGTTTAGGTGCATTATAATGATCTGAGCTCCTGAAGTCCAATCAACCCCCTAAACAACAGTAACAGAACTTTCCTTGAATAGATAACTATCAGGGGGGAAAAAAATCATGTTTTGATGCTTTTATTGCTAAACTAGCTAATAATCATGGTATTTTAAAAAATATTTTCATTTTCCAAAAGATTAGGATCACCCTCTATCTAACTACAACATTTGTTTCCTAACGTGATGCTTCAAAGGTGGACTATTGGCTTTAGCTAATTTCCCTCCCCTTCATAAACAAGAGAAGAACACTCTGCTTGTAATCTAACCATCAGCCTATCTTCCAAACAAACCAAAAACGACAGCCCAAAACAACAAAGCAAAATGAGAAACTTTTAAGATGATTTTCACCAGAAAGGCCTCAAATTCAATGTGGTTCTCGCCCACTGAAACATTTTGAATTGAAGCATGTAGGTATCTCCAATGCCTTACTAAAATCTTACCCATACACATCCAAGGATACAAACATGATAGCCAAAAGAAGTCAGACGAAGCAGCTTAAAAAACAGATCTGAGCTCACTTCGCCAGAAAGAATAATTATTTGAGTGAACATAATTTCCTCAAACAGCCAATGATACACATGGAATGAAGTCCACAACAACATCTACTTACAGATCTTGACCAGAAGAGATTATTCCCTCGAGACAAAGCAAAACAATGCCTTAATAAGATTACGAACACCCTAAGTTAACAATCAACATATAACTAAAATGAGATTAGAGGCATTTTCTGAGAAAAGGCAAAACTAATTTCCCTGATTCGGAAAATTTGGAATAGCTGAAGCATAAATCAATATTATAAAGGGCACTAAATCGAAACTGTCTCAATACCATACGTTATTTCCAACAGAGAAAGAGGGAACAAGCAAATCTATCCCACACCAAGATACCCAAAGCTTAGAGAGCACACAAATTCCGGAGGTAGCGATAGAAACAAGTAAAATTAGATTTCTAACAGAAATTGATCTCCCTTAAACAAAGAAAAATGATTGATACTACAGCTCTAAATCTACATCTTAACTTGAGTAACCATCCACAACATCGGCACCCCACCTACGCAAAGAACAGGCAAATGCACCTCCACCACCAGAGGAGCCAACCAAGAGAGTATCCAAAGCTTGAAAAATCCAGCATGCCCCAACAATGAGGAAGCCAAACAGAGAAACCTAGATGAGGAAGGCAAAGACGAAGAAAAACTAAAAACCTTTCTTGGCCAGCAGTGTCCCAAATCTGAGCCTTGATGACCTTTCCATCAACGTTCAAGGTCCGAGTGGCGAACTCAACGCCAATGGTGGACTTGGACTCCAGGTTGAACTCGTTCTTGGTGAACCTAGAGAGCAGATTCGATTTGCCGACGCCCGAGTCCCCAATGAGGACCACCTTGAAGAGGTAATCGTAGTCGTCGTCAGCTCTGTACCCCGCCATTGTCAGCTAACTAAACAGCTTTATTCCTCACCAAAATGAGGGAGACCGACAGCCAGAACGATGGCTAGAAAGCGAGAAAAGAGAGAATGGCAGGCAAGAGTAGCTTTCGGTGGGAAGTAGTGGGAAGCGTGAAAGTGTTTTAAAAAAAAAATAAAAAAACGTCAGAAAATGGTATGAGTGGAAAAGAGCGTGTCAAGTGCCAGCCTTCGTCTCCTCCCCCATGTGCTGTGTTTCCCACACGTTTGGCATAAATGGGACTTGTCATGGACTTCCTCTTCCTCTTTGATCATTCAAATACATGTTCAACCTTTCATAGACTTTTAAGTAACTTACATAATACGAAACAGTCAAGCAACACGTTGAAGGTTTGATGACTCCATGTGCTTTCCCCACCATGAGTTTTTTGAAGAATCTTTGCATATATGGTCTTCTCCTTTTTATGTTAAAATGAACAAAGCTATTTTATTGGCTACATCAAATTATTATTAGACTCAAGGTTGCAAAGGAATAGAACAAATTAATCTAATTTTGAGATTATTTTCAGAAGGCTTAAATGGCCGACTCAAAAGTTAGATTATGAGTTGGAGGATTATGTTTTTATTTAAGCTTTATTTCATAAATTTTTTTTCTAGTTTAAGATTCTCATCTTATACATAACTTTAAGTCTTATTTTGTAACACTTGTGATTTATTTGATAAATTTTGACTAGGGTTTTAAGTCTTAAGTTGAAAGTATGTTTAAAAATTGTAGAAATTGGAAATTATTGTGATAGGAATTTCATTTGAAGTAGATAAATATGTATGGAGCATACAAAGTTGAAAGACTTCTCTTAAAAAGAACTAAAAAAATCATAAATTTTAGCAAGTGTTTAATTTTTTTTTTATTTACAAATGAGTTTTTTAGTGTTTCTTGCGAAAGACATTTTGTAAGAACAATATAATCAAAGGCCAAATTGAAATATTTATTTTATAAAATTGATATTAAAAATTTCTAATAAGAAGATCTCTAAAAAGTATCAATTAAAATAACTAATAAAATAATTTCTTTTAGGATTATACCGATTCATCATCCTCAAAAACTAACCCTTGTATTTATAAAATTAATTTTCCGCAAAAGGAAAAAAAAAAGTTTCCAAAAGCATTGGTTACTAGGCTTTTTTACTTGTAATGTTCCAAAATATGCTTCGATATTCACAAGATAAAAAAAAAATTCAAGAAATTGAATTTAGTTTAACATAATAGAAAAGAAAAACCAACAAAGCCTTCAGACAAGATCAGGAACTATAGATGTGAAAAAATAAGTGGGAACAATCAAACTAACCAAACTCCTTTAAATAGATTATATCCCCAACAGTTACTCTATATCGTATTCACTAAACAATAAAATCATTTCATTTGTTTATTTAATAGACACCTATTTCTTGAAAGAAATTATTGATAATTGTTGTTCAAGTGGAAACATAGTCAATAACATATTAGATAACATACATAGATGCTTTACTTAATTGAAAGGTTTGAATTTAAATGAAGTTGGGACTTTAAAAGAGAAATGGAAAGATGAATAGTTAGAATTAAATATGCATATTAGGCCATTCCAATGAAAATCTTACGACTAAAAGAAAAGTCATTTCAATTAATTGACATACTTATATTATGTTGATTCAATTATATTAGTAATTTAAGAAAAAATAATTAGGATATTAGTAAATTAATTGGATATAGTAAATCAAAAAAATAATTCCTCTATTAGAAATATGGATATAGAGCTAATTGTTGTATAATTTTTTTTTTCATAAATAGCAATATAGTAAATGAATAGATCAACAAGTAGTTCAAACAAAAATAAGCAACAAGAGACTATAATTTATCAATATAAAAGACAACTCAAAAGTTAGGTGATATTTATTACTTTTAAATTTTACCATAAAAATGTTTTCCTTCAAAGTAAGAGCACACGCATTATTGATCTTAAAGTTATATAGTGTAGAACATACTCTACTTGAGGCCTTTAGGCTTTTGGACTAAATCCATAAACACATATTTAACAAAATAGATGTAAAACTATAATAAAAAAATTTCAGTAAGGGAGAAATAGAAAGGAGATATTGACTTATCTTTCAATATTGCCAAAAGGAGGAGAAAGCCATATGGATTACAAGCCAAATGAGATAAAACTCTAAGGCTTCAAAATCTTGAACCAACAAGCTATTATTCTCTCAAAATTAAGTTTAGGAAACCAACAAAATTAATCCATATTTAAGATCCACTTTGGGATTATTTTAATTTTGTCAAGAAACTAAAGGGGTTTTGAAAAGTAGATATAACTTTCAAAATATCCAATATATCATGTGTACTTTACTAACTAAAACTAAAAGGATTATCATGTAATTAATTGTATTGTAATGTGATTACAACTTAGTAATTTTTTTTTTTGTCTTTTTATAGATTTTATATTGTAATGCCAACACAAATGTCAAATAGTTATCATTTAGTCATGCTCCGTGGAACTTAATATCAACAAATTTTATAGATGCATGCTAATATTAATATGTTTTATAAATGAAAGTTTTAGCCCAATTTTTGTTGAGTTTGTTGATGTGGGCTTATATTAATGAATTTAAGATTGATCTAATACAATGAGGTGTATGGGTTCTTGATAATTAAGATATGAATTAGTTGATGTAGATTGTGGCTTACCAAACAAGGTTGTGATGAATGGCCCTTTTGGTAGGATATAAAAATTGGATTAGGTCATATCTTCTAGCTTAACATATATAATATACCATGATTATGGTTTGAGGTGTGATTTATTTTGATAAGTCATATCCCTTTTGGTAGTCTTATTCAATGTACCATGAGCAAGAAATTTAGCTTGAAGATCATATTCAACATTTGTGGGTCTTTATAAAGGATTAAAAAAATAGTATGATTTGTTTATTTCTCATTTATTATGTTTACATAAATATTTGTTTGGTATTTTAGATCAGATCTTGAGTTTTCTGCCTCACTGGAGATTGATTAAATCCTTACAGAAACAAGATGAGTTCCTGGAACTTCTTGAAATTATGTTTGTTAAAATCTCATGGATCTTACTAACAGTTAAAAAATAAAAAATAAAACTTGTCTATTGCTAGAAATAGAAAGAATTTATAATTCTTTAAATGATATCATATTTCAAGCTAAATTCAAGTGCAATTCACGTCAAGATCTTCGGCTTTCCCAACAAAACAAGTAGTTTTGAATAAAGCTTGGTGCAGCTTCTTTTCTTTCTCCAGGAAATTGTATAATTCCTTTTGCCCGGTGAACAAAAAAATGTTTCGTACCAAGGTTCATTTCAGATGCTAATAGTTGTAATTTTTTCTTTATTAAAACATTGAGTTTCAAACACTTTATGTAGATACCTCTTATACCCTCGGCCGTTGGTCGCCTCTGGCACATGATCCATCAGCTCTTAAATGCATGTATTATAAGATCAGTTGATTGTTTGATGTCTAACCGAAGCTACTTGATATTCAATCTTATGGTGGAAAGAAATCTTAACTTCTACTTTATGGCAAGACTACTCCTCTATTTTGGAGGCTGCTTGTCACGTTTCATCTAATACGGTGCATGTGATTCTAACTCTTGGCAGCAGTTAGTCATGATTTTTTCCCCTTTTTTACTTACTATATTTTCTTATAAAGACTCACTTACGACAAAATTATCTAATTAATACAATCAAAATGTAGTCAACATGTTGAACTTAACGACAATCTACAGTTTAGTGGTTTGATTAACTTGGACGATACATCTAATTTTCTCTTATCAATTGGTTAAAGGAACCCTTTCAATAAACAAACACATTTTATATTTAATTTGGAAAATTTTTCTATTAACTACCTTAATATTAGTTGACAAGAGCCTAATTTAGTAGGAAGTAATGGTTTTGCTTAGAATCTTTTGATCTCAAATCTGACACCTATGCTAAGATTCATCAATGTTCCTCATGCATATTAAAACTGTGATAACCTATTATTATGCCATAATCATGCACATTTTTGTCCTAATATTCCTCGACAGTTTCAAGCTGGCTTTGACTGATACTATAGTATGAGATATTGTGAAATTTATCCAAACATTCTTTTTCTTTTGGCACATGATATTATACAAAAATAACCAACACCGATAAGTTTTCTTCAAATATATTCTAATGTTTTCCAGACATATATTGGCAACAATTTTGTCAACATCAAAATGTCATACACTCACACAATAGACCTAAGTGTCTAACATTGAATTATCTCAAATCTTATGTTTGTGTATTTTAATTACCCCACTTTTTTCATGACTTTGTCTGAGATGACTAGAAACCGTGATCCCGTGGTTTTTCTTAAATTGTGAATTCTTTTAAATCCTATTTGTCAGGAACTCGGTATTTAAAGGTTCTTCCCCAACAGAAGCTGTATAAAAACAAAAAATAAAAATAAAAAAGAATCATTTTCCTAATAAATCTATGAATCCATGATACTTGTTTTGCAAAATCTCTCATATATTTCTTACTTACCATTTCAACTATGCCTCAGGACATACGATTTTCAATTATTATGTAAAAAGCTTTTTAGTTGAATGCTTATTAAGAATTATTTTTAAACAATAACAAATTATCACGCTTTTAAGCTGACATCCTACCACCCACACTATTGGCTTCACACAGCTGGTTCCAACCCAACAAAACACATCATAAATTTGCTCACTACAAGGTTTAAATTCAAGATGTGGAGAAAATCTTGTCACGCCAAAATGGTGTTGCCCAACATTATCACGATGCAAAGCCCTTACAAACAAGTTCTTAAGCCTTGATCAATGAGATACCAACCAAGCAAGACAACTCCATCACACGCCTTCATTTGCCGCTTACTGCCCTTCACAAGTCATTGTTGTTGGCCCTTTTCCGTCGCTAAAGCAAGAAGAAGTCTTTTCCGTGCTCATTTATTCATCATGATGTGTCTCGCTTAGAGTGCAGTTCTTTTTCCCACACGCTTCCCTCACAGAGACCTTTCGTATGCCCCACGGATGCAGCACATGTTCATCCAATTTTGGGGCTGTTAGAGCAGAAGAGCGCGTCCCCTTCTCCAGCGCGTGCAGGCACTCTCTGGACACGTCGCACTACGTCAGCCGTCTTGACCCGACAGCAATCCGTGCGACGACCCGAGACCCGGTCTCACCCGCGAGGTGACCCGGTTCCCCGACGCACCTGCGAAACCCTAGCCGCCGAGAATCCAAAATTCTCGGTGGTTCTTCCCAAATTTGTTTGTAATTGATTGTAGTTAGCTAGAATTTAATTCTTAGGTTTTGATTGATTCTTTAATTGTAAAAATTGTGCACAGAATAGAATGGAATCGTGAATTTCATCAGTGAATCAAATTAGGGTTTCTCTCTTACCGCCGTTCTCCCTTTCTCTGAAAATTCCGGAAACCTTAGGGTTCCGTTGAGTCCTCCGACCTCAATTTCTTTCATGGTATCAACAAAGCCACTGGGTCACTCCTTTCAATCGATCCAAATGGCCTCCGATTCCGGAAACCCCAATGCATCTTCTCTCCCCACCCTCCCCAATTCCTCTTCTCCCTCGCCGGCAGTCCCTTCTCCCACCTCCTTTGAACGCTTCGACCGCTCAAATTACGTCCTCTGGCGCACCCAGCTCATGCCGTTCCTTGTTTCTTGGAAACTCCTCCCGATTCTGGACTGATCGGAACCCGCTCCGCCCACTGTCTCGGGTCGTCTAGCGGATCGCTGTCGGGTCGAGACGGCTCACGTGATACTGACGTGTTCAGAGCGTGCTGTGCACGCGCTGTAGAAGGTGACGCGCTCTTCTTCTCTAACAGGGGCTCCCTTGTCCCATAGTCATAATGATTAAAACTAACTTAGCGGTCAGAATTATACAAATTGAATTCCTTAAGATCTGCAAAAGCCACCCTGGACGGTTAGCCCACCTCGCTGGGCCATGACGCACGCTCATCTGTTTGGATTTCCTAAGGTCGAGTGGGGTATTCGAATTCAATACTTTCCGTTTTCTGTTTCCGGTTTGGAAACTTTCCTCATCAGGTAGTTATAGAAAGATTTAAATTAGTAACCTCCGC
This sequence comes from Casuarina equisetifolia, assembly GCA_028551475.1. Taxonomy (NCBI): domain Eukaryota; kingdom Viridiplantae; phylum Streptophyta; class Magnoliopsida; order Fagales; family Casuarinaceae; genus Casuarina; species Casuarina equisetifolia. The sequence continues at coordinate 16,921,982 of CM052354.1, forward strand.
TTTGTGGTATCTTATCTTTAGGTAACATATTTTTTCATTGTAATGATCAAATCAACATATTGTCATAGATTTGAATTTTATTTTAAAAATCAATTTAATAAAAAGAGAAACCAAATTTTTTTATATGATTAGATTATTTCACTTGTCAATGTTAAAGAATAAATTTAGTTACATTCTTTTCATCAAATTGAAATTGCCCTCAATGTGAGTGGTAAATATCATTGGGTCAAGTAGTAATTTAGGTTGGATATTACTTAACACAGGTCTAAATTATATATTAAAAACTCAACATAGTAAGAGGAGTAATTAAATTTTTTTTTATAATTATATTATCGTACTTGCATTTGTAATGTAAGAAAATAAAGTCTGTTACAATATTTTATTATAATGAGAAAATAAAATCCGTTATAATATTTTATCATAGTGCTATATTATACAATCAATGTATATGATCAACTCAGTAAAAATATATAAGAATATTTAGAAAGGATATACACTTTAATATTATGTTAAAAAATTTATTATTCAATTTAAAAATTAATTTATAAAATGATAAGATTTTTCTTTTAATTTAACTAAAATTTTTATTATATTTCTTAACAATACATAATCATCTTCTTCCTCATAATACCATTGAGATCAATTTCTTAACATAATTTTTTTGACAAGTCTGCAACTTTGATCACAGTATAAAGTTGCAGAAAGTTTTAATGATAACTTCTTCCCCCACAAATAACGATTAACGAAACATATATTCAACGTCGTCTGTGCGACTTCCGATAAATGAATGACGTCCTTTTTGTGTGACTGAGGATGTAGGGTTTCCTGGAAACAGGCCCATGGTTGCATGTCCACCAGATAACACTTTAATGGATTCAAAATTCAAATGGGTCTAATTTTGCTAACGGCAATAACAGGTTCTTTAAAATGGCTTCTACTATATTAGCCAGGGTCCCATTATATATATACCTAAAATTCCTCAATAATGGTCTTGATTTGACAGAAGCTACTCAACAAGCAAAGTCACTTCAAACAGAAAAAGAGTGCGACGGCTATTTATCTCAGAAACTTCTAAACTCGTGTCCTCCTTGATTTGTTTCTTGGTTGTGCTTCTCGAGACCTCTCAATGTCCATTTCGCAAGGCTCCGGCCGAGCTTCATCACTGGAAAGCTCCTCCACGACTATTCCAAGTATTCAAATGGTTCCCAAATCGGTATCCGAGAGGCTGCTGGGGAAGTTCTTTGACGCATCGAAGTACGACTTCGATTACGAGCAAAGTGGTTTGTGGTCTCCTCCAGTGCAGCGAAAGGTGTTTATGGACTCCCCGGGTGTTATCTGCTCACAGGATGTGATAATCTCAAAACTCAACAATGCAAAGAAGGCGTGGAGGAGAAGAATATCTTGTCTCAATTTTGTAAGCGAATGCATTTACTTGTTTTTTTTTGCTAATTCCAGAATCCTCTTTCTCCATATCTTTTCTCCCTCTTTTTTTTTTTTTTTTAAAGGTTTTTATTATACTATTTTGATTTATTTGACCTCAATTATCACAACAATGCTATGTTGGGTGCTTTCTTTGTTGAAGGCGTTTTGGCGCTCTTGAAGACAAGGTTGGTGCAAGACATATCCGTAAAGCTGTATTTTGTCCATATCTGCCATCCCCACTTTGCATAAAGGGCTAGGCAGCGGCACCCCAGCAATCTACAAGTCGATCCTGCTGCCAGGAAACCAACAGAAGAACAAAAAGAAAAAAATAAAAAAAGAGCAAAGAAGAAAACGAGGAAAGAAAAAGAAGAAGAATTGATTCAAAAATCTACAGGTTCAACTCCATATTGATCACTTCTGAATGTGTGATTTTCTGTAGCTTCGTAACTTCTGAAGGTATTGTATTTAGTTGCTAGGTTCATATTTTAATCATAGATCTTGTGCTCTTTTGCCTAATATAACACCCACACTGTAAGTTAAGTGCTTAAGTTTTTGAGTATTCATATCATCTGTCAGACATACTTGTATTCTACCCGTGCAAAAGAAATTTACAGTCTGCCTTCACTTGCTTTTGGCTCATGAGGACCTGCAACCAACGGTTTCTTGTTCTCTTTTCTTTTCGTGGGTCGTAAGATGGAATCAGATTCCCTGCCCTCCCTTTCGCTACTTTGCGTTGAACTTGCGTATGCTTTTTGCCAACGCTGTACCTTATACCTTCTCTTTATTGCTTTATTATTTGCTATTATGATGTGTAATATTTGTCATACACTATTAAGGCATGAGTCTGTAAAGTTATTTATAAATATAATAAATATTATTAATTATTGAGTCAATTTTTGAATTGAATAATAAATTTTTTAAAATGGTATCGAAACTCAAGCTTCTTCCTTGATATTAAAAACAAAAAAGATTTAAGTGAAAGGAGTATTCTAAGCTCGTTATTGATTCATTTTTCCAGTCTGGATGCTTTTCCCGTTATTCGACTCCCTTTAAGACTCTAGATAAAGTCCTCCCGTGGATTTGAATTGTAGAAATCACCCATCAGTAGACGTGCCCGGCATGCATGCTTTTGCGAAAAGGCTCCAAGGATTCAGCTTTTTGGTTATTAATTCTGCATGACGAGTCATTTAAGACATAAAGACAAAGATTGTCTTTACGCCTACAAAATCTCTTTAGGCTGGTGTGAAGTTGAATTAGATTCCATCCCTTACTTCTAAGTAAATCATGTCCTTGTGCAACCAAATTAACACATTTCGTATGGTTCACTTATCCTCTCTCCAAATCGTGACTGTCCAAGAAATCCGGCTTTAAGAGGACGACAACTTGGATCGCAAGTGCATTTGTGCTTACGCGTAACTCTTTCAATGAAAGCAAGGCACTCTGAGCATTCACTGAATTTGGATTTAGATCCGATTTTCATTCCTGAATTCAAATGTTATCGTTTTTATGTCCGAACATAAAGGAAGTAGCAATAGGATATTCTTCTCAACAAATTGCTACTGTATTGCCAAATATGCAACTTGGTTGTTTAAATTGAATAGGGGTAATCACAAATAGATAACGTTATGTGCCAGAGCTAAACCCAAATTTGAAGTTTAGTCTTAATATATTTTATTTGAATATAATTTCTAACTTTAACTTTATAAGCTCAAACCTATTATAAATCCTCATCAATCCATAACAAATTGTCGAGTTCTATGACTAATGCTTGGCAGCCCACTTTATGGCTGCTCACATTCTAGGCAACAACACTCTAGTGTTATTTAGAAAATCCTTTCCATAGGTTGTTCCTTCGTAATTTTAACTTGGGACTTAAATTTTATATCAACATATTTCAATTAAATATCATCAAAACTCGAACCTTTGTAAACCCAAGCTGTTAGGGGCCCCTATATGGCCGCAATGCACAACTTTCCATATGTTCAAGACAGTTGCTAAAACACCCTAAACTACAACGAAATTGGCTTTTTAGCATGGCAATAGTGGTTGCTAACAGTTCAAGGTAACATCTATTTTTATTTACAAAGTGTTATGGAATTTATATCCATAACAAACATAAGTCCCTACTACTACCAATTTTAATAATAACAGTGGAAGCTGTCAAAGTATGGTTTTAGCAATATTAAGCGGTCCCAACAGTTGCATGTTATTATTGATTGTAACTATTAGCAGTAATATCTATTTGTATTAGCTATCACAGTTACAAATCATTGGGATGGAGCATATGCGAACGCACATCGACAAGCTTTCTACACAGGTATGCTTACCTTTTCTTTTCAAAATATTGTCAAATTGACATTTGTGGGTTTGATTATTGCAAGAAATTGTGATGTCTTGCCACCTGTTACCAGCAGACTCGTTGGCAAACTTGTGCTGCACATATCGTTGTTAATTTAATCTGGCTTCATACTTATTATGTCAAAAATCTAGACGTACAGAAAAAGAAGGACCTCACGACCCAAAATTATACCATCAACATGATAAAATAAAATACAGAGCTGCATATCAAGACACAAAAGGTAAGGTAGCAGAGTAAAACACCTAGAAAAAGGAGAGAATTAACGAGATTATTGAGTATCTACAGAAGTTGATGCAAAACACAAGCAAATTAGCTGGAGAATGGGCACCCACGGGTAGTGGTTGAACTTCTGTTGGCGTCATCGGGATGGTGGGTCTCTGAGATGGGGGGGCCCTTTAGAAGGCCTCCGAACAGCTCCGCCGGATCGTAGTAGACCTCGACCTCCTCCACCCTCAGAGATTCATCAACCTACAGAGGAAAGCAATACATACCTTGCTTAGCGTAGGTACCAAATTCCTTAAGTTGACTTTGAAGCTCTATTAAAATTTGTTTCTTTTATTACTAGCTCAAAGATTACCTTGAGGGTAGCGAGTCCAACAAATTGAGCCATCTCTTCAGTAGGAGCATGTCCTTTAAAGGGTCCCTCGAAGAAACCCCAGTGCCTGAACTTGAAAACGATTTCAGGAGGTCCAGTATAAACAGCAAGCACTTCCCATGCAAAACCACGAGGAAAAGCCGATCGAAAAGCTTCATGAGACGATTCAAAGGTCTCTTCGTCTACTCTGTAGTATTGGAACTCCTTTGGCAGAGTGTTCTTCAGCAAGGCGTTGTAGCTTCCAAGACTAAGAGTTTCTTCCCCGGATAATCCTTCTCTTCCTGTCACAAATTCAGGTTTTAGGTTTGTGTCAAAAGCCGGTGCTAAACGGGAGTGCAAGAGAGGTTCATGATATGCTTTAAACGTGTGAGTTTTGAGCTAAAAAGATGCGCAAACACATACTTACAGACTTTAACAAGTCCTGTTTAAGCGTAGGACTATATAAAGGAAGAAGATATCGAATAACTTGCACAAGATTTTTGCGTCCTAGCATCCCATGCACCAGCAAATTGTTTCCTCATCTATGGAATTGTACACTTATTTTTTTCTTTTACATCTGATCTTAAGACTTAATAAAATAGAAAAAGTATTACAAGAGATCATAGAGATTTTGATTGAAAACTGATCTTTACTACCATTAACGATGAGCTTGAACTGCACCGGGTTTATGGACTTAAAGTCCTTTAGGCGAGTCTTGTGTGAGAGCTCCATCTCCCATGATTTTACAGCATTTTGTACTACTTCTTCCAGTGATCCCTTCGGCCATTCCTGCAAAACAAGAGACAAGTGATTTATTAACAGAGGGATCAAAACATAAATATGGAAGGATATCCAATCTTAAACCCCCATCCACCTTAGTTCTTCCTTCTTCAAATAGCCTGTTGACATCATCATACGTAGGAGGGCCACCATGCCTCCATTCAGTGTTCTTCTCTGCTTCGTCATATAAGAAAGACCTATACTTGTCTCCTACAATCTTTGGTGCCCCTCCTTCGGTAGCCATGTTCATCAAATTTTTATCTGTAACAAAAAAGAAAGCGGAAGATGCTTATTTCGAAGGGGGCAGGTTAGTACTGAAGCCTTATGTCCCTTCAGTTACCTTTTAATCATTCGCGATATGGCTGACCTGAAAAGCCATATGCTTTAATTTTATTTAATTTTTATTGTTTTCTAATCTTGTCGGAAAGGCCATTTATTGTTTATGAAAAAGTAATGTCTTGGCCATTGATGATATAAAACCTAAACACCCTGTCCTTTTTAATTGGACTTCCATTGTTTGCTTGAAACAAGTTTCTATTTTACATGTTCCAATTCATATTAAAAACTTTGCATGGTAGAAAAAGAAAGATATGAATTCCCAATGGCGAAGAAGAGAACATTGTCACGCTATTGATTAGGGTGGAAGGGGGTAAGGAGAAAGGGGAGAGTGGGAGTAGGGGATTGAATCTGGAAGTGACCTTGATCTCAAGTACTTCTGTATGAAGTGATAATTCTTATGTGTCATTCTTTTAGACATCATGATTTACAGCCTCAGAATATTTGTCATTGCACAAGCAATGGCCTTCTAGAAAATGCAAGAAAGGGTATTTCTTCAAGTAGAGATCCTTTGTCTTCTTCTCACTTTGTGGCATATCACTATCTTTAATAAAAGACGTACAAGAAATTATTTTTACTTCCTTGAATCTTGAAATGTAGATTTTAAAGCTATAGTTAGTCAATGATAGCTGTGGATGAAAGTTACTAAACAGAATTTGCAAATGTTGTAAGAAGCTAAGAACCTTCATAAGTTGAAAGTATTGAAGGAAGGTTCGATGCTTGTTAATTCATTTCTTTTCAACTATGTATCTCAACTCAGCGAAGCCTTAATACTATCTTGTGGAGATTGATTATGTTGATGAATTTACATAGCTTGGTCTTGTCAAGGGCCATCTGCTTGGTTGCCTGTTTAGCAATCTAGTCTTTTCTCAAAGTGTCTATCCAAAAATGGAAAAATCGCTCTCACTTTTTTGACGTGGGGAGCATTCATAGGCCTCTGTTGCACATGCTGAGACTACACCACAGATGATTCTGGGTCGTTTTATCTTCAGTGGGTGGCGGCCCCATCGTATGCTATTATTCCTTGCCAGATATCCATATAACAACCTTATCTCTGCAGCGTTCACTATATGGTATGTGAGTTCCTCTAATACAGAAAGTTTATAAAACTCTTGCTACTTTGACCTGAGTCTCCACATCTCCTTTTCCCCCTCAGAAATAAAGATGTTGGCCTTATCAACACCGCATTAGGGCTGTCCAATTTGTTATTTCAAAAATCCATTTGATTGGTATGCAACCTGAAAAAAGGTCCCTGGCAGATTCGAATGAAGGCAAAGATAAATGAAACGGCAAGCAAAGTGCAAATGTTTTACAAAACATTTTCTTGGTTGAAAACTTCTAGATTCTGTATAATAGAATTTGACAGTCCTGATGTTGGGGTCTCCAACATCCAGTTCGAATATCCTGAATACATCTTGTCCAAATACTTTTTTGAACATCCATGCCATCATTCTCCCTTGTATTGGTCTCATTATTCTGAAGTATGATGGTCCTTTGGGTCTCTTGAGTGTGCAGGATTCCCCTTCTTGTTTGAAAATGAGTCTTATGTACTTCTCCGTTAAATCAATGCAGAATATTGAAACCTATATCTGGTTTAGGAAGATGAATTACCTGAATTAGTTCCTTGGAATTGGTATTTTGTCATCATAGAATATTGCTTTTCCAATCTTTTTAAGCAGCATTTGTAGCCTCTCTATTCACCTTTCAATGTTTGTCCTTTTCTTACTGATAGACCTATTTCTCTTCAGTTTCTTGCTCAGGCCAAGATAATATGCTCTTCAGATCCTCTTGTATATAATGAACTTGGTGTTGTCGCTTATCATATGAAAGAGTAAGGATATCTGGCCCTCTGAAATATTTTGTTGTCCTGGTTTCGTAGTATTATCCTGGAATGTATATATTTATGAGTCTCCTATGATACAAGATGGTTAATATTGAAAATTTTGGGAAATTGACTGGTAATTAGAACTGGTAAACTCAAAGAAATAACTAGTCTTTGAAATTTCAACTCTTCATTCCACTTAGATAGAGATGGCTTTGACAAATTTTAGCATCGGAGTTTCTGTTAATGATTTTTGAGTTCTGCCTTTTGGGATAGATGATGTATAATCTTGCCTTTTGAGTTTTAGCTTTGATAAAACTTGGTTACCAGAGAAGTGGATTGTAGAATCGTCTAAAATTCTGCTGGAATTAGTAAATGTTCTTCGAATGTCGATTTCGAAGTTACTATATAAGTAAGGCTTATCTAATGTTGTTAGCATTCAAACCAACTTGGTCTTCCGTTTACATACATAGGCTACACTTTTGACGTCAGAACTTGAAACCTCAATCTAAGAGAAAATTTGTGAACCTAGTTATGGAATTGATCTTGGGTTGTAAATCCATCACTAGAATCGTAAACTTGGGTAGCAAACGCGACATTTGTAAATTTAATGCTTTTTACTGGACTAACCTGCTTTGTATTTTGAACTTCTTTTACATTTTGAGTTGTCCAGTTGCTTTTTTATTTTTTTATTTTTTTATTTTTTTATTTTTTATTTTTTATGAAGGACATATTTCTTACTTTTCTCTTTGATGAGGACCATTCCAGTTTTCTTGTGGCTTTTTAGACAGGTTCAGATTGTTATTTGCTTGTAGTTGATGGCGCATCATCACTCACATTTTAGTTTTAGGGGGACTTTGCTCTTGTTCTTTTGTTGAGGAATTGAAGGAAACATATTTGAAGAGGAAAAGATCTACACAAATTATACTGAAGAGACAGACTAGCTGAATATGAAGCCTAAATATGAAAGGCTTTGCTATAACTGGATAAGTTCAAGCACTTAGAAATGCAGGGTTTGAACTCGTCTAATCCTTTCAAATAAGGACATTAAAAAAAAAAAATCCCATTATGATGAAGCTGTCTTCCCTTAGCACGTGTAACCAAGTTGCCACTTTAGATGACAATTAGCATGGATGCAAACCAAAGACCACACATCTTAATCCTGAAACTAAACATGAATAGAAACTTCTTCCAGCATGTCCAAGCCTCAAAACTCTCAATTGCAAATGTGAAAGTACTCTTTGATTAAGCCTAATTAAGCAAATGTGAGCTTAACAGATGATTGCTTTCTTACGAATGGATCAGTAAACCCTTCTTAAATCTGTACATCTTGTTATTTTGGTTGTTTCTCATCACTATGGTTTTGTATTTTGATTAGGTATGGTAAAGTTGTGTGGTGGTTTGAGAGGACCTTGGCTCACATTCCCACCCCTTTAAGTGAATTATGGGAGCCGACTGTAGTTAATCTTGTCCATGCATACCGAAAGTTAAACGTAAGTTGATCAAATGTGTTCTTAGGGCACTTTACTTTATAGGGCTTCATTTTGTTAATGATCATCTTGAACTTGAAGCTAACTCTGCCAAAAATTTCACTTTTTGTTTCTAATTTGGTTTTACAAAAATATTGGCAACTATTTGAAATGCTTCTATAATTTTATTCAAGGTCACATTTTTCTGAATTGGTATTTTATAAGAGCTTGAAATAAGAGGCAAAAGTAAATAGACTGGATGCTAATCTTTAAATTTCTCTACTCACGAAGAAGAAAAATATAACTTGCATGGTTTTTTTTTTTATATGGAGATTCAAATATAAACATTTAATGATTGAAGAATATCTAATAAAATAATTGTTCTATAAAGGGGTATTGTTAGGAATTATGCTGAAAGTGGGTGAATAATATTGATCATCTTGTTACCATTGTGGTCATCTGTCTTATTTGGAGCTCTAGGAAGGTTATTTAGCAAATCAAAATGATAAAACATTAATTAAAGAACTAAATTTAACCTAAACTTGATTAACAAAATATATTAGAGCGTTTGATTTCACTTAATTACTAGATACAAATGTTAATCATCTATGCTAGTAAAATTAATTATACTCATGTGATGGTGAAATTTTTTAATTTATTCATTATTTTATATTTAGGTATAGTGAACTTATTTAGTTTATTAACTCACTATATTTTTACCTATGAATTAAATGAATTAAGTACATTAAGATTTGTGAATATTTTAGTTTACACCTAAAGCTACACAAATCATATGATATATGTCTATCTATATTAATTTATGATTGAATATTACAAGAAGCAACTGCATGTTATCTCCTATCGATCTCTAATATGCAAATCAAATTATTTAAGTGATTAGCCACACAAATTATATGGTATATGTCTATTCATATTAATCTATGATTGCATATTACAAGAAACAACTTCGTAGAGGTCGTATGGTACATTGGTCGTGTCCATCTCTAGGTTCTCAAAAGTTGAACACAAATGGATCTTGTAAGGAAGGAGCTTGTGCAGGAGGAGGTGTGGTACGAGATTGGAGGGAAAATGTTGTTATGGCTTATACAGTAAACTTAGGACAAGGAAATAGTACAAAAGCTAAGGTTTTGGCTTTATTAGAAGGTCTTAAGATATGTTATCAGCAAGGTTTGAATATAGCGGAGATAAAAGCAGATTCTCAATTCGTGGTTCAATGCATAACAGGTGTTGATTCAGTTTCATGGGATTTAGAATATGAATTATGTCAATGTTTAGTATATCTAACATCAAATGTCAAGATCACCCATGTCTTTCGAGAAGCAAATTTTCTTGCAGATGGTTTGGCCAACTTTGGTTATTCGTTTATAGGAATACAAGTTTTGTCCACACTGGGATCTTTACCAACAGATTGTAGGAAAATAGCCTGGGAAGATCAATTAGGCTTGAAACATTACAGGCCTCCTTGACTACATCAATCTCAAGAGTCATAAGTTGTTTTTTATTATTCACTATATGATTTTCTTAGGCACTTTAAAAGTTTTATTTTATATTATCTTATTACCTGAAGTTCAGGATTATGTATTGAGGGGTTAGGTTTAACGCCTTACCCTATGTAGTCTTTTTACACAGGTTTTGAGCCTTGATTCATATTGTGAGATAAATATTAGAATAAGGTTTCAAACCCTTTTCTTTAAAAAAAGAAAAAGAAAAAAAAAGAAACAACTGCATGTTATCTCTTGTCGATCTCTAATATGCAAATCAAATTATTTAAGTGATAGCTAATTACTTAAAAACATTAAATTTCATAATATGCAACTCTAATTCATAAAATATCATACAAAACATAAATAATCATAATATTCCTATTTCATAATCAAGTTACATTTTATCTCTAACAAACTGAACTAAAACAACATGTTTACACAAACAAGAATAATGCAGGCAACTAAATAACACATTCTGTAAATTAAAAACATTAAAGTTGTCACCAAATGTTTTCAAATCACAAAATACGTTACACAAATCTGCACATTAGGGGAGAAGGAGAAGCTATCTAGAAAGCAGGAAGAAAATGAGCTGCCATGCACCTTCATGCGATTTCACATGTGCCTCTGGTGACACGCCGGTTACGCGCCGGTAACACGCCGCTGTGCACTGTTGCCATTCTTCACAGAACTGCTGAAAAAGGGACAAAAGGACGCTTGGACTGCAGATCCACCAAAAATTGCTCAAATTCGCCACAGAAACGCATAGATTTGACGGAAAAGCTCAAACGGCATTCGTCGTTCTTCATCGGAAACCGCCGCAAGATTGCTCCAGAACTGCCGAAAATCACACTAGTATAGCAGATCCGTTCCTTCCTCACCAGAAAATGCCTAAAAACACCCAGAAAAGGGTTCTTGAGCATCGGAAATGTGTCACGCAAAAAGGGTGCCTTTGCCAGAAAATGACGCGATGGTTGGCTTTCGCTCGACCGTCTGACGTCTTCAGAGTCCCACGTTGTCGTGCGTGGCCTATGCCTTTCCAGCGAGGTCCTAATCGCCAGAATTTCTTCTCTCATCTTTGGTCCTCTCTCTCTCTGGTCTGTTTTGTTCATCGGCCTCCGTTCTCTCTACACGACCTGATGGAAGGCCTGCTTTTTCTTCTTTCTCACACGATCAAAGCCCACTTTTTAGCTCTATTTGGCCCGATAAGGACCTGATAGAAGCCCTTTATTCGACCCCTCTCTCCTTTACAAGCCCGCAAGGTTATCTTTTTAGCTCTCCTTCTCTTTTCTCATTTTCTTTTGGTTTTGTGTTTCTTTTCTTCATTTTTCTTTTATTTTGGGTTTACTGCATAAAATAACAAAGTACTCATAAATATAATTGAATAAAAATATAATCTAATAAAAATTATATTAAATATTATCTAAAATAATCAAAATAACTCTATATAAAATAAAATTTTCATCTGTCTTATTTGGAGCTCTAGGAGGGTTAATCATGGGGCCTTTCTTGGATGAATCTGTTACTTGATTTAGCATTATGCTTGAGTAGGCTAGAGAATATAAATGCTTTGATAGTTGTTATAAAGGAGCCTTGACTTTCTACTAGCTACAACAATAGAAGATTCACCAGTTATTAGTTGCCTTGCTTTCTTTGGTAGAACTCCTTGTCTTGTTAATTAAGACTAACTATTTTTGAGCGGCTTAGACTCACTTTCCCTGTATTCTTAGTTTGGCCACATTTAAATGCCAGTTCTTGGGCCAAGAAAGGAGCCTTGACTTTTCGAGTTCCTTTGTTGCTTTCATCACTAGATTCTTTTGAAAATCTTTATGGCAGTTTTACGATGTAGACATTCTAGATTTGTAGTTATCATTCTTCATCTTGAGTTCTTTAAATGCTTTTCTTCTCATTCTTTTTCAGGAATGCTCATGCACATACTATCTTGTTTTTTTCTACACAATAAAGTTTTCTTATCATATTTTTCTGTTAAGTCAAATCTATATTTGAGGTTACCTATGTTTCTTTTGGTGTCTATATATCCACATTTCTTTATCTCCATTAAATAATTCAAGCAGGCCAACATTTCCACCACTTTATTGTCCCTATTTTATAGATACTTGGATGGGTGAATATGAGGAAAAAGAGTGGAGTGGTGTTATTAAGAAGGAATTAAGTCTTTTATGTTGGATGGTATCCCTTATCCTCATTAAATCTATATTCGATGAATGTGACTAATTGGACTTTGCCTTAAGTATGCTGTTATAGATACTCTGCATATCTTGTTGCTGATATGGTGTATGCAATTTGAGTTTTGAACAATGCTTGATGCTGTTGTGCTGGTTCCTTTTAGTTTTTATTGTTTAGGAACATTCATTGATGGGAAGCCTATAATTAAGTTGCCTCCAAAAACAATACATTTGACTACGGTGGAGCCTACACCAAGCTAGAAGCCGACTCTTGTTCACAATTCAAGGTTCTAATCATTCCATTTCTTTCCTACCTTAGAGATTCGGCTATGCCTTTACGTCATTGAAATTGTTACCGTTAATGAATCAACGGTTTTTGATATGGTGGTGGTGGTGGGACCGTGTTAATACATATAGAATCCTACCAACTACATTGCCATATTGAGCCCTAGAATTATGCTTAATATATTGTAATTATATTATAAATATAGTTTCCTATATTAGCTAGGTTCTTACATTATAAATGTAATAAGATGATTGTATAGAAAACCAAGTTAGCATAATAGAGAATCTCGGTTGCACACTCTGGCCTTTCTCCCTATTCTCACCTTTTCTTACATGGTATCCCAGCCAACTTTCCTTTGAGACCTACTTCCGCCATTTTTTTTTTCCAGCCATTGAGTATATTGCACTATTTTTTATTTCTCTATTTTTTTGCTACCCTATATTTCTAGCTTTTACGTTTTTACCCTTTTTTCTCATAATTACCCTGATACCCTTATCCCCTTTGGAACCCTAGCCGCCCCTCTTTCCCCTAATCGAAACCCTAACCACCGCCTCCACCACCTCCAATGGCCGCTCCAAACCACTTTTTGACCTCCTTTCCCTCATTGCCGACTTCTCCAATGGTCAACTATGACCCTTACCTCCCTATTCCCACCGATTTGTAGCTTGTTAGCGTCGTCTTTAAGAAGCTAACTGACAAGGCCAACTAGGGAATTTAAAGCTCGCATATCCACACCATTTTCCTCGTTCACAACAAGCTCCCATTCCTCACCGGCATTTTTCATCGCCTCGCCGATGATGCTGATTAGCCAAATGGGACTAGTGCCAAGCCGCTTTGAAGACATGGCTTCTCCACTTAGTTGAATCCCACCTTGAGAGCATGGTTTCTCACCTCAACACTATCAATGACATCTAGGCTTCTCTCCAAGACAGCTTTGCAAAAATTTCTAGAACCTAGAAATTCTCCCTCCAGCAAGTTGTTGGCGATTTGAGTCTCCTTAACGGTGCATTTGGTGACAACCTCACGATGTGCTACGTTCGCCTTAAGGACCTCTATGGTGAACTCGACTCCTATGACCCCCTGACTTGTTGCGACTGTGGCAAGTGCTAGTGTGACGTCAACCGCCACTTCCAAACAAAGGACTAGGATGCTGTCGGAGGAATTCAACACTCTCCACATCAATGTTCTTTCCTGGAAAGAACTTCCTTCTGTGGAAAAGACCTATGCCCTAGCCAAACAAGATGTTTACTAACGGCTCCAGTACAATGGTCGGAATCTTGTTGGCGACAACAATGACTTCTAGGCATGACTAGAGCAAACTCTTACTCCCCTTTCTTGTGGCCGTACACATGGGCCTTTTGGCCCTTGGCCTGCTGACCCTTGGCCTGCTGACCCTTGGCCTGCTGACCCTTCTCAGCCCACAATTGGGCTTGATGCCTTTTTTGGCCCATGCATCCCACCCCACACTTTAGCTCCACCTATGACCCAACGGGCTGCATGTAGTTATTGCCAAAAGCCTAGGCACACCCCTGAGGTTTGCTACCAACTCATGGGCTATCCCACTAACTCGCAGGCTAGGCCCAAAGGGGGAGCTTGTCGTCGAACCACTAGTTACGACCCCTTAGCCCATAATGTTGCCATTGATGGTAGGCCAACCCTTGCCCTTTTTAGGCCTCCCATTCTTGGGCTTAGGCCTCCATCTTCACACTTGACTACCCATCTCTATGGCAACACTTATCAAACCCCCAGACTTATGGGCCTTATTCCTCCAAGCCTAAGCAACATTTATGAGCACTCCACTGGCTCAACCTTTTCGTTGATCAACGACAATGGCTTTTGACCTGCTTAAACCAAATGGGTCCATCTGACCCATTCTCAGGTATCGTTTCTTCTTTTGCTCCACCTATTTCATCTTTAAGGATTATAGACTCGGGGCAAGTGATCACATCACTTGCAATTTAATGCTTTTAAGTTCCTACCATCTATGCATCACTCTAATTAATATCACTTTACCTGACAACTTGACTTGCCTCATCACTCACATTGGTCATTGTTGCCCTTACCCAAACCTTCACTTAAAAATATTTTATTTGCCTCATAATTCAAACACAATTTATTATCCATCTAGAAACTAACCCATGTCAATAATTGTGTGGCTTTGGTTTTTTGATGATTTTTATGTTTTTTAGGACTGTACGTCTAGGGATCTGACTGGGCTCGACGAGGCTAATCATGGGTTTTACTTTCTTTGTTATAAATTTCCTACAAATTTTTGTTTAATTTTTTCTAAATATTTATTTTCCCTAAAAAGTGCTTTTTGTACTCCCAAATAGTCTCCCAATTGTAATTCAATTTTTATTAATAATAGCATTTCTTATGAACTTTTACATCAACGTCTTGGTCATTCTTCCATAATTTTTCTTCACAAAAATATTCCATTTCTCGCCCTTCTTCCTTCTCTTGCCCAATATGCCCTTTGGCTAAACAAACTCGACCACCTTTTCCCATAAGTCACACTACTACCCAGAATCTTTTTGAGCTTGTCCACATGGATGTTTAGGGTCCTCACCGAACCCTCACCCATGATGGTGCTTGCTATTTTCTCAAGATTGTTGATGATTTTTCTCGCGTCACTTGGACTTTCCTCCTTAAATTTAAAAGTTAAGTCTTTTCCAAAATTCAATTTTTTGTCTCCATGGCCTCTATTCAATTTGGTCACTCTGTTCGTCAAATTAGTTCTGACAATGGCACCAAATTCTTTTCCTCTGAATGTTATACCTTTCTTTTTTAGCATGACATCATTCATGATCCTCTTATATCTACACCTTTCAACAAAATGGTGTTGTAGAATGCAAACATTGTCATCTTCTTGATGTGGCTCACGCCTTGATGTTTTAAGCACACATTCCCTTTCAATTTTGGGGGGAATGTCTTCTCACTACCACTTATCTCATTTACTGTCTCTCTTCCTCTTCTCTTCACGATTTTAGCCCTTTTGAAAAACTATTTGGTAAACTCCCATCCTCAATCACCTTTGTGTTTTTAGCTGTTGTTGTTATGCCACCACTGTTGGCACCTGTGATAAGTTTAGTCCTTGGGCTCTTCCCTTGCATTTTTATAGGATACCTTGCCTCTAAAAAAGGATATCGCCTATATGACCTTATTTCTCAAAACGTTTTTGTTAGTTGTGACGTCGTTTTTCAGGAAACAATATTTCCTTTCTACTCTTCCCATGACAACCCACCAGCCTCGTCTTCTCCAGCTGCTTTGGATCCTGGTACTTACACTTTATCATCATTACTGGTGGATCTTCTTGATGACCCTCCTTCCGACAACTCTCCACCTTCCCTAGTTCCTACTGTTCCTCTTCTTATATTTGATCCCTTACCTACCTGAGATCCTCTCCCTTCAGCCTTAGCTCCTTTTTCCCCACCCACCACCCCTGCCAATTCTCCACTTTGACTTTTAGTCAACCTACTTAACCCTCAATTTGGAGCACATACTACCTATGTCCTACTATCCTATAATCCTCATGCACATCTTTTTATCCCATTTCCAACTATGTGTCTCTCCATCACTGCCACCCACCTTACCAACACTTCATTGTTTCCATTTTTGCCATCTCTGAACCTACCACCTATCATAAGGCTACCACCAATCCTAATTAGGTCACTGCCATGGATGCTGAACTTTCCACTCTTGAGGTGAATCACACATGGGATGTCATTCCTTTACCCCCTGGTCGTCATCCTATTGGATGTAAATAGGTCTACAAAGTGAAGTACCATGCCAATGGTTCCCTTGAGCGCTACAAAGCCCGTTTGGTTGCTAAAGGTTTTAACCAACGAGAAGACATCGACTATTAGGATACTTTTTCTCCCACTACCAAACATGTCACTATTCACGTCATCATCACCATTGCTACTGTTCACCACTGGCCTCTTTACTAGATGGACGTTCAGAATGCTTTCCTTCATGGTGATCTCTCTGAGGAAGTTTAAATGGAGCTTCCCTTCGGATTTCATAATTAGAGGGAGTCTCAGGTGTGTTGATTGTGAAAATCCCTTTATGGGTTAAAGCAAGCCTCCAAACAATGGAATGAAAAGTTCATTGGAGCACTGCTTGATCATGGTTTCACTCAATCTTATCATGATTATTCCTTGTTCACTAAGCGACGAGGTATTGCTTTCATAGCTTTACTCATTTATATTGATGATATTTTAATCACATGAAACAATTAAGACACAATTGGAGAACTCAAGCAGTACTTGCATGTTACCTTCTTCATGAAGGATCTTGGATTGTTAAAGTTTTTCTTGAGCCTCGAAATAGCTTGTTCTCCAGAAGGGATTTCTTTGAGTTAATGCAAGTATACGTTAGAATTGATTTATGAAGTTGGTCTAGTAGGATCTAAACCATCCCTCATCCCAATGGAACAAAACAAAAAATTCACAAGTATTGAGTATGATGAAAGCTCTAGTGAAAAACCAGACAATCCACCTCTTATAGATCCATCTGTTTATAGATGACTAGTGGGGCGACTAATTTACTTAACTCTTACCAGGCCATACATCACTTTCTTAGTTCAACTTCTCAGTCAGTTCATGCATGACCTTAAGCAGTCCCACATGGATGCTGCTCTCAAAGTGATCAGATATCTCAAAAGTTGTCCAAGACTTGGTTTCTTGTTTCCTTCATCTTCATAGTTTAAGCTGAAAGCATACTATGACTCCGATCATAGTACTTGCCCTGTGACAAGAAGATCTACCATAAGATTTTGCATCCTGTTGGGAAACTCACTGATCTCATGGCGCTTGAAGAAACAACCCACTATATCACTCTCATCCACTAAAGTCGAATATTGTGCCATATAGGTCACCATTTGTGATATTGTTTGGATCATTGGTTTACTAAAAGGATTTTAGTTTTCACATGAAGTGTCCTACTTTATTACATTGCAATAATGAAGCAGCAGAAAAGATTGCAACAAATCCTATCTTCGATGAATGTATGAAACACATTGAGGTGGAATGTCACTACATGAGAGAAAAGCTTCAATAGGGTATCATTACAACCCAACATATTTCCACTCAAGAGTAACTTACATACTTGTTGACAAAGGCACTTTGCAGTAAGCAACATTAGTACCTTCTCTCCAAGCTCGAAGTATTTGATTTGCACAAATCTTCGGCTTGAGGGAGAGTTTTAATACACATAGAATCCTACCAACTATATTGCCATATTGAGCCCTAGAATTATGCTCAATATATTGTAATTATATTGTAAATATAGTTTCTTATATTAGCTAGGTTCTTACATTATAAATATAATAGGTTGATTGTACTAAAAACCAAGTTAGCATAAAAGAGAATCTTGATTGCACACTCTGGCCTTTCTCCCTATTCTCACCTTCTCTTATAGACCAAAATCATCGTTAATCAATTTATCAAATAAATCCTCATTTTTTTAATCCTCCACTTGAAATGGAGGATTCAAAGCCATTTCAAAGCCTTAACCCTTCTTGATACCTCCTATCCCATTCAATTTCTCACACAACTCACCTCCAATTATCCCTAATTGTCCTTGAAATCACAATATATCTGGAATTTTGTTTTAGTGTATGTTGCTTTGTTTTTGGTTTGCAAACACATTCCAAGGAAAAATTAAAATCATGGCCTTAAGTAAGAACATGAAATTATTCATCTAAAAGTATGGCAATCTAATGGTAATCAAGTATATAAACTTTGCAAAACTTACCAATCTACTTAGCTCGAGCAACATAGATGTAGCCCTTCATCTTTTCATCCAGAGACAACTGCCCTACCTTTTCAAATTTGCATAACACGTTGTTAATGGCAAATCAATTAAGTTGAAGTAGATTGAGACAATGGACAAGAGGGAACCATTTTCCCTCAGCAAATAGTATGCAACCAAGAAGAGTTACTAAGAACATAGTATGCATCCAATCTCTTTTCGCCATTTGTTGGCTAACTTTTCTTGCAAAGGAGAGTTCAATTCTATCTTTTTAAGGATAAATTTACTGCTAGCAAAGTACTAACTCATTTGCTATACTTGACCAGTTGGAAAAAGAGGAGCAAGATACTATCATTATAGAAGAAATTCAAAGCACAACATTGGGTGCCCCTCTAGCAAGCAATAGGTTACACATTACACAGTAGAATCCCCCAAGCAATTTGATGGTGAAACAAATTCAAAGGTGTTTGGACTTACAATTGCATTTGTAGGTAAAAATAGTAGAATGAAACAAGAAGAGAGCTAAGATATAATTATGCACTCTTGGTAAAATGCCAAGTTGATGTGGGAGATTGAGCATTTTGGGGATAAAGTAGTAAATAAGCATTTACTAACATAAGGGGATAATGACAATGCAGTTAAGCATCTAGTAGGTATGTTTAGGAAATCTTTTGTGACACCTTTTACACATATTGAGCAAATTGTTGGTGCAAGAAATAAATACAACCATTTTAGTTCTACATTTATAAGATCTAATAGTGTAGCATAATATGTACACATCCTGCCAAAATGTGTCCCTTCTATGCCTTTTCATTAGGAAGGCACTAATATGGAATATTAGAGGGACAATTGCCTTCTAGAAAATAGACTACTTAAATAGGGTAGTTAGAGAAAATAAAATTGAATTTTTGGCCATGTTAGAATTAAAAAATAAAAATGGTCATTTTAGGAATTTAGTGGATAAACTTCAATTTCCTTATTTTAAGTACTTTAAGCTAGAAAATATGCGCATATGGATCTTATGGAAGGGTTAGATAATGGTTGAGGTCATTGAAATACATACTTAACACATAACTTTAAATATTAAGACACTAGAGTATTCATTCACACTTATTGTGATTTATGCTAGTTATGAGTGCAATGTATGAATGTTATTGCGGATTTCATTATTGGAGTTGGATATTGAAAAAAAAAATATGGATAATTGGGGGTGATTTCAATACCATTTTAGACCAATTAGAAAAACAAAGGGGTAAACCATATTCTAAAAAGGTAATGGAAGAATTTCAAGATTTTATTTTTGAGGTTGGGTTGTTGGGTGTAGGATATAAGGTGGAACCATATACATGGTGTAGTAACAAGGTGAACCAATGATGTACCTGGATATGACTTGATAGAGTTCTGAATAATCTATAGGCACTTTCCTATCTACAATGAATATAGTCTGTACATTGTCCTTTGGTTCTGTCATTGTTTGAGGATATGAAGTACTACGGTAGTTTCAAGTTTCAAAGACAATGGATTCAAGAGGGATTCTTTAAAGAGATTATAGAGACAAAGTGGCACATATTTCAATTCAATTCCCCATGGCATAGGTTACATGGTTGCTTGAAACATGTGAAACATAAATTTAATAAATTAAATAGACAAACAAAGAATAAAAAACAACAACAAAGATTTGAACTGGAAGAGAGCATGAATAGCTTGGATATGGAAATCCAACAGGGTTGGTTAGAGACAAAGCATGTAGAATATAAGAAGGCACAAGACCAATTGAGTGAATTATTAATACAAGAGGATGGCACCTTAAAACATAAGCCAAGAGTAAAATGGTTGAAAAAAAGTGATAGAAACATTGCGTATTTTTATACTTGCATTAAAGAAAGGAATTCCCAAACAAAATGGAACTTCAAGTTACTTGATGACACTTTTACCTTAGATCTTGACATATTGGGTCCACTTGCAATTGAATACTATTCCCATATCCTCATTAAAGACAATAATACACCTTTTATTCATCCCCCTTAAATTTCCCCCCAGAGGCTAGGATAAAAAGTGATTTGCTTGACTATATTTCACCATTGATAAATATTGGGATTAGATTTTGATGGCTATTAAAGGATTGGATCTTGATAGTGCTTTAGGGCTAGATGGCTTCAATGGACATTTTTATCAAGCAAGTGCTGAGATTATGAAAGAAGATATAATAGCATGGGTGCATGACTTCTTCTGTGGTAACCCTATGCTAAAATGTATTACTTCTACGTTAATAGTTCTAATACCAAAAAAAAAAAAATCTCCAAAGTTTTAAAGATCTCAAGCCTATTAGTTTGTGTAACTTTACTTATAAAATCATTGGCAAGATTCTAAATGATAGTTTGATATGTTTATTATCTTTGATAATTTCCAAGGAACAATTTGGGTTTGTATAAGGGAGAGATATTCATGAGAATGCTACAATAACCTAAGAGATGGTTAATGAATTAGATCATAAAGTAATATTCAACATGATGATTAAGGTCGATATGGAAATGACATATGATTGCATGGAAGGGGGTTTTATACTTAAAGTAGTGGAGTGGTTTGGTTTTTCTCACCTATGGAGTGATATGATATTCATATACATGTCTAACAATTGATTTACACTTTTGGTGCAAGGAGCAAAAATGGTTTGAAGTCTACAAAAGGTATTCAACAAAGGGACCTTTTGTCACCTAGCATTTTTATCTTAGCTCAAGATGCCTTTAGTAGAAAGCTCAACCATTTGATGGAGATAACCATTCGTTAGAAGATTTAAAAGTGATAATAATTTTTTTTTTGGGTAAGGGGTTTCTCATCTATTATATGCTAATAATATGTCAATTTTTATGGAAGGGAACCAAAGGTCTCTTTAATACATTAATGCTTTCCTACAAGAGTATGAAGCTTATAATAGACAAAAGGTGAATGTAGAAAAGACAAGGGTAATAGTGTCAAGGAAGTTAGAATCATCCAAGAAAGGACTTATCAAGAAAATCATAGGTTTCTCTTTTGTAAACCTGCCAATTAAAAACTTGGGTATTCTATTATTCAAGGGACAAAGTCAAATCCATTATTTTAATGAAATAGTGGATGCTATAGCTAATCAAGTGCATAATTGGAAAGTAAAATTCTTATCTCATGGGTAGATTGACATAAATCAAAAGTGTACCATACTCTATACCAATACATACCATTTTCATTATGAAAGTACCAAAAACAATCATACAAAAGATTAATAGTATATTGGTCAAATTCATATGGAGTAATGGAGATGTTCATGGTAGCCATTGGGTTAAGTGGAAAAATATTTGTACGCCTATGGAAGAAAGTGGCTTAGGAGTTTGAAACCTAGAACAAACAATGCAAGAACTTCAAACAAAGTTTGCATGGCATTTTGTGCAAGGACAATCCTTATGGGCCTCAGTTCTTTGAGCCAAGTATAGGTATCGAATGGAAGCAATTAGATGAGGAGAAAGAATGCACATTCACATACATGGAAGATGCTTTTGCCTTAGGTGGAGTATTCAATCTAGCATGATAAATGGATTATTGGTGAGGGAAAATGCTCCTTTTAGAAGGATAATTAGATTGGACAACCTCTTTGGTATCCTTTATGTCCACAACATAATATAACAATTAGAGAAGCCCTTCAAAGTCAAGATTTTATTAGGGAACATTTATCTAGTGAGTTGCTAGAGCAAGCTACTAAAATTGTATGTAGTCAAGATCCAGATAAGCTTGTTTGTGATTTGAGTGCTTTTTACAAATTTTTAGCTTCATTAGTGTATCAAGACCGAAGAATGAAAAAAGATAAAGTGGCTTAGGTGAAGTTTACATGGAATAAATTGGTCCCTCCCAATATTGGATTGTTTATGTGGAAGTTAATTCATTATGGCATCCCTATGAAATGTAATATGTAAAAAAGAGGAATTCAATTGGCATCTAGGTGCTATTGTTGTGAAAAAGGTGAAAGAAAAGGTGGTGGATCATATATTTATGCATAATGGATTGTTACAACAACTTTGGTGTACATTTGGTGACACACTTTAGGTACATGTTCATTTTAACTCTATATATAACCTTGTTTTTTCATGGTATATAGAGGCATCATGGCACAATCATAGGAGAGCTTTAATAGCCATTTTGGGAGGAGTTATTACGAGAGGAATTTGGTTGGCTATGAATTTTGTAAAACATAATGGGGAGTGTATGTCCATATTCAAAATTAACAAAGATATTATGCATTGGATGCTTCAAGTGTTGATGCTAATCCAAGTAAAGGTACAAGTAAGTCTTCTTAATCAAATTTCACTAGTTGTGTTAAGGGTTTTTATGATTCACATTCCATTAAGGTAAGGAGTTTGGGTTCATTAGCAACCTCCTCCTATAGGGCAATATAAGCTTAATACAAATGGATCAAGCATCATGGGGAATAATGCTAGTAGAGGAGTCTTTAGATATCATAATAGAGATTTCATAATGGCTTTTTCCACCAAGCCGAATCCTAGCATCAGCACAGAGGCGCAAGCTTATACTTTGTTAGAGGGATTTAAAATATGTTAGATAAGGAGTCAAGTATCTCAAGTTATTGAATCAAATTCATTTTATTTTGTCCAATGTTTGCTTAAAAAATGAAAAACTCCATGGAAATTAGAATATGTTATATGTTAATGCTTATCTATGATTCCTTTACATGCACTTATGCGTCATGTGCATCATGAGGGAAATGTTATAGTATATTGTCTCTCTAACTATGGTCACTCCATTTAGAATGTAATAATTTTTTACTAGCTTGACACATTGGCTCATATGTGTTTAGATGTTTATGTTAAGGATCATCTAGAATTAAGTAATTATAGGCCACCATAGGGTTAAGCCAATGTCCTGCTTAATGTATTTTATGTTTTCATTTTACTTATGTATGGTCACTTAAAATGTAAGTGACTAATTTTTCTTTAAGGGTTAGGATTATACCTTACCTTTTGTATTCATATAAGGTATGGTTATTATGTCCAAACTTGTTGGTATTAATAAAATTTGTCAAAATACTATCCTTTTTTTTTTAAAGGAGGTTTCAACTAAGATAGTAAGTGATCAACATGAAAAACACATATTCTATAAACTAACATTAAAATGAGAAGAAAAAAAAATGAACATCATATGTAATTGGTTTGCCTTTTATTAATAAAGCTTGTTTTTGTCAAATATCAAACAACAACGATTATCGAACATTTAGTCTATCTAATTATCATATGTCTTCTTTGTTGATATTAGTGGCTTTGCTTTCAATTGGTAACTTGTCAAAGATAGTGAAATTAAGGATTCTACAATACGTATTAGATCATATAATAAATCAAAATCTTTTCTCATCTTCATTTTTATAAGAATGTTTTTTACTTTTTAAAAAAGTTGTTATTAGACATTTTTTTTTCTCTTAAAAACTTATGGCCTCTTTTTGTTTAATTATTTTTTAAGGAAAAAAAAAGACATCATAAGGCTATATTTACATTTTTTTAAGAAGGCATATCCTTCCAATTTTTTTTCTTTTCAAAATTTGGACTAGTAAGTTTATCATAAAAACATAAGACAAAGGGAATTGTATATTTTTTACATCTTGTTTTGTGGTCCCATTTGCTTTCCTAACAACATTGAAAGATTTTGACTTTGTAAAGCTTTGTTGCTTGCTTAGCTTGGTTTTTATACAAGGCAACTTCTAAATTGTCTAATTTCTCTTTTTATTAGTAACTTAAGATGTCTAAGTTCTATCAAATTCATCATATAAATCTCTTATGTGTACTCAAGAGTATGGAAATCTTTAATGTCTCATAAATCTTATTTAGATTTTTCAAAAATTAAAATGTCCAATTTCGACCTACCTTAAAAACTTCATCAATCTCAAGTTGTTCAAGGAAATTTATTTAGCTTTTTATTTATAGAATTCACAGCAAATGTATTCTCATACCCATCTCCATCCTTAAAAAAAATAAAAAATGTATTGTAGTAATTTATTAAAGAATAATATGTTTTTCCTAGTTAAGACATTTGTTTGGAAGCTTTTGAACATAACATATGTCTTGTTTAGGTGATGTTTTAATTATCATAATCTCTCCCATTAAATTTAACTTCAATTTTTCATATTGATTTATTGCCTATTTAGTATTACTTTTAAGTGACATTTTTTTTAATGCAATTGGTAATTAAATAACTCAAGAATGGGGACTGAATTGGGTCTTTAAGAATTTTTTTCTTTCCAATTGTTTCTTTGGTTTAAGGTTATATTTTATATGTAGAAATTTATTATGAAAGTATAGGATAGAGAACTATAAAATCATATTAGATATAAGTTAATGTTCCTTGAAACTTACTTTCCAGGTTATGAAGTAAATGAAGATTAAAATTTTAGTGACAAAATCTATAAAGTTTGCATAAAAAACTCACATATAATCTATAACAATATTGTGGAATCTTTTATATAAGTGGAATGAAAATTTTTAGAAATAAAAAATGTAAAAAACAGAGGCCTCCTTTAATTTTACTTAGTCTGATCAATGCCTAAGTTATACAATCCTAAAAAATAAAAAATTTATCAAACAAAAATTGCAACATAATGATTATCATAGGTTAACTTATGAATGGATAAAATTTTATGGTAGAAAAAAGGTGCAAATAAGACATGCTTAAGGGTTAAAGAGGGATTAGACTTGCAATGACTTGAGGTTTGATTAGTAATCACACAAATAATGGAGATGGGAACCAATAGTCTTAAATTAGATTGCGCATGAGAGAAGTATTGACTGCAAGTGAAAGAAGTGCTGACCACGCGTACATTGAGGGTTAGGCTGAGAACACCATGATGGTCATGGGGGGCTCTAGAACATTGGGTGAAATGTTAGAGGACAAGAAAAAGGATTCATTGAGACCAAATCCATCAAATGGCATTGCATATCTATCAGTGCTTGAGAGGATGACATCATCTATGGAGGTGGAATAGTTACTGAATATTCCAAATTGATGATCTACCTAATGCAATCTTAATAGATGATGAACTGGAAGTGACAATGAAACCATTATTGGATATTGGTTGCAAAACATGGTGTTGGGATTGCATCGACTAGCTACCATCAGTTTCAAATTCCCTCGTGAAATCATGATTCATCTTCAAAGAGATGAAAATTTTACAAAAACATGGTCATGTGAGGAAGAACTTTTGAACAAGTTAGATATCTTCTAATGAGATGGGAAGAAGACCATACTAAAGATCCCAAAGTGGCGGTGATATGGATTCGTCTACCATGATTACCCTCAATGTATCATAATCTAGGGCTTTGGAAAAAATTTGTAATCAATTAGGAACCTTTTTAAGATCAAATCTTTGTACTTGAAAATTCAAACACCTTACATATGCTAGGGTGTGCTTGGAGATGGATTTGGGGAAAACAGTTCTAATGGATTTTTGGACCACCTTGAGGTCAAAGAAACCTTTTCATCAACCCATACAATATGAGATGTAATTAAGTTATTGCTCTTTTTATTGTCACAAGGGCCATAATTGATGGACTTACAAAAAGATTCAAGGACAAGGACCACTTAATGGAGCTGGATAAGGCAACAACACAATTTGAGGGTATGTTTATGCTAGTTGCAAGTGAGGACTTGCCTGCATAAGGTGTGCACAAGATAGGCAAACACACATATGCAGGTGCCAATGTTGGCAAGATAGTATGCCAAGCTAACCAACTTAAGTGGGATGTGGAAAGCCTATTGCCAATGTGCACATATGTGCTAGCTATAGATGAGGACTTGTTAGAACAAGGCATGCATAAGATAAGCCAACACACAAGTGCAAGTGCTTATGTTGGCAAGGTAGCATGCAGGAAAGACAAGCTTGAGTTACTACTAGATGTTCTTTATCTTGGCAAGCCCATGTAGGGTGCAATTGGGTAGTGTGGGAGCATGAATAAAATGGAATGGGTTAGAAGGGAAAGATAAAAAAAAATATGTTGGAATGTGTTCTAAATGTAGCTCCATATATTACAGGATATCCAAAACAACATGAAGATGAGATAAATTAGTTGAAACAAGATCAAAATGTGGAACAAAAAGGGAATTCATATAGGGAGTCAAATGTTTGACAAAATGCCTTAAAGGCACTAGGAGGCAAGCAAAAACAATACCAAGTTTACAAGTGAAGGCAGGCGACATGGACCACTATGGAGAATATATTGCCACAAAAGTCAACCAAAGGTCACCTTCTTAAAATGGATATGAAGTCATAGTGCGATCTCAAAGGTGATTGACATAGATATGAGAATGAATGACAACATAATAAGGATGGTGTTTAACAATGAAAAATGTAGAAGACATTATACAATGTTTTGGGGTTACTAATAACAGGTTAAGCAATCAATTTAGGGTACTTATGAAAGAGGATTAGGAGAGTGAAATGGACAAAGTAGCAAAAATATTGCATAAGAAAAAAAAGGTGCAAGGAAATGGGAAAAATAGCTCGAATAACGAGTCACCTACATTGGATGGTAATACATCTTTTATCTCAAATGTCTAGTCTAATTCTATGGACCATAGGAACACTTAGTCCTCTAGATAAGTTGGATTTTTTAAAAAGGGGATCCAAATAGAGTAAAGTATCTTTACTAGCTCTTTTGAAGCCAAAGCATTTTGGTGAATCATTAAGTTACATGGCTAGGAGGTTGGGCTTTCCAATTCTCTACATTGTAATATGGATAATACGCATATTTGGTTGGTGTGGAAAATAGAGGCTAAGGTGGTATTAGTTGAATATTCAAGTTAGAGTATTACAATGGATGTGCAAATGGATGGGAACCAATTCCTAGTAATAATAATAGTATATGTTAGCATAGATCATGTTAATCATTGACAATTATGGCAACATTTGGAAAGATTACAAATAGCCAACAAGTTGTGAATGATTGGGGGAGATTTTATTTCTATCTTGTATCAAGAAGAGAAGTGAAGGGACAGATAGTATTTTAGGGTTTTCAGTACATAATTCAGACAAAGATGTGCCAACTAGGGCTGCAAGATTATGGTTTTTTAGGTTCTCCATTTACTTGGTGTAACAATGTACAAGGCTCATGAAGAATATGGGCAAGACTAGATAGAGTGCTTTGTAGTTTGAAGGCATTTGTAGCATTCTTAACTCTCAAAATGGCACATTTAACAAGAGTAGGATTAGATCATAACCCTTTATTGGTCAAACTACGAGGATTTTTTCAAGGTGTGGGATCATTTCATTTTCAATGGGAATGGCTAGAGGCTCTTTCTCCTATAGAATTGATAAGCATGCAATGGACAAGTCATTTTATAGCCCCACTGTGGGTTCACTTACATATGAGATGCACATAAGTTAGAAAAGCTTTGCTGGAATTGGTTAAACAAAACAAAAGTTGTAAGCAATAAAACTTACTAAATAGGTCTAGGATATAAAGCATCAATAACAAGAAGATTGGTCAAATTCAATTTGTAAAAAATTTCAAGAACCGCAAAATCAACTGATTAAGCATGTTAGGGAGGAGGAAAGTGCATTACTAGGTAAGACATAGGTTAGATGGCTAAAAAAGGGAGATGGAAATTTTACTTACTTTCATGCCTATATTAAGGAAAGATGCCAAGTTGTGCACTATAATTTTTGACTTCCAAATGGAATAAGAACGAATGAGGTGGAGGTTTTAGGTCTAATAGCTTTGAAATTTTATAAAGACCTACTCACATATAATAATGTCCATATGAAAGGGTAGAGTTACAATTAGGAATGAGATGATTTTTTGAGTCACATTCCTAGTATGATGACAAAGGAGCAAAATACCATGTTGTGTAAAGTTCCAAATAAGGAAAAAGTGCAACAAGTAATAAAGAATCTTGATCTTGATAGTGCTTTAGGCTCATATGGCTTCACAAGTTATTCCTCTAAGAAAGCATAAGTGTAGGATATGATTAGAAATGATTTATATGAAGCAATCAAGGATTTTTTCATATGTGGACATCTACCAAAAAGCTTGACAATGATAGTTCTGGTACTTATCCTTAAAGTGACTCAACCAACTAACTTTTCAAACCTCATGCTAATAAGTTTATGCACATATAGGTACAATATTTTGACAAAATTGCTAAATGATTGACTAGCTAAAATTCTTCCATAATTAAATTCACCTAAACAATATGGTTTGGTTAATAATTGATCCATTTAGGAAAATATTGCTTTGGCTTAAGAGATGGTGCACAAGAACAATAGAAAGGTGCTTGGGGATAATGTGATAATCAAATTGGATATATCAAAGGCTTATGATAAGTTGGAATCACCTTTCTTATTAAAGATGATGCAGAAATTTGGGTTCTCGAAAGCATGGATTGATATGATGTACCATTATATTTTTGATAACTGGTTCTCTATTGAAATATAGGGCAAGAAGTTTGGTTTTTTTAAATCAACAAGAAAACTATGTCACAAGGATCCATTGTCACGTACTTTGTATCTTTGCTCAAGAAATTTTTCTCAAAAACTGAAACACCTTATGTAAGTTAGGGAGATAGGGCACTATAAAGCTATTAATGATATTGCATATGTTTCTCACATTTATCTATAAATTTTATGGAGTTCTTGAGATTATATGAACATCATAGTGGGTAAAAAGTAAATGTAGATAAATGCAATTTCTTACTAACCAAGAAGGCCCCACCACAAAGGAAACATCATATTAAATGATGGATAGGATTTTTTCCTGCTTAGTTACCAATGAAGTACTTAGGGGTTCCATTGTTCAAGGTTAAAACATTATGTAGGTATTTTGATGACACTATGATGAAGATCAAAGGACACATTTATAATTGGAAAAATAGATTCTTATCTCATGGGGGAAAGATTGTTCTAATCAAGAGTGTTTTACCTTCAATCCCTATACATTTTTGGTTAGTGACCAAAGTGTCAAAATCTGTGGTATAAGAAATCAACAAGAAGCTTGTTGCATTCTTACGAAATAATATAGGGATGCATATAGTGCATTTTGGTGGGATAAGATACAGCATGCCGCCTTATGGATGAAGGAAGACTTAGAATTAGAGATATGGTCACAGCTATGGAGAGTTTACAAGTGAAGATGACATAGAATTTTGTGAAGGGAGAATCATTGCATGCATAATTTATAAGGAGAAAATATGGCAATCTGGTACAAGTTTGTCATGAACTGAGAAATATCATTGCTTCACATTGCTAAGGCACTACTAGCACTTGCATTCCTTTTATTTTGTAGCATAGTAGATGGATGACACATAAGGGAGCAAGATCCTTTGGATAAACACATGGCTAGAAAACTTTTTATGGCACCTTTCTTATAAGGACAATCATAAAAGTATACAGAAGGCTATAAAAGATCTAAAATTTATAGAATCCCATTTGTCTCCAATGCAATAGGCATAAGCTAACAAAATTATTCTCACCCATGATTATGATGGGTTGGCACTTAAGTTAAATCTGAATGATGCATTTAAAATGGTAGTAGTATATGAACATTGAAGGTCACATGGAGAAAAGAAGCGTTAGAGTAAGTATTTATCGAACAAGCATTTATAAATTAGAATTGGTTTCTTTATGTGGAGGGTGATGTACCATGACTTCCTTATGGGTAATAAAGTTCAGGAGCAAGGCTTTTTACTTGTTTCCCAATGTTACTGTTGATCCTTATCACAATGTGAGACCATTGATCATTTCTTTTGTCAAAGTGAGTTGGCTGTTAGCATGTGGAACCATTTTTGAAGTCCATTGTAGATTACATTCTAAAGAGACATGATTTTGCACTTACTAGAGGATTGGTTTTATGAAGCAAGTGTTTCTACATAAGAGGGAATGTTGTAGGCCCTAGTTTGATGCATCATTTTGTGGCATATCTAGTTGGCTAGGAATAATGTAGCATACTTGAGTAAAGAGTATTTCTTATTGGTGTTGATTAGGGAAGTGCTCATAGAAACTCGTCCTTTAATGGCTTCCTGCTTAGGTAGCTTTTTCCTTTTTATGAAAGATTGCAAAAGAATTCAAGCCATAAACATTCCCATTATGATGTTGTCTATCCATAGAAGTTGAATGGTGCACTAGTCATTCCTTTCTCAAGGTTCTTTAAAGTTGAACATAGATGGTTCATGTATTGGTGGAGCATGTACAAAATGAGGAGTGATGCATGATTGGAGAGGAAGGTTCATCATCATGTATGATGTCAATTTGAGACAAGGAAACAATGCTAAAGTAGAGGTCTTAGTGTTACTTCACGACCTTAAAATATGTTATCAAAAAGGAATTATTGTTTTAGAAATTTAGACTTATAATTTATGGTTCATAACATTACAAAGCTCTTTTTAGCTCCATGAGATTAAATATGAAATTAAACAGTGCTTAAGTTTTCTTCATCAAATGTCAAGTTTTGTAAGGAAAATTTTCTAATAGATGGCTCAGCAAATTTTGGTCACTTAGTTACAAATCTAAAATTTTTAATTACATTGGTTTTGCTCCTAAGCAATTGCAAGAAAATTGTCTAAGAAGATCAATTAGGTATGGATCATTTATAGGCCCTCTTGAATACAAGAATCTCAATAATTTTAATAATTTTTATTTTTATTTTATTTCTAGTGACTCAGGTTACAATAATTCCTCACTATGTAATTTTTGTACACCTACAGGGTTTAGGTGATATTTAATAAAGGTTGGGTTCAATGCCCTGCCCACATACCTTCTACACTAGTTTGATGATTACTCAACCTATTCTATCAATATAATGGCCAACATAATTTTCTTTAAAAAATAATAATGGAGATTTACATGAATAGTAAGAATATGAAATATTGAGATCACATGTTATATAGTTGCTACCTCCTGAATCTATAATCCATGTTGAAGATGTATTTGAGAGTGAAGTACTTGTAAAATTGACATATGAATTGGAGCAGCCATCTAACTGAGAAGGGACTTAAGCTTAGTTTGTTGATTTAGAGTCAAAGTCAACTCAGTAGATCCACCATAAGTACTCCCTAGAGTAGGCAAAGTGGGGTTAATGTAGCTCAAATTGGGAATAGGAAGGGGTATGGGCCACCTATACAATGGGTTTCCACCATAGGCTGCATCATGGTAAAGGTATTGGGATCCATAACCAAGAGGATTAAGTGGGCCAATTGGGCCTATAGCAATATTGTGAGTGGTGGGCCTAAGGGGCTTTTCTTGCTCCATTCTTTTTTGCTTTCACTTCCAACCTAAGGGATACCTAAACAGTAAGAAACATGCCTATCTAACATGGCCCAATTTCTTATAATGGAAGCAAAACAATTGTTGGCTAGACCAGGCCTCTATAGGGGCAAGTGGGCCTAGAACTGCGCCTAAGATGGGCCCATGAGTGGGTTAAGAGAAGGGTCGTGGAATAAGGTCTGACCAATCAAGTTAGTGGAATGGCCAGTAATGTTTGGCCAACTTGTGCCGAAATTGGACCCATCGATGCCATACTAGAGGCCAATGAAAGCAGTGGCATATTTGGAGAAACCATCGTGGCATTGTTAGATCTCATATTTGGACATGGAGGTCTTCTCCAAGCTTTGGTAGTGCCTTGTGGGAGAGCATGACGGTTTTAAGATTCTGGAATTTCGCCAACAAGCCTATGAGGAATTTCATTGAATGATCTTCTTGCTCCATAGCATGAAGGTGGTTTTTCAACTTGCATTAGCATCCAACACGTGCAACAAATAGTCGGTTGCTACGTTACAAGCTCCCCTCACAAGTCTTGCAGTCAGACAAAGAACTTCGTCAAATTGGCACTATTGCATCTAGAGGCAAGCTTCAGATCGTAAATTGCTTGCTGCAATCCGTATTTCTAGGTTCTGGTCATTTTATTGAACAACTCCTACGAAGTTTCCTAAGTATGGGCGACTTTGGGAAGCCAAGACACCAAGTTTTTGAGATGGAGCTCCACTGAATTCATGAGCCATGTCTTGATGGTGGTGTGGCACTAGTCCCAGTGTTGCACATCCTCCTGGTCTCTAGTTGGCCATGGAAGAGTCTTGGTCAAGAACTCTCTCTTGTTTGGATCACAAAAACAATCCCAATCTAATGAGACCACAGATGGTAGTTGGCTTTTTCAGCCAATTAACAAGAAACCACACGACTAGTTTACAATTTGCCACCGAAAGTTAATAACGGTCACTGGTGATGAACTGGGCTTAGAAACGATGGGAGAATTGTTGGATTTGGCCGTTGGGTTGTCAAACGATGGGAGAATTGTTGGTTGGGAGGACGGGGGCGGCAGCTAGGGTTCGATGATAATTATGAGAAATTATAGGGGCAATTTCATAATAATGAGGGAACAAAGGGGTAAAATGATGAGGAAAGGAAAAAAAAAAGGGCAAAGAATGATTCCCAACAACACTCGTGCATGTGATAAAAAAAAAAGAAAAGAAAAGGATGGGCAGAAGCTTTTTTTTTTTTTTCCTCACAAAAGAACCTACTCGAGTACAATGTAACAAATTAAGTACCAACAAGTGTGGGAATCAACTATATTGATACTTTGTGATGTCTATGCAATGTTGAGCCTACTCTTATAAGCATGAGACGAACTCTAGATAAGTGATACACATAAACGCAATGATTGCGGGAAATATTACATGGAATATTATAGAGAATATTACATTATTGTCTAACTAATGAAGGCAACATATTAGGGATCTCCTTATTAACAATTGTAGGGTTTGCCTTCCCAACTTTGGCATGAATAGTTTACCTATGGAAAAATTGTCATTTATAAGTACCAAAGAACTTTTTTGTTTGTTATGGTCTAAGGGTAATTGAGCCCACCATTGTCAATAGCTCTAAGCATTTTGGCTCCATAGTTTGGTTCATTACATTTGGTATTAGAGACAAACCCCATGTCTTGAGTTTAAACCTCGACAAATACACTTGGTTGTATGTGGCTTACTAGGGACATGGGTGCTTGAGTGTGAGAATCTCTCTAGATGGTATGAGGGGATATGCAGGGAATGAAAGCCTTAGTAGCTTGCTAGCAACTAGGCTAATGGAGCTGTGGAGTGTAACCACCAGGAAAGTTGGATCAAAGGCGTGATGGAACTTTA
Source organism: Casuarina equisetifolia (assembly GCA_028551475.1). Lineage (NCBI taxonomy): Eukaryota > Viridiplantae > Streptophyta > Magnoliopsida > Fagales > Casuarinaceae > Casuarina > Casuarina equisetifolia. The sequence goes on from CM052354.1 coordinate 16,955,628, forward strand.
TGGCCTAAAGGTAAATGACCCCTGCCATGCAAACAAGTCTACCAAAGGTGTTTTAGTGTTTTCTTTTTTAGTTCTTTTACTCTTATGCGTCTTGTGGAAGCTCAAGGGTCTTGTCCCACCAGTTAGTATCAAGCCAAGCAAAGCTAGAGGTGGGATGTGATTTCTTGGATCGCAACACATCTTGGTCGCGATAACTACGTGTATGAACTAGGCAGTCCTGGGTTCAAGCGAAACAAGAATCAATTAAAAGAAACAGATTGCAATTATTGATTTGCTCATATCGAGTCAAGGAAGGATATGTAGATCAATCTCAAAGTAAGAACAACTGACCGTACGCACCAAGCCTAAAAAGCAAAATATGGTTCAAGAATATGAGCCTCCTTATTAAAATACTTAGGTATTACTGAGCAAAAAATCTATGTGATATATTAGGGTGATCACAACATTAATGTTTCCATCTTACAAAAAGTAGAGACCTTTCTGTGTTATTCTTTCGATTACATTTGAAGAAATAAATAAGATTGTTCTTTTTGTTAGAAAACTACACTTTCTCTCTTAAAATAAATTATAAAAAAAAAACACCATCACATATAAAAGGATAATTTTAAATCAAAATATTTTCAACATGCTTGCTTACTTTAAATAAAATGGGCACATTTCATAGGAACCTAATCCACAGTGAATGTACCGTCGCACCTGAAACATATGTTCTAATGCAGTGCTATATTTTTAACATGATTGGCCATGTTTTTCCAATGGGCGACCAGTTTTTTCAGTATTTCCTCTAACTAAAAAAGTTATGCAAAATGCCATTTTATACATGTTTTCTTGCTGTCATTCATACTTTGTTTGTTTCTTTCACGTCTGACAACTCACGCAAGGACAGTGCTCAAACTGCATAAAATATCACATTTTCCAACACGCCTTAAGACGATATATGTAGAAAGCAAGAACTCTAGAAGGCCTCAAATGTTTCTTCCCCTCGGGCTCGTATGCAAGAAGGCTCCGTTGCAAGCGTCGAAGTCAAGCCTTTATTCCCAAATAGGCGAGTTCCAAGAACGGGCGAGCAACAAAAACAAAATGATTCTCAAACATGATTTATGTAATATGAGACATAAAAGGATCTGAAAAGCTTTCGATGTTAAAACTTCTGCCTGGTTTTATTCATAAAAGGATATGAAGCTGTTAAAATTTTCATTTCAAACTTAAAACAGGCTTGCAAGTTTTAAATATGTTAAAAATGTTTCTCAAACATGATGTATGTAATATGAGACATTGATTATACTTTTTTTAATCTCTTTTTGTAATTAAAAAAATTATTTTTCAATATAGGGGTAATATATTCATTTTTGTACAAAGTGGTACTGTTTCTTGAACTCGAGCTTTAGTATTATATTAAGCTCTTCTTTTTTAATACCAAATTATAGAGAGATGGCATATATTTCATTTTAAAAATAATTTTCAAGTATTAAATAATAGAAAACACTCTTCATATTATTCTAAATAGAAACATATTTACGTTCATATGGCTCTTCATTAATAAAGCAAAGAAATAGAGCATAATGATCTTGTCCTTGGTTGTGGAGTAGCTAGTCCTGATCGAAACATGCACCAAACATTAAAGAAAGCGTTCTTTGAACTTTTAGCTTTTTTATTTCTCATTTGAAAGATGACAAATAAAAGTTCAAAATCATACATTAGAGGAAAAAAAGTCCCTGATTAAACAAACTTCAAGGAACATATTCGAGGCATCTGAACAGCATGGTTTCTTCAGAAAATGGAACTTTCTTGGAAGGCATAATCCGAGTTACTTCCATCCTGAGCCCTTATTGAAGCTAAACATCTTCTACAATTATGAACAGGTAGGCATATTCTTCGGAGGTGGCGACAAGCTTGTTTCTTCAGTTGTCCCATTCCTCACAATGAGTACAGTGGCCATCCCCCAGCTAGCATGCCTTTCCAAATGACAGTGCATGAACCACACCCCTGAAATATGTCATATACACTTATCAGTTCCACCTTCCATTTCAGAGCAAATGTGTTATATACACTTACCCTAGGGGGGAGAGAGAGGGAGAGAGAGAGATTACCAGGATTATCAGCTGTAAACCTAATCACAGCCCAGCCATTTTTAGGAACTCCAATAGTGCTAACTTCCGGGGGATCAACCAAATTATAAGTGCTTGGGGAGGTCTTGTTGTCAAAATTTCCATAACCCGTTCCAAACAAGTAGAAGCTAAAACCATGAAGATGCATTGGATGGTTCTCCGCAGTCAATATGTTGGTCCCTTGGAACACAATTTCAACTCTTTTACCGTAATCAATCATCTTTACCTTTGTTCCTAGCTTTGGAAGTAGGTACTCATCCTCTGAAATTCCAGTGTAGTTGAAACATAAGTAGGAAAAGCTGGAAAATCCCTGTCAAAAGTACCGCTCAAATTCCTGCAAAGAGGAAAAGAGAGATTATCAGGTATAAATGTTTGGGCTTGACTTGTTTTTGCATCACGATGATGACAACATATAATGGTTGGTCGTCCCTAAGGCACTAGCCCACTGGTTAGTTATTGACCATCTAGGATCTAGGTTCAGAGTTCGGAAGCCTTTACACAAACTTGAAAAGGGAAAAAAAAAAAAAAAAAAAAAAAAGAATGGCTGTACCTGTAGTAAGCCTGCAGTATATCAATTGTCGGTGTCACGAAAGTTATGTTGTTTAAGCTTGCAGCTAGCGTCGTATTATCCGGCCCGTCACACGAACTTTGATTACAAGGCAACTCATTGACAGAAACTGTAATGAACATTCTTGTATCAACCTCTTGCGGGACATCAATCGGGTGATCACTGCTTGCCAATGCCCTTACGCGGGTTGTGAAGTTGTCTAAAGCAGCCTGGTCGGTGCCGTTAGGAAGAGTCGGATAGAGAGGAGAGGACGGAGCAGTATAATTGCCTACATACTGGAGAATTGCTGAAGTGTTGGTGGTGTCGTATGGGGCATTAGAGTCGGAATAAGGAGAAGCAGCCATGTAATAATGGCTGCGGGTCTGGTTTGCTGTGAGCAATACGTCCATGGTTTGTCCTGGGGCTATCATGATGTAACTGGTGGTTATGGGCTTGATGTATGCACCGTCTCGTCCCACGACTGTAACATTGTGTCCGCCGATTCCGAAGAACATTAACTCATTCATTATTGCACTTACTATTCGGAGAAGATATGTTTTGCCGTACTCAACCGATAGACGATACGTTGTTTCTGCAACATCATTGTGATCCATGGTGATTTGATCAGATGAGTGCTATTCAAAGTTTTGGCTAACTCATGAATTAGAAATAGAAAGATATATATATATATATATATTTTATATTTACATGTTATTTAAAGATTGTACATTTTCAATGCAACATTTTCATCTCCAATGTATTTGTTGAAAATGGCGATACAGGGCATACGTTGGAAATCTTCAGTAAGAAAGACTTTTTTTTTCAGTTCTTTTAAGTCAGTTTGGGATAAAATTGAACTTTTTTATTTTATTATTTATATATCTTCAAGACTAAGTTTATGTATAGTATGCATTTGCTTGTGAATGTAAATTTTCATTTTAAAAAAAAATGCTTTTTCACATTCTTAATCAAAGGATGTGGTAAAAATGGTTTGGCATAAATATTATATTATCTAAATAAGGATGCTAAACTTGACTAGTGCTTTTTTAAAAGAATATAGAGTCGGTCATGTCTGACATTTATAGATAAAAGTAAGCAATCCATGATAAAATAAATCATGCAACAAGTTGGCCAGTAGTTTCTAACATCTACTCTCATCAAGAGTACAAAAGCTCACTATGGTTACCATGATTCATTTTCAACTTCATAAAGAGTAAATCATGAGATTGTTAAGATTTAAAGTCCAAGAATTAGTTTATTAATTGTAGTGGAAAAAAATTAGACTTTTATAATGTGCTCTTAGAAAAAAAAAAGAAGAATTTAAAAATAATAGTAATACATTGCAAGTGCTGTGGATGTAGGTCATTAGCATTGGATCTATTAGAAAAATCATAGCTCCAATTTGGCAATTGACCATAAGCAACTCACTCACTTATTTATTTATTTATTTTTAAATTAGGCAAAAAGAGTGAAAAATGGGGGGTCAAACTCCTAAACAGAGGAGCCCTCAAGGCATTAATAACTCCACTAAGCTACTAAAAAAACAACAATGAGCTACTTACGTAAGATTAATTTTGTGATCATTGCTTTATTTTGACTAATCTAATTGGTTTTCGCTCTTACCTTTGGAGCAGTTATTTGGATATCCGGGTTGGCCATTGATGGTATAGGCATCTGAAATATTCGGATCACCGCCAGTTGCTGTGGCAACATCAATTATTTCCATCACATCTCCCAAATACCATTCCCCTGCAAAAACCAAGGTAGAACTTTGAATGTATAATGCGTAGCTTTGGAAGTCGAAATGCTTGGCTCAATACTATTGCAACCAAAACTTTCTAGAACAAACATGAAATTACCTAGTACGATGACTTCTTCTGCATCAGGTTGTGGTTCAAATGGATATTTCGCTCCACTTTCTGGTAGAACAACAATAGCACCATGGACGGAGGCACGCGTCCAGTCACTGTGGGCATGCCACCAGAGAGTTCCTTCTTCGGTAGAAAATATGATCTCCTGAGTGAAGTTGTTCCCAGGTTTGATGGGGCACTGCGTGATGTTCTCTGGACCATCTGACCAGGGGTTTCTAGGTTGCTTCACTCCATGCCTGTAAATATATATATGGAAAAGAAAAGCTTAGTTACTTGTTCAAATTACATATGGGTCGTAACCTTTTGATTTGACAGCATATAGCACAAGCATTTTGGCGATTTTAGCATCCAAAGAGTCAAAGGATCTTGTATTGGAGGAGAAGATATTTCTAACATGTTTTATAAGATTAGACAATATCTTTTTTAATTGAGTCTTTTTATAAAAAAGTAAATATGAGTTGTTCACATGTTATTAGAGTTCATACTTATTTTATGTCATTTCAACCAATCTAAAAAATAAGTTAATCTTTTATTAGTAAAATGATCAAGTTTAAACTATAGAGGAATATTAGATAACATATTCTACAATGGATAAAAGAACATTTATAATGTCCCTTACAAACTTAAACGGCCTCTTTCCTCAATAAATTTTTTTAAAGAAAGGTAAACTTGGACATTTCACAATATATATATGATAAACTCTTTAAGTAAATTAATTATGAAGACATTATAAAAATACTTGAAAAAAATCTCAAAATCGTCAAATACTAACTTACAAGTATAGAAAATAAATTTATATCTAAATATTGTCAAATATAAATTTTTATCCTCAATAGTCTCAATAGTTTCTTAGATAGCATATATACCCCCAACAGTAATATTCTATAAAAATCTTCAAATTTAATTTAAAAATTAATTCATAGACAAAAGAAGATTTGATGTTTGAATACTACTCAACAATTCATCTGCAAATTTGGTTTGAACATCTACTATGTTCACTTTTGTGAGTTAGAGAGAGAGAGAATGAGAGGGAAATCACCAGTGTATAGTGACACCATAATCTCCATCATTATGGACATTAACAAATGCTCTATCGCCTTTACGGACTACAATTGGTGGACCAGGGTACAAGTCGTTTACAGTAAGCATAGTCTTGTTGCTACAGAGTCTTTCAAAATATGTATTTTTCACCTGCAACAATAAAGGATACTTATATTTCCATGAAATGCCGTGGAAGTGAAAAGCAAAACGAGAAAAGAAAGCAGAAGAAAGAGATAATTAATAGCTCACGACATTAGTCTTAGTTTTAAGACCCTAAATAATCGAACTCCCTTTACCTACAACAAAAAATGTGAAAACTTACTATGAAAGCTATAGTTATGGACATTATACGCCATCGATAGGGACATCAAATTCAGAAACAAAAGCCCCACGAATCCTACCATGAATCCCATATTCTTAAACCCCATATCTAAAACAAACACGCCTTCTGAGTATGCTTGCTTTTGTGTCTATCAGACAGAGTTTTGAGGGCCATTTATAGACACAACGTCTTGCCGCTGACGGCATGAAGATCTCCAACGTGGCAAAAAACTTGGGATAGATACAGATGCCTTCTCCTCTGATGAAAGGGCGCAGTATTAGGCCCCCAACGTTGATATTGACGCAGCACGTTTATTTTCCGATTGGATGATAAATGATTGTATGCACTTGATGGAGACTTAAGGTAAAGAAAAAAAGAAAAAAAAAAAAGTTACTGTCGCGACTGTCCCACAAATTCGAATTAAGAAATAAGTATATTAACAGTCTGGTGCGGTAAATTTGACTTAGGAATCAATATGTCCTGCCCATCAACTATTTTCTTCCGGTAAGAAAAAAAAGAAAAAGAAAAGAAAACTGTCATTAATATTTTGATCGAATCAAAGAAAAGGTGCACAGTTTGAAAGAAATGTATTAATAATATAAGATATGTCAAAGTTTAGCAATTATATCTTAATAGATGTTTTTATTAATATAACAGTCATAAATTTTTAAAATACTTCTTATATTTAAACACCATCAAAAAGTAATATACGCTGTTAGAATCACAGATGAGCCACTTTTACTCTTAAATGCCAAAATTATACTAGTTTATGCCGATTTCTCTAGTAGAATAGTTGTATTTTTTCTTTTCTTTTTTAAAGACGAGAACAGTTAATCATGTTCATCTTGTGGATCCTATACAATGGTTAGCTTGATTTCCAGGCGGACTTCCCAAAATTTAGATGATTGTAATATTCTACAAACTAACATTATTTAATAGGCGAAACAAGTATAGTGTCAGGAAAGCCACATTAATTCCACATGGTAATGACTTCGCCGGTGGACGCGGAAATCCAGATCTTTTGTCTGTATGACAGCGATATGGAATCAAACAGGCCACGCTTCCCCGTTCAAAATCCACATGTACTGTGAAAAGATAGCGTCGCATCAGCTTTGCGTGGGATTATGAAGTTTGTTGTCTGAATTGTACAGACGTCGGGCCAATGATGAATATTTATGATAAAAACATCAAAGTTATAAAACCTGGCTTCGATGGCCACAAAAATAGATGCTGTATTATGTCCCATTCATGGTGTTTCTATAATCACAGAACAGACTTGGGACAGTGCAAGGAGCCAGAGAGTTTCCAGTTGAAGAATTAAGAAAGAAAATAATGCATTAGCATTGACTAAGCCAATGCCATTATGGCTAAGCGACGTGAAACAGTCGATTCGACAGCCAGCATCTTTTTGGTAAAAGAAGATTACGGTAATCGAAAATAGGGAGCACGGACCATTTGACAGTTTGGATCTACTCGTGTTCGTAGCATTTGTTTAAAATTGCAAACAACATAATCAAAACGTTTACTTTAGATTCACGAGAAAAAATGATAAAGAATGTGTTTTCCTTGTAAAACACATCAACCTCTTTTTTTTTTTTCTCTGGGCTTGCACAAACTACCAATTATTCCCAGTTTTCAAGTCAAGGTGATGATAATAGTTTAACGATGAAAAGAAAGAAAGAAAAAAAAAAAACATGTGCTTTTACCAGAGAAAGAATATTTTAGTCTACGAATTTAAATTTTTTTCATAAAAGTATTTGTTATGTAAATTCTGGAAGCTCTTTCTCCCAGTCTTCTTACATTTGAATTCAAATTTGTAAACATTATGTACTCCCGTAAGCACTTCAAACATCTCAAACAAATTTTACGCATTTATTTAAAAAAAGAAAAGAAAAAACATGAGCTTTCCTTGTGGAAACCATATCCCTTTTTTCTTCTATGCTTTTCAAGGACTAGTAAACGTTCCTTTTTTCATGGAAATGGTATTCGCACGCTGACAAACTACGGGCAAAGAACATGATCACTATGCTGGAGAGAGACAAGAATTTCTTTCATAGATGGTAAATACTTGAGAAGTCAAATATTTGTCTGGCACAAGTAACATACCACTCTAATGGCATTTGAGATTACCTTTCGTCGGTTTTGCGGGCAGTCTTGACGATCGAGAGCTAACTGAACTCAGAACAAGTGTAAAATTTTGAAGATCAAAACCTCTGGATGATGGAAGAAATTCAAAGCAAGGTTTCGGGTTCCATGATTTTATATGAAAAATCATATTTTGTTAGTACAGAAAGTGAAGTACAAGGATGTACTGCATCTTACGTAGGACAAGTAAAAAGATGTGCAGGGATCGTTTTTGTTATTTCCAGTAGCCAATCAATGTTCCGCCAAAGCTTAGCATCTTATATCTTGGTTTTGGCAAGATAATACATGACAAACAAGCTAAATCAACTGTTCAATCTTTTTTTTTTTTTTTTACTTTGGTAAAAGGGAGATGTGGAGGAGTTGGATCTCATACCTAAGACCTTTTGGCAGCATAAGTGAAGTTAAAATAATAAAGAAGCTGCATATTGGAAAATTGTAGAGGATCTTCCAGTACGGACTGAAATTACTTAATGTTAAGATTCACTGTTTTACAAAATGTAAACTATGATAAGAATGGTTCTTGTGGAGAGCAAAAGTTAATTGGCTTCTCAAACATGTGAAAGGAAAAAGTTTCCAGACAAATATCTTTAAATATGTATTCATTTCATTTGTATGTGCTATCTAGAAAGAAAGGAATGATGAATCTTTTAAATTCATTGCTATTCTAGAAATTGTTATTTCCAAAACTATTAAAAGGATTATTAGAAATAGATTATTCAATATAAGAAAAATACTAGAATAACTGAAGACTTATATATTTAACATCTTAAAAATTAGATGAGCAATTTTATTTAATTTGATGTTATATGTGGTCTTAACCTAAGGATGTACCCCTAGTTATATCATATACATTTGCATATTAGATATATATAAATCCATTACTTACATACAAAATAAAATAAAAATATTGGTTCGAGCCCATAAGTGTTGTTGGATCATTGTTAAAGAATATGATATCTGCTTTAACTATTAGTCATGTCTTTTAACTTAGTGGTAGCATTTGAGAATCCTAATATGGCATTGAAGCCCAGGTTAAATCTTATCCTACCCATTACCATGATGGTGTCACTGCTATTAGGATGACCTCTTAGTTTGCTTGGAGGTGTTAGAGGCCATGAGTCCCACATTGAAAAGAAGGAAGCCTATGATTGAGCTAAAATGAAGTTTCCTCCACTTTTTTAGATAGTTTTTAAGTTAGGATTTAGACCTTTTAATTTGATGTTAAAGCAATCTAATCCATTTCATGTGACTTTGAGCTTAATGATACTCAATGTGTAAAGGATTGTGCACAAGATAAGAGTTCTACATTGAAAAAATAAGATTTTTAAGGTAAAGTTTAAATAAAAGGAGGATCCTTTGAGCCTTGACCGAACTTTTAGGTTGGGCTAAGCCTTCTAACTTTTATCATGCTCATTTTCCATTGATGCAAACCTAATAAATGTAAGTACAAAAAGAGATCAAGATATACCTACAATATGCCTGAAGAATATCAATTGTTGGGGTTTGAACAACTATATTATTCAAGCTTGCTGCTAGTCTATCCCCACTCGGCCCCTTACATGTTGCAACGGGGCAATGAAAATGGTTTATAGAACTTGTCATGTAGATTCTTCTTGTGATATTCAATGGATCTTTGACGAGGTGCTCTCAGCTTGCCAAGCTCCTTAAGCGCTTTGTGAAGTTTTGTGCAAGAACACTGTCATTATGAATAGGAAGGATTGAGAAGTGAATGGATGATGAGAAAGCATAATTGCCATTATATTTGAGAACTTTCGTCATGAAATGGGACGCTGCTTGCTACATGAACAATAGAAGTAATGTAATGGCAACTAAGAGGTTGGTTTGTTGTTAACAAAACATCCATTGTTTGTCCTAGAACAATCATGATATAGTTTGTTTTTGTGAGGCTGTGCTTTGTAGTTCCAAAGAATTGTTCTTCATTCATTATGGCATTGACTATGGAAAAAATATATGCCTTGACATAGTTAACTTTTAGACGGTACATCATTTTTGTAGCAGGGAAACAACATGATCATTAGACAAATTGATTTTCAAAGCTAAATAAAGAAAAATCATGCAATTAAAAAAAAAAAAGAAAAGGGTAGACAAGAGAAGTTAGGGATCCAAGTTCATTCGCCATTTTGGTGTTAGGAATTTCCTTCATACCATTAGAACATTCATACAAATCTCCTGGTTGGTCATTGACGATGTAAGCATCCGAAATGTGATCACCACCAACTGTAAGGGCCTTTAATTTTAGCCATTACATCTCCCTTATACCATTCCCCTATTAATCAATACATTAAAACAAGAAGATTAACATATTTAGTGCATAGTTTTAATGCAACATGTGGAAGTCTTTTAAAAAAAATTAGAAAGAAAATGAAACCTTAAAGTGCATACCAGGAACAAAATTATCCTATTTCATTTTAAACTTCACTTGTACGGGGAGAGCATTTTCTCATTTTAAAAATATTTTTCTAAATAAAATTTAGGTAATGTGAGACATTTTCTACACTACTTTTAGCACACATTTTTTATGAAGTATCAACTTGAAATGGAAATGTCCCTTTCTTATCCTCCAAAAGCACAAGATGAAAATATAGTGTAAATGCAGTTATGCTGATGAAGTTTTTGAGTTATCAGATGCAAGGTATTCTAATTCTTTCGTCTACTTATTTATACGAGAGTGAGAATGAGGCAGTTAAGAGAACTATATCGAGCGGCGTTAGTTAACGCTGTGCCCCATTAATTGAAATGCCTAATTCTAAAGTGGAGAGACGTCTCCTGCTGCCAAGAAGGTAGTTACCCTGCGCCCCTTTGGCTGTTTTTGTCGTTTGACCTTCAAAACGACTTCGTATTCTTAATTGTGCATGTGGCGGGGATGTTATCTCTTCCATGGAGCTGGGTGAACCAAAATATCGCTGTATTGTTCCTCGATCAGGCATTGTAAGCCATGTAGTTTTTGTAAAAAGATGTTTCAAAATTATGACCAATATTTTAAATAACCTCATTACTCTTAATATGATTATATTAACGAAAGTGTTTCTGGGTGTTCCCATTTTATATAGCGGTTGGAGTTCGGACTTTTGATACAGTTCCGAGAACTTTAGGAAACTAGAGCTTCCAGGAGTCTAAATCCAAAAATATATCGGGTCCGTGGGCTCCGACAGACCCAGTAGATCAATCTAATTTACATGATTTTTTATTTCTTAACTTTTCGAACCTTTCAAGCTTTGTAACATCTATTAATATTTGTCGGGGACAAGAATTTTATCTATGAAATAAATATTATTAACTAATTTTTAAGTATAAAAAATATTCAAGTTAATTTTATTTTTAATATAATATTAGAAGTCAAGCTAATTCAATTCAAACATTATTTAACTTTGAACCCTCTGGATATGTTTGAATATGCAAGAAAGTATCCCTTCTACCCATATTCATTTTGCCTTGTTTAGAAAAAAGTGTTCTATCAAAAATGGCCTATTATCTAGGCCATTGTGCTTATTATCATCCTCCTTGCTAAATGTCCTGTTGTTTTCTACATATTGAACTTCCTAATTATATTAGTAGCAAAAAGTGGCTTTACTGCCAATCCATGAATTTAAATAAGGATAATAAGAAAAGTGTGGAATAAGGTTGGATTCTTTGTTAAACAGGATAATAATTTACTGCTCCTGCTGCCAAACGTATGGTGTTCTTGTAGACGAATGGTGAAAGAAAGATCTGGATAAGAAGAAGGCCTCCGGCTTCCAACAAAGAAAAGAACCTGAGCCGCAAGGGAAGTGCTTTTTTCTCTTTGTGAAAGTAGACACCAATCAGATCAATCTAATTTACATGAAGGGTGTCTACTTTCGTGTATAATGATAAATACCCTTTCCTGCGGATGGTAATTACGTCATTTTAGCTTTCAAGGGAATATATAATCTCTTGCTGTCAAGATTGTTTGTCCAAGTCAACTCTGTCAAGCATTGATAGGCCTACGTAAATGGTGATATATACCTAACTTGCATATGATTTGGAGAGGTCAGGTTTTTTTTCCCACTCAATTTAATGTCACGCTGTATTATAGAAAATTCATATTTCAATTCAAATGTCCGTTCAAAAATTATTATTTTTATATATTTAAACATTATTTTTTAAGAATGTAAAATATATATTACTTCTTAAAATATGCACCTTTGCAATGTGAGTTACCACTGCAAGCGGTAAAATTTAACATGTAAATTGTAACGTGTAATGCACAAGACGACAGGCGTAAGCTAGCTTTTAAGGCCTGCAGTGTTAGCCCTTCCCAACCACAGAAACGGGTTGGACGCTTAAAAGTGGCATTTTCAAAGGATTGGGGCACTCTTTCTCCAAAGGATGTGCCAACAGCTATCATCCATTGGGAAATTGTTGCAGTTAAAATAGCCAGCCCCTTACTCCAATTATTGGCCTCCTAGGCATTTTTTCTACGATCTAAGGAAAACTCCCACGCCCGACACAAATAGTTTTACCCCACGACAGCAGAAGCAGATTCAGAGGTGGAATCTGTCTTGTCATATCTCTTCCTCCTCTGCTACAGGTATTTGCTCCCCCCTTACGCTTACAACATAAGGGGCTGCTTTCGTCCAGCCATGTAGGAAAACTCACCCTAGCCACTATAGTGACTCCAGCCCCTAACTCTAGCTGAAAAGCACCCTCCATCCATTTCCCCTCTTCCGTGTACCCAAAAGCCCTATAGCCCAGTTTATGAGCCCCTTTCCAATTACCTGTTGGGAGAATTCAATCAAGTCGTATCAACCACAAAGAGATTGAACACACAAATATAAGAACGCACACACCCAAAAACAATAGATTTAAGAGGTTCGGAATATCACATTGTCCTATATCCCCTGTAGTTTCTTTTTATTAGATTTTCTCATACATTCCCTCTCTTCAAATAGATATCTTATGGATTCTCTCATCAACTAGAATCCATGAGAGGAGCTCTCTTCAACAATTAGCCCCCTATGGGGACTTTCTTAACTCGCCCATTAGGTTTCTCTATACTTCTCCTATTTATAGAGAAATCCTAAAAAAATCCTAGTTGAATATTATTAGGAAAACTTACTTCTATATAAGGATAAGAATCATAACCTGATACTACTAAGAAATCCACTATATCTAGAAGATATTTTCTAGTTCCACAATTACATAAAGTCCCCTGATTGTAATGACAACTATACCCTTTAACTTAATTGTTCTACCAATCCTAACATTACCTCACCCAATCTCATGAGAAGCAAGCCCAGCAAGCCCTACCAAGGATGATAGATGCAGAAGTGGCCAAAGAAATCGGAGGAAGATAGTAGTTAGGCAACTGTATGCTCCAAGGTACATTATTAATATTCTGGGAATTAGAAACATTGACAAAAAGAGGAACAAAATGGGGTAGGAGTACACTTTTTTAGCTGCAGCTATACTTTAGTTCGTAGTCTACCTAACCCTTGGTTCTCGTAATCAAGTTTTTCATTCTCACTACTTATGTACTTTTTCTTACTTAATCCATACTTCTTTACCTTTTCTACTTTTACTTATAACTCAAGGTGAACAGTCGGCTTTGCAAGCGAATAGAGAGCCCTTGCGCGTTTGAGTTGGGAGCTCGAAAAGCGTACCAGCAGTTTGAGTGGTGAAAGGGCCATTTGTTTAATAATCTGAAGATAGAAAACCAAAATGATTTTGAACTTCACTTCAATAGTCTCGTATCCATGTTGCCCCGACTCCGAACTCAATGTTTGTTAACTAAGCAGGACATTAGCAAACTTGTTATGTCAAAGCCAACATTTGTCCTCAACGTAGACACGCAAACATGGCAGCAGAGTGTCAGAAGCATGGAAAGGGTAAAACGTGTTGTTTTATGCTCATTAATGAAGCATGAGGGGGTTTAGTATGTAGCCTACACTTAGGTATGATTGCATGCTTGTATAGTCTTAAATATACGCTTGTCGAAACCCACCTAGTCAAGTCACTAGGACACATGGCTAGGTTATAAGAGAAGGCAACGCTACGTGGAAGATAGATTTTGTAAACCCAAAACCTAGTTCCTTAAGATGTTCCCATATCTCTGAATATAGGCTCTGTTAATCCAAAGCTTTCTCTACCACCATAGGTAAAAAGAACAAACACCAGCCCTGGAAAAAGGATGTTGTCCTTCAATCCAAGCTGGTGTAGGGATCCACATATTCCAAACCTAACAATAAGGTATCGGAGCCCTCACGGGTGATGGCTGACTTGTAATTTGTCCTTTTTGAGAAAAGCCTCAACCAACATTTCTCTGAAATGATGGCTGTCATGCAGCAACAATTCGTGACGTCCATTTACGAATGGACAAGTGAACTGGCGACCTCCAGTCCCAAATCCATACCCTAAAGAGTGAGCTCTGCCATGACTCAGGTGAGTCCTCTAAAGGGAAAGGAATAGCGATGGATGCCCCCTCTCTTCCCAAAGGCCTGAAGTTCGAGTTCCCTCGCTTCGCTGATGGTGAAGATCCCACTAGATAGGTATGCCGTGCCAACCAGTTCTTGAGCTAAACCATACTTGTGAGGAGGAAAAAGTTCCCGTCGCTTCTTGGAATCTTGAAGCGGAGGTGCACATTTGGTTCCAAATGCTCAAAAAGACGTCACCCACCAACACTCTCTCTTGGCAGTAACTTATAGACGCTCTATTTGGAAGGTATGGTCTTTCCCAGTTTCAAGATTTCTATGGGGAACTAACAAAGTTACAACAAACAGGCTTTGTCGAGGATTATCACTAGTAGTACGATCGACTTGCCATGAAGTCCGATCCCATGACCCCTAAGCAAACGATTAGCGGCTTCATTAACGGCTTAAAGGAAGCCATCCATATAAAAGTCCAAGCTAAAAGACCTGCTACTTTCCTAGAAGCCTTAGAGCTCACTCGCATGTATGAAGCTAAAGGCTAAGACAAGTCTGTGGTTCAACCTGTTGCAAAAAAAAGCTGGGATAAACCGCCAGCCAAGGCTCCTGTTCCAATTAAGAAGTTATCTCCCATGAAACTCATGGAAAGAAAGACACAGGGCCTTTGTTTCAACTGTGATGAACATTACTTTCCCAGCCATCGATGCAAACACCTTTTCTTTCTAGAAAGTCCCCAGCTTTTGGAAACCAGTGTTGGTTCAGTCCTTGAGGTGCCAGCAGTGGAAGAAGAAGTGCCAGACATCTCCATGCATGCTATTTGTGCAGCAACGTGCTGGGATGATAACCCCCCAAACTATGCATGTTACTGTCTACTCCCTGAGCACAATTATCCAATTAGTGTACTACTGGACACAAGGAGGTCTCACAACTTCTTGAAGGAAGGCATTGCACATCACCTTGGTTTACAACCCACTACTTTCGACTAGTTTGAAGTCACTATAGCCAATGGTGACAAGGTGGTGAGCCAAGGGTGTTATTAGGCCGTTACCATTATCTTGCAAGGAGTCTAACAACAAGTTGACTTATACTTACTTCCCCTCCAAGGGTTAGACGCGGTGCTAGGCATTCAGTGGCTCCGTACTCTTGGTAAGGTCAAGTGGGATTTTTCCCATCTCTACATGACCTTCATTGCAGTAAGCCAACGAGTCAAACTCTTCAGCTCACAGGCCCCCAACGATCAAGTCTTTGATGAACGCTGGATCAGAAAGGAAATCCAAAAGGAAGAGACGGTTATACTATTGCATATATGTGGTGTTCAACCATCAGATTCCTAACAAAATGGTGCTAAGGCAGCAAGTTTGTTAGAACTAGTTGTGACTCACGTTGCCCCTAGTGTAATGTTGCACTCCATTAGCGAAACACCGTGTTTCACTAATACACTCCCAGACGACACAACTCCTATGGACCGTCTTCTTTGAGAGTTTTCAGATGTCTTTGTAGAACCAAAGGGTTCACTGCCTAGGCAATTCCCTTGGAACCGGGCTCTTCTCTTGTTTTAGCTCATGCTTATAGATACCTGTTCTTCTAAAAAACTGAGATAGAACGGCTAGTTAAGGAACTGTTGGCAAGTGGAATGGTTTGTCTAAGTGTCAGTCCATACTCTTCTCCCGTGATTTTAGTTCGAAAAGGCAATGGTTCTTGGCGGCTTTGTGTTGACTATAGAGCTCTCAACACTCTCACCATCAAAGATCGTTTCCTCATCCCCACAGTGGATAAGCTTTTAAATGAGCTCAAGGGAGCCCATATCTTTTCCAAGCTTGACCTCCGAGCAGGTTATCACCAAATCTTTGTTAAGGAGGAGGATGTCCCCAAGACAACCTTCAGAACTCCTTTTGGTCACTATGAATATCTCGTAATGCCATTTGGGCTCACAAATGCCCTGTCCACATTCCAGAATCTCATGAACTCCATCTTTGCTGATTATCTCTGGAAGTTCGTCCTCATCTTCTTTGACGACATCCTTATCTTCAGCAAGGACTGGACATTACACATGGAGCATGTTAACAGTGTTCTTACTGTCCTATGGCAGCATAAGCTACTCACCAAAAAAGAAAAATGCACATTCAACCAAACTAGGGTTCAATTCCTTGGTCATGTGATAGACCAAGGAGGCATCTCCATGGATAGAGAGAAAATTGCTTGCATGTTGGACTGGCCTCGCTCGTGCTCTGTAAAAGCCCTCAAAGGATTTCTCAACTTAACCGGTTACTACCGGCATTTTGTCCGCAACTATGGTGTATTGGCATGACCTCTCACAAAGCTCTTGAGAAAGGGCTACTTTCACTGGAATGATGAAGCCGAAGAAGCCTTTCAACAGCTCAAGGTGGCCATGACCCAAGCCCCTGTTCTCTCCCCACCAGACTTCCAGCAAGTTTTTACAGTTGAATGTGATGTGTTCGCAGTGGGTGTGGGGGTAGTTTTCTCCCAAAATTGACATCCAATGGCCTTTTTCAGTAAAGCATTGCATGGTAAGAATCTTTTACTATTAACTTATGAAAAGGAATTACTGGCACTTGTACTATCAGTGCAAGCTTGGCGCCATTACTTGTTGGGGCGGCAATTTGTAGTGAAGTCTGATCAGTAGAGTTTATGTTATTTGTGGTCTTAACAAATCACTACACCCACGTAAGAACATTGGCTCGTCCAGTTAATGGGATTTGACTTCACAGTCAAATACCAACCCGGCCTTGCCAATAAGGTGGCAGATGCTTTGTCTTGGCAAGCCAAACCAGAGGCCAACTCACAAAATCAGGAAGAGCAAAAAGGAACTCTCGTGGTTGTATCAACCCCAACTCCGTTGTGGTTAGAGGCCATTTGACAGGAGAACTCCTTTAATCCAGTTCTTCAAGATCTCATCGGTCATGTGCAAAGTGGTGAATCTATCGGGTTATGGCAATACATCAATGGTATTTTGTATTTTAAAGGGAGGATTTTTATCCATGAAAAATCTGCCCTTATCAAGGAAATTTTGGAGCAAATGCATGGGTCTGCCCATGAAGGTTTCCACAAGAGTCTGCAAAGGGTCCGCTCTGTTTTTTACTGGAAATATCTTTGCCAAGATGTCTTAGAGTTTGTCATGAGTTGTATGGTTTGTCAATGGGAGAAGTGGCAAAATAATTTCCCATTTGGGTTATTGGAACCCCTTCCAATCCTAGAAAATATATGGGAAGAAATATCAATGGAATTCATCGATGGGCTTCCTCCGTCACACGGAAAAAATTCAATATATGTGGTGGTTGATCGACTAACTAAGTTCGCAAGGTTCCTTCCCTTATCCCACCCATATTCAGCAGAAATGGTGGCTGGCCTATTCTTCGACCAGATATTCTGTTTATTCGGGCTTCCCAAGTCTATTACCTATGATTGAGATCCCCTGTTTACCAGCAAGTTCTGGACTGAGCTCTTTTGACTCTAAGGCACAATTTTTTGATTTTCTTCCTCTTACCATCCCCAAATGGATGGTCAAACAAAAGTCGCCAACCGATCCTTGGAAACTTATCTTCGGTGCTTTGCAGGCGACAAGCCAAAGGATTGGGCTCGCTGGATTCCTTGGGCAGAATACTACCATAATACTAGTATCAACTCATTAACTAAGAAGACCCCGTATGAGCTAGTGTTTGGGAAGCCTCCCCCAA
Organism: Casuarina equisetifolia; assembly: GCA_028551475.1. Classification (NCBI taxonomy): domain Eukaryota; kingdom Viridiplantae; phylum Streptophyta; class Magnoliopsida; order Fagales; family Casuarinaceae; genus Casuarina; species Casuarina equisetifolia. The sequence goes on from CM052354.1 coordinate 16,973,761, forward strand.
CCTTACTAGGGCGTGCACGAGAAGTGGCTATAGATCTCCAACTACGAACCCACGATGAAGTACTAGGGCAGTTATGGTATCAACTCCAAGAAGCTTAAAATCGGATGAAGCTTTTCTTTGATAAAAAATGGACAAAGGCCACCTTTGAAGTAGATTTTTCAAAGGTAGGAAATTGACGCTTCATTTTTTTAATAGTCTCCTAGGTGGTGCCATCAACGTCCAGTCCTTGCCATTTGATCAGAACTTAAGGGACATTCTTTATGGTGCCATCAACGTCCAGTTCCTTGAGATGTTCCCATCTCTCTGAATATAGGCTCTGTTAATCCAAAGCTTTCTCTACCACCATAGGTAAAAAGAACAAACACCAGCCCTGGAACAAGGACGTTGTCCTTCAATCCAAGCCGGTGTAGCAATCCACATATTCCAAACCTAACAAAACTCCTTTTTATCAAACTCACAAAATCTCTTGCTTGCTCCTTACGTCAACCATAGCTACCATATAAGCTTTTAGAGCAGACACACATGACCAAGATCGTTTTATTATTTTTCTGATGCATTTTGTTTAGAATTGTCTAGTGAGTTGGAGCTAGAATAAAAGGAGGAAGCAATTTCGTGGGAGGGGATTTTTGTTGAGAATTATCTGTAACCGATTTGGTAGGTCTTGAGTTCCCTCAAACGAACTTTCTTCAATCCAATTTCCAAGGTTCCTTTCTCAATCGTGAAAACATTGTTGGATAAATTTGAGTAGTCTATAAGCATGGATAAGTATAGAATTGAAATTTATACTATAGTTTGTGAAATATATTAAGAAAATATATTATTTACACAATTTGGCTTATGAGTGATTCATTACTAGCATTTTCTCATTCTCTTTGCTTTCTCTATGGATTTCCATATCATTAAGACTACTCTTACCTTGTCTTCTTCTTCGTCTTCTTTATAATCTTTTTGTTTAAATTTGATTCTTGTTAACGTAAATTTGGTGAGTAGTATGAAGTAGTTTGATGAATAAAAAATATGGTGCTTGATATTGAAAGCCTTATATGGTGGTTTAGTTTTTATCAAGATGTCAAGGGAGTTGCTAAAATTCATTGGTTAGTCTATAAAGTCCTTCACCCAAAGTCTTAAAAGATTTTCAAATAATAACATAAATAAGTTAATATTGAAATAATTATAAAAACCAAATGGGTGTAATTTTTTTTTAAAAAAGAATTATGTCATTTGATAAATATTATCTACCCTTTTCAATTTACATTTTGTAAAAATGTTATGGTCCTAAAATGATATTAGACTTGCCATGTTAGATTTAGGCCTTTTGGCTTAATGGTTGGATTTGTAATATTTAGTATCAAAGTTCAAACCATGAAAGGGCAACCTATGAAAAGGGCTACAGAAAAATGCTACTTGCCTTTGGCACTCACTAAAGCCTTTCTCTTTCTCCCTCGTATTCTCCTACTTGGTTGTTGTTTTAGTTTCTATATGTGGTGGTGATTAGGAGGAGCTTATGGATTGGGAGCAATGCTTGTCGATAATGGTAAAGGCAAAAGTGGACAAACCAAGGATCGTTTATATGTTAATGTACATATATTCTATCAACCATGTTACCATATTGAAGCCTATAATTAGGCTTAATATTTTGTATTTAATTGTATATATTTACTTTCCTTATTAGCCTAGGTTTTGTCTCCTATAAATGTATACTAATACATTGTAATCATTTATCATAATAGAGAAGCACAATTGCTCACTTAAGGTTGTTTATCTTTTCTTATCTTTTTAAGTTGGTCCAAATGAATGTTTTGGGTCTTTAACGGACTCCCACCCATGATGGTGCTCGTTATTTCCTTACCATTGTAGACAACTTCTTTCATACCATTTAGAATTTTCTCCTCCAATTTAAAAATCAAGTCTTTTCTAAAATCCAACATTTCCTCTCCTTTGTCCATACTCAATTTGGTTCCCTTGCTTGACATGTTTGTTTTGATAATGACTTAGAGTTCTTCTCTTTGAGTGTTGGTCTTTCCTTTCCTACCTTAGGATCTTGCATGAATCCTCATGTGTTTACATTCCTCAGCAAAATGGAGTGGTTAAGCGCAAACACTGATACATACTAGATATGGCTTGAGCCTTAATGTTTCAGGCTAACATTCTTTGCTCCTTTGGGGAAAATGCTTTCTTACTACCACCAACCTTATCATCCATCTTCTTTCATGGCCTTAGTGTTCCAGACCGGTAATACATGCTAAGGGATCTGCCAAGAGAGGACGTGACCTGCTGCCACCCACCTATGTTATGTAAGGACCTGCTTGTTTAGTTTCCTTGTGTTGGCTCACCCACTTGGGTGGTGCCCATGTTTTGTACCGTCGTTATGTTTTGTTTGCAATTCTGTTGTGATGTGATGTAAATAGCCTCTTTGTATAGAGTGTGACCCCGTTGGGTGTATAAGAGTTTTTGTCCTATTGCTTGTAACTTGTTTGCCTTGTTGTTAGTAACTTGGATGATTCTTTGGTTAAATAAAGATGTACATTCAAACATGTGTTTGTGTGCGCCCTTTATTTTGCCAACTTCTCCACAAGTTGTCTCGGGACTAACCAAATTGTCCCATTATGGCTTTTAGCAAGTGTACTGAGAGCGTAGAAGGTTGACCCAAATCTCTGTTGAGACCTAGGTGCCGTATGGATCTACTAAGACTGTGACAATTGGTATCAGAGCCAGGTTAGCTCAAGACAGACAGGAGGATGGCGTCTGAAGGTGTAACATATTCACAATGCCTAAAGAAAAGGGTGAAATGCAAGACCTCCCCTTCAGACAAGGGGATCTCTCTAGAAGACAAAATCAACATTTTAGAAAAAGATGCCAAGGTATCCAAGACCAAGATTGAAACTTTGCAAAGCAAAATTGCAATGTTGACATCCATTGACGACAGACTTGGCTTGGTTGAAAGTTACATTTCTGGTATGGAAGAAAAGATGCTGGAATTTAGAGACAAGCTAGATAAGCTACAGAGGAGAGCTAACTCCAGTAATGTTACACACAATGACATCCTTAAACCCAAGTGCTACAGTGGCAATCAACATGCCACGGAAGTTGAGGATTTCATTTGGCTTTTGGAACAATATTTCAAGATGGCCCACGTTATAGACGATCAATTCAAGGTGCAGACTACAGCCTATTATCTTACAGGAATTGCAAACGTGTGGTGGAGAAAGAAGTGCCAAGAGACAAAGATCGGAAAGAAGAAATCTCCACTTTTTAAGCCTTTAAGAAGGCTTTAAAGAAACAATTTCTGCCAATGAACATTCATTGAAGGGCTCATGATACCCTTCACTTCTTGCAACATACGACTACTCTACAAGCGTATGAACAGGTGTTCTCATATACGACCTTGTATCTTAGGAATATATCAGAGGAAACTCTCTTATACTTCTTCACCGTTGGGCTCCATAAATGGGCTATGGATGAAGAGGAAAAGAGAGATGTACACACATTAAGTCAAGCCATCTCAATTGTGGAGTCCCTACCAAATCGTAAACCTATTGAATCTGGAAATGGTAGACCACCAGCTTGGGGAGAGAACTTGGGAAATGGTAGTAGCACAACCCAATCAACTCAAAATGGTGGAAATAGACCTCCACCAAATCACAATGGTGGGAATGGAAGCATACCAGCATTCAATCAAAATGATGGGGTAAGAAGGGAGTGCTTTTTTTGTGGTGGACCCCACATCATGAAATACTCCCCAAAAAGGAGATCACTCAACACCATAGAACAACAGTCAACCCAAGTTGAAACTCCAGCTGAATCCATAGTGGAAAAAGATTAGTCACTAGCTTTGCAAGTATTTAACTTGATGAAGAGTGAGGCCTCAATGTCAATTATGAGGTCTCTAATGTATGTGGAATGCACTATCAATGGCAAGCTCACTAAGGCTATGGTCGATTCAACCATGACCAATAACTTCATCACTCCAAGTGAAGCTAAGAAACTAGGGCTAACGGTGAGAAAGGATACAGGATCGCTCAAAACAATGAATAGCACACCATGGCCAGTCGTGGGAGTAGCTCATGGAGTCGACTTACATGTTGGCAAGTGGATGGGAAAGATAGATTTGACTGTAGTGGATATGGATGACTGCAAGTTAGTTCTTAGACTAGACTTTCTTCATATAGCCCATGCATTCCCCTTCCCTACACATAACTACTTGTGTATCATTGCTGGGGACATGTCTTGTCTCATCCAGACCTAAGCTATAGGACCAGCACAAAAGAGTCTTTCTGCCATGCAATTGAAGAAAGGCATGCGGAAAGGCATGGAGATGTACTTGGTTGTGTTAAAGGAATCGAAGGTGGTGATAGAAGACGAGCTTTCGGAGATCATTGTCAATCTTTTAGAAGAAAATGGGGATATGATGCCCTTTGAATTGCCAAAGGAACTGCCACCTCGACGAGAGGTGGATCATGCGATCAAATTGGAGCCAAGAGCTAAGCCACCGACAAAGGCTCCTTATCGAATGTCCCCACCAAAATTAGAAGAGCTTAGGAAATAGCTAAAGTCCTTACTAGATGCAAGATGCATCTGACCAGCAAAAGCACCATACGGCGCACCAGTCCTGTTCCAATCTAAGAAAGATAGGTCACTATGACTCTGCATAGATTATTGAGCATTGAACAAGGTCACCGTCAAGAACAAGTATCCCATTCCTCTTATTGGAGACTTGTTTGATCAGTTGGGTCATGCCTGTTACTTTACAAAAGTGGATCTATGATTAGGCTATCACTAGGTTAGAATTGCAGTTGGGGACAAGCCAAAGACGACCTATGTGACTCGCTATGGCTCATTCGAGTGGTTGGTGATGCCATTCGAATTGACCAACCCTCCAGCCACATTTTGCACCTTGATAAATAACTTACTCCAGCCATATCTAGACAAGTTTATGGTCGTCTACCTAGACGACATTGTAGTCTATAGTAACTCACTCGAAGAACATGTAGAACATTTGAAGATTTTGTTCAAGGTGCTGCATGAAAATCAGTTGTACCTCAAAAGAGAAAAATGCTCGTTTGCTCAAGAAGAAGTACATTTCCTTGGTCATGTAATTAAGTAAGGAACTCTCCAGATGGATCCTACAAAGGTAAAAGCTATCCAAGATTAGGAAGCTCCCACTAAAGTTATGAAATTAAGATCTTTCTTAGGTCTAATTAACTATGAACGACACTTTATTGTGGGGTTCTCTGCGAGGCCTACACCTTTAACTGAACTACTGAAGAAGTCCAATCCTTGGGATTGGACGGAGGCGTGTCAATGAGCTTTTAAAGATTTGAAAGCTATGGTGACACAGGAACCAATGTTAATACTACCAGATTTCTCTAAACATTTTGAAATGCACTCCAATGCTTCTGATTTTGCCATCGGGGGTGTGTTGATGCAAGAAGGTCATCCAATCGCATTCAAAAGTAGAAAGTTAAATGAAGTTGAATGAAGATATACGGTACAAGAAAAGGGAATGACGGCAATCATCCATTGTCTAAAGACATGGTGTCACTATCTGCTGGTTTCACAGTTCTTAATCCAGATGGACAATGTGGCAACAAGCTTCTTTCAGTCGTAAAAGAAACTGTCTCCAAAGTAGGCTAGGTGGCAGGGTTTCCTAGCAAAGTTTGATTATGTTATGGAGTACAAGCCTAGGAAAGGCAACGTAGTGGCTGGCGCTCTCAACAAAAAAAGTGAGTTAGCTGCCATGAGTGTAGCAATAAAGGATACACTACCAATCATAAAAGAAGGTATGGCTCATGATCTAGTGGCTAAGCAGTTGAAACAACTTATGGACGATGGCAAGACGAAACAATTTTGGTTAAAGGATGGGCTACTATACACAAAAGTAAAGCACTTGTATGTACTTAAATGGCAAAATCTCTGTCGCAAATTCATTAGTGAACACCATGACAACAAGTGGGCAGGACATTTGGGGCAACAGAGGACAAGAACACTTCTGGAAGATTCATATTTTTAGCCTGACATGCGAGATCAAGTAGAACAGTTTGTGAAGACCTGCCTTGTCTACCAACAGGATAAGCTAGAGAGGAAAGTTCCTGGGGGACTGTTGGAGCCGCTACCGATTCTAAGTTGTCCATGGGAGAGTATCTCCATGGATTTCATTACAAAGTGATAACTCTATTTTTATAGAGTTATTTTACCTAATTTAAATAATAAATTCTCTAATGTTTGTGAGAAAATATTTGAATTCCTCTTTATTTACTTAAATTTGTCTTGTTTATGTAGCATAAGGAGGCATGAAGAAAAAGAACAAGCATGGAGAACCTGGTACTTATTATATGGCAGAAGATGGTCAAATTATCAAGGTGAAGGAAATCAAGATGGGCTTGGGCTTGGGCTTTGGATAATTGTTATTAGATTTTATTGTTATTATTTTTTTAAATAATTAGAAAACCTAGTCCTATTAGGAGTCCAAAGCCTAATTAATATAGAAGTCTAAAACCCAATTGTATTGGGAATCCAAAACCCAATGCTATTAGGATAAGGAGAAAGTTCTAGATCCCATACCCTATATAAAGGAGGAGCCCTGCATAGAAGAGAGGGGGAAGCAAGAGAGAAAGGAAGTTGCCGCTGAAACCAAGGAGGAAATTGAGCACAACTCAAGAGAGAGGCCAAGAATTCAAGATTTCTTGAAGAGAAGACAAAAAGGGTGACAGACTTCTTGTTCTTGGATTCAAGATGCATTCTTTGTTTCTTATTATTATTCTTCCTCATTATTTCATTATGTTCTAAACTTCTTTTGTTAGAGCGAAGATGTAGCCTAACTATGATGATGTGAATCCTATAAGTTTTATGTTTTGCAAGATAGTTTATTTATGTGAGTTATATATTATTATGCTTAATGCTTTTAAGTGATTGGCCACCACTTGAATGATTTGATGTGTATGTTAGAGACTGAAAGGTAATAATATGCAATTGCTTCTTATAATATATAACCATGAATTAAATATGGATAGACATATACCATGTTATTTGTGTGGCTTTTGGTGATAAGATGATCGAAAGATTTATTGTAAACCAGGAATATTCACAGATCCTAATGCATTTGGTTTGTTTCAATTCACATATAGAGATATAGTGAATTAATGAACTAAATAGGTTTACTATACCTAGACATAGGATAGTAAATAAATTAGAAAATTCTGCCATCACATAGATAATATCATTCTTGCAGGCATAAACTATGGAAATTCATATCTAGTAGTTATGGTGAAATTGGAAGCTCTAACATGTGTCTCATCTTGATTTTTCTTACTTGGATCCATTTTTAATTAGTATTGAGTTTTCATTTTAGAAATTTTAAATTTTAATTCATCTTCAACAATATTTTAATTTGCTAGATAAATTTTAGGATTAATTCATCATTAGTACTTAATTAGTTTAGTATTCACCAATCTTCGTGGGACGATATCTTTCTTATCATTATATTACTTGTTCGACATGTTCACTTGCATTTAAATTTCACCGAACACAAAGTTACCAAAGTCAGATGTGTGTAGCTTAATTTTAGTGGTGGTAGACCATTTCTTTAAATATGGGACTTTCATACTGGCCCCGGTGGAGTGTATTGCTGAAGTCACAGCACACCTCTTTCTGAAGTATGTTGTGAAATATTAAGGTTTACCATGGAACATTGTAAGTGATCAAGATCCACGATTCACTAGTCCATTGTGGTGAGAGTTGTTCGACCTCTTGGGCTCAGAATTACAATTCTCTACGTGCTTCCACCCACAGACGATGGGCAAACAGAAAGGATGAATAGCTTGTTGGAGATGTATCTATAACCTACAGATGAGTGAGTCGACCAATAAGAGCCCTTTTGAGTTGGTGATTGGGCAGCAACCCTTGACCCCTTCGACGATTGAAGCAAAGTCATCAGGCCAATGTCTTGGCGCTCATGAATTAGCAAGCTTGTGGGAGAAGAATGTAGACATGGCCAGATCCTACTTGAACAAGTCTATCAAGAGGATGAAAAAGTGGGCCGATAAGAAGCATAGACCAGTTGACTACAATGTTTGGGATTAGGTAATGGTGAAATTCCTCCCTTATCAGTATAAGGTGTATAGACGAGGGTTTATGTCGAAAGTATGTGGGACCGTTCGAGATTGTGGCGAGAATCGGCAAGGTGGCTTACCAGCTAGACCTCCTATATGGCCTCAAGATCTATTTAGTCTTCCATGTGAGTATGTTGAAGTCGTTCCACAGAGATAAGTTGGAGGTGAGATGGAGGTAGTCCAAGCGGGCTCCCCCGATGATGTTGAAGTCGTTTGACAAGGATGTTGAGAGGATCTTGGATGATCGAGTCCTTGACAAAAAGAAAGTCCACCCACGACGTTAGTTCCTCATCAAGTGGAAAGGCTTACCAATCAGGGAAGCTACTTGGGAGTTTGAAGAAGAACTGTGGCAGTTTAGGAACCTCATTAAAGACTACTTGGCGATTGTAGAAGCTTCACCGATGTGAACGTGTCCCGCAAGGGACCTTCATCATACTAGAGCAACTCATTAAAGTGTCATACAAAGGTGAGACGGAATGGCACACTGAAGAAGGCCTGGAGCGAATGGAGGAATCTACATCAGGATGCTGCGAAGATGAAGGCCAGCTGGACAAGTACAGGTCAGACATTATGGCCTTAGTCAACAAAGTGTGTTCAATGAGCCCAACCCCTAATGTGTCCCAACGCCGAGGATGTCGTTGGTTTGAGTGGGGGAGAATGTTCCAAATCGACAGTATGGGCCGAGGGTTTGCTAACATAGGACATGACCTGTTGCCACCCACCTACGCTATGGAAAGACCTACTCGTTTAGTTTCCTTGTGTTGGGTCACCCACTTGGGTGGTGCCCATGTTTTGTACCATCATTATGTTTTGTGTGCAACTCTACTGTGATATGATGTAAATAGCCTCTTTGTATAAAGTGTGACCTCGTTGGGCATATAAGAGTCTTTGTCTTGTTGCTTGTAACTTGGATGATTCTTTGGTTAAATAAAGATGTACATTCAGACATGTGTTTGTGTGCACCTTTTATTTTGCCAACTTCTCCACAGGTTGTCTCGGGACTAACCAAATTGTCCCATTATGGCTTTCAGATAGTGTACTAAGAGCATAGAAGGCTGACCCAGATCTCTGTTGAGACCTAGGTGCCATATGGATCTACTAAGACCGTGACATTAGTCCTTTTGCAAAATTATTTGGCGAATCCCTTGTCCTTGATCATCTTCATGTTTTTGGTTGTCGTTACTATGCCGCCGCCTTAGGTGCTCATGACAAGTTTAGTCCTTAAGCAACCCCTTGCATTTTTGTGGATTACCCTTCTTCTTGGAAAGGTCAACATTTATACTATGTTGTTGCTTGAAAATTTTTCGTTAGTCATAATGTGCTTTTTCAAAAAACTATTTTTCCTTTTTCCTTATCTTCTCTTCCTTCCTTGCCCCCCGCATTAGACAGCTTGCCTACCTTGGATTGCTTGTTGGCTTCATCGCCTCCAATTGTCCTAGATCCTGACACATACACTTCCTTCTCCCTCTTAGTGGACCTCCCGAACTTACCACCACCTTTCTCCCTATCCACTACTCAACCTATGTCTCTACCCTTTCCTTTAAATACACATGTTGATCTATATGAGCCTTCCTTTAATATCTCGCCACTCGTACCTCTTACCCCTCTACCCCTAAGTTCCACTTACCTATCCCTTTGTCATTCCACTCACCTTACCCGCCCCCCATTTTGGACCTCGGATGACTTATGTCCTACCCTACCTCATTTCTCATGTACCTATCTTTATCTTATCTCTAATTATGTATCCATCCACCAATGTCACCCTCCTTACTAGCATTTTATTGCCTCTATCTTTGCTACCTACAAACCTTCTACCTACCAAAAAGCCATCATCGATCCCCATTAGATTACAACCATGGGCATTAAACTCATTGCTCTTGAGGCTAATCATACTTGGGATGTGATCCTTTTGCCCTTTGGTTGTCATCCAATTAGATGTAAATGGGTATACAAGATTAAATACTATGTCAATGGTTTAATTGAACATTACAAAGGCTAGCTTGTTGCCAAGGGCTTCAACTAGCGTGAAAGCATCAATTTTTAAGGTACATTCTCTCCTATGGTGAAGCATGTCATCATTTGTCTCATTATCACCATTGCGGTTGTTCATCACTGGTCATTCTATTAGATAAATGTCCAATACATTCCTTCATGGTGATCTCTCCGAGAAAGTCTATATGTAGCTTCCCCCCATATTTCACAATTAGAAGGAGTTTCTTATGTGTTAATTATGTAAATCTTTATATGATTTGAAGCAAGCCTCCCACAAAAAATGCCAAGTTTGCTTGAGCATTGCTTGTGCATGGATTCACTTAATCCTATCATGACTACTCCTTGTTCACCAAAAAGCGAGATAATTCTTTTATGGCTTTATTTATGTTGATGATATCTACTTACATGAAATAGTCAAGATGTCATTTTAGACCTCAAGAAATGTATGCATGCCACCTTTTTCATGAAAGACCTTGGTTAGTCAAATTTTTTCCCAGGTTTAGAGATTGGTTGCTTTCCAAAAGGCATTTCATTAAGTCAATGAAAGTGTGTTTTGAAATTATTCTCTAAAGTAGACTTAGTTGGTTCCAAACCATCATTGATCCTCATGGAACAAAATAGAAAGTTTACAAGCATCAAGTATGACGCATGCTCCAAAGAAAAGTTGAATGATCCTCCTCTAGCAAATCCATTAGTCTACTAAAGGCTAATTGGACAATTGATTTATCTAACCCTCACCCAGCTTGACATTACTTTCCTAATCTAGCTCCTCAACCAACTCATGCATGATCCAAGACAATTTCATATGAAACTTTCTTTGAAGGTGATTAGATGCTTCATAAGTTGTTCAAGGCTTGGTGTCATGTTTCCTTTATCTTCATAACTTAAGCTATAGGCTTATTACAATTATGATTACAACACACGTCCTATAATGAGACGATCCACCACCAGATTTTGCATCATGGTCGAAAATTCATTGATATCATGGCAACCCAAAAAATAACCCATTATTGCACCATCATCTGTAGAAGCAAAATATCAAGCCATGCAAGTTACCACTTGTGAAATAGCTTGGATCATCGCTCTACTTAAATATTTTGGTTTTCACATGAAGTGCCCTGCACTATTGTACTATGATAATGAAAAAGCTAAAAAGATCACCACCAATAATATATTCCATGAATGCAAAAAACATATTAAGGTTAAATGTCATTATGTCAAAAAAAAACTTCAATAAGGAATCATTACCACACGACATGTATCCACCAAAGAAAAACCTACTGATTTTCTAACAAAGGCATTTTGCAACAAGCAACATTGACATCTTTTTTCCAAACTTGGAGTATTTGACTTATGCAAATCTTCGACTTAAGGGGGAGTGTTAACATACAGATATTCTACCAACCATGTTACCATATTGAAACCTATAATTAGGCTCAATATTTTCCATTTAATTGTACATATTCATTTTCCTTATTAGCCTTGGTTTCCTCTCCTATAAATGTATTCTAATACATTGTAATAATTTATCATAATAAAGAAACACAATTGCTCACTAAAGGCTATTTTATCTTTCTTACATTACGACATGAAGGGTTGCAATGTCATGTACCTCAATTAGGATAGAGAAGATCGTAAAATTAATGTAAATACTTCTTTCTTCTCTTTCTCTGTTTCCTTTTTCTTTTTCTCTTCTTAGGCTATGTTGTAGGTTGTTAGCCAAGTATTTTTGTGTCATTGGGAGATTTCTGTGCTTTAGACACCAATGCAATTGATCAAGAAGCAATTCTACACTACAATTCAACTCTTTATTTCTTTGATCTTTAAAATATTTTGAAATGTTCATGGCAAAAAGAGTGTGCATTTCATATTTTGTCATTGCATTTTTCTCATAAATAAATAGGATCATAGTCATTTTTGTTGTAATAAAGAATCATTCTATTTTTATCCTATTGTTTACTAACTATGCTTCAAATCAAAAAATATGAACTAGGATATGGACCATGGGATATTGAAGGTTACTGGCATCTTAGTAGTAACTTTGTAGTTTGGTTTTTGCTTGTAGTGTAATGATTCACGGTAATGCTAACTAAAAGGAAAAAGATCCTAAAGGGTGTAGCCTTTCTCTTTGCTTGTAGTAGTAACTTAGTAGTTTGGTTTTTGCTTATAGTGTAGTGACTCACAGCAATGCTAACTAAAAGGAAAATGATCCTAAAGGGTGCAACCTTTCTCTCTTTGCTTACGTTGTCTAGTGAAGCTAGAATCCTCTTTAAAAAGATGGCATGAGACAACTTCAGTGAGTTGAGCTTATGGGCTCTCTAACAAAGGAAAGGAAGTTAGTTATGATGAGAAAGGCATTGTAAAAGAGGTTTAGAAGAGTTTAAGGGAATATTTTATGGGAGTTAAAGATCAACAATTAAGATTAAGGTTGCAGGATGTTAAGGATTTGTTTTGTGACACATGAGGAACTTATAAAGTATCTAAGCTTGCTTGTAATGAGCTTTAAGATAAAAAGAGTTTCAATTTTATAGTGTGTGACAATGAAGAAAAAGGGATAGTGTGTGTAAATTGAATTAGGGGTTAAAAAGATTGAACTTTGATTGATGGATAAAAATATTGAAAAAAAAATGGCATTGACTTGTTAATGCTTTTTTACAGTGATAAAAAATTATTTTATTTTATTTTTATTTTTATCTTTTCTTGAATTGGCAACTGTTCCTTTGACCTACCCTAGGAAATTTGATAACAGCACTACTATTGAAAGTTTTAGACGTATTGTGAAATGTTTTATTGATTAGGTACAAGTTTTGATTTAGAATGTTTTACTTATGTCTCTCATTGGCAAGGGAATTTTAATTACTTATCTAGTTGCTTTCCTAGATGTGATTCCACTATGAATGTAATTGTTGCCATGCTAGGGTTACCTTGACAATTACCTAATGATTGGAATAATGTACTTTGTCTGGTAGTTGATTTGTTGTTGTTGATTTTTTTTTTCCTTTCATGAAGTAGTGGGGAAAAGTTATACTCGTATCTGGCACCATAGGTGGAGCAGAACATAGAGTTTGTACAAAAGAAAATAGATAAGGTGGCTTTTTCTGCGAAAGATAAGCAATATGTTGAATCATTTCTCTAGGTTTGCTTTATTAGTATCAACATTACTTTATGTTGGATTAGGTTGATTCAAATTTTTTTTTTTAACAAATGGTTAATTTCAGTAGGAGAAGCATAATGGTAACTCCCCCTTCAATAATTATTGTAGAAGCATCACGGGTAGGGTTGCTTCTAGAAATCTGGTTTTGAATGGTAAGATGCGATAAATCTCACCCTTTCCTATTCTATCCCCTAAGTCTTTTTTCATTACTTCTTCCATTGGTTGTTCACTTTATTGGCTTAGTTTTGTTACTTTTGGTGTGTGGGTTGATTGACTGCATTATGACTCACTAGATACAGAGGTGGACAGAATTACAAGCAAACTTTAGGTTAAGAACATGCATGATTTTTTATTATTTAACATCACAATAGAGTAAGGTGCCAAGTTTCTTTCCTAGTGCTAAGTATCAATTTATTCCCTAATAAAGTTGAGGAAGGACAAATTAAAATTCAACATCATAACATGCACATCTTTTTGCTTCCTTCTTCTCCTTATCCTTTTCTTATGGAAATAACATTTATAAAGTACCTATTTTCCATTTTCTATTTCAATAACTTGCTACCAAATGCTTTGTCTATACAAGCATGTTGATTCAAACATGATTGTCCTTTTATGTTGGACATCTTCTTATGATAAGGTAATTTTGGTATTACGTTAATGTTCTTTTCAAAAAATATAAATCAAAGGATTTATAAGGTGCCTACTTGGAGAAATGTATTAGAGAATGAGGCAAGAGATTTTAGTTGCTACAAAAAAAATTAGGTTTTAAGATAGTTATGCTTGCTTCTTACATGATGGTGAAACTTCTATACTTTTTTGGCATTTGCAAGGTTATCTTCCTTAACATTAATAGTTAATAAGTTTGTTGTTTTGAATTGGGAAATTATGTTTGGAGTGATAAAAGATTTCTCTTGGAGATCAATATAAATTATCATATCAAAAGTAGATCAATCGCATCAAATTGTGGGGGATCTTGATTTTTTTTTTTTATGGAGAATTGCCTTATTAGTAAAATTCTAAGAGAGTGCAATATGAGTAATTAGTGAAAGTGGTTAATATTAGCAATTTTGATAAGAGGTTGATGTTGGTAATTTCTAAAGGAGGTAGTATTTTATTCCTATAAAAAAGAAAGACATAGCAAGTATGTTGATTGGAGTATTGTATGAGAAAAAGAAAAACTTCTTGGTTAAGATTTCCTAAGATTGGTATGAAAGAATTTTTTCTTCTAAGATGGCATTACAAGAAGTATGAAAAAAGGAATTGATGTAAAAATTTCCATAAAGATAGACTAAAAAAAAAAAAGTGGAAAGAGTGAGGGCAGAGACAAGGATTTGATAAGTATTGCAAGAAATAAAATAGTTACTATGGAAATAAGATTCCCATTGATACCACACGTTTCCTAGGTGGTGGGAGAATTCATAAAAAATAAAAATAAATAAAAATTGGCTTGTCAAGTGAAGGAACTTATGCCTTTACTAAACCTAAAATATCCATTAGTGCTTGATAAGACCTTTACCCACATCATAGTAAGCAAAATATTATTAATGCACATTTCCCAACATTAGTTGAGCCCATAAGGTATGGTATGCAATTAAAAATAATAATTCTTGCTAGTGATTAAAAAATGTAGATAGCTAAGACCAGTATGATAGTCCACTTTTGCGTACAAAACTGAAAGTGATGAAGATTCAAACTTCATTAGATTCTGCAAAGACCAAAGTGTGAGAACATTTTTTTACTGAAAAAAAAACCTTAAATGTTATTCTTTATTTTACTCTTTTTAGGCTTTGGATCTTGTGCTTTATTTATTTATAGTCCCTCAACTTTTTTTATTTCTAGACCCTTTGCTATTTCTTTTTTCTTTTATGGACTCTTTGGTTTTCCTTTTTTTGTTAGACCCTTTGTTTTTTTTTTTTTGTTTGGGACCTTGTGCTTTTGGTTGGGGTTTTCTAAAAGCCCATGGTTATAGCTTAAGTCCATCTTGGATTTCTCTGTCGAACGGTGATTGCGAAGTTTGTAATTGATTGGGATTTCTCTCTAATGGCTATAAATATAATCTTTGTCATCACATATCTTTGATGGGGCTCTATCAAATTCTCCTCTGCTAGTGCCCTTAAAGCCATTGCTTATGACCGTGTAGTTGGTCCTTCTAGTCAGATCTCCCTGAGGAAACCCTTTCGATGCCTACCTTTATGAGAAATGGTGAAAAGAAACAAATAGGAGAAAGAAATCGGGCTTGTATAGGAACCCTTACCGTTAATGTTCTGCAGAAGTAGCTAAAGTGGTTTAGATTATTTTGCCTTCTCATTCCTTTTTGACAACTAAAAGAAAATGTGAAGGTAGAATAATCTAAATGCAGCGGTTCAAATATTCTAAAGACACTTTAACACGAGAATTGATAGGAATTTGAAAAGAATTCCTCACAGAATGGAAAGCTTCTGTGGAACTGTATTTTGGTAACTTGGCCTTTCGACCAATCTTGACAAACCAAGAGTACAACTCACGGGATTTCTTATAAGGGAACCCCAAACCTCCTAATCCAGTCTTGAACTGAATATTACAAATGACTTCAATGCCTCTCTACACACCCTTATGTCATATTTATACTACCTCTTGGGTGATTAACGATCTTAACAGTTTTAACAGAATCGACTAACAGACTCAACAGGATTATCCACCTTAACAGCTCATCAACTAACTCTCGCCACTTATTTATCTTATAATAGTTGACATGGACTCTCTCCAGCTGACGTGGCTAAGGGCTTATTGAGATCGTTGCATCCCTCCCCGGTTAACAGAAACCTTGTCCCCAAGGTTGAAGAAGGGATAACGTTGTTCAAACAATTCTGCATCAATCCATGTTGCTTCTTGCACAGGAAGTCCCTGCCAATGAACTAAGAATTCAGAGCGCTTCTTTCTAACTCTCTGTTCCAATATAGCTTAAGGATTAGGGCTAATCACATCTTCGTCCACCAAATAAGTAGGAAGTTCAGTTTGGACAGAAACATCCTTACCGACAAACCTCTTAAGCATGGAAACGTGAAAAACATTGTGAATTCTGGATCCTTGAGGCAACTTCAACCGATATGCTACTTCACCAATCCTTTGTAATACTTCAAAAGGCCCGAAGTATCTGGGAGATAGTTTCTGATTCTTGTGGACCATGACAGAATTTCCTCTGTATGGTTACAATTTAAGGAAAACAAGGTCTCCTACCTCGAAGTTCTCTTCTCTTCGCCCCAAATTGTAATATTTTTGCATCCTATTTTGAGCTCCACGTAATCTTTCCTTAATGCTCTTCAATACAGCTTCTCTAGCAGTTAACTCTTGATCAACCGCAGCTATATTAGTGGAACCAGGGATGTAAGTGAGGAGGCTAGGAGGTGATCTGCCATATACTACTTCAAATGGTGTCTTTTGAGTGGATCCGTGTACACTGGTATTGTAGTAGAACTCAGCCTAAGGTAGCCACTTCACCCATTCCTTCGGATGATCTCCACTAAAGCATCTTAAGTAGACTTCAAGGGTCTTATTCACCACTTCAGACTGCCCATCTGTTTGTGGATGATAAGCAGTGGAGAAGTTGAATTTTGTTCCCTGTAGCTTGAACAATTGTTGCCAAAAGTTGCTAGTAGACACAACATCTCTATCACAGACGATGCTCCTAGGCATGCCATGATGTTTAAAAATATGTTCAAAGAATTGTTGAGCCACACTTACTGCAGTATAAGGGTGAGCCAGGGCCAAGAAATGAGCTGCCGTTGATAATCTGTCGACAACTACCCAGATAACCTGTTTCCCCTTGGAGTTTGGCAGTCCTTCTATAAAATCCATTGCCAAATCTTCCCAAATTTATGCTGGAATAGGGATAGATTGCAGCAACCCGCTGGGTTTTAGATTTTGCCATTTAACCTTTTGACAAATGATGCATTCCTTCACAAATTGCTACATTGCCTTCTTCATTTTAGGCCAAAAAAATACTGCTTTGACCCTTTGTAATGTCTTGAAGTACCCCTCATGAGTGGAACCATGAATTTCTTGAAGAATAATCAGAATCAATGTAGAAGAATTGCTCAAGAAAATTCTATCTTTGTAGAATAGGACGCCATTCCTATATTGCCATTTAGAGTCAGCTTCTCTAGTACAAAGCTTATTCAGTATTTTTTGCATTTCTTGATCTTGGCATACTTCTTCTTGAATAGTAGTAAGCCACGCAGGACTGGGCATAGAAATGGCTCTTAATTCTCTTTCATCTCTGGTGGACATGCTACTAGTTTCACCTTTTTCCCAACAACTCGACCAAGGCTTAGAGAAACTTTCCAATATGCTTTTGCCCTTATCAGAACCGTTTTGCACTTGGTGTATTTTTTCCTCCCCCATCTGTATCTGGTGCAAAGAATGTCTTTGCCAGTTTGCTTCATCAGTAGGATCTGTTACACGGGTGAGCAATTTCTTAGCTTCTATCAACTTACCATCATGTTCAGCATTGGATATTGTTGCTGATTTTTTTTCATTCTGTGCTTCCCGATCATGATCCTGAGGTAATTCTTCATCCCGCCTTAATAGAGCATCTGCGACAGGATTATCTTTTCCAGGTCTATATCTAACCTCAAAATCATAGCCAACCAATTTGATTAGCCATTTCTGTTGTGCAGGAGTTGTGATCTTCTGATTCCAAAGGTTTTGCAAACTTTTTTGATCAGTTAGCACAATGAATTTTACTCCTAACAAATACTGTCTCCATCTTTTAACAGCTAGAATAAGGGCTAGTAATTCTTTCTCATAAGTAGATAGGAGTAGGTTCCTACCTTGTAGAGCTTGACTGTAATAAGCAATAGGCTTGTGTTCCTGAGACAGAATTGCACCAACTCCAATACCACATGCATCACATTCTACAAAGAAAGGAATAGAAAAATTTGGAAGCCGCAAGATAGGAGCTGTGGTCATAACCTGTTTGAGTTTCTGAAATGCAGCCTCAGCCTCCATATTCCAGAAGAAGGAATCCTTTCTTAGAAGTTTTGTGAGTGGTGCCGCCAAGATGCCATAGTTCTGTATGAATTTCCGGTAATAGCCAGTCAATCCTAAAAAACCCCGTAAGGATTTTACTGACCATGGACATGGCCATTCCAACATAGCTTTTATCTTATCCTTTTCCACAGCAACCCCTTTGGCAGATATAGCATGCCCCAAATACTGGACAGTTGTAACCCCAAAGGCACACTTCTCACGTTTAACAAATAACTGGGCTTGCTTCAATTTTTCAAACACAAGTTTCACATGCTGCACATGTTCAGTCCAGTTTTGACTATATACCAGTATATCATAAAAAAAAAAACCAACACAAAATTGCTCAAATATTCTTTAAACACCTTGTTCATCAAACTTTAGAATGTGGAAGGGGCATTGCATAACCCAAACGACATAACTAAGAATTCATAATGCCCAGTAGGAGTTTGAAAAGCTATCTTACCAATATCAGCTGGCTGCATGCGTATTTGGTGATAACCAGAACGCAAATCCAACTTGGTAAATACCTTGGATCCATGAAGTTCGTCTAATAGCTCCTCCACAGCAAGGATTGGGAACCCATCTTTAATAGTTTCTTTGTTCAATGCTCGGTAATCTACACACATTCTCCAAGTACCATCTTTCTTTCTCACTAAGATCACAGGAGAAGAGAAAGGACTGGTACTTTCCTTGATAATGCCTTCATCTAGTATCTCTTGGACTAACTGTTCTATTTTCTTTTTTTGCAAATAAGGATATCGATAAGGCCTGCTAGTAATGACTTTTGTTTCATTCTTGAGTAGGATTTGATGCTCATGTGACCGGTGAGGGGGTAGGCCGGGAGGTTTTTGAAAGAGAACCTCATATTCTAACAGTAAATGTTCAAACTGTTTTGGCCAATGGTAATTCATCAGATTTTGGTTCTCCACAGACGCCATGTGCAGCATCACACCTTGTTTCTGCTTTTATAACAGTTTATCAAGTTCAGCACTGTCCACCAATCTATTCCGGAGATCAGTATCCCCTTGTAGCTCTACAAGTCTTCCTGCATGCATGAAAGACATTTTCATGGTAGAGAATTCCCACCTAACTTCCCCCAAGGTTTGTAGCCACTGAATGCCAAGAATAACGCCCACATTAGGAATAGGCAGAATAAAGAAATCAGCATGCATTTGATTCCCTTGTAGAACTAATTCTACTTGAGAACATAATCCTTCTCCTCGGAGCCTTTCTCCACTGGCTATTTCTACTGTAAAGGTTCTGCTCTTAACCAGTTCCAATTGCATTTTTCTGGCCAACTGAGCACTCACAAAGTTGTGAGTACTACCGGAGTCAATAAGAACTCCAACTCTCACCTTATTAATCCCCATATCTCCATGAATCCTCATTGTTCGAGGACATTTGGTACCACACAGAGCAGCCATGGACATAACCTTCAATTCCCCTTCTTGTTCCTCTTCTCCTGCCACAATATCAATGTCTTCCCGCAGTTCTCCAGGATCTAATCCTTCTAACAAGAACAGCTTTTTACATCTGTGACCGGGAGTGAACCTTTCATCACAGTTGAAACATAAACCACGAGCCCTTCTATCCATAATTTCTGGTTGAGTAAGTTTCTTAACAGGCATATGAGGATGATTAGCAATGGCTTTAGGAACAAGCATGTTACCCGTAGTTGGACCTTTTAGGGAATGTGAAGTGCTCTGCCTATTACTCAATTCTTTAGCTTTAAACAACTTAACAAATCCAATGGCAGCAGAAAGTGTAGGAGGATTGTGAGCAATTACATCCAACCGAATTTTATCCTTTAAGCCACTGATAAAACAGCTAATAGATTGTGAAGCATCCAAATGACTAGAGCGGAGGAGTAACTTACCAAACTGCAGCTGGTATTCGTGAACAGATCCAATTTGTTTTAGTTTGGTGAGTTTGCCAAAATGATCAACAAACATAGTTGGACCAAATTGCTTCATTAATTCAGCAGTGAGAATAGTCCATGTCAGTTGTCTGTCTCCATACTCCTTTTTCAAGAGTTGATAGACTAACTGAGCTTCTCCATCCATATGCCAAGAAGCTATTCGAACTTGGTCCTCTTCGGGAGTTTCATGAAACTCAAAGAACTGAACTGCTCTATCGATCCACCAGGTTGGATCGGAACTTCCTTCGAATTTAGGAAACTCCAGACGCACAGTTCTGGTCTGAATTTGCCCCGCCGAAGAACGTCTATCGGTGCGAGAGCGTGTTCGACCATTCTGATGAGAAGAGCCTTCATCGAGATTTTTTTTAGAATCTACACGATCTGCGACACTATCAATCTTGGCATTGAGAGCATCAACTATTTGGTGCACGGTGTCAGTAAGCTCCTTGAGCTGAAGCTGAAGGCTCTCATTGGAAACCTTTTCAAGATTGCCGGTGGTCATGGCTCTGGATACCAATTTGCAGCGGTTCAGATATTCTAAAGACACTTTAACACGAGAATTGATAGGAATTTGAGAAGAATTCCTCACAGAATGGAAAGCTTCTGTGGAACTGTATTTTGGTAACTTGGCCTTTCGACCAATCTTGACAAACCAAGAGTACAACTCACGGGATTTCTTATAAGGGAACCCCAGACCTCCTAATCCAGTCTTGAACTGAATATTACAAATGACTTCAATGCCTCTCTACACACCCTTATGTCATATTTATATTACCACTTGGGTGATTAACGATCTTAACAGTTTTAACAGAATCGACTAACAAACTCAACAGGATTATCCACCTTAACAGCTCATCAACTAACTCTCGCCACTTATTTATCTTATAATAGCTGACATGGACTCTCTCCAGCTGACATGGCTAAGGGCTTATTGAGATCGTTGCACTAAACCACTTCTATTTCTGCAGAACACTAACGGTAAGGGTTCCTACAAACAAGCCCAATTTCTTTCTCCTATTTTTTTTTTCACCATTCCTCACAAAGGTGCAACATAATGACAATTGGGCCAATACAACCCAAGGCTAATATACAGTCCAAACCTAATAAGTACATAAAAGCCTCTTTATAAAATAAAAGAACACAAGTTTCACTATAACATTTCCCTTTCCTAAGTGGCCTCTATTGGTGCCTTCCCTTACCAATGAATGAGCAATTTAATGCTTTTTCCATGATATCTTCTCTCTAATATGGCTTGTGGTTACTTAGCCTTATCTAAATCCTTTAATGCATCCTAGAACTCTTCGAAATCCACATTGTAGGTAGCCTTGAGGTCTTTGCCAAATTGCTTTAGTCGTGAGACATGGAACACTAGATGAAATTTGGTCTATGATGGGAGAACTAGCTCCTAAGCTACTTTCCCTATCCACTTGCAAATTTGATACGGTCCTTGAAATTTAGGTTTAAGCTTTTGGTCCTTACATTATGAGAGTGAAAGTTGACAATGCATGGGAAGTTTAACATAAACTTAATCACTAAACTAGAACTTAACTTATTTTCTCTTTTGATCATATAGTCTTTTCATTTGGTCCAACATTGCATGTAAATTCCACTTGATCTTTCCCATTATATCATCCCATTCTTCCAATAATTGCTCCATAAAAGCCACCTTGGTTGTTCCATTCACATAAGACAATAAGGAAGGTGGACTCTGTCCATTCTATCCATACACAATCTCATAAAGGGATAAAGTAGTGCTATGCCAACTTGTATTGTAACAATATTAAGCCAATGGAATCCATTTGGCCTATTCCTTAGGTGTTCACCTACAAAATATCGTAAATACATTTCTAGTGTTTAGTTTAATACCTTAGTTTGCATGTCAATTTAGAAATTAAAATGGGTATTTTACAATTGGAATAACTTTTTCCAACAATTGCTAGTAAATAATGGATCCTTATTACAAATGATTGTTTTCAACATGCCATACAATTTAAAGATGTTCTTAAAAAAAAACTTGAGCCACCGTCACTACTGTATATGGATGGGAGAAAGGTACGAAATGCCCAAACTTGGATAGTTAGTCTACTATTACTAGAATTACCGACTTCCCCATTAACATCAGTAAACCTTTAATAAAATCCATGGTGATGTCCTCCAAGTCGTCCGTGGGAGAGCATCTCCAAGTCGTCCGTGGGGAAGAAATGTCATCGGCGGAAAGATTGATGATATTATATGGTTGTAGTTGCACACATTGTAGTACAAATTTAGTGCTTTTGGCTCCATTTGTCTTCCGCATGTAAATGACATATATAAAATACCAATTTTTCATTTTGTTAACCCATCTTTTGTTCTAATAACTTACTATTAAATGCTTCATTTGTACAAGTACGTTAATTTGAATTGCTTTGATGACTGTTTTAATAGGTGACAGTAGGGCTTTGACCTTTCTTAAAATGATCTATTTATTAAATTTTTATACTCAAAACATTGGTTAAGAATAATAAATCATGTTCTTTTTACCAAGAATGGTGTGATGCAAACAGTTAATAATAATAATAATAATATGGTTTGGATTTTCCTCAAAATAATGTTTAGCTTAAACAAACCAAATCGCCTACCTCACCTCTAAATTCATTAACTGATGACTACCCACTGTAAGAGATAATTGATAACACATGAAAGTTCAAATAAGCCTATCCAACAACCCTTTTGTTTCTCCAGAATTTGGGAAGTATGTTGTTTGGGACAGAGGTAGCACGATGTAATTCTCGTACCTCTGGAAGACTTTTGTAGTCCAGTGAGTCACAATAGTTCTATCTCGAGAGTGACACAAATGAATTCATTGCTGAACTTCAGCAAGCGTTCATCTAGTCACTTCATTTTTCTTATTTTGTTAATTTTTATTTTATTTTTATGAATGCTGTCTTCATGATGTTAACGTTAGGGCCTACCAACGGTCCGGTTCTTGCAATTCAATCCAGGCATAACTAGGACAAAAACTGATGAGTCCAAGAGGAGCAAAAGTTTCAAATCCTGATCCAATGTACTTTGGTGTTGCATTAAATAGTGTAACACAAGCACAATTGAAGTTCCCTCAATTTCAGATAAGTGCAACGAAATCCACAAAAGCAGGTTACATCAACAGTTGACTGACAACCAAAATGATCCCTGCTAACAACCAAAAAGGCAAGACACTGTTCATGAGTTCATCTTTGTTCTGTGCAAAATTTATACCTCAAGAGCCATAAGTATGGACAGTTTCATCTTCTAAATGCTAAGTTCACTGACCTACTCTCTCTCTTAGGCCAAAAAACGCCAGAAAGATACTGATTCACACGCTGGCCAAAGATCTTCGTGGAGAATGACTCAGTAACATGCTGCCGGGCCTCTTCCCTCATCCTCTTTGCCATCTGAGGGTCCTGAATTAGTTTCGCCATAGCCAGAGAGAAATGCTATGGAGTAGGATCACAAAGAATCCCCATCCTTAATTGTCTCCACAGGGCCCCCGCTGTTGCATGCAATAACAGGTTTATGAGCTGCCATTGCCTCTAGAGGAACAATCGCAAAGTCTTCATCCTTCAATAAGTCAATATTCGAATGTTAACCTTCCTTTTCATTTCCATTTATATCTAAGTTACGGAGTGATTTGGTTGAAAAAACAGAGGATTTTCCCAGCTAGGCATGTGAAGAAACTAGTCTTGCAAGGTTAATTGCAATATGAGATGATTTCTAATGGGTCAACACTGCACAATTAGTCTTAGTTTTGAAGACCACAATGGCAGACATTTGGCAGTGATGAAAAAACTCCTACCCCCAGTAAATATAGGTTTGCAATGAAACTGTGAAATCAAAAAAAAAGGTTGGCACTTTCCTGCCGTCGTCAAAGAAGCATCATCCAAGTTATGATTTTAGGGGGCATCTCTTTCAAGGGTGTAAAGCATTGCAAACGCTGAAATTGCTAAATCTATGTCGTTTTTTCTTTCAAATGGGACGATGGGGAAAAAATTCAACCTAGACAAATAAAATATGTAGATAAGAATTGGACTCTGAGCTTTTGATGGAAAACCAAAGCATCATTAAAGAAATGTCTTTGCATATTTAATGCCTAGAACTAGAAGCTACTAAGAAATATAGGAACATGTCGGTTACTTATCTGAATGGGGTTCATCAAACTGATTGAAATTAACTGCTGGATAAAGAACAGCTGGTCGGATTCCTTGACTATGAAGATGCTTGAGTGTATTTTCGAAAGTAGATGCAATAAATCTGCTGTTAGCAAGTACCATATCTGCCGTTCCTGTAGCCCCAAAGCAACTAAATAAGAAATGGTTGAAGGGTGCGGCATAACCATACATTGAAGACACAACATTAGTTTGCAAGAGGAACAATAGTTAAGAAAAAAAAATCAAACTATTGGTCATTTCCTCTATGAAGCCGATTGATTTCTATATATCCTCCCTAGTAGAGTACCATGTTGAGCAAGCAACAGATCAGGAAAACGGGCAATAGAATACGACCTGGCAAAAAAGTGTAGGGCATCAAACAACTGAAATGCGAGGATATCTAAATAACATAGTGCAAGAAAGTACAGATAACTTTACAGACCTTTTAAGTTTCAACAAGGGAACGGCAATAGAGACCTGATCTGCCAGTATAACATCAAATGACGGCCACATAAACAGCACATATAGAGCGACAAAAATGCACCTTAGATATGCACATAGAGCGTGAAAATGGTAGAAATTATGTCATGGTAGGAAGGTGCCATGTGCTGCAACTAGAAAGGTACCTAGGCAACAAACATAAATCTGTTAAGGTATATCACAGCAACAGAAGCAGATTGCCATCCCAGACTATGTCACAGAACACCAAATTTCATTCTTCATTATCGTAACTGGTGCTGTCAAGAGAGTATTGTCATTGTAATAAATTTTCTACCAGGATTTTTAGTCACTGTGCTTCCAAAAATTTACACCTGTATCATAATGGATGCATGTAGATGTACTACATGCTCATGTATGTACAAAGGTCATATTTAGATGGATTTGGTAAATTCTGACATTGATCTCCAACATTTGGAACAAGCAGGGGTTGGAGATCAAGTCCTTCATATTTTCAGCTTTCCATCCAGTGAATATGATAATATCTTAGGAGGGAGCAGTATTATTATATGCGGCTATGAAATACCTATTTTCAACAGCAATTGTGCTGGCTGAGCTTGCGGTCACCACAACCAATCTCAAAATTGCTTCCAGCACTGCTCAAGATCATTGTGCTGGCCAACTGGCTCAAACTTTATACCAAAAGCCAGCTACTAATGATGCAAGTAGGCAAGAACCACTTCTGCCGGTGATTGGGCCAACAAAGAGGATTTTTTTTTTCTTTTCTTATCATCGGTGTATTGAAAAGGCAGGATATTGCATCGGATCCAATCAAACATTTACTTTAGTATGAACCGAAGGTACGGATACATTCACAAATTCAAAACAGATTCATTCTTCTCCTTCTCATAGAATTCTTCAATTAACAAAAATGCTTAGCTATACCTTGTATCATCACATTGTGCCAAGGTGCAACTTTGAAAGAACCATTTCTACCTCACTCACAACAACTTGTAATTAAATTGCATGGATACTCAGTTGTTGCTTATAATCTTAAACTAAAAGTCTAAATATAACAAAAAATGTACTTTGACCACATCCAATGGATGGACAGTATTCCAGTTGTTTCAACCTCAAACAAAGCTCATAAATCGAAGAGATGGCCATAGAAGTAAAAATAAAAATGATTTACCAATGACGTTTGAAATATTTTTGTTTT
Organism: Casuarina equisetifolia; assembly: GCA_028551475.1. Classification (NCBI taxonomy): domain Eukaryota; kingdom Viridiplantae; phylum Streptophyta; class Magnoliopsida; order Fagales; family Casuarinaceae; genus Casuarina; species Casuarina equisetifolia. The sequence goes on from CM052354.1 coordinate 16,999,760, forward strand.
TCCATACATATATCTAACCAAAAGTTTTCATCATCAAGTCACACTTGGAGATCTACTTGTAATGAAACAGTACCTATAGAAATCTAATTCAGAACAAGTAAAGAATCAAAACAAAGAAAGCCAATAAATTCAAAGATAAAACACTTGTAGCAATTTCACTAGTTCCCACCTTAGCAAAATTAGCCCTTAATTCATGTAATTAAAATAACTTAAGAAAAAGTACCTCACCAACAAGAGTTTCCTGCAAACAATTCTATCATGGTGAGCTATGTAAATATGAATATTGTGCCTATAGGAAGTATGTTCAACAGTTGCATTAAAAATTTATCTTTCAGTGCCACCTACAAATCATGCAAAGGTATCCACATAATAAGTGAAATGTTAAAAGGTAGATGTAACAAGATTTGAAACAAGGCATACCTCTTCATGAATGCACAAAGCAGGATTGTGAATATATATATATCAAATGATTGAAAACAATAAAACTACTCTAATAAACTAAGGTGACCCTGAAGAAAACTTTTTGAAAGCAACTCAGGTGCAAATCCAAAAACATATTGTTGAACTCATTCAACATCAGAAAATTTTGAATCTTAATTTCCTTTTTCATATTTTGGAAGACCCCAATTACAAGGGTTGATGTATTTGAAACACCAAATCCCCACCAAAAAAAAATTTGCTAATATTTGCAAAAGAAAAAAAAGATAGTAAAATTGCATCCATTTAAATTTACAAAACATAGCAAGTTCACATTTAATGATCAAAGAAAGCTATAGCAAAAAAAAAAAAAAAGAGTAACAGTATGTATGTACAAGAACAAGTATCTCCAAAACTACCACCAAACCTACCGATTACAAAGTGTGGATAATGTGAGCTAAAAACATTTAACCTGTCTACTACACTGTTGGTTGGTAAACTTGATATTGTATTTACATTCTATAATCCAGAAGCATGGTGCAATAACTGTTTCTTCATTACTAGAACTAAAACAAGTGAGATCACCTAGTCCAACAATAAAGTTTGGCCTCGAATCAAAATGCAAAAATGACTCTTACACTCGAAGCACTAAACCTAATAAGCTAGCCAAAGTCTTGGCATTTGTATTCAAACCATTTAAATGACTTGAGACAAATGAGTATTACAATGATATTAGAAACTCATCCTGAAATTGACTATACACAAATGACCCAGTACGAAAACCAATAAGCTTTGTGGGATCGATTCCAAACTAGAGCCAACGAAGATCACGTTACATAAGAATTTGCTTTATAGTTACCACTTAAATAAGAGTGCTAATGCTATTTACCCACACCGCTAAATAGGTTTTTCACTAATTAAATTCATGACTATGAGAAGACTTATTTTGGATGAATGATAGCAATCACTCAGATTCAAGTCGAAAAGAAAAACAACAGAGATAGAGAATGTTAAGAACAAATACAATCACTTCAATAAGAACTCCAAAAATATGAGGAAAATTGGGCAAAGTTTCCCCTGAATATTGGGTTTCACTTCCTGGATACGACACAATTTTTAGCCACAAAGCTTACAAGTTCACTACAATAGGATACCACAACAACTACCAATGGGTTACAAGCTACCACTAGTTAAGCTACCTTACAAACTTTAAGCTAAGTAACACTTGTAAACGGAAGAGATGACTACTAGTTCTTGATGATACTCCCTTCATGCTCCTTCTTCCTTTTCTTTCCTTTCTCCACTTGCTCTTTTCCAGTTTTTCCCTTTTTGACTTCTCTTTTTTCTCATCCATCAGCCATATGTCCTGGTCTTATGTTAGGTCCTAACAGAGAAGCGTGAAAAATTACCTATACCAATATCAAGATGGATGATTGATGTCTAGTTTGGAGTTTTCCTCCTTTTCCTCTATATTGGTTTCCTATTAAGACCTTTTGCTTGTGAAACCAAGCTCTTGAGCAGAGGGCTTACAGGCATAATTGCGTAGGGATGATTACAATTGGCAAATAGAATGCCCCATTTACCATTTTTCCAAGCTCTTATGGAAAATTGACAAATATTTTCTATATGAAATGAAAGCATGTGCAACCGTAAAATATTATGAAAGAATTGAAAATGTAATTTTTTTTATTATGTTACAAGCTATGTTGTGAATGTTAAAAGCCTATGTTTATGAAGTTACCTAACAAACTTCCAACTAAGTTACACTAGTAAACAAAAGAGATGATTACTGGTTCATTATGATACTCCCTTCATGTTCCTTCTTCCTTTTCTTTCCTTTCTTAGCTTACTCTTTTTCTGGTTTTGCCCCTTTTGACTTCTCTATTTTCTCTTCTATCAACCATGTGTCCTAGTCTTATGTGAGGTGCTAACAGAGAAGAGTAAAAGATCACCTATACCAACGTCAAGATGGATGATGACAATGTCTAGTTTGGAGTTCTCCCCCTTTTTCTCCATATTAGTTGCCTATTGAGACGCCCTACTTGCGAAACCAGGCTCTCAAGCAGAGGGCTTACATGCACAACTACTTGGGGATTATTACAATTGGTAAATAGGACACCCCATTTACATCGTTTCAAGCTCTTATGGAAAACTAACAAATATTTATTGTGTGAAATGAAAGCATGTGCAACCATGAAATATTATGAAAGAATTGGAAATGTAATTTATTTAATTATGTTACAAGCCCATGTTTGTGATTGCATGTAACTGGTGGCCTAAATTTAAGGATTAGATCAATATTAGTGAAAACTTTGTCCTAGATTTATAGTAATTATTATGATAGGTAGAATTTAATCTTCATTTAAAAGAAACTTTACTTTTAAACTTTGTTTGAGAAAGACTTCACCTCTTAGAATTGAAGTTATTTAATTCAAAGATAAAAATTTTACACGGCTCTTAAACTTTTTAAAGTTACAAGACAGAGAATTTAATGATGCTAGTAGAGATCAACAAACCAATTAGGCAAAGAACAGAATAGGAGAAAAAAAAAAACATAAAAATGCTTGAAGAATAAAGCGTAGAAGGTACTAGAAACAATATGGGAAAAAATACTTTCTTATTCGATGATTAAAAATACAAGTATTTATTTATAAGTTTTTTTCAATCTCTATGTAATAAATTGCTATGGATTTATAACAATGTAATAAAGATTTAATATATTATATACGACATTAATTAACTTTTACATATAACTAATGACTAGAATAATATTGCTAACCAGTAAAAAAAAATTCATACTCCATGGAACAAAATATTGGTGGGTTCGCATGGTCTTGACAAGCTTTAACATGACGGTTGAGGGCCTTTTAGATTCATACATTATCCAAAAAAATAACCTCTACAAGTCTCATTAATACTGATAATTTAGTGGTAATTAAAAAAAGAAAATTAAAATGTAAATTTTACATTGTTATAATCCAAGAGAATGAAATTGTCGCCTCTCAAGCTTTAATATTACAACTGATTATAAGTGAGTTTTGGACATAAATATAGGATAGCTAATTTTGATGCTACAGTTTGTGGAATATAATGTGAGCACCAAATTGAGGATGGATTGTTATAACCGAAGAAGGGGCATGAGCATAGGACGGAGAAAGTTCAAATGAGAAGTGCTGCAACATCAATGACAATGCTATTTTCGCTACCAACATAGCAAAGTTTTGCCCAATGCAAACACGAGGACCGGCTGCGAAAGGCAAGAATGACAGTTGCCCGTTTGTCGCCTTTGAAACGCCTTCTGAGAACCTCTCAGGGTTGAATTGCTTTGCATCGTCTCCCCAAAGTTCATAATCATGGTGGACAGAGATTATTAGAACAGAAACCTCCATTCCAGCCGTTATCATCAAATTTTTCAGCTTTATGTCCTTCCGAACAACTCGATTCACAAGGGGTGCTGGTGGGTAGAGCCTCAACACCTCATGCAATATCATGGTTACTTGTGCCGTCGACAAAGGTCTCTTCCAATCAGTGAGCGTGTCACCAGTTCAAAAGGGACCTTCAAATACACTGAAGAGTACGGGTGCGAAAATCAACACTTGTTACTCAATCAACAGACCCAAGTTCAAGAGCACAACAATGATTCTTCAGAAACAGGTTTCACGTTAGCTTTCAGAATAACCATCATGCTTTCCAACTCTAACAACAAAGAAGGTGTTAACATGGTAGGGATGCCATGGGAAGAGCCTTTTTACACAATCTACGTATCGGTTTGCTATGCACTTTTGTACATGAGAATACGCCAAAAGTTTTTGCTCCATCTTCCAAAATCCTTTGAATCCTACGGGAATAAAAGCATTACGTATTTACAAAGAAAATAAAGAAAGATGATCATCTTTGGGGCACAATATTCAAAATATTAATACTCTGGAGGTGTTTAAGCCTTAGCACGGCTGACCACATCCATTTCCGCAAGGATTCAATCTAGGACACTCTTCATGACATTTTTATGCTCTGGGGGGTGTCTGTCCAAAAACCATTCAATGTACCAAATCTTATGATAACATGTTAAACTACTATTTTCAACGTCAAGAAAAAAATATATCAACATAATAAAGAGTATTGAAACATCTTAAGTGAACAAAAGAAATACTTACAACTTTTAGGTGATTCAGCCCATCGAAGTTTGGTTTGTTTTTACCATAGACTTCTAGAACCTCTTCTCTTGCACGTGCTTGCCAATTTGGATACTTGCTCAACAAAACCATTGTCCAAACAAGCAAAACTGAGGTGGTCTCTTGCCCCGCAAAGTAAAATAGCTTACATTCCTCGATTACATCCTCTATACTCATTGCACCATTCTTTTCATTAAGTTCTCTAGAATTGGATTCCAAGAGTATGCCTAACAAATCATCATTAGTAGAATTACCTGCCTTTCTTTCCCTTTCTCGTTTGTCAATGATTCCCTTCAGCAATATTCTTATCTCTCTATGAATTCCTTCATCCTATTGTTCAGTTTAGTGGGTACAAACCTACATTGAAAGCATCTTTAAAATCATGAAGACATGAAGATAGGAAATTGGAATATGATTCTCCATTAAGATTTTGATTAACTTGTTTTATGATCATAAATTTCAAGAAATGGTTTATAGATAAACTACAAAGTTTTTTCTTCCCTTGAACCATGAGAAATTAACTGACATAGGTGGAAGGAGCAAAAGGCATATATGTAGGAAGTTTTGCTTCAGTTTCTTGCTCCAATTCCTTTATGCAGTTTTAAGTTTCTTATTATGTCCAACACAAAATAAAAAGGGAAACTTTTCCAAAAACTACAAAATATAAATTGAAGTTGTCTGTTCATTATCATTTATTTTGTAGAATTTTTAGCATTTCTTCATTTTGTGAGTAGAAATGCCAAATTCATTTTGGAAGGATACAAAATTTATGCCATACAGTTAAATATATCTCAATTCAGGAGCATATGATATTTCACTAATTAATCAAGTACTATTTTATTTGTTAAATTTACATGAATGAAAGTTCCAAATCACAAAAAAAAATAAAAAAAAATGATACTACCTCCATCCTGGGATGTAAACAGATTGCAAAGCCTTCAAAATGATTTGCGCTTGCTCTTTTTGAAGTTGAAATATTCTTCTTCCCTCCATGTAGCTACTCCCAAATGCTGCTCGAGAAATAACATCACCTGACAAGTTTTCAAGATAAGGCCATACATCTATTTCACAGGATCCCTCCTCACCGATCAGCCTCTCCCACTGCCTAATTATGTCACTACAACTTTGGTAGAATGCAGGCAACATATACTGTAGCAATCAATCTAAAAGATCAGAAACGAAGCAAAATAACTCTTAGCATTTTGGCTTTTCAGTTCATCCTCCAAAAGACTAAGGATTACCACTTGATGGATTATTAACAAAAACAACACAAGTGATTTGCCTCTTGCTGAGTATATTCAATGTGTAGTAATTTTGTTCTCCCTTTTGATGTTTAAGGAATAACACTGTGGAGTGAAAAGTGACATAGTAAAAAAATAAAAATAAAAATAAAAGAATAAAAACTGAAATGTTGAAAATATGTTTTTGGTGAGAGATAGTCAATCTTTTCTCAGATTTGTATGTGACCATAACCATGGAAAGTACAAATTACACAACGGAATAATAATTCCTTGAAACCACAAAATCCAAGCGACTCACAAGCAAAATTAGAGTGCGAAATCATGTAGTTCAGCATTGAAAGTTTTTTCTGCTAAATCTTGTCAAATGCAACTCTATGATTAGAATCCATAATTGAATATCAGCAAGTAGCATCTTTCTGGCCTACAAGTTCACTGGAAAGGTCAGTTTCATCTTTCTGAAAAATTGAGTAGAAAGTGGTTTTTTAATATACATCTTTGTAGTCCAGTTCAAAGGCCCTGTTTGTTTCAACATAAAAAGATTTTTTGAGTTTAAAACTTTGGTTTCTATTGCTTGGTTGAGACCCTTCAAAATACCATTCAAAAAGTTTTCTACTGCTGATAGAAACAATATTTTACCACCATAATTACAACCAAAAGACTGACCGATGGGTAAGGGAATGTGACAGAGAAAGTTAAGTATTTTGTGTGGGGGTGACTAACAGGAAAAAGAAATGCAAAAATGCAAGCAAAAACCGAGTTTATCGCATCTCCGATAATAAAACAATCTAATTTAGATATAGTATGATTCCAGTGGATTTTAAATAATGCTGAAGTGAAATAACCTTCAACTTTTCGATCCGGAATGCAGGGTTGATGATCTTCCTGTGTTTAGCCCATTTGTCATCCTCGTAGGAGACGAGTCCCATGACAAACAACTTTCCAAGTGGATTTCCATGTGTCTTCTGAAACTCGCCTATCTTACTGAAAATGTCTTTTATTTGTGCCGGATCCGTAATAAACACCCTCGGCTTTGGACCAAACCACATAAAAGAATTCTTACCTGCACACATTTTTTATTTCAATTTGACGCAATAGAAAATGTATTGAAAGAAGCACCACTCATTGATTAATGGCATCCAAGAAAACTCTTCAGCTAAGAATGAGAATTCTTAATAAGCAAACGGGTAGCCCCAAGTTCACTTCAGGGGGGACGAAAATTTTGGAAGGCTCGAAATTGCCTGAAAGCTACTTTTAGGTATGTAGCAGTATAAGAAGCTTGTCTATTTTCTCAAAAGGCCTTATAAGAAGAAGGAATACCACTATTAATAAAGTCATTGACACAACAATAGAATACTAATGTAAGACAATCTCCAACAGGCAGAACTACCAGAGAGATTATTAATAGTTGAAAGGGTTTGATTTGGGGTCAACAGGATGGAGAAAGAATTCAGTAAAGCAGAAGGTAAAGGGTATTGCAGACTTGCCGTATTTCTCCACCGTGTGATGGATGAAGGGGAGGATACGAGGCAAAGCATCATCATCAACGCTTATGGGCTTTGAACTTGCTTGCTTTCTCATCATAGCGAAATCCCTCGAGTCTCCGGTTAAAAACCTATAGGAGTTGCCTGCAAGCCCTTGCTGTCTCAGGCACCTCTCCAGGTATTTTGGCCTAATCCACGCCCAGTTCAGAAACCTCCAGGCCAAAGTCAACGTTACTACTGTAACGAGAAGAACAAGGATCAGAACCATTTTCTGCAGAGTATGAGAGATGCCAGAATCTAACTGATTGAGAAACAGAGAAGGGTCGCCAGTGATTGATACAAAGTTAGTGAAAGTTGTTCTCAGGTTGGAAACGAGGTGGGTGGTACGTGAGTATCAATAAAAAAATAAAATAAAACTGGAGTGGCACTCAACGTTTGTTGTTTCATATAATTAAAGGTAATTTGAGGATTATAAAAGCAATAAAGGAAGAAACACAGGAAAAGGGCATAAAGGGAATCAAGAGCAATACTCGAACAAGGACTTTACGTGTCCTGACAAATAGAGGAAAATAATGAAGGAGCAATAGTTCTATATATTGAACTTTTGTATGCGGAAGAAGATATGGTGTTATCACATGTGCCTAAAAAACAAAAAACAAACAAAAAAAAAAACAAAAAAAAAAACAAATAGATCTTTTGGGGGCAATATAACTTAAAACAACTTCGAACACCAAAACGGACATCAACTAAAAATTTCATGTTTTTATTTTAATTATATGTTCCAGATAAATTAGAAAAAATAATTTAGTCACTGCCAGCTTGAGTGGAGAAGAAGTATTGGCAATCAACACTAATCAGCACCAAGAGCCGTCTGCCCTACCTTTGACTGAAAAGAACTCGAAGCTGTTTGCAAAAAATCAAGAGTACTTTACAAAGAAAGAGGAATCGCTATAATATTTCATGACCGTTGAAATAAAAACAAATTTCTAACTTAACGGCGAAACTAGGCCGGTCGAGTAAAAAAAAAAAAAAGGAAAAAAACCTGAGGTGGCCCGATATAAGACCCACGTGCCAGGCTGTGCGATATTTCATGACCGTTGTAGAAGAAACCTTCTGCGATGTGTGCCATTTTATGACCGTTGTAGGAAACTTCTGCTGTCTGTGCGATTTTATGACCGTTGTAGGGACCTTCTGCTACTTCTCATCCTCTCGATTGTGATTCCACAAGTTCTTCCACTCTCAAGCGTTCTGCGATCTGTGCGATCGGTGCGATCGGAAGCCTTCTGCGATCTGTGCGGTTTTATCCAAGAATTCGACTCCACCTGCAATCTGTGCGATCCGACGCCTTCTGCGATCTGTGCGACCCGACGCCTTCTGCGATCTGTGCGACCCGACGCCTTCTGCGATCTGTGCGACCCGACGCCTGCTGCGATCTGTGCGATCGGACGCCTTCTGCGATCTGGGCGACCGGACGCCTTCTGCGATTTGTGTGATCGGACGCCTTCTGCGATCTGTGGGATTTTATTCGAGAATTCGACTCCACCTGCAACCTGTGCGATCGGAAGCCTTCTGCGATCTGTGCGATTTTGTTCAAGAATTCGACTCCACCCCAGAGTTCTTCCATAGTTCAAGAATTCCGCAGTTTTCCTCCTCTGTTCTCTTTCTCGGAATCCCTACGCTGTTCAGGCTGTGCGATTTCATCTCTTCCTCATAATGTTTATCAATAAGAAACGAACGTTTGAAGGAGACTTCAAGCACCACAGAATAGCCCCTGACGAAAAAGAGATGATTGTTAACAAGAAGCGAAGTTTTGAAGGAGAGTTCAAGTACTACAGAGCAGCCCCGTACGAGAAACTGGAGATGGTTTGCGGTGCCGTCTCCGTGCCCGAATTAAACGCCCTAAAACCTGACGCTCACTTCCTTTGTCCAGAGAAGCAACCAATCGGCGTGGCCGACGGTGGCAGTGCCTGGCCTAGAAAGGGTGTTGTAACGGGCGAGTATGCGCAAGAGCTTATGAATAATTCTTTCGTCGCCGCTAATCGACTCCCTGCTAGACTTGCGGATCCAGCCAGAATTCTGAAGGAGGCTTTTATGCGAACTCAGGCCAATGGATCATCTACTGCTTGCATTGTGATGCTTAAGGGTAACATTTTGCACTCGATCAATGTGGGAAACAGTGGATTCATGATTTTCAGGGCCAACAGGCTTGTGTATAAATCCCCAACACAGCAACATTATTTTAGTGTTCCATATCAGCTAGGAAAGAGCGAGTCAAGTGATGGACTGAGTTCAGCTAAAGAGTTAAGATTTGTGGTTCTCCCAGGAGACATTATAGTTCTTGGCACTGATGGACTTTTGGATAATGTATATCCAAAAGAAATTGAGAATCTTCTGGACGAAGAAACATCAGATGGTGTAGACTCACAGGAGTTGGCTGCAAGAATTGCATTGGACTTGGCACTGACCAACTCACTGGAGCACGAGCTTTATACCCCATTTGCAAGAGCAGCTTATGCAGAGGGGGAGGAGCACAATGGGGGAAAGATAGATGATATTACAGTTGTAGTTTCACACATTGCAGCACAAAATTAGTGCCTTTTGCTTTCTTTTGCTTCCTTATGTAAATAACATTTATAAAATTAGAACTTTTTGCTCTTTCTCTTTGTTCCCCATTTTTTCTCTTCTTCTTTGGCTACATTATAGGTTGTTAGCTAAGTAGTTTTGTGTCGCTGTGGAATTTTGTGCTTTAGACCCCAATGCACTTGATCAAGAAGCAACTATACTGTGCAATTCAGCTCTTTATTTCTTTGATCTTTAAACTATTTTGAAATGTTTATGGTTAGATTTTCTTCTAGATTGGAGGAAAAAAAGAGTGGGACCATTGACGAATAACTCAGAGAAAAAGAAACTTATGATTAATTTAGAGAACTTGAAAAAGAAAGTCGTAGTAGTGACCCCTTCTAAGCAATCAATCTCACATACACCAAAAGGCAACCCTTACCTTTTGGCCTGCATAGCTGAATACTGCCATCAATGCGGGGAGTATGTAAGTGCTTTGAACTTACTTCTGCGTAAGTTTGCAACTGTTTTTGTTATACATAATGATGTATTCCTAACACGTCTTTGTTTGGCCTGACATTTAGGTTTACAGATTGCTTGGAAAAGATCCTTTCCATCCGAAAAGTACCTTGGAGCATTAAGTAGCTGCTAATGGACCTTGGACAATCGAATGATCTTTATTTTACGGCATGCAACTTAGTGAAGGACTATCCTCTTGGTGTTTGTCTCGAGGGAATAGTCTCTTCTGGGCAAGATATGTAAGTAGACGTTGCTGTGGACTTCATTCCATGTGTATCATTGTTTGTTTAAGGAAATTATATTTACTCAAAAAATTATTCTTTTCAGGCAAATTGAGCTCAGTTCTGTTTTTTAAGCTGCTTTGTCTGACTTCTTTTGGCTATCATGTTTGTATCCTTGGATGTGTATGGGTAAGATTTTAGCAAGGCGTTGGAGACACCTACATGCTTGAATTGAAAATGTTTCAATGGGTGAGAACCACATTGAATTTGAGGCCTCTCTGGTGAAAATCATCTTCAAATTTCTCATTTCCCTTTGTTGTTTTGGGCCTTCCATTTTTGGTTTGTTTGGAAGATAGGCTGATGATAGATTACGGGCAAAGTGTTCTTCTCCTAATTATGAAAGGGAGAAAATTAGCTAAAGCCAATAGTCAGCCTTTGGAGCATCACCTTATGAAACAAATGTTGCAATTAGATAGAGGATTACCCTAATTTTTTAGAAAATGAAAATATTTTTTTAAATACCATGACTATTAGCTAGTGTAGCAATAAAAGCATCAAAACATGATTTTTTTTTTCCCTAATAGTTATCAATTCAGGGAAATTCATTCACTTGTATGTTTTATTACTGTTGTTGAAGGGGTTGATTGGACTTCAGGAGCCCAAATCATTGTCATGCACCTAAATGTGTATTTTACCTTGTACGCAAGCTTGCTCTACCTATGAACCCAAAAAATTCTATGTCTGAATGATTGCTTATCATGAGCCAACAGTTTCTTTTGAATGTTCCATGTTAATTTTTAATGTCTTGATGCATCGCAAAAAAGTTGTTGCCATCAATCTGTTTGAAGTCTGATCATTAAAATTTGTTATGCCTTCAAAGGTTTTGTGAGTTTCCTTGATATTAGATGAACCCCTTATAAACGTTATGAATTTTCGAACTGCCAAACTCATAGAAAAGTACATTCAAGAAGGCCACGTTTTGGTTGCAATCAGAACCAAGCAATGGTAAGGCATCAGGCTTATTTCTTGGGTTTTTGGGTTTTGGTGGTGGTGGTGGGGGTTTTGGGGGTTGGGGTGTTGGTTGGGTTTGCGGTGGCTTGAGTCATATACCATCCGCATTAGGCTGTTGGTGATTTATGATATGCTTGATACGAAGACTTGCATTTCAAGGATCCTTTGAGAACGCAGCATTAACCTGGCTTTCTGTAACATGTATTCAACTCTGAATTCCAAGATATGGATTGAATCTGCAGATGTGTATCAATTATTGACATTACGCTGATATATACTTAGCCCCACATCTTTTGTATATTAAGTCAATTTTGGGGCTATATTATAGAGAGCCTTAATACGACTAGTTCTAGCTGTTTGGGTGTATTGTGCATATGTGGTTGGTAATCCTTGGTTCATGATAACCATTGAAAGTCTAATTGTAGGTTATTTTACAGAGATTAAGTAGTAGAAGAATGTGAAGTGTAGAAGAACATTTTCTCTCTGGTGTATGTGTTCATGTGCTATTTATGTGATTATCATTGTAATTTGGAGAGCACTTATATATTTGTACTATGTGAGGTTATTTTGATGAACACTATTCCATTGTGAGGAAATCCCTAGTTCTGGAGCTATCATTATCATGCTCTTTTGTTTCTTATTCTAATTTTCTTCCTCTTCCTTATATACACTTCGAATTCGTGTAAACATAAACTAGATCCTAGAAAGCACTTTAAACCAAGAAAGCACTATTTTATGGCCGCTTACATAAAATAGTGCCTCTTCATATGTGAAGTCAGTGAGATCAAATAGTCCAGTTCTTTTATTGAATCATGAAGGGTCTCTCATCTATGGCTATCATGGTTTGTTTTCGTTGAATTGAGGTTCTAAAGGCAGGCCACTTCTGGCTTCATTGGTATTTTTTTGGTGATTCTTTTTTTTGTTTTTAGGGGAAAAAAAGGAAGAGTTCAGTGGCAGCAATGTGATCTTCAGCAGCTACACATGGTAGTTCTCATTAGACAGAGAAATGACAGGTGGTTTGGGGTGTTGTTGGCAAATGGCAAGTCACACGGTCCAAACGAGAATGTGGATAGCACCGAGCAAAATGGTAAGTTGCTTAATTATTTGAGCCATAATTATGGGTGTAACCTCTAAACAACAGGTCGCTTAGCGACAGGATTAAGAAGAAGCGAAGATTCTGCTTGCTTCTCGAGTCTGATCTTTTGGTATTTGGATTCTTGTTTTGTGCCTGAGTGTTGTGTATTAGACCTATTTGATTGGATATCCAAATACCAAAGATATGAAAAATGTGCTAGATTTCATAATATTACTTGAAGAAGATATAGAGTCAGGTGACTCACATAGTGAAAATCATACTCTTCAGATTGGGAAGTTGGATAGACTTAATTACCTTGCTTGATTATCGTCGGCCACCTTACAAGTTAAGACTAAAGAAGGGATGGGATACTTAAAGGGTATAGTACACAACGCATATTAGATGATTCTACTTGTGATTAGTGCAGAGCAGAAAATTCCACAATCATGTCTTGGCTGTTACTCTCAATGCCATTAGACATTAGTTGGGATGATTATTTCTTTACAAGCAAAGGACACCTGTGGTAAAGTGGCGCAAAAGTATCCTAAAATGGGAGTATGACATGTATTTGTAAATTGAATTGCCAATCCGTAAGACCACCTACGGCGAGTGGAGTGGGGTCACCTATTTTCATAAATTTCATGGTTTGTGGTGGAAATAACTTTACCAGAGTGTTTAGCTAAAGATTATTGCGGTTGCAATCAAGTTTTGAGGACGATAGAAGAGTGACATATTCCTAGTTCTTGGCTGATTTAAACTTTTAGTATGATCCAGTTTGTCCTTAGATTCTAGGCCTATTATTCCTTGCTTGAGTAGTTGCATATTTCTAGAATGGTGAGAGCCATAGTATTTGTAACTCTCATTGCATTTCATAGGAATAGTCTGGCGTAGTGCATTTCATTGTAATCTTAAAGATGATTACCAAAGTTAGGATGGTGGCAAGGCAATCGGTGCTACCATGACCATTGTAATAGGTGTTGATGTACTCGGGAAACTTGTAGGAGATTTCGTGGTCCAATGACAGTGGAAGGTGTCACTAGGTCTCGTGCTAACCCTACTCGTATGGTCAAGGCATCTATTTGCATGCATAATTCTAGTTCTACACTAGTTAGAATGAGCGGTCACAGTTCGTTGGCTTATGTTGGCATTGGAAATAATCCTATATCAGTCTCCTCGTTTGCACTTATCAGGTAATTCAGCAAAACCTGGAATTTTTCTACTTTGATGATCTGCAATATTTATATCAGAGATCTAAGATCATATAGGAGTGATATCTTCCATTTCTTCTTCTAACAACCTTCGTCATAATACAAACAAAATTAGTAGTTGAAGATTCTTTGTTATTAGTGTTTGGTAAAGGCTCAATATTTGTAACACCTTCTTCAGTCTTGTTATCTATTCTTCAGGCTACCCTGTTTGGTTACATGATTCTGCACAGGCATTTAGCTTGGCATCAGTGATTGGGTACCCTTCCTTTTTGTTATAACAAAGAATGTTTCGTTCATTACATATGCATTAGAAATGCTTCTAAGTTTCAGTGTGCAATTTGTGAACAAGCTAAACAGTATAGAGTATCAGTGTCTACTACTGTGACCAAAAAATTTGAACCTTTTTGTTCTCATTCAAATAAATCTTTGGGGCTTTTCTAGCATGTGTATATATTATTTTTATTTATTTCTTGTTGACTTTTTCTTTGATTGATGATTTATCTTGGACATGATTATTTATCAAAGGTCAAAAGTGTTATGTTTTATATACTTTTAAGTGTTCCAAGAATGATTCAGGCCCTTTTAATAACTTTATAAAAATTGTTCGTTTTGATCTGGTTGGTGATTGTGCTAAATATTTTTGCAAAAATGGCATTATCTACTTCTGATATTCCCCTGAAAAATGAAGTTGCAATGAAATCTTCTATGATTGATGTGTACTTCTGAATCTTAGTGGGATTGTGCTTTACTCATTGTCACGTAGACTAAAAAAGACCTTTTGAGGTGTTGTCCCCCTCTTTATCTTCTTCCTGAATGTGTCTTTCTGAAGGTGTTGGTTGTATTTATTTGTTGATATTCAAGGTTCAAGTCAGGGTAATCTATGTTCTCATTCTTGACTTTGTCGTGTTGGATTGTTCTCTTACCCAGGAGTTAGAAATGTTATCATCCTCCATTAAGGAAACAATGTATCTGAATGGCTCTTAACTCTTTTCTGAGTTTCAGCCTTATTTTGTATCCAATACTAGTTTTTCTTTTAGAGATAGCCAGGGTAAAGAGAAGTATGCAATTAACTAGTCCTTTACCTGTCCTTGATTCCATGCTGGAGCATGGTTGACCTCTGGTTGATGATACTTATCTTCATGAGTTGCATGAGCCCCCGGTGAAGGAGTTGAGAGTCTACTGTGCAATTCGGCTTTTTTATTTCTTTGATCTTTCAACTGTTTTGAAATGTTCATGGCAAAAAGAGGGTAGGAATACCGAAGAATGTGTAGGGTAGGATTTAAGCTGACTTGGAGAAAAAGAGTATTTTGAAATCTATGATTGTTTTGGAGAAATGGCTTCTTTATTTTATTTTATATTTTGTTGTTGAGCTAAAACTAGTGCATAACCTTGGTCGGAAATTGTAGCACAAAAGGAAGGAAGTAAAACAAAAGAATGATGCAACACAAGCATAGATTGACTTGTGATACAGTCCAATGGCTCTTTCACCCATTTCCCTGTATGAGCAAGGGTATTATTTTTCAATTGCTCCTTGAGTGTATAGTGTGGTTTTTCATTCATCTGACAGATATCTTCAGGAATTTTCTTGTTAGAGATAAGGCATACGAAGCATCAGACAACCGTACCCAAGCTCGACAGTGGTTAGTTTCTCCTGGCATTTTGCTCAATCAAGAGCTAGTTGTAAGCTTTATAAAATAACATACTTATATTTTACTTTGTACACTACTGGAATGAATAAATATGCATGATTTTGGTTGAAAAAGACTAGAATTTTGGTCAAAGACGTCTTTTAATTGATTTATTTTCATTGTTTTATGGCACATAAGCTACTGTAAAAGCTTATCCTTTATGTTATGATGTATATATTAATCTTTTACTGTTTCCTTTTCTTGTTAATGGGTGAGGTTATTTTTGAAGTGCAAATAGCTTCCTCATCGACTGATACAAGTGTGCCTGCAGATGGTGTACCCTTTTTTAATAATGTTTGGAACTTCAATGTTAGCAACTTGGAATTTGCTTTTTTCCCAAGTGGAAACTTCAATGGCATTAAATGCTTTTGTTAGTTGTTTTTCTTTCAGTATTATATTTTAAAGACTTATCCTATTCACTTTTACTTAATTGTTTCAATCAATTAGTATTTTTCTTTCTTGGGCTGCCACTCCTGGTTGCACACCCTTTGCAGAATATATTAATCAGGTAGCATCAGGGACTGAATCAGGAATTTAGGTTTTGAGAGTTCACAAGCAATAAAATGAACAATTCAGAAAAAAGGTTAATCAGAAAATCGTGGATGAAATTTCTGTAACTGTTTTTTCTAACCCTTGGTATTATAATGTAACCATATTTTCATGTAATCCTTCGCTTTGAAATATGGTTTCGGTTTTCAACTCTAGGTTTCCAAAATTCTTAATAATGAAATTGGACTTTAAGTCAGAGAATCCTGGATTTTTTATCCTTGGGCAAACTCATTTTCTCTTTCTTAGACAAAATATGATGTATTAATGTCATGATTGTAGATTTGACTAGCAGTTTTGATCTTTTATTTTTATGTTCTTCCCTTACATCTTAACTCTTGATGTTTATTTCTTCCAGGTGCCATTTAGCATCTTTGCACATTGGGGTGGAGTATATGCAACGCACAGCTACAAGCTGGCTATATGGGTATACTTACCTTTCCTTCTGCAAATATTGACAATTTGAAATTTGCGGTTTTGATTATTGCAAGAATGTAAGTCTTCCCATCTATCATCATCAGACTCGATTATGAACTTGTGCTGCATATAATGTTGTTACTTTAATCTAGCTTCATACTTAACTTCTAAATTGATTTTGATAAACTTCTTTATTCGTTACCAATATACACTTAAAGATGTTGCATATGTTGACTTCTCCTACAGCCGCTGGAGTTATTTATCATCTCCATCTTCATGGCCAGATCTATAGAATTGTAGGATTTTTATCCTAATAAAAGAAGCGTGATGATAACTAGCTTAGACTTCAAAAGCCAAAACTGTTTATATGCCTTACTTTTTTATTGTTATTTTCGGATCTTGTTAGAAAGGCCATTTATTGTTTATGAAAATTGTTCCCTTTTTATCGGACTTCTGTTGTTTGCTTGAAACAAGTTTCTATGTTACATGTTCCAATTCTTATTAAAAACTTTACATGGTAGAAAAGAAAGATACGAAATCCCAATGGCAAAGAAAAGAACTCTGCCACCCCATTGTGAAGGGCAAAACGGGGTAAGGGATAAGAGTGGGGAGGGTGGGGGTGTTTGTGGCATATCACTACCTTCAATAAAACACACATAAGAAATTATTTTCACTTTCTTGAATTTGAAATGTGAATTTTAAAGAGTTAGACACTAGACGCTGATCTTTAAATTTCTCTACTCACAAAGAAGAAAAACATAACTTCTACACTTTTTTTAATACAGAAGTTAGAATACAAGCATTTAATGATTGAATAAGATCTGATAAAATAGTTATTCTGTATAAGGCTATTGCTTGGAATCATGAGGAAAGAGGGTGAATAATCTTGACCATCTTGTCACCATTATGGTTGTCTATCTTCTTTGGAGCTTTGGGAGGGTTAATCATGGGGCATTTCTTGGATGAATCTGTTACTTGATTTAGCACCGTGCCTGAGGGGGCCAGAGAATATAGATGCTCTAATAGTTGTTATAAAGGATGTACCAGTAGAAGATTCAGCAGCTACTACTGCCCCAGCTTTCTTAGGCAGAACTCTGTCTTGTTAACTGAGACTGACCTTTTTGAGGGCTTAGACTCACTTTTCCTGTATTCTTAGTTTGGCTACATTTAAATGCCAGCTCCAGGGCCAAGAAAAGAGCCTTGACTTTTCGAGTTCCTTTGTTGCTTTCATCACTAAATTCTTTTGAAAATTTTTATGGCAGTTATGCGATGTAGACATTCTAGATTTGCAGCTGTCATACTTCATCTTGAGTTCTTTTAACTGCTTTTCTTCTCATTCTTTTTCAGGAACCCTCATGCACATACCATCTTGTTTTTTTCTACTCAATAAAGCTTTCTTAACGTACTCTTCTGCTGAGCCAAATCTATATTCGAGGTTACCTATGTTTCTTTTGGTGTCTATATACCCACATTACTTTATCCCAATTTAATAATTCAAGCAAACCAACATTTCCACCACTCTACTGTATCTATTTTGTAGATACTGTGAGGGTGAATAAGAGGAAAAAGGGTAGCGTGGTTTTATTGTGAAGGAATTAAATCTTTTGTGGGATGGTATCCCCTATCCTCATCAAACATCAATAACTATTTCCGTTTGATCTGAAAAAGGCAAGGATTTCCATTCGATGAATGTGACTATTTGGATTGTGCGTTAAGTACCCTGTTATAGATACTCTACATATCTTGTTGCTGGCATGGCATATGCAATTTGAGCGTTGAACAATGTTTGATGTTATTGTGCTGATTCCCCTTAGTTTTTATTGTTTAGAACATTGATTGACAGGGAGCCTATACTTAAGTGGCCTCCAAAACAATACATTTGAATAAGGTGGACTTCTCAACTGAAAAGAATGACTTCTACACCAAGCTAAAAGGTGACTCACGTCCACAATTCAAGGTTCTAATCATTCCATTTCTTTCCTACCTTGGAGATTTGGCTATGCGTGCTGGATTAGTATCTTTTGATTTAACTTGGGATATATTGCAACTAGCGAGTATGCTATTTTTGATAAAGCCATGCCTAGTATATGGCACTTTGTTAGCTTGTGGAATAATGCACCAGATGTATGTCAACGAGGAATGCTTTGGGAAGTTTGCAAGATTGCATTTGTACCATTCCTTTGTTTCATTTGCTATCTTTTTGCACTCACTGGGGGAAGTTATAGATGCATAATTGGTTTAAATATTGGATTTTAGGCATTGAGCTCTCGGTCCAACGTAAAACAGGAATCGGACAATTACCATGTGTTCTGCAAGTGATGAAGTCTACAATGTAATGTCAAGATATTTA
The DNA here is from genome assembly GCA_028551475.1 of Casuarina equisetifolia. NCBI lineage: Eukaryota > Viridiplantae > Streptophyta > Magnoliopsida > Fagales > Casuarinaceae > Casuarina > Casuarina equisetifolia. The sequence continues at coordinate 17,018,665 of CM052354.1, forward strand.
TTGCGTTGTTCTTCCAATGATAATTTAAATCCTAAAATCATAAAGAAATATATGGTGATAGAAGCAGACTATCCAACAATATAGATTCAGAGACAATGCAATTGGACCTTCAACTTTCTTTGACATTCTTCATTTGCTGATTATATAAAGACTGAGTTCTGGTTTATGGGATGTTCTTTGCTGAATTTTCATGTGACTTTAAATAATGAGTTTTGTGCATTGTTGGCCTACGCTGCTGCTGGTACAGTGAAACAGAATTATGCAAATATACTTTTGATGCTTTTGCACCTTCTTCAGGCTTGTGACCATCCATTTCTCGTCAAAGATTATAATTCCGGTTCTGTTGGAAAAATTTCTCTTGAAATGGCAAAAAAATTACCAACGGATATGCTGGTTCATCCACTGAATTGCTTGGAAACTTCCTTTGCCATCTGTCAAGTATGCAACGTGAGTTTTCTGAATATGCAATATTTTTCCTTTTCTCTCTTTTTTGATCAGTGAAATTGTGGCTTCTAAGAACTTTAGATATAACTCTTTGCATCTAGAAAAATGCATGATCTGGATGTTCCTGTTGTTTCAATGGTTAATACAAGCCTTTTGTCGATTTATGTTGCCTATTTCCAAGTGCTGTAATAGATTCCCAAATACATCTGGATTTGTAAATTTTTGGATTGAAGGCGCTGTTGTTTTCATCATGGAAGCTTGTTAAGGGATCATCTAAGAACTGTTTCCTATTAACCACCTTTGGTCAAAGGAAGTGCTTCAAGAAATGTGTGTGATGCAGGGACAACAAAGAGATGAGGAACCTCAATTAGTTCTTGACTACCACACAATTACAATTTCCAGTTTCTATGGCATTTTAGAAACTTAGTTAAATCTGGAAAAAACTTATTAGTGGGCTTTATTTAGGGGATGTTTTTCCCATTTACACTTGAGCTCATGTAATTTAGGGTTTTACTAGGGTCCATTGTAGCTTGGTGACCAAGTACTGATGATCATTATAAACAATCTGATATGGCCGTAAGAATTTTAATGGTAGTTTCCTGTTTCCTAAATTTGAGTTTGAACTTGCTTATTTTCTTGATTATGTTTCTAAACAAACCCTGAAGACCAGGACTTTCTTCTTCTCTTTTTCTTGTATATATTGAAGGCAGCATTCTGTATTCACTATGTCTTAGAATTCGCAATCTACGTTATCATTTCATGACTAAGTATTTTTTTAATCTTCTATTATTGATTACCTTTGCGCTTGGTCATTGATTCTTCTTTTGTCTCATCGAATAAAGCAATATTAACTGCGCAGAAAGAATTTCATGTAACGTGACCTTCCGTCTAATTCTCTTCTGATATTTGGCTTTTACCGGATCCACCCGAGAACCCTGTTGTTACCCTATGTGGCCATGTTTTCTGCTATCAGTGTGTGTCAGAAAATTTGACAGGTGATTATAATACATGCCTTGCACCTTAATGCAAAGAACAACTTTGCTCTGACGTCATTTTTCCCAAAGCTACTCTGAGCATTTGTCTTTCTGATGATGTTAATGGCAGCCCCACGAGTTCTCAAATTACTGAGAGTTCAATAGTTATGCAGTTCATCTAAAATCAGAGCTGTTCTTGAGATTTTGCAGACACAGTGTAATATGCTTAGTTCTAATAATTGCAATGGGAATTTCCCATATTCTGAAAAGACGAACGTTGGAAGTTGTCATTTAGATGATAGTAATACTGAGAACTCAATGGCCTATTCAAAGCCACCAGGTGAAAGACCCGTAAAAGTGATTGTTTTTCCCAGTGGACTAGCATGTTGGACTTGGTGGAGAATTCACTGAGCCAGTCTTGCGTACAATACGGGAGGCCTGATAGCACAATGACCTTGCGTGCTAGGGATAGGGCTGTTAGAACCTTCAACACTAATCCAGAGGTTTGGATTATCTTGAGAATATTTTTTTCCCTTAGTATCTCTATTTCTACTTTTCTGAAAAGGTGGGTATTAGAAACAAATCTATTGGTAAGTCATAGTAGTGTTAGCTAAAAAAATGCTGTAAGATAGGAGGTCACTGCAATATCACCAGGCTATATGTGCTTTGTAGTCTGTTGGTATCACTAGTGTTGGTATCATGCATGATTGTTTCCCATTCAGCTTCTTATTGCCCTAACCTAGGTTGCATTTTGAGTATCTGGAAACCTGAAATATGTCATAGGTGTCTGTCATGCCGATGTCATTGAAAACGGGAGGCCTTGCGTTAAACATGGTTGCTGCATGTCATGTAATTCTTCTGGATCATTGGTGGAATCCATGTACTGAAGATCAGGCTCTTGATCAAGCCAACCGGATTGGACACAACTACTTCGGAATCCATGTTCTGAAGAATCCATATTAACTATTCTTGTTCTGTCTTTTTCTCTACTTTTTAATTTCTAATTGTGTATAAATTACTGTTTATTTATTTAATTCTACAATATTTGAATTTGGCTTTTCTCATTGTTGAATGTGTGTTATGTTGAAAGCTGATTTACAGCATCAACAAACAAAATTATCTTATTTCTATTTCATTTTTGTTGTCGAGATGTGTTGTTAGGTATGTTTTCTTCTTGGGGTTTTTGTTTGTTGACCGTCTTCTTGGTAGTCGAAGCTAATTTTGCCTAGATTCTATCTTCAAGTTGATTGGGCTTTAGAATAAAAATTCTCTATTTTGTTTGAAATGATTTTATAATTTAAATTTGGACATTTTCTTTATTGGAATGTTTAGTGATGTACTCACATATAAGTTTTTTTTTTTTTTTTTAAAAAAAAAAGACATTTTTCTTCCCTCTCATTTTTTGTCACTACTGTTATCTGTTGTGGACTCATATTTTCTTACAGCAAGGGAAAATTATTAAGCACTTTAGACTCACTTTCATGGAGAAACTATTTTCCTATCGGATTGAAATATGGAGTTCCTTTGGCACTATAAATGTAGCTGGAACTGTAAGTTAAGTACTTTCTCCAATATAATGTTCATTTTTTTTTTTTGTGCTGTCACAAAAATGTATGTTCATTTTCTATAAATGTAAGTTCATATTTCTTTATATATGTTGTATTATATGCACTTTGTTTCTAGAAAGGGAAAAAAAGATCAGCTATTTAATATGCCTAGAGTGTGCTTAGTGATCTGTAGTTAAATAGACAAGGAAAAGGAGTATCTCTTTTTAACTCAATTAAAAATTTAATGTTTGTGCTGTTCAGTGGTCATGCAAGATCTTCTTGCTCATTTCGAATGGGACATGAGATGAAGAAGCTCAATGCCTTGTTGGTTTTGCACATATGAGTGGTTATTGTGATGGGAGGTTTTTATATGATTTTGGTAAATTGTTATGTGGATTAGTGGGTCCGGGAGTAGCTGCTTATGAGAGTTGCTGATGCATGGTTGCAAAGCGGCAATGCCAATTTGTGGTAGGGTCTTGTATGATGACGGGGATGTTGTGGTGCTTTGTTGCTAAGGTGGCAGTGTTGAGGTGGTTAGCAGTAGTCAATTGTTGCGGGCAAGGTGTTCTGTTTTCGGGTCTAGTTGATAGGTTGATATTGCCGTCTAGTTTTAGCTGGAAAAAATATGGTCAGTAAACAGGTATTGTGGTGTAAATAGGATTTTTCAATAAGTCGAGGTTTTTTCTCTGGTGCCAATGCTAATAAGTTTCTGTTATATTAATTTTATGTATTTTGGTAAACTTTACATTCCAAATATTGAGGGGAGATCTCTTTCCTTTGTGTTGTAAATTATAGAAACATTTGCCAAAATGATTTTCCTGTTCTAATCATAGATACTTACCATGTCTCAGAATGTACAACAAAGCAATTTCTCATTATGAGAGAGCACTCACATTAACAACTAGAAGTGTGAGTAATTATGCAGGTCTTGCATACACTTGCCATTTGTAGGTATCAAAGATTTCCCTCTTCTCTCTCCTCCTTCTCTGGTGTAATTTTTCATTCTTTGCCTTGAGATTACATTGGTTATGAGCACTAAAATTTGTCACAGGCACATTGGAAGCTATTTCTGTAATAGGATCTCTATCTTTATTTTTTTTTCATCACTAACGTAATAACTTTAGTGAAAATGAATACCCAGTTCTTGCCTAGTTATAATAATGTCTTTGAATTCTTAGATATTGAAATAAGTACTTTGTAGGTTGATCAACGGCAATGGAATCTATGTCCACATGCATCTTAAAGAGCACTGCTTCTTGTTAAACTGCTGTGATTATTGTGTTGGCTTGTATGCCCTGATGCTTTTACATTTGTTTTGTTTCTAAGTTCCTTTAGAAGTATAAATGCTCCTAAGCATGAGGGTAAAACAACTTTGAATGCCATTTTAGAGCTTTCAATGCTCTTAATGTTGGCTGATATTACATGGTTGGTCATTATCTTTAAGTATGATACTTAAGAGTTTATTCTCTCAAAGAAATCCATATTCTAATATTCCAAGCTTGTTTGGTAAAACTATTTTGGCCTAGATATGAGCACATTGCGCTTTTGAATGCTTTCTTATTAAAAATACCAATTGTAAATTTCATTCTGTTATCTTCTTGAGCAAACTCTCTTCTTACTTGACTGTGTAAGAGATGGATTTTTGCTATACCTAATAACATCATTCTGGGGTAGTAGATATTCCTAGTTGTGGCTTTACTCTTGAGCCACCGAGAAAGGTTCTTGTACCGCCCTGTTGGAGAATCATTCTCCATTCCCACGAACTCCTTGTGGGAAATGTAACCTACCGAAACCTTCCTTCTCAAGCACCTGAAGCTTTACTCTTGCATTTTAGGTAAAGCCTGTCTGTGCAAGCAGATTCCACATTGTTTCTTGATGGCCACTTTCTTCCGTTGGTCACCTTCCTTAAACCTAAACCGCTCTATTAATTTCTTGATACACAAACAAAGTCTCAAAACACTTTCAGACCAGTGGCTTCGTTATTCTTGCAAGTCCTCGTAAAGGCTTTGAAGCTTTGCTCCTTTGGCTTACTAACTCTTGGAAGATATTAGTAATCATGTCCAATCACAAAGAGTTGCAACTTCCCTTAAAATTAAAGAATAGTGGCTTAGATGTCAACAAGTAAAATTCTTGTAGATGTCTCATTTTTTTTTTCAAAAGAAGAAAAAAAGGGGATGAGACCCTTGTCATTAATATTAATTGCACAAGATGAGCAAAAGCTCAAAACTTGTGTAAAAGATTACATAGGAGAGGGCCACAAACTTTGCTCCTTAATACATCATCCTAAATTTTATATGGAAAAATTGCTAAACAAAACATTAAAAATGCTTAAGGGAAACCATATAATGGATCATAAGATCTGAAAAATTAACCTCAAGGAGGCTTATAATGTTCTAGACCTAATTGATCCTCCCATGCTATTTTCCTACAATTTCTTGGTAATGATCCCAATGTGGACCAAACATGTAGTCCTATAATCAAATGTCCCAGGTTAGCCAAACTATCTCTAAAAAAGTTGGCTTCATGAAATATATGAAATATATGAAATATATGAAATATTTTAACTTCTGAGGAAATATAAACTAAGCACTGGCATATGTCATATTCTTTGTTTGTGCTATTTGGTAGTTACTCATGGTTGGCTAGTCAAAAGATGCTCAAGAGATTAAGGTCTACAGAAGTTTGAGGGATAAAGGTACTCATTTATTGTGTTCACCCTACTTCTTTTTTAGAATTAAATTTGTAAGTCATTCTTCTGTACAGGTTTGCTTCTTGACTTGTCTTGGTCCGCATGTTAACAAGGCCACTTACAAGGGCCAAGTCAATCTAATTATACCGTGTAATCTCTTAAAAGACTTTTTGAGTGAGTTGTTGAGCTAAAGTGTTGCCATGTAATCTAATTATACCAGTCTCCAATAGTATAAAAGTGGTTGGTATGAGTATACGCTGAAAATGAGATCCATGGAAGAAGTGTGGTAGAAACAAATGAGATCTAGCCTCATCATTCATTGTTTGCCATTTCCTTCTCATGGATCTGACTTGACCTAAGTTAACCCTTGAGGACAAGGGTTATTTGAAAGGGTGGGAATCGTTAGGATCAAGCCTATTTCATTAGTAATTCAAGGAGGCTCACTCTAGGGCAACTAGGACTCCAAGACCTAGGTTAATTAGGACTACATGCTTATATAAGGCATTCTCAACCTTTAAAAAGAGACATCCATCCATGAAGAAAAAACCCTACTTTACATTACAGAGACTAGTCATTGAAATATATGTATTAGATTAATTTACATCAATGAACTTGTGTGGCAGCCATACAAGTGCTGGTCTTAGATGATGATGATGATGATGATGATGAGTTTCACAACCATATAAGTTACTCTCTTCCTCTCAAATGTTTGTATGATTTTTCCAAAATTATTTAATCACTAATGGCATAAGAGTAATGACCAGTAATACTGGAGAATGGTATAATTCTTTTTTCTTTAAAAAAAAACTAACATATTTAAAAAAAAAAATCACAGCAAATGGCATAATTCCTTCTTCTTCTTTTTTTGAAAAAAAAAATACCCATTTGTTCATATAATTATTTCCATACTCAATTATTTTATGTTGTTATTTTTGAAGTTCTTTTAAGACTATGGGTGAAGGAATTTTCAAACTAACCAATGAATTTCAAATTAGTTTTATTTTATGTTATTATTTGAAATCATTTTAGGACTCTAAGTGAAGGACTAATCAATGAATTTCAAATTGGTTTAAATTCCCCTTAAAATAACCTTAAGCCTACATAAACCAAATTTCTTGTATTACCTTTAGATTACTTGGTCATCGATATAATTAGAATCTTCTTTGAACCATCTCTCATCATTATGAATCACACATTGGCTTTCTTTTTTAAAGACATCTAAATCATCCTTAAAAACATCAACAATTACAGTTAACTCATCACTTGTTATTGAAGAACACACCCAAAAAACAAAGAATTAATTCTATTAGACTATGGACTGATACAACTCCCTATTTAGGAATGGTTTCAAACGGTCTCTCAACTCAAATATGTAGTAATAACTCAAATATCTACTAATGTAATAATTTTATTGGATTCATTTTGTAATACATGTCTACTATTCTATTTTTTTCCTAGGTTTCTTCTGAGTATGATGAGCCTTTGAGAATAGATACTTTTGCAGCTTGCCATACTTCTTTTAAGTATCTCCAGAATGACATTGTCCATCGTAGAAAAGAGCTGATCAAGTTTGACTGGAATCATCTCAAACGTGAAGATAGTGCCAGTATGCAGTGGGTGGTCATTTGTGAATGTTTGCAACTTCTTGGAGGCATATCAGGTTCCTGTAAAAATTATCCTACAGCTATGGTAGTATTGCTTAATATGTGTTTAATATGACAAAAAAATTTCTTCCAACTTATTTATTTCATTTTCAAATTTAGCATAGTTGGCATCAACAGAAAACCTTAATGAACTATCTTTTTGACTGGAATCGTGTTTCCTGATGCCATTTTTTGGTAAACCCAGGATTGGGAATATTCAAATTATACTCTTTCATTTTTGCCTTCCTTTTATTGGGGTTGGGAGGTGGTTTTCTCGAAGAGGGGTGTTGGAAAGTCATATGGAATATGCGTGCTCGAATATGCACTGACATTTTTGTGAAGCAAATGTTTCTCTGTTTATTGTTGTTCGGTGAAGGCAATCTAAACAACGTTGGCAGCTGCAGCTTTTTGTAGCACTTCCTAGGACTTGCCAACCAGAAAAAAAATATATGTCGGTCAAGTAGTTCCTTGATATACTAATGACAGCACTACCTAGGAGGGTTGCCTCTTAGGGATTCTCGTATGCCAACGTGGATACTGTACACAAAAAAGATTCTGGTTGAGGAGGTCACTCTTTTCCTAATTTGATTCTCATTTTCCAACTCATTGTTCGCCATTCAGATCTCTTCTACAGAAGCAGAGCACAGTTTGTGCTGCAGATGGTGAATTCACTCTGTCGCCTTGGATTGCCACATAACAACAAGAGCAGAAAACAGGCGTCTTGCCATTGAACTTGCCGGATTGGTGGTGGGTTGGGAAAGGCAAAGGCAAAAAGAAATGAAAGTAGTGACTGATAGTGATGTTAGTGGACAGAACAATGATGCATTAAATCCTAGTTCCACTGGTGCTAACTCTAAGCGTTTAGTGGATGGGTCTACTTTTCCTGAAGATTCAACCAAGCGAGTTAAATTTGAGCCTGGTATTCAATCCCTCTGTGTCATGTTACCTGGTGGTGCATCATTAATCTCCAACATAGAAACCCCTGGATCTACTAGCAAACCTGATGAAGAATTGGAGACAAATGCTGCGATGGATGAAATGATTAGCAATTTTCATGGTGAGGCTTTCTTCAGCTTATTCTTTCGTCTATGAGTTAGATCTATTGATGATGATAGATAAGTCAAGATTCGAATGTTAACCTTCTTTTTCATTTCCATATCTGAACAATTTCATCAGAATAAAGGTGCATTGACACGTTTGGGGTATACAGTATGCAAAGGCATTCGGAAAGAAGTGTACTTCTTTCAGCTGTTGAGCATGATGTGATTAAATTCACCCGATGAGAGACTCCTTTCCTTTCTGCTAAGCCTTTAATCTCCTCCACATATTTAACAATCTCTCCAAGGCGTTTATCATACCCACCTACAGCAATAGATATCCATCATACTTCCAATTTAAGGCAAAAGACAGTCCAATTTCTGCGTGTTCTTAATGTCATCTAAGCAAGCTTCTCGCATCTGGAGCATGTCATAAATTTCTAGCGTGGAACTGATGGTTTTTTATGCTTTATTAATAAATTCCTAAGATCTCTATTCCATAAAACAGCTAAGTTTCGTTAAGCATTTTGATTTGATCTTTCAATAGTAGTTATAAGCATCACTATGGTGGACCAAAAATTCCAGTGTTGCAAATAATTTTCCTACTGACAGATATATGCCTCCTATTACAATCTAAGTAGCCAATTGGTCACATCCAAAGAACACCTTACATATAAGCCCATCCAAGCTAAGCATGTGAAGCAAACTAGTCTAGCAAAGTAAATTGCAATATGAGATCATTTCTAATTGGTCAGCACTGCACAATTAGTCTTAGTTTTGAAGACCACAATGCATTGTAAGCATACATATGGCAGTGATGAACAACCCCTTCCCCCCCAATAAATATGGGTTTGCAATTAGTTACCCAAAAGTAGGTAATATAGTTCGCGACTTACAATATTACCGTGAAATCAAAAAAAGGGTTGGCACTTGCCTGCAATCATTAAAGAATCATCATCATCCAGGTCATGATTTGGTGAGGCATCTCCTTCAAGGGTGTGAAGCATTGCAAACACTGAAATTGCGAAATCGATGTTCTTTTTCCTCTCAAATCAGTTGATGGAGAGAAATTCAACCTAGACACAGAAAATATGCAGATAAGAATTGGACTCTAAGCTTTTGATGGGAAAACAAAGCATCATTAAAGAAATGTCTTTGCATATTTTATGCCTAGAACTAGAACTCACCAAGAAATGTACAAGCATGTAGCTTACTTATTTGAATGAGGTTCATCAAACTGATTGACATTAACCATGAGGATGCTTGAATATATTTGTGAAAGTAGATGCAGTAAATCTGCTGCTGGTATGGCTTTTTCCATATATTGAAGGCACAACGATAGTTTCCAAGAGGAGCAATAGTCAAGAAAATAAAATCAAGCCATTGGTTATTTCTCTACGAAAAATATCCTCCTTAGAAGATTACCATGTTGAGCAAGCAACAGATCAAGAAAATGGCAATAGAATACGACCTGACAAAGGAGTATGCTGTATCAAACAACAGAGATGCCAGGACATCTAAATAATACAGTGCAAGAATATAAAAATACCTTCCTCGACTTTTTAAGTTTCGGCAAGGGAACGACAACAGAGACCTGATCTGCTAGTATAACATCAAATGATGGCCACAAGAACAGCACACATAGATCGACAAAAACGCACCGTAGATATGGACATAAAGCATGAAAGCGGTGGAAAATATGTCGGGGCAGGAAGGCGCCATATACTGACTGTAACCAGAAAGGTACCTAGGTAACAAACATAAATCTGGTAAGGTATATCACAGCAACAAAAGCAGATTGCCATCCTACCCTATGTCACAGAACACCAAATTTCATTCATCATGATTGTAGCTAATACTGTCAAGAAAGTATTATCATTGTAATAAATTTTCTACCGAGCCTTTAAGTCACTGTTCTTCCAAAAATTTACACCTGTATCATAATACATGCATACAGATGTAATACATGCTCATGTATGTACAAAAATCATACTTAGATGGATTTGCTAAAATACAATATCGATATCTAACATGGAACAGGCAGGGGTTGGAGATCAAGTCCTTCATATTTTCAGCTTTCTATCCAATGAACACGATAATAGCTTAGGAGGGAGCAGTATTACTATATGCGGCTATGAAGAATAACATCCATTTCTTCCTATTTTCCTCAGCAATTATGCTGGCTGAACTAGAGGTCACCACAAACAATCTCAAAATTGCATTGGCACTGCTCAAGTTTATTGTGGTGGCCAACTGGCTCGAGCTTTATACCAAAAGCTACCAATGTTGCAAGTTTGGAGGCAAGAACCAATTCCGTTGATGTTTGGACCAAAAAAAAGGATTTTTTTTCTTACATCTGATCCAGTCAAGCATTTCATCCTTCTCCTTCTCTTATAATTCTTTAATTAACAGAAATGCTTAGCTATACCTTGCATCATCACGTTGTGCCAAAGTTCAACTTTCAAAGAACCATTTCAACCTAGCTCACTGCAACTTGTAATTAAATTGCATGGATGCTCACTTGTTGCATATAATTTTAAACAAAAAGTCTAAACATAACAACAAATGTGCTTTGACCACATCCAATGGATGGGCAATATTCTAGTTGTTTCAACCTTAGATGAACCTCATAAATTGAAAAGATGGTCATAGAAATAAAATTACTAATGATGTCTAAAATGTTATTGTCTTCCCGTACAAATATCTGACTAAACATTTTCATCATCAAATGACACTTGGAGATCTACTTCTAATGAAACAGTATCTATGTAAATCTAATTCAAAAGCAGTACAATTTAAAACCAATTAAAGAATCAAAACAAAGAAAGCCAACAAAATACAAAAATAAAATAGTTGGAGTAGTTCCACCGGTTCCCACCTTTGCAAAATCAGCCCGTAGTTTAAGTAATTACAATAACTTAAGAAAAGGTATCTCACCGGCAAGAGTTTCCTCAAAACATCAAGTTCTATCATGGTGATCTGTGAAAATATGAAGGCTATGCCCATAGAACGCAAGTTCAACAGCCGCAACAACAATTAATCTTTCAGTGCTACTAATAGATCATGCAGAGATAATTACATTATAAGTGAAATGTTAAAGGTAGGTATAATAAGAACTGAAACAAGGCATGCCTCTTCATGAATGCTCAGTGTAGAATTACCACCAAAAAAAAAAATGATGAACCTGAAAAAAAATATTTTGAGAGCAACTAAGTGCAAATCCAATAACACATAGTCGATTCAATATTTGAAAATTTTTGAATCTTAATTGGCATTTTCATATTTTGGAAGACCATAACTGTGAGGGTTGATGTATTTCAAACACCAAATCCCAAAGAAACAATTTACTAATATTTGCAAAAAATTATAAGATAGTGAAATTGCATCCATCTAAAATTATGACAAAACACTACTAGTTCACATTCAATGATCAAAGAGGTTGCAACTTTCTTGAAAACTAAAGAATGGTGGCTAAGATGCCAATCAGTTAAATTATTATTGATATGTTACCAATATGTGGTTACTAGTCCTCAAGAGTATGGCTAAGTTAGTAGCCTCTCTAAAAACTCTTTTCTGTTTTTAAAACCCAAAGACAAATGTTTCATGGAACATTTAGTAAAGAAGTCTTTTTTTTAAAATACAAAAAAGAAATCCAAAACAAAGTAAAAATATTGAGAAAAAAAAAAGTATGAAAATTACTTAGAAAATTTTAATACTCTTTTTGTAGGAATATTTTTAAAAAACAGGTACTTAACTTTTCAGGTTTGAGGCTAACTTGTTACTTATGATTATCTTGTTAACAAATAGTTTACAGTTATAAAGAATAAAGCCCACGTCCAGGGAACTCTACAATTTTTTTTTCTTTCTATAGAATAAAAAAATTGTATTTTATCCGTAATGGTAAATAAAAATCCACTTTGAGAAAAATAAAATAAAAATTTTTAAGAATAAAAAGGAATTACTGAAAAGAAAATTAACGGAGAGAGAGAAGTCTACAATTTCCTCCCTCTTTCTCCAAATCCGTCGCCCATTGGGAAGCTGCTTGCGAAACAAGGCTCTCCAGCGGAAGGCGGTCAGATATAAGACCGTTGCAAAATAATAAAATAATAAAATAAAAAGACTTGGCCAATCAATGAACGGAAAGTTAAGGCGGTCAGATATAAAACCCACGGAGAGCCAAGCTGTTTGATTTCATGATCGTCGGTGGTGAAGGAACATCTACGGTTGGATACTGCTCATCCTCATCCTCCCGATTACCGCTTTCAGAAGTTCTTCCACTCTCATTCCGGCGATTTTATTACCGGTTTTGTAACTTGACGGCGATTTTATTATCTGCGATCGGGTACTTTCATCTTCTGTTTTCCGTGGCTGGGTTCTTCTACTGTTTTCCTCAAGATGATGATTAGGGTCGAAGGAGATATGGAGGACACTACTCTGTTGATGTACGAAACAACAGTCCCCAAAGAAAAACTGAAAATGGTTTGCGGAGCGTTTTACATTCCCAAAGAAAACGTCGAAAACCCTCAAGGTGAGGACGCTTCCTTTGTTTATCCAGAGAAGAGGGCAATCGGTGTGGCTGATGGTGTCGGTGGCTGGGCGAGAAAGGGCGTTGACGCCGGAGAGTATGCTCGAGAATTGATGTATAATGCCCGCAGCGCCATTCGTCGACTCCCGGATGGAGTTGTAGATCCGGCCAAGGTTCTAAATGAAGCTTTTAGGAAGACCAAGGTCAGAGGATCATCTACTGCTTGCATTGTGATGCTCAAGGATGACATCTTACACTCAATCAATGTGGGAGACAGCGGATTCATGATTTTTAGGAATAAGATGCTTGTGTATAAATCCCCGATACAGCAACATTCCTTTAACTATCCGTATCAGCTGGGGAAGAGCAAGTGTAGTGATAAGCCGAGTTCAGCTGCTGAGACAACAGTCCCAGTTCTCCCGGGAGACATTATAGTTCTTGGCACGGATGGGCTTTTGGACAATGTTTTTCCGGAAGAAATTGAGGATCTTTTAAAAGAGCAAGCTTCAGAAGGTGTAGACCCAATTGAGTTGTCTACGATTATTGCAAGGGACTTGGCATTGCCCAACTCCCTCGATGAAGAGTTCTTCAGCCCATTTGCTAATGCAGCTCACATTGCAGGAAAAAAATACAATGGGGGAAAAATAGATGATATTACAGTTGTAGTTGCACACATTGTAGCACAAATTTAGTGTTTTATGCTCCATATGTCTTCCTCATGTAAATGACATTTATAACATACCAATTTTTCATTTTGTTTTTCCATCTTTTGTTCCAATAACTTGCTAGCAAATAGTAAAGCTTAGAATGGATCATTTATTAAATGTCTATATTAAAAAAAACACTAACTAGGAATAAGAAGAAGATTAGTTTCTCTATTTTGATATTAACAAAATAAAAAAGGAACAACAATTATGACAATAAATTGACATTGACACATGAAAGAATAAATGCAAATCAAGATCTTGCAAATTAAAATTATCTGCCTACAACAAAAACATGAAAACAATTTAAATTACAAAGAGACAACTTCTCTTTTGTGCATCAAGTTCACTATTTGAACAAAAGTAGAGAACTTTATTTTCAACCATTCTATCATATCAAAATTCAAAGGATGATGATGAGATCACTTCTTTAGATGTGGATTCCTCCTTTTTCTTTTTAACAGCTTGGATTTGCTCTGCTAGTGAAATCTCTCTTCTTTGTTTTTCTCTTTTTATGTGCTCTAGGTCCCATGTACCCAAACCTCCAAAACGTGAAACCAAAGTGTCCCCTCGACCAGCAACCTGACAAGTTATGGATTTCTTTTTCTGAATCTAAAGACAAGATACAAAGCAGCCTCAAAAAACAAGATAGAATAAAGTACAATCATATGAATAAGAGAATGATGCAATGCTCAGTACCCACAAAACTAAAAATTAGATCCATAATTCACATAAATAGTATCATTCAAAGAGTCAAAAGAAAATTGAAACACGAACACAAGGTCCTAACTCACTGCAATGAACTTCGGGCACAATATTTCCACACAGAAGCCAAATAGTCAGGTCACTCTCACTATGTTTTATTAAGCTATAGGGCAGGGTGAGAATCAGGTTTAAAGAAAAAGCCAAGAAGCCATTTCCATGTGCTTAGTAATCATAGCTAAGAAGAGTCCTGCAATATAGTTATCTTATTCTATTTCTATCTTCAATTTTATTTTTTTATTTTTTTTCAAATTACGTCATTCCAGAAGGAAAAGCTATTCTAGACTATTTCTACAAAGAATTCCCTCATGTAGCTGACTATCCACCTGCAACCCTAAGAACCTTAATGCTATTAATAATTTATTAAAGGCCCTGAATTGTGGAATACATTATTCTTGCAAATTGTAGTTTAAATCCTTGAGGTTCCAAGGTGATTACCTTTGTTAGCTTCCTCTTATGTTTTGGCTGTTGGGCAACTGCCAAGACATCTTTGTCTTTGTTTGACTTTTCGCTTGTCTTTCTCTTAATCACTCCTCCTACACTCGATTTCTTTTGCATTTCCTTTCTCGTTTGTGCAATCCTTGCCCTTAATTTTGCCATCTCCTTTGCCTTTGCTTTTTCTGCATCCCATTGAAGCCGCCATTGGAGAACCATTTCTTGCTTCGTCTTGTTGAAACTATCCCATTCTAGTTCTTGTTGGCCACTCCCCCCTCTCTTAGCTGCTTTAGCTATGCTTGTTGCCCATAAAAGAATAAGTTTCTCCGCTCTTGCTTTTGCCATCTGCCTTGCTTTTGCCTTTTCTGCTACCCAATTTTGCTGATGGAGGGCTGTTTCTTGTTTTATCTTCTCATAGCTATCCCATTCTAGCTCTTGCTGGTCAGTCCCCCCTTTCTTAGCTGCTTTTGCTATACTTTCGGCCCAAGACCAGACAAAACTTTCCCTTACCGACTTCAATTTCCTACGCTCTTGCCAAATACGTCGAAGTGAAAAGCTTATTTTTGCCTTGGCATGATCACTGCAAAAAAGGTTGACAGTGTTGACTTTAATAAGGCAACCAGTCATGCTGTAGGTCAAGACAATCTTTCAGCCATATATAAATGAGCTATAACTTGCCACTATCAGAAAAAAAAAGTAGAAGAAGACCAAAATTGATCTTGATCTCAATATATGTTTTAAGTTCAAGGGAAATCTAGAACTGAGGAAGATCGAATCCTACAGCATTTGTTTGTTTGTTTGTTTTTGATCTAGTGGTCTGCTTAAGCAAAATTTTCACATCTAAGAATACGTCATGAAGGTCCATCTTAGAGGTACCAATTGATTGATAAGTTACATATAAAGCTCAAACTTTATATCATACAACTTTCAATAAATCAAGGTTTTCATTCAATATAGATAAAATGTTTTTGAGTCTTCCACTCCTCTACTGGAAATGGTTCCACAAAATGTTGATGGCTTTTATCAGACATTCATCATATTTCCAACACCATATGTCTATTAACCAACTTAAACTCAGAAAGTCGATTTTGAAGTAACTTGGAACTGACCGGATGTACTTTTTCCTTCTATCTTCATATTCCAGCCTCTCCATTATCCACGCAGGTCTCCTTAAATCCTTCCTTCTCTTAACTGAATTTTGTTTTATATCCAACAGAAAAACCAACCAAACGTACAGTTTACATCCAGCATTCTCATACTTGGTAAGCTTTTAAGAATTTGTTTAGTCTATGTCTAAACCACCATATTCAATCCCAACCTCAAATTTAAGCTACATTTGAGCATTTTTGTTGACGAAGGAAAATTTGAAAGATTGTGAGCAAAAAGATCACCTGTGAGGATGTGTATGTTCAGACATCTTCTTCTTGACCTGAAAATTGCTAGCAAAGAGGTAGGGAAAGAAACTTTAGTGACAAAATGATTAGCTAATTAAACAAAAAATCAATTGTGTAAGGTGCAGCACCTATTACTAAATAAACAAAAAAGGAAGCAAGAAATGAGATCGAAGGGGGTTCCCTTTTTGTTATGTTGCAACAAGATTGCTCTTCTTAACTAAAACTACAGAAAACTAAAAATAAATAAATAAATAATTGAACAATTCGATGGTTCTGCCTTTTGATAGGAAACATTACAAGCTAGTTAAACAATATACAGTGCAAAAGAAAAAGACCCTAAAGTTAACTGAATCTTACATGACTTCACCTTGGGGTCTCTCAAGGCTTCTATTGTTCTTTGCCTAATGCGCTGGCGAGTCTCTGCATTAAATTGTATATCAGCACTTCCAATTTATAAAAGGCTTTTTGCTATTTAATAAACATGTACATGATTAAGAAATTTGTGACAAAGAATGACTACATCCTAAATGCTGTCACCTGCAGTATGCTTCTTTCCTTTGTTCCATGGAACTCTTCCCTTGTTTGCCAACCCTATCTTTCTTCGTCTTTCCCATTCCTTAGGCTGTTCCATAGCTTTTGCAAAATCACTGGTACCAAGTGACTGGTTCTCCTCTCTCAAAATCAGGTTCTCAGAATTTTTTGGCTGGAGAGAATCACTAGAATCTAGTGCATCTCCCACATGAAGATTGATTTGTAAAGCCAAAAAAGGATGAACTCTTGGACTAGAATCTAGTGCATCACTAACGATAGAAAATGAGGAAGAGGCATTCTTAAACACAGCTACAGGATGGTTCAATAGCACTGTGTTTGAGTGGCGTTGTGTATATTCCACAACAAAACCAAAAAGCGGCCATAACAAGTTGGTTGGAACATTATTAGGCGGAGGTTGTGGAATAGAGAATCCCCTGATAGAAGTTCAAATAAATGATTAAGAGAAACCCTAATCACAAACCTAATATATGCAACACTCTGATGCTTTAGTCGCTTGATACCATTCATATGTTTGTTCCTTATACGTAGAAACACGCTGACTGGGATAACTGGCAGGAGTGAAAGGGTATACAACTTTATGCAATTCCTTAGTTCTAGAACCTGACCAGAATTTCAAACTTTAAAGTACTTTCGAGACATAGAATTGAATTATGCATTCTAATAAGTATATCTGATTAGAAAATTGGTTAACAGAATGAGGTTACAGTAAATAAAGTTCACCAGCGTCATACACAACGACTTGACAGGACATCAAAATCATATGCACCACTAGTACAAGGTGACAGAAACAACAACATTTGATATGCCCAATGCTGCCAATTTAATCAATGGGCTATGAAAGGACTCGGATATAAATCCAACTGCATAGTCGGTCAGGTTCTCATGTTTTGTCAAAACTACAAACATAACCGCAACTATATTTGACTTCATAATGCAAAGTTCTCTCGAAAACAAGTACTAAAATCATCAAATAGACAAAACCATACCTTAAACGTCCTAAGCGCAACCAATCACTTGATGCGTTCAAAACCATATCTTTATGCTCACACTAAATTTTGTCCTAAAACCTGGCCATCCTTGTTTCAATTGTCCACCAACATTATCCAAAGATTGGCTTCTGAATCACGAAAGCACTCTTCTGGCCCTGCATCATAAGTTAAATACGAAAAGAAGATGGTTAGAGTAGAACTCATCTCATTGAACTGAACCTAAAAGGCTCATTCGAGATGGGCTTTCGACAGACATTTCTTTAGGGTATCGGAGAAAAAATGACGTCAGAACAACAATAGCTCGAAACTACATTTCTTCTGTGTTTGTTGCTCCAGTAGTCTCGGCAATCAAACGCAACCCAGTTCCAGTCATTGATTAGCGAGGGAGAGAAAGAGAGGGAGAGAAAGAGAGGGAGAGAGAGAGAGAGAGAGAGACTTACAAGTGATAACATGGCATTTCAGAGTGATGGAGATCTCGGTGCCCGCTGTTAAACTGGGTAGAGGTCTCTGCCTCTACTTCCGATTTACAACTTCTAGATGGGCGTGGGCAGATAAACTCCCCAACCACAAATTTGTTGGTAAAATATGAATCACGAGAAACCATGTCTGAGCATATTCGAGGCCTCAAAAAATCATGAAAAAAATGTATTTTTTTCATTTATTTATGGGGAGAGAGGTTTATCATAAAAACATAAGAGAAAGAGAATTTTATGTTTCTCTCATTCTATTATACAGTCCCGCAATAGAAAAAAGATTTTGATTTTGTAAGGCTTTGTTACTTGCTTAGCTTAGTGTTTATACAAGTTGACTTATAAATTGTTTAGTCTCTCTTTTTAGTTAGTAACTTGAGCTGTTCAATTTTGTCAAATTTATCGTACAAATCTCTTGATGTATTCAAAATTATAAAAATCTTTAACATCTTATAAATCTTCTTCAGATTTTTCAAAAGTTAAAAACTCAATGTCATACTTGCCTTAAAAACTTCATTAATTTCGTGTAGTTCAAAGAAATTTATTTTGGCTTCTTTATTTGTGGAATATGTTTCACAACAAATGTATTTATAGTCATGTATTTAAGAATTATATGTTTTTCCTCTTTAAGACATTTGTTTGGAAGTTTTTGAACATAGCATATGCCCCCTTTTTTTTTTATCTTTTTTTCTTTTATTTTTTTGCTTTTCTATTGTGTAAATGAGGAGAGGGGGGGAATTTTAAGGATGTGAAGATTTAAGCACTTGAGCCAAGTGTTAATAACTTACCACTAGGGTATTGGCTTGCTTTCACATATGCCTTGTTTAGGTGGGTTGAATTGGTTTTTCAATAACTTAGAAATTGTTTTCCAATTATTTGTTTGGTTTAAGGTTATATTTTGTAAGTAGAAATTCATTATGAAAGGTACATGATAAAGTATAATAAAGAATTATAAAACCATATTAGACATAATTTAATGTTCAAAATATGGTTCCTCACAAAGGATCCTTCAAACTCATTTTTCAGGTTGTGAAGTAAATGGAGAATATAAGTTTAGTGAAATAACTCTCTAAGCTTCTAATATGTTATGTGAGACTAGAGGAAATGTATAAAGATGATTTTTCAAATGATTTCTAGTTATAACTAGTAGATACACAAAATTGAAAATATGCATAAGAGATGTAGTAAAAAAAGATTTGGACATAAGTGTCTAAATAATTCGGTCCAGATATACTTTTGATCATTCGGTTGTGTCTATATATTATACTAGGAAATCATAGTTCCTTAGCAGATGAAACTAAGGTACTGTCACCCCCAGTCTTAGTCTACCTTGAAAGCGTTCCCTTATTTATGTTTTTCTTCAACGCGATGCCTGCTGCTAATCATATAGAAAACAAATGAAGTCAATTCCCAGAGACAAATAAGCCTGCATAAAGTAAGCAAATGTGTGTAGAGACTTTGAATTACTCGGTATTGGATACTTGCATACGAAGCAAACACTTTGTTTATATTGCAGACCGGGGTGAGCGTCTCTACTCATTCTCCGCAGCAACCGATCAGATGGGCTACGAAGCACTTCCAAACGACGAACCCGCTCCTTACGACCCCTCTTCTGAATCATTAGTCTTCACGAAAAAGGAAAAGAAAAGATGTGGGGTTTTCCGCAAGAAGTCATTCTGGATTTGCTGCTCCAACGTGGAGTTGGGAAGTGGGGCTCTTGAGGAGAAGGTGGGGAAGAAGACTGAGAAGGGAAAGGACAACTTTGGGTTGAAGCTTAAGAAGAAACTGTTCTTGTGCTGCTCAAACGTGGAGATCCAAACTGAGGAAGACAAAGACAAAGTCCTTTCGTATTTGGACGATGGCACAAAGATGTCTCGCATGATGATGTGTTGCAGCAGTTTCGTGGTTGGTACAAAGAGTGATCACGAGTACGGAGGTCACAAATAAGGTATTGCTTGGTTGGTCTACAGAAAAATTGGATTTTAGGATTTGTCTCAGCACAAGAAAAAAAAAAGAAAAAGAAAAAGAAAAAAGAAACAAAGACAGAAGTGTTTTGGGTTTCTAATAAAGTTATGTATAATTAAGTCTGGATCACTGGTATTCAAAGTTTGCTCATCTTTAGCATAGTGAGATTCTGTTGTGTGTTTTATTTGTGGTCTTTGTGCTGAAGTTAAAGCTTTATCTGTTCTGCAAATGATTCCGATGAAAGCAAGCTAAATGTTTGTGGACGAGGATCTTTGTTCTTCTAGTTAATACGGACAATCCAGCTGAAATTATGATGATGTCTGCAGTTTATGATCACAGTAGACTTGGTTCAGTAGCTCCCTTCATGTATGAGGATGCAGTACCCGTGAGAATCGTCTTTGAATTGAACTTCACACAGTGTAATCTAATTATCTTTGAGAGCAATACAGAACATTCTCTGTTTTCTAGCTTCTTACTCCATTTTTTTCAATCTTCTGACCTGGAAAGCATTGAAGAATAAACGAAAGTATTCATCCAAAAAAATTTCATATAAGGCAGACAGAGAAAAAATCATTTAAGTGGAGAATTAAATGAAAAAGTGGATCTACAAAATAGTAAAATCATGTTGAATTTAATAACATACTTAAATATATAATTTTTTTACATTATGATATTTTCACAATATTCATCATACAAAAGAGAATAAATAAATAAATAAATAAATAAATGATGCATAAATACTCTTTCAACTTTGATTTTTATTGAAGATAACTGTACACGGTTTTGAATTAATAATAGAAACTTCTAATTCTATTATATATAGATATACATAAAACTTTAAGATACATTTTCTTTAATATATTTTGTCTCTTGTCTTTTCTTTTTTACAAATACTAAAAAGAACATTCTGAAGATTAACATTAAGATATTTTGTGTTTTGTAAAAATTCAAGGTTGATTAGTGAAGATTGATATTTAAAACATTACTTTATTATTCATTCTCTTCTATATCTTTCATATGCTATATATTTTTTGTACTCAATGAGAACGACAAAATTTGCAAACGTCATCACAAGATTGATATTCAAATTCGTTTTTTCTTCCAAAAGTTTATTAAATTTATTATTTTTTTAATTTATGTTTCTCGTACAATATCTTTAAAATACACTTCAACATACGAAAATAAAGGTGCTGTCACCTTAGTCTTACTCTTCCATGAAAGCTACCCTTTTATTTTGGCTTTTGTCCCTTGTCACATAGAAAACAAATTAAGTCAATTCCCAAACCAAATAATACGCGTGTTGACTACTTGCATACGAAGCAAACTCTTCATTTTATAATGCAGCTTCCGAGGTAAGAGTTTGCTCATCCTCCACGGCAACCGATCAAATGGGCCACGACACCGTTCCGACCGACGAGCCTACTCTCTACCTGCCTTCTAAGAAAATGAAAAGACGCAAGTTTTACTCCAAGAAGTCATTCTGGATTTGCTGCTTCCAACGTGGAGTTGCGTGGTGGGGACGTGAAGGAGGAGAAGGCGAAGAAGAAGAATGAAAAGGGGAAGGAAGAGTTTGATCTGAAGCTTAAGAAGAAACTGCTTCTGTGCTGCTCAAACTTGGAGATTGAGACCGAGGAGCAGAAAGAGAAGGTCCTCTCCTATTTGGAGAATGACACAAGGAGGTCTCGTGTGGCGATGTGCTTTAGCAATCTCGAGGTTGGTCCAAAGAGTGATGTTGGGCATGAAGCTCCTAAATAAGTTATTGCTTGCTGGGTCCTATGGGAGTACTCACTTCTTTTACAAGCAAGCTATATATGTTCCAAGAATTGGGTTTTCGAATAAAATTATGTATAATTAACAGCCTTGAATCTGTGGTATTGTGAGATTATAATGTGTATGTATTGGCTTTCCTTTAGCATATTCTGAGCTGGGTGATGCTTGTTTTTCTACATTATTGTATAATTAACAGCCTTCAATCTATGGTATTGTGAAATTATCAAGTTTTGTGCATTGGCTTTCCTTTAGCATATTCTAAAGCTGGGTGATGCTTGTTTTTCTATATTATGATCTTAAGAAGAAATAGATTATTTATACCAAAAAAAAATGGCCAATAGGAGAACAAAGAGGAAAAAGAAATATAGTGATGCGTAGACCAATTATGCCGGGGAAAGATAAAGAATCATTAGCTAATTTCGGAATTGGAACTAGTTAATTAGCCCCAAAAAATCTGCCATAATCTTCGGCTAGACCAACTATGGACTCTCCATAATACATGGAGGCAGCTGAATAATAAACTAATCTTCTAGACAATCAACGGAAGGTAGTAGTAAACTAGGTTCTATCTTTGAGAATAGTGATAATCCAACTTGTAACACAATATTTCAATATTAGATAGTTGGATTAACCTATAGGTGATGATTTAATTATTTTAATATGAAGATGTTTTAAAAAAATTACTTGTTTTTGTTACCTTGTTAAGATCTCAAAAACAATTTGCTACTATTCTGTTGTATCAATCATTAGTGAAAAACACCTAGAAAACCCACGAATCTGTTTATATACCTTACTAAACTCCCATAATCAGGCACGTCAAGTACAAGTTCGCACCAGCAACAAAGAATTGGAGAGCAAACACATACTAGTGCTAAGTCCAGAGTGTTCAGAAACAAATCCATAGGAATTACTTCTCTTGCCTGCAGAATAATTATGGTGATAGAATTTCGTGAAACTGCTCCTCGGATTCAGGTTCCACATAAGTAAAACCCAAGTCTTTCCTGAGTCCTCTCTCTTTCATCATAATCCTCACTTTCTCAACATCATTCCATTTTCCCATCTCTGCATACAGGTTAGACAGCACAACATAGTAAGCACTGTTCTCCGGCTCCAGTTCCACGAGCTTCCAAGCGGCAAACTCGCTGAAATCCAAATTCCCCTGAGCTCTAGAGCCAGCAAGCAATGACCCCCACATCGATTTGGTAGGTTCAAAAGGCATAACTGTTATTAACTTGAACGCGTGTTCGAGAAAACCAGCCCGTGCATACAGGTCAATCATAGAAGCATAGTGTTTGATACTGGGTGAAAACCCGTACTTCCCATCCGTCAAGGAGCCAAAGATCCGATGACCAGTGTCTACTAATCCCGAGTGACTGCAAGCGCAGAGCACCCCAAGCACAGTCACTTCATCAGCCTTGAATCCTTCTTTCTCCATTCTATCAAACTGCTGCACGGCCTCCGTCCCACTCTTAGCAAAAGCCAACCCCTTAATAAGGGCGTTCCAAGTAAACACATTCTTCTCCTTCATGCTCCCAAAGATATCCAACCCCTCTTCAATTCTCCCACATTTTCCGTACATGTCAATCAGGGCAGTCCCTAAAACCACGTCCAAATCCCACCCGCTTCTCTTTATAAAGTCATGAATCCACACCCCCATTTCAAGGGCCCCGGAATTTGCGCAAGCCGCTAACGCATTTACCATAGTAACGTGATTCGGCGCTACGCCCGCATATTGCATATCTTCAAAAGCAATCAACGCATCGTCATACTCACCGGCATTTTTATGCCCCATAATCAAAACCGTCCACGACACAACATCTCTTTGAGGCATTTCATCAAACACACGTTGGCATAGTCGCATATGCCCACATGACGCATACACATCGAGCAACGAATTTTGAACATAAATATCACTCAAATGACCAAATTTTATGACGTGGGTGTGTAGACATTGACCATGTCTAAGATCACGGAAGTCAGACAAGGACTTAAGGAGGAAAGGGAAGGTGTAGTTATTAGGAGCAGTAGAGTTTCTGCGCATGCGGGTGTATACAGAAAGAGGGGTGTAAGGGATTTGGGAGTGAGCGAAGGCTCTAATGAGCGTGTTGCAAACGAAGACATGGGGTCGGGGGATTAGCGCGAAGAGTGCAAGAGCGGAATTCAATAGGCCTAGTGATAGGGAGGCAGCGATGAAGTGGTCCACGACGGTGGTGTCGCAGTGGAGGTTCTGGCGGATGAGCTGCGCCTGAATTTGGTGGATATGAGCGGAAGAAGTGCAATTACTCAACAAATGGAGAATCCTGTTTGTCGTGATGTTCATGGGTTGGCAAAACATCCAGAGGCAATGACTTCGAAGTGCTCAGTAAGCTACTCCGGACAACTCTGATAAATAACATTGGAGATGTTTACACGAAAACTTGAATTTATCAGAAATCACAAATAATATATACTTCTGTAAGCCGTACACTTATGCTGCATCCTACTCTAATATATTTGGTCGTGTAATGCCTTGCAACACGCAATCTTAGTGAAAGTCGCTCTAGTGGAAGCTAAAAATATATTTAGCATTGTTTCTTGAAGGGATCTATTACACAAAATCCACACGTCATCAATTAAAGCAGACAGAAAAATCAAAAAGACAAAATCCTAAAATTGGCTTTAACACTTGTATAATATTAAAAAACTCATTATTTAATCTAAAAATCAATATAAAAATGAATAAAATTTATCATCATGAAAGTAGAAATCTTAATATATTTTTTTAACAATACGATATTGATAGATCACACCATAACATACTCCTTAACATGTAATCAAACTGTTGAATTATCATGATACTATACATACATTAACAATGTATGAGCTCAAATCAATAAGAGCATCAATAGAGAACATAGCTTTGATACTATGTTAAAAATCTAATTATCAAACTTAAAAGTCAATTTAAGGATTGGTGAAACTTATTCATTAATAAAAACACTAATATATTTGTTAGAAATGTGAAATTTTACTGGCTACATTTAAATACATAGTATTTAAAGCTATATACTATGTGTATTTGGACATGTTATGAAGTTTTATTTTTGTATATTGGAGAGTTCAAGTTCTTTTTGTTCTAACAGGAAATTAAGGAATGGAGGTATTGGTTAAAAAAGAGCACATTGGGAAGGGAAAGAAAAAAAAAGGTAATACTTTTGATTCTTATTCGCTTTTGATTTTTTTCAAGGGAAGATGGATGTGGTTTCTGATTTAGGATCTGAAGTTACCGAAACTTAAAAGGAAATGTATTGGCAGATCAGTGACGGTTCAAAAACTTGCCATATAAACAGATTAGCTCAAGATTTTCGTCAAAGGCCAGCGAAGGCCCAACATGCCAACTACATAATTAGGAATCCATGGACAAATCAAACTTTTAAATTCTTCGTTTGGGGTTATTTCCAGTCAATCATCGCCGATAGCCCTTTTATTTTTTTATTTTATTTTAAAGGAAACAAGATGAATCAACGGCCAGAAGAAGACCCCAAGCCTGAAGTCTTGGAAGAATCGGTTTAGATTAAAGCAAAAAAGAAAAGAAATAAAAATAAATACATTCCGAAACTGGATGGATTAGAGTGTACCGGCCCAATCGACTTTAAAGCACCGCCTGTCACGAGGGTCCAACCCATTCTCATCTCCCATAAATGGAGCCTCTCCAACCACAAGCGTTTACTTCTCCACACTGGGTCCGTTTAGCCTGAAGTCTCGTTTTCCAGTTATTCTCAGGTTAGGGTTAGGGTTTATCTTTAGGAGCTTTTTTTCCCAATGGATCCTACCAAGAAGCGAAAGCTGGACGAGAACGGCGTCGCGCCCCCCTCGGTGGACATCGACCCGTCCCTCCCGAAACTCACCCCCGAGGATGTACGCAAGATCGTCGACCGCATCGATAAGGAAAAGCTCACCGACATCGTGGCCGCTGCCGCTGCACGCCACGTTGACGTGCTCGATGGCTTGCGGGCCCTGGCGGACGCTGACGCCTCGCAGCGCAAGCTCTTCATCCGCGGCCTCGGCTGGGACACCACCACCGAGGGCCTCCGCACCCTCTTCTCCTCATACGGAGAGCTCGAGGAGGCCGTGGTCATACTCGACAAGCAGACCGGCAAGTCCAAAGGTTATGGCTTTGTAACTTTCAAGCACGTCGACGGGGCGCTTCTCGCCCTTAAGGAGCCCAGCAAGCGGATCGACGGTCGCGTCACTGTCACTCAGCTCGCCGCTGCTGGGAACTCAGGCGGAAACGCTAACGCCAACGCAGTTGACGTTGCGATGCGCAAGATCTACGTCTGGGAGGTGCCGCACGACATGTCGCCGGATAAGCTTTTGTCCCACTTCTCGTCGTACGGTGAGATTGAAGAGGGGCCTCTTGGGTTCGACAGGTTCACAGGGAAGTCAAAGGGTTTCGCGCTCTTCGTGTATAAGACGGTAGAGGGGGCGCAGGCGGCGTTGGCGAATCCTGTTAAGATGATCGAGGGGAGGCAGTTAAATTGCAAGTTGGCGAATGTGGATGGGAAGAAAGGGAAGCAAGGAGGCCTGCCGGGCCAGCCTGGGGCCGATGGGTTGCAGGGCCCGGTTGGGGCTGCTAACGATGGCATGGGGATGGGAATGGGCATGGCGCAGGGTGGTTCGATTCCAGGGTCGCAGTACGGTGGGCCGGGCTCGATGGGCGCGTATGGCGGCTTTCCAGGTGCACCGCCGATGGGGCATCATCCTTTGAACTCAACGTCATTGGGCGGACCAGGGTTATCATCCGTGAATAGCCAGGCTCCGTCATCGTTAGGTGGGACTGCTGGATTTGGTGCTGGGTTAGGCGGGCCTTATGGTGGGTATGGTGGCATTGGTGGGACTGGTGGGGCGTTGGGTGCAGGTGGATTGGGCGGCGGTGCTGCTGGAGGTGGGTCGTCTTCCTTGTATAGATTGCCGCCGAGTTCTGTAGGAATGCCCACCAGTGGGTATCCGGAGAGCGGTCATTATGGCCTGTCGTCTTCATCTGGGTATCCAAGCCAGCACCACCAGGCGGGGACCTCCCCGGTGCCCAGGGTTCCACCTGGTGGCGCAGGCATGTACCCAAATGTGCCGCATTACTTCTGAGGTAATTAAATACTTTTTCTTTCATTCTTTGGTGCTTGTTGCGATCGATCTCCCATTCGTTTTTTCTTTTTTTTGTTTTTGCGTTTGTTTGGCACCTGATTAGACTGTCTTGCTGTCTGTTATGTTTCTTTTTGGTTTTGGCTTTTTTTTTTCTTTTTCCCTCTGTCTTTCCTTCCTGTCGTGGTGCCTTTGTTATCGGTGTTTGCTTCTTATGCAGTTAGTTTTTGGCTCGCTGTGTGTTGTTTTTTGTTCTTTATTACTGCATTTCCTTCGTTTTTGTGTGTGTTTGTTGGTTCCAACGTTGCGGAAGTTTTCCAGTATTCCAAGTATTCCTTTTGGTACATAGTGTCTTGGACGTAGTAGGCAATAGTGTTTCCCTATTATTCGTGATTTGGATTATGCTGACTGTTATTGTTTTTGATTATGTACTTTTGTAATTGACCTGGTTGATTCGAGTTGTAATTGTTAATATGCACAAGCTGTTCTGCTTGTTCAAAAATAATGAATATGTGTAACCAGTTGATTAGTTTTGTGGCTAACCACTTATGGAAAATCAACGTATCTTTCTTTTTCTAAATGATAATGAACCAGTATAATGGCCCTTTTGCATTCTCAAGAATAAAAGCACCTTGTTGTTTTTATGACCTCAATCTGGACGTTGACTTCTGACTATCAAACAGTACCATAAACTGGACTGTTTAAATTTTGGAACTTGTACTTTAGGTGTCTACTAGTAAGGAAATTCTGCAGGTCAAGATGTGAGTCTTTGTTGCTCTTTGGTGTTGGGTTTATGTGCTTTTGATGCCTTGCTTCCTGAGCGGTGGCCTATTGGCTGGCCAACTCTAATTGGACTGTGGAAGCTAAAAGTGTTGAAACAACGCACGTGCTGTGGTTTTTGTCACTGCTGAAATTTGACATGGCGCCTTTTCTTTAGGAGACATCAGATGATACACGTGCATGTGGATGTGTGTGTGAGAAATAAAGTATCTTGTTTTTCTTATGCATGTCTGTCAGCTGTCTGCCTGTGTATGTATCTATAGGTTTTTGTCACTGCTGAAATTCAGTTTGTGTGTGTACATGTTTATGTAGATTTTGTGCTTCTGTCATTGTGAAATAAAGTATATTGTTTTTGTAAGGTCTATAGCTATATGTAGGTATTTCTGTTTATGTATTATTTTATCTATGGGTTTTTCTCACTGCCGAAATTAAGAATATCTGAAGTTAGCTAGATGGCTTTTTTGGGCACACGTTGGCTGATATACTTGTGTGTGTGTACATGGCTAGAATTGAGCTTTTGTCACTGCTAAAACTCAGTGTATTGTTTTTCTTGAGGCAGCTGGAGGCATATTTTTTTGTTTTGTGGTAAGCAGCTGATCTTCAGAGTGGGCAGCATGATACCTACTAGTTCAATATGTTGTGCATTTGCATGGAATTTGGCATAAGGTTTTCTGTTTACAGGAAATTGTTTTTAATGCTTGTATGCCGAGCTGGAATGCATCTTCTCTGAAGTGTGTTTTTGGCTGCTTGTCTGTAGGCTGCTGTCAATTGAATACATTGTGCTTCTCATTCTGATGTTTATCAAAATCCAATTGTATAAAATCTTGGAAGATTGAAGTTGATGTTGTTTCCTTTGTATTCTTTGTAGTTCTTAATTCTCATTCATATATGTCCAAATACATGTACATAAGTGAATGGGATTATTCTAGTTCTTGTTGTACTCGCGTAACTTTATGAATATTAGTAGTGGTTCTAGCACTTTGTCATATATATTTGTTTGATTCGTATGACCTGATGCAACCTTCTGATTTTTATTGATTTTCCCATTTATCATTTATAAGTAGAACATGAAATTGGCCTTCTGATGTATTCCCTCAACACCCCCCCCCTCCCCCTCTCTCTCCTTCCTCTCTCTTTCCCTTCCTCCTCTTCTGTCCTTTTTATTTTTTTATTTTTTTATTTCCCCCCCCTAACATCATGAGTTAATGTGTCGTTGCATGCAATTTAATTTTGATGTTATGGTTATGGCTTTTTTTGTCTGCCTCGTACTTTTGTTTAAGATGTTCTGAATTCTGTTTATCACACCTTTGCTTTTATTTGTGGTTAGGTAAGACATATGAGCTGTTTCTTTTTGTGGTGCCCCAAGAAGGTATAATATTTGTTATGTTTGTTTTGATTATTGCTTTGAATTAGAATGAAAAAACTCTGTTTTGCATGGTGGATGTGAATGATGAATTGAGTTGTGAATGGATGTTTGATTCAGGTGTATGACAGCTTATTCGGCGCTGATGCTTTATGTGGTTCTGGTGATTGCGTGATTGCAGAGTTTGATGAATATATTAGCTGTTCCTTTAACAGGCTCTTCATCTGCACCTTTAGTATTGTGGTTCTTTCTGAGTGCTTGTAGTCAAAGCAGCTGAGTTAGAGTAGCTATGTACTTTTATCAGGAACCAATGTGCCACCTGGGCTTTTCTATTAATAATATAGCCTAAATGATATAAGCACTTAGTTATGCTTTGGCCTTCTTTACTGAAGTGAATGCTTGTTCTCATAGTTTCTGAGTGCAAGTCTTTGTTTTTGTTTATCTTGTTTTTACTCTATGTAGTTACTCATCAAGGCCCTATAGTGCTTTTAAATGCAATAAAATTTTTTTTTTTCCTGTATTATATACTATTAGTGCATTTACTTCACAAGAAGGAAAAGTACGCGTAGGATGTTTGGTTGTGAAGAACCCTGCTGCTGAAGGTACTACCTGCATGATAAATAGGATCTGTTTGATGGTGGTGGTGAAGCAGCTCCTATAGGGATTTCACTTCTCCTAATATGAGCTGTTTCAGCTGTGGTACAGTTTAGTTGCTGTTTGCAGTCTTTCTATGGGATTTCCTTTTATCCCTGAAGTTTATGTGTTTGGTAAGGATTTTTCTTGCAAAAAGTGCTTTTGGTACTCTATTTTATTTATGGAAGATGGATTTCTTTTAATCTTTCCTTGAGCAGTTGTGGGATCATCTTGTTGGACAGTGACCTCATTTTTTGTGCTGGTGGTTGAAATCAAGTTATCTGCACTTGTGTTGGTGATTGTGGAAATTGACTCTGCAAAAGAAGTTGTCTGATTTTGTGACCTTTCAAATAGGACGTTTCGTGCATTGGTTGCCTTATGCTGAGGGATCTGTGGTTGAGACTTGTTAAGTGTTGTCTAATAAATGTATTTAAGTATGGCTGATTTAGTTCTGTAGTCATAGTTTTGAGTCCTTGAGTTTCAATTGGTGATGGTTAGCGGTTAGCATTTTGCATGCTTTTGTCTCTGCTCAAGGTTAATTGCAATTTCTACATATTGGGTTAAGATGGGATAGCATTGTGTTCATGCCTCGAGTCTTCACTCTCTCTCCAAATTAGTCTGCTTTAGCATACAGAGTAATTTGGTCTATGGCTGAGCATTTTGGTCTGAGCTGTGGCTGATTGTCTTAGCTTCATCTTGAACTGACTTCTCAGTTTGTTTATATTTGCCTTCCTAATATGTGGGGTACCCATACCATTTGATTTTCAAATGGTTTCTGAATTCTATTGTGACATCGGAAT
This sequence comes from Casuarina equisetifolia, assembly GCA_028551475.1. Classification (NCBI taxonomy): domain Eukaryota; kingdom Viridiplantae; phylum Streptophyta; class Magnoliopsida; order Fagales; family Casuarinaceae; genus Casuarina; species Casuarina equisetifolia. The sequence continues at coordinate 17,049,259 of CM052354.1, forward strand.
TGTGTGTATCAAATTTGTAATACTAAACTTCCAAGAGTTGGACTTCAGCTGGAAACTGATGACAACCATATGAACCTGATTTACAAAATGGTAGCTCGTATTGAACCTGATGACAACCATATGCTAGAAATTCTCTGATCGTGCTATGTCAGCTTTGCGGGTTAAATAGTCAAATCAGTTGATTTCTATTTTAGGAGTAGTTGAATATAGTTAGAATTATGTGGTTGGCTTCCGATCCCTAGCGGACTCGGTGTATTAAGATTTTTAGTTCTTGCATAGGTTTTAGCAACTTATGAGCGATTTGCTTGGAGGATGACTTTATTCGTAACTTTCTGACAAGGGGACCGTGGTTGAAGTTGCTGTTAGAGTTGTCTTGTTGTGCCCTAAAACCCTCGCTCCCTCCCCCTCCCCCCTTCTCCACTCTCCAATCCTCTCCTCCTCCTCCTCCTCCTTTTCTCCTCTCATTCTCTTCACCCTCTCCTCTCCTCTCTATCAGCGGCACTTCGGTTTCTGGTTGCCCCCCCCCCTTTTTTTTTTTTCCTTGGGTTTTCTGGTTGCCCCCTTTTTTTTTTTTCCTTGGGTTTCCTGTTCTGTAGTATGTAGTCTTGGATCCTTGGCGTCATTAAGAGTTCTTCACTTTTTGATGGGAGGACTGCCAATTGCGATAAAATATAACAACTTTTCAAATATGGTTTGGCGTTAAATGGGTGGTTTGGCTGTGAATGGTTGGTAACTAGAGAAAATTCAGACCAAATTTGCTAACATTGACGATAGTGTGCTCTGTTTTTTTCTCGCCGGATGGTGGTACTTAACACGGGATCCTTGATTTTCTAGGTGTTCCAATATTTTCGGTAACCAAAAAAAAAAAAAAACATGACGTCTTTGGTATTTCAATGTTTATGCGCATGTATTAAGTGTGACCTAAAATTTTCTAGTGCATTGCCTGAATTCTACCGTGGGATCTGTGATATGGGCGGGGGTTGAAACCAAATAAATGTCTACCTGACCACATTTCTTGGATTTGTACCTTTTTTCTCCAAATTTTCCTTGTGGTGCGGTTGGTCAATATGCTCCTCTTTTGGACGTGTACGTGAGGCAAACAAGCGAAGATTAATAGTTGAGGTCGAGGGCGCCGAATACGGTGTCATCAGAGCCTGTGGTGGTGATCTTTTTGGGACATGGCCCAGGTCGATGGCCAGCTCTCCAGCGAGCAATGGAAGAACCGAGCCTGCTGCATGAACTTTAAGTTTGTAATTTTGTATCATGAAAATTACTGCGCATGTCTTCGGTGTAATCAAGCCTCTGTTTCGAGAGCCCGTACGCATTTCTTTTGAAAGTATACCTTTAGAGACAGTTTATATGTATAAAGGGTAATGAATACGTGACTTCCCAGTGATTTCTCTATCTTAAAAGCGCGCTACAAATTACTTAACATGCTCAGTACTGTGCCTCAGAGAATATCATTACATCTGATTGTTATCTATTTATTCTTGGGTACCCTCCTTAATAAAGATGTCTGGTTCTCTCATTATAAGCATGCTTCGAGTCTAATGGCTAAGACATGTACTTTTAGCTAATAAGGTCACGGTGTAGCTTTGTGTGTTAGACACTTACCGAACGCGAGATGCCATGGATGACCTTATCTCAACGGCCTTTACCACTCTTGGTACGGGATTAGGCCGTAGGAGAGGGTGAAGGCACCGAGTCGACTCAGCAAACAAACAGTAGGCTTATTGGCTGGTCAACTATTTCGTCAAAAGCTTTTATGTGTTTTTTTTTTTTTTTTTTTTGAAGTTATCTGACTTCTAATAGTTGGATCTCTATGTATCTTTATTAGCATAAATTGATATTGTTATGTCGTCTATTCTATTAGCTAAGTGATATACTAATAATGATTCTAATTGTGAGGGTTGGAGTTTGATATTCTTGGGAGGACTTCTCATAACTTAGTGATAATTGGGTTAATCTTTGACGAGTGAGTTCACTTGGTCAAGTTCAAATCTCCCTCCCCTCTTGTGTATAAGTATAAAAACAAAATAAAATGATACGTGATATCCTAATATATATATATATATATATATATATATATATATATAATTTCTAATTCAATTGTATTTCTTTTAAAATAGGTTATTAATTCAATAATTTTTTGTTTTTTTGTGTTTTCTTTTCAAAATTAAGTTCAAATTCAAAAATGTGTACATCCCGTTTCAAATTAAGAGTCTTAAGAATGCCTATTCAATGAGGGACGAAGTGGCTTATCGTTAAATGTGAGTTGGAAACTAATTCATGGTGTATTTTGAGCAGCGAGTAAGAGTGAGAAATCCGATGTTGGGTCGTATCTGCTCTGCATAAGCCCTCCGCGTTAAAAAATATGAAAAGATAAAACTAACTCTGGAAATTAAAAGAATATATAAAAGGAGAAATAACAAACGCCGCCGTCTAATGCTGTAACTTATAAATTAAAGCTATTAATTGCTTTAAATGCACCCGTAATCTCTCCTCCTTTCCACAGAGCCTCTCTGCGATGAACATCACCGGCCACCCTTTGTTAAAGCTGACTTAAACCCACCGCCTCCACTGGCTGCTAATCACTGTTTTCCGTGGGTTTCCAGTACTTTGCTACTCTCTTCTTCTTCATCGTCTGCTTCTTTACGCTTTCCGTATCGAATTTTATTAGGTTTTCCTCACTTCTCTCTGTTCGTAGTGTTTACGCGTTAATTTTTCGGTAGTGGTTATTTCAGTTGATAGGAGGTTGCGCGAATGCATTTGGTTTGTCCCTTGATCATGTTAAAGCGTGATTTCTTTGTACAAGCAAAGCTCGCAAGCATCAGTCTCGGTTCTCTGTATTTGTGTCCATGCATTTGTGTGCGTATTTTTGTATGCATGTACTTTTATACCATGTATTTCATTGTATGTGTTCTGTATGGTAATGGAATTGATTTTACATTTTATTTTTATTTTCTATAACGGTGCAATTATAGTGGGCCATTGCGTAGACACATGGTTGGGTTGAATATTTGTGAAAACCTGCTGTTATGAATTGGAACTTATTAATAACTTGAAGAGTAGGTGAAGCGTGCCAAGTATTTGTAACCTTACTACTGGTCATGGTGGTTATGAAAAATAAAATTTGAGTCTTTTGATCAATAAGTCACGAATAAAATTCCACACATAAGGCTGTGGCATATCTACTGCTAAAGCCAGGTACTTGTTGAGATTTTTTATCCGATGCTTCTTTATATGGGTTAGAATTCCGAAACGACAAATAATTTCTTGTCAAATGAAAATGATCTCTGTGTATATTTTCCTCTGGCCACCATATCCACATATTATTGCTGCTTTTGCAGAGCACTTTTTTCACCTTTTGCCATTAATTCAGCAAAATTATGTTCGCTTACATAGTTTATAACTTGACCAAATCTTGGGCCATGTTTTTTTTTTTTTTTTGGTCAGGTGTATGTTGTAATTACCTGTGACCTCTAAAATGAGTTTTCTATTGCAGACAATAGCCTGCGCAGCTTGTTGTCTAGAACATCTACTTGTAGGATTGGCTTGCTTCTATTGCGTGAATTATATAACATGCTAGTGATTAAGCTATCCTCTTGCAAGGATGAGTTAGTCACACTTTTAACATTATCTGACCTTTCTATGATTCTTTTCCACTTAATCATGTTCACAGTTTATTGCACTAGATTAATCCAAAATGTATGTAGATTCCTGTTTCAGTAGATTGAGGGACAGGAAAATGTTGTTCTTTTGCAATATTTATTTTCAGCTTCTCAAAATTATTTACTTAACTAGTTAATTTGTGGTGGATTTCCTTCTGCTTAATTTCTTTGAGATGACATTTTTTTTTTTTGACTGTTTGAGCTGGGATATGTGTTTTATTGGAACTGGGATTATACATATCTGAGTCATTTGTATTATGACAAAAATTTATTCGATATTCTTCTGGTAAGGTTTAACATCCCCGAATAAGAATGTTACCTTTTACTTTCTATGAGTATCTAGGTATTGAAAACAGTCGTTCCAACAACAAAATAAATGCCCATAATGGATCTGAAGCATAAAGGTATAGCCTGGGCTGGAAGTTTTTACCAAAAGCTTGAATCTGTTTGCCAAGAGGTGGATGGTTTTGTGAGCAAGGTATGTTTAACTTTTGTTTATAGCTTTCCTCAAAACTTTCCTATGCCCAGTAATCAGGCATTTTTTATTCTTTTAGTTTTCATTTCGTTGGATACTATTTGGTACATAAGTTTATGAGAAACGTACTTGTATAACCTGATTCTACCCAGCCCAATGTGAAAGAAGAAAATGAAAATAAGTATTAGATTCAGCTCTACCTTGTGGTTGCAATTAAGTTTTTACCTTGGCATACATTTCCTCTCATTCTATTGAATTGGTAATGCACAGGATACAGTGAAATATGTTGAGAATCAATTACAAAATATGGGTGGAAGCGTGAAGAAATTCTGTTCTGATGTTGTGCAAGATGTACTTCCTCCTTTAGTTGACCCTGTAAGGCGAGAAGCAGAAGCTGTGGCTCTGAAGAGCAATGCTGCAAGTAGCTCCTATTTGAAGTCTATGATAAGTGATGAAGAAAATCAGCTAGATACTATCATAAAGCAATTGCATGTGGAGCCCAATGCTGTTAGTCTTGCAAAGAACGAGCTACCAGATGCATCATGTAGGCTTCAGATTGTAAATCATATTAAACCAATTTCCATAGATTCCCTTGCGGAGGCAGAGAATGAATCATCAGTGGAGAATATTGACAATGATTTGACTAATGAAAATCCAAAAAGGGGCCCTGAAGAAAAGGTCATGGAGGGTTTAGCACTTGAAGGGTTGGAGTCGATTTCTTCAGGAGATAAGGAGTCCTTTGAAGCATCGTTGTCTGGTGAATTCAAAGATGATAATAATGAAAATGCACTTGCAGTTCTGGCAGATGTTTCACTGGCATCATCATATTATGGAGTGGAGCTCCAATACCCCCCAGAAAAAGGGGCAGTTTGTGATAGCCTTGCAGATGCCACTCAGAGTGTTTCTGATGTTTCAAGTACTTTTACTTCTTCTGAATCAAGCTTTTCAGTTGTATCTGTTGAGAAAACTACTGCCGAGATTATACCTACATCCTCCAGCAGTTCTCTATTAGCTGAATCTTGTACTCTGTCTGGAGAGTCACTGGGTAACAATGTGAAAGCAGTATCTTCTAATAACCCTGGTGATCATATTTGTGACTCTCGCGGCAAGCTGTCCTCCTCTGCATCAACTGCTACGGTCTCCTTTAGGAACAAGGAACTGGAGTTAGGACTTCCTTCCTCCTGCAGTATCCTATCATCTAGATCCCAGGGTTGGTATTTTATCTTCTTATATTTCAAATCTTTCCATATCTCCTAGAGAATTGGCGTCATTAACTTGTATTTTCAGAGGAAAACACTTCCAGAATCAAGGAAATGCTGTCTCTGATTGAATCATCAGGAAATAGGCACATTCAATTCTATGAGTCTGCTCAAGGTTCAAATTTCATATACTCTTTTCCTTGCACTATTCTTACCTCTCAGTTGACTTTCTTTTCTATAATCTTTTCTATCTGGTGCCGTTCAAGCAGGAGCTCATTAGAATTTTTCCTGATATTTTGACTAGGTATAATTATGAGAATTATACTTACCCCCCTTCAAGCTAGCATCCTTTTAAGCATCTCTAAACAACCAATTTTGGCAGTTGATCATTGAAACTGCTACTTTGATAGACTAATTGTGGTGATATATGAAGGTTTCAGCTTTTTTCTTCTCTTATATTGGATTCAAAAGAGGATACTTAGAGTAGTATTTAAATCTTCTACAGATTTATGGTCTTCTTGGCAAACTAGGTTGAGATATCAAATATACAAGTCTTATATATGTCTATTCTGATCATTCTGTGTGCCTGCATTAGTCGTAGGCCATGTTCCTATGCCTTCTGTTTTTAGGTAACTTAGGGGCAAAGTTATTCTTTAACAACATTCATTCTGATGGAAGCCAAGTTTCCTTGATTTTCATGGGGCTTGAATTTTGGTTTTCCATTTTTGTGTTGTACTGACATAGGCTCTTTCTTTAGTAGGTTGGTATACATAGTTTTCAGGCCCTTGTTTATGTCCTGTGTACTTTCACCAGGTGGTTTATTTATGACTGAAGAAACTCTTAATTGGGGAATTGTTGGTGATTACCCATAAATATTTTATGTGTTTGGTGCTATCTCGTTGGTTTAACATTGGTAGAGCTTTTACAGGACATTCATGTGACCTGGACAATGACATCACTGATCCTTGTCTGGAAACCGTTGAATTGTGTGACAAGGTGAAGCTTGACGAAAGTTGTGTCATTGTGGAACCTAGTGAACTTTATGCTGTTGCTCGCAGAGCACGAAAACTCCGATCATTCAGGGTACTTCCTCTCTCCCTCTCTCTGGTGATATCATTTTTGGTCCAATGGAAAAATATGTTCTGAAAGGTCTTTATATCGTTCTTCTTGCATTTCTTTGAATTTCCGTGTGATAGAAGTGCTCCCTTGAACATACTAATTTATGTAAATGACTAGGTCTTATTAGTTTTAACCATCCAAATAGAACATCATGTTCCTGATGAGTTTTAAAAGGTTTTATTGTAGGAAAAGAACTCGGCCTATAATTTGGTTGGTTTTTGTTATTTGATCTGCCTAGATGGACTCACCATACAATGTTAAAATGGCATGTCTATTGGGAATTTCAACTTTTGGATGAAATGTACGAAAGTCATGCTCATTGGGAACATGTTTCTTGGAATTACTGATCTAGCATTTGAATTATATATATATATTCTTTCGATAGTTTAGCGCTCGTGTTTCTTGGATACTTTGTCAGAAGCTGGAGTGCCCGTCTTTTTATTTAAATACTTATTTATTAGTATGATCAGGAGAATTCAGCATTGAATCTTTTTTACTTTTTTGGTCTTCTACTTTCTTCCCTGCAAATTAGAAAAAGATTCAGGACGCGTTTACATCAAAAAAGAGATTGGCAGAGGAATACGAACAGCTTGCAATTTGGTATGGGGACGCTGATATGGAGCCTGGTAAAGATGAATATCAACCTTCCTTGCCATGTACCCCTGCAACACCCTTAGATTTGAGGAATTGTCAAATACAGCCGCCATTCGACTCCGAATGGGAGCTTCTGTAGTTTAACCAGAAACCTGTGTATATAGCTGCGATTTGACTGGTTCGAGAGCTTCTTCCCTGTGCGCATCAATGTGCTGCAAAAATGCCGCTTTGTGTGAATAGACACTAATGAGTTTCCCCCTTCGAGGTAAATATTCTAAATAAAGGTGGTTATAATGACTGCCTTAGTTCTTGATTGAGTTTGTATTCTCTTCTGGTTAAGCTGTAAAATACTGCAGCATCGTTGTGGTACAATCTCAACAACAGTAATTATACCCTTTTGCCAATAATACAGTACAAGTGGAAGAATTCACTGTTCTTTTCCCTCTCTCTTTCTATGAAAAACCCCTGCACTTCCAAAAAATTGGATTCATAAACAAGAACATAAGGTCGAAATTTCGATCCTCAGCATTAAAATTTTGATATGCAGTTTAAGTTACAAAAAATTTCGATAATCTTTTAACAAATAGGCATACAAAATTTCATTCCACGTATCAGGAACTCCAGGGAGACACCAGTGGATGCAATCGGCAAAATTTTTGGGGTCAGATCTCTGTTCTTTTGTCAAGAGCTTACCCTTGCGTTCCCCATAAACTGAAGTATGAGCATCCTTCCGAAACTCCGATAATTGTGTGATATTTAGAAGTGTTACATTGAATTTTAGCTGTTGTAATGTATCATGCACTGTTTCCATGATCTCGAGGCTTGAACCAGTGCCCCAGTATGGGCCTTGGATTGGATATGACTCGTTGAAGCAATTTCCATCACTTTCAGGCTTCCATTCCCAACTCCTACGACATCAGGAGAAAAAGCGAAGTAGATGACGTTTTGAAAATGGGTTCAAACTATAAGGATTGCAAAGAATTTGGTGTAATGATCATGTAAAAGCAAAACTCACCACAGGTGTGTCGGTGACATACTCATGAAAAAAACCTTTTGAGTACGGGGATTGATCTTGGAGTCCATCCAATTTGCCCAAGTTTCTAAAGCCAATCTGTACGCGGTAGTCACGTTGTACTCCTTAACATCATTTGGGAATCCATATCTGAAGGGAGAAAAACCACATACGAAAGGTATAAATCAGTACTAGATCTCGAAACTGAGTCAACGCTTAACATTTAGTTTATGGGGAACCAGGTTAGGGAAGTGGCTGTGCCACGAATATTTGATTGTCTAAGATGAATTGATCAGGTTTTTGGCCATTTATGTAGTACCCACGTTGCATTTATAGTAGGCTTGTACTTCCACCACACATAGCTCTCGAACACCAAGATGTCGACTCCCTCCCACTCTTTGCCATGCTTTGCAATGGAGTCAAGCTTGACAGATCTTTTTAGTACAGTATGATTTATTGCATGATCGGAGTTTGACTCCACTATAAAGGGTGCCCAGTAGTACTCAATGGACGCATCAAATTCCTGGAACACAAATCCAAATGTTGATAGAATAATCCTTAGTTTGCAATTATGAAAAAAATAAGCGAATTGGGTACCTCAATTTTGAAGATCTTCATGGGTGGAACTCTTTGAAGCGACTTCCTTCCTTCAGGTATTACAGATTGTACCAAACAGACCATTGATTCAAATTGCGCCCTTTGTACCGAATCCCCAACAAACATGAGTCTTTTACCCCTCAGAATCTGCAACAGCTTTAATGGATCGAACCTGAGAGGTTTTTTTTTTTTTTTTAAAAGAAGCATTTTAGAAAGCCCTTATCTCCAATAATAGAAAGCATTAAGGTACATTCTGTTCTCAAAGAATGTTTACCTTGGGAGATTGCATCCCTTAGGCTGCCACCTCCAGTTCTTGTAGAATGAATCAGGTCTCCCATTCTTCTGGCAAGTCACCTGTTTAACCAAGTATGGACAGCTCCCTTCTTTATAAAGGGGATACGACTCATTATCCCACACCCATTCCCCTTCAAATACGTTGCATCCTTCTTCAATACGGTCCTCGGCAGAAATAATAATTGGTAATCTATGCTTTTCACTTCTTGTCCTGCCATGAAGCAGAAAATCCCGGCTGTTGTTGAGCTTCAAGTTGTCAAGGACTAGTCGTGCAGTCCCCAGGACCAGAACAGAAGCCAGTGCAACAGGGAAGAGGGATTGAATCCTGCGATCCAGAGAGAGCTGCTTCATCGTTTGGTGTAGGCTGGTGAACATTAAATGGTTATGCCTTTCCAATTTTTAAGAGCAAGCTGTTATGGGCATTTGAAGCAATACCTTTAGCTTTAAGTGTCTTTTGGTGTGGGTTGACGGAGATGAAGTAGTTATGGCCTTTTCTATTGGTATGAGACAAGTTGTTTTGTGTGTTTGAAGCAACACCTTCAGTTCTAAGCATCTGATCTTAGTCTTCATCCACCCACCAGTTGGTAGGTTCAAGTGTGGGTTATTTGTTGGATCTTAGTTTTGGCCATTGGAAGTCTGTCACTATCAAATAAGCTTCTTTTTTAGTTGCTGGGTTGCCTCTTGCTTTTCATGCCATAAAAGATGTGGTTTGTCGAGCCTCAGGAGGACAAACTGTAGTTCTGGCCCTTGAACTGTTCTGCTTCGTTTCAACTCCACTCCAGATCCTAACAACATCCATTGGACACTGATTCTTTGAGTTTCTTGTCCAATCGAAGCTGAAGGAACTGATTCAGGGGATCATGGATGGTTAAATCTTTTTCTTTTTTCTACTTCTGGTGCAAATGGCGTGGTTTTGGTCATAAATCTTTGGCTAATTTAGGATCGTTACTTTGGGCTGAAGAAAGTAAAATGGAAGAAAGAAAGGATGAGAAACCTCACAAGCATAAGAGAGGGACACTAGTGATGCGAGGCTGATTTTTCACCATTTCTATTAAAGAAAGAATTTCATGATTGCAGATTATAATATATATCCTAAATATTTTTTTGTAATGGGTTTGTGGGGGCTTGTCTATGGAGACCTAAGTGGGGGGTGGTATTTAAGAATAATGATTTGTGGTTAACTATCAAGTTTAAACTTTTTGATAAAGTGTTTGTAAATTTATTATAATTGATATTAGAATTAATTCTATATTTGAAGTATAGTAGGATGTAACATGTTTATGGGACTAAAAGAAACTTGAGTTTTTGCGAATGATATTCAAGAGTAATGATATGTGACTATTAATAAGAGGTGAGCATTTCAACAAAATGACGAGGAAATTCTTATATTTTTTTCTCAGGAAAACAAAAATAAAAAGAAAGAAAATCATAATGCATGGCCTGCATACCTTATCCACGCATCCAAACAACGGGTGGAAGAATATCTGCTGGCAAACTCTAAAACCTCGTCAAAACCTCTAAGAAAGTGGTAGTAACACAAAAGACCAGCAAACGGAGACTCTTGGAGGAGTGTTCTGTGAAATCTCTCCCGGGAAGCAAAATGCTAAGTGCAGCATGTGGCCTCCGTGCCTGTTGCCTACGCCTTCCATACTCGCCGGAAAGGTCTCTTCTTCGGTATGCTTCATTACGGTTCAGGCGCTGCCAGCGCATGGTCTCCACTGCATGCTCCGTTTCCGGGATGAAGAAGGAGAAGGTAATTGTGATATCTGGACCCACTGGTGCAGGGAAGAGCCGGCTAGCTTTGGAACTCGCCAAGCGGCTCAATGGCCAAATCATCAGTGCCGATTCTGTTCAGGTTTGGGAGAAGAAACTTCCCGATTGTTTAATTTTACATTCCCCGTTTGGTTACCAAAAAAATGGGGAGAAAAAGAAGTGAAGTAAATTGATAATTTGATTTGTTTGTCAATAGCAAATAAAAGAAGGAATTGCGTTTTGTTGTTGGGGGAATTGCTGAGTAAGAATGCTTGTTTTGGGCTGCAATGTGTCAAGAAATTTTTTTCTTTCGGGTTTATCCAAGAACTGGAATTCATTTAGTGCCTGTTCGGTTGTTGACGGTCCTTTAATCTTGACAGTAATTGATTACTGAGTTCAGTACCACAAGAGCTAGAATCTCGAAACCTGACAGGATTCTTTTGCCGATCTTTTAGAGTTTGAATCTTTATGGGTTTTGAGCAACATTGCCTTAAAATAATAATCTTTGACGGAATCAAATAGTTGGATTGTACACTTACCTAATAGCTGCTGCATTTTAACTGTTACGTGTTTTCTCGAAAACGGAAAAATGCCTAAATTCTAATTTGCCTTTCCTTTGTGCCTGAAAGCAGTAGTGAAAATATCTTGTGTACTAAATTATTCAATTGAATATGGCTTGTACAGGTGTATCGAGGTCTTGATGTTGGTTCTGCAAAGCCTTCTCCAAGTGATAGAAAGGTGTTTGATTAAAATAAGAAACATGTTTAGCATTTGTTTCTACAATCAAATTTGCACTTGATTTATTATGTTTTATGTGTTATGGGTTAAGATGCCTTTGATGACCATATTCAGTGCCACTGGAAGGTGAAATGTATTGATCATAATCTTTTGAGCGATGTTGGCACATCAAACAGACACAAATACGCACACTAACACACTCATTTGAACATGCATTTATCTATGATGGAAGAATATGCTTATTTGCTAACTGTTTCACCGTGAAGTATATATGGTTGTACGGCTCCTTGATTTGACGTAATGCTTAAAAGTCCTTGAATGCAAATTTCTAAAATTGTTAGCGTGGCATATTCAATTAGGTTGAAAAGCCTCTGTAAGAATTTGTTGACTTTTATCTCTGTTTCATCTCAACACCAAATGTGCTTTGTTTTGAATCATATGTGTCATCCTGAAAGTTCTGGATTTACAGTTACTAGATGAGACTATCAACCATGAATGTCATGCTTTGTTCTCTGGTTTCTGTTTTCCCATAGCTGTCATTCTAATCTTTCGGATAGCCTATGTTTCAGGTTTAGTTTTTGATGACGTTAATCCCTCTGAAAAATAAGCAAGCGACTTTTTTTGAGAGACCTTTCTGCTGAAATGGGCTGGGCAAACATGAAAGGATTAAAAGGGGGTGCAGGTGCCGTTAAAATGAAAAATACCTTGTTGTATATTTATTGCACACGTGCTTCCTTAATCATTGCAATGATAACTTTGTGCAATCAAAGATAAATAACAATGCACAATCAAAGATGAAAGACAATTACTTTGACATGCGATTACCTCATCCATACATGAAGAAATGGATAAGTGTTCCAATTTCTCTTTCAACTAAATATTATGTTATGAAGTTTCAACTATATTCTATACAATCTCGATGTGCTTTTGGATTTTGAAGCATGTTGATTTAGGTTTCTAAAGGTACAAAACCAGTCTTTGCCCCACTTTTTTTTTTTTTGGGCCACGAAAAAGATGATACACTAGATGCTCGTCTTTCCTTTTATTTCTTGCTGCCATTGTGCTTCTGTCAGGTTTTGTGCTGTTGGATTTCTTCATTTCTCTTGATAAAGTCTATTAAAAAAAGTCATGTTACTCATAAAGAGTTGTAGGAAATGTGTTATTCTATTTAGATACTAGAGCTTCTTGTTGATTCAACCAGGTTATTTTGGTGCCTATATTATCTTGCCTAGCCTGTCATTAGGTAACAGGATTGACCAGCAGATTTGTTTTTGTTGGCATAATTTTGCAATCCCTATTATTGGCATAATAGTTTTCATGTTTCTAATTTTTATTTTTATCCTTTTTCAAGGAGGTACCTCACCATCTTATTGACATACTGCATCCATCTGAAGGTATGTTTTGGATCTTTTCAACTAGATATAAATCGTAATCTTCATATTTCATGTAATATTTTGAGGCTATGATATAAAAGTGGCTTCTATTGATTTTATTATTTTTAATTCCTAGGTATTTGAACATTTCTTCTATACGAATTTAATATGTACTATCATATCTTTTCAGAGTATTCAGTTGGGCAATTCTTTGAGGATGCAAGGCAGACCACAAGATGTATTCTTGACAGTGGCAACGTTCCCATAGTTGCAGGTGGTACAGGATTGTACTTGCGGTGGTATGTTGCTATGAATCCTCTCATAGGATGATTTTTGTAAAAACTGTTTCTTCTATTTAAATTGAATGCTTGAATGGTACCCGAAGAATCTTGGAGCATGAAATCCTATTTGCTGTAAAAATTAATACGGTTACAAGGGAGTTCACACTTTGTAGTTTATTGTCACAGTAATCTTGGGACAATGGAATAACATGTTAAATTAATTACCAATTGTCAAACTGTGGTAGTGGGGGGGTGTTGTGGCCAATTATATCTTATATGCTCTATTAGAAGCATCAGGAAATTTTGATCTTCTGGATTTCTGTATGAAAGTGATGGATTATTTTTTTGCAGTAGCTCTATCACTAACTACATGGAATTTAGCTACCTACGTTAGAATGACAACAGGTAGGGGGAAAGAAATTTTATTTTTCTTTTCTTTGTTCCTTCCAAATTCCGTATCTGAAGGTAATTTATGGTGAAAAAATTACTAATGAGCTGCATCTCAATTACATCTCCTCTGTAAAGTTTGCATTTGGGTTTAGGGGTCTGTGTGACTTACCAATAGATTAGTTGATCTTTTCATCAGAAAATAATGGGGGGCTAACACAGCCCCAAAGTAGAAAGATGATTTGCAATTGTATTATTGTACATATTGCACATTGAAAACAGATTCGAAATATGATGTCTAAATGCTCATCAGAAAATGTCATTTAACTTTAATATGTCTTTAGTTATTACTAGCTTGACCAGGTATGGTGCATTAGCAACAGATGCTGAGTGAAGCAGTCACTGCTCTTCAATTCTTGTGGGAAGAATTGAGGAAGTTACCATATACAACCGCCTGAATCCAGAAAGTGTGCAGAAAAGGCATTGTGTCTATGTGAAGAAATTTCATAAACTTGCATTAATGATGACACCTCTAGATAAGCAGCTTGAGTTCACAAGAGCTGTATTTGTTATATTGATTAGACATTGATTGGTTCCACATAACATAGTGCTGATGCTAGCTGGTAGGGCAGATAATTTTGTGTGTAAATTCCTGTAGTAGGTATTTCGTGATGTTGCTGGAATCCTATATCATTACATTATTGTATTCCAACTTTTATGGTATGTGAATGACCTTTTCTTTTCTTTCAAAAATAAGGTTCATGTATGGAAAGCCAGATGTTCCCAAAGCTTCTCGTGACATTGCCTCTGAAGTGTATTCAGAATTAGCAGAGTTACAGAGAAATGAAGAATGGGATGCAGCTGTGCAGTTGGTGGTCAAAGCAGGTGACCCGAAGGCACAACTTTTGGCTACCAATGATTGGTATCGATTACGGCGTAGCCTTGAGATTATCAAAGTGAGTTATGTTATTTTATTTTATTCCTTTTTTTCTTTTTGGAGAGAAAAAGGGGGAAGGAAGGGGGGGGGGGGGGGCTCTGTGGCAGCATAATCCTTTTCATTGGATTCTCTCTCTCTCTCTCTGTCTCTCTCCCTTTCTCTCTCTCTCTCTCTCTGTCATATGTATTTTAATTTGCCACAAAGGCTAAAGAAGTAAGGCTTTGTTCATAAGGCTTATTTCCTTTGTACTCTTAACCTTGACTTTTTTTGGTCATTTTTTGTATTCTAATCCTTACAAAGATATTTTTTGTGTAGTTAGATAGTCTACCTTAGATTTTATTTCATTCAATTAATAGAGTAATATGGGATATATTAATTGTCACTTATGTTCACAATTTATTCAACATTTCCTTTGGAATGGCAGTCTAGTGGATCACCTCCTTCTGCTTTTCGGGTACCATATGATTCTTTCAGGGAACAATGTGGCAGCATAACAGACAGCTCTCATGATGTCAACCCTTCTGCTGATGTGCTGGAGGAAAATAAATCCAAGGATTTGGACTATGACTTTCTTTGCTTTTTCCTCTCTACCCAAAGAGTTGATCTCTACAGATTAATTGATTATCGATGTGAAGATATGATTTCAGGTAGATCATATTATGGAAACTGCTATTTTCTAGTTTCCTTCCACTAAAAAATATCAAATTATAATATCCCAATTGGTCGTAGTGTGGCATCTACTATAAATATGTTATTTTTTGCATCATGGTTGCATTCCATGAAGACCTTAAGCATAATATCTTTCAATCATCCAGGTTTCTTCTTTAAAACTTACATGAAATTTTCAGGTTCACGGCAACTGAATTTCTGACTAAACTCATATTGGCATCTGCCTAAAAATCAGGGATGATCTTCTTTATGGTTACTTCTTTTAGTCTTTCATTGGCACCCTAATATCTTGCCCATGAACTTAGAACATGTCAGGATGCTTTAATGTTGAGAGCTAAGTATTTCTTGAGGTTAGCTTAATTCTTTTATCTTATTCACTCTCTTTTTTTTTCCCCAAATTGTTTCATCTGGGATGAGGTAGCACCATTCATGGACTAGTTGGAGGAGATCAATCATCAAATCCTTTATGGCAGTCCAACCAAAGAGAAATAAAAATTTCTCCTCTGAAAGTCTAGAATGGTTTTTGGTGTCACCTTTCTTATCTGGACAAAGCTTATTGTGACTTAAGTTTGTTTCTCATCTTAAAATCTCAGTCCCTTTTTCTTTATCTTCAAGTTTCTTAATTTTCTGCCATTATGTAACTCCTGAGAACAAATTACTGTTGCGCTACCTAATCTCTTCCATAGATCTATGCCAATTTCTCATATCATCACTTTTGACTAGCTGAATAATAATTTCTCACAAAGGTTAGAGGTTCTAATTCTTGCTCCCAATAAAAGGAGAAAGTAAATATCAAGTTCACTGAAAGAAAAGAGAATGCCAAAGCTTATGATCCATTTATGTTGATTTGTTTTGTTTTGTCCTTCTCACACACTTGTAACTGTTTGTTACAATGTTCTTATAGATTTTATATTTTGTTGATCCTTCACTCTTAGTGGAATTTAGGTCTGAATTTTATTGAATTTGGTAATCTGATAGCAACAACTACTTTAAGTTATGAGTTTATGCATGGAATACTTTGATACCTACTACTCCCTATAAAATTACTTTTCATTACATATTAGCTTTTCAGTGTCTTATTCAACTCTAGAGTTTTGTTTCCAATGCTTGGTTGCCTGTAGGAACGGAAGGGATTTTGTCTGAGGCTAGATGGCTTCTTGACCTGGGTCTTCTACCGAATTCAAATTCTGCAACTCGAGCAATTGGTTACAGACAAGTATAGATTTTGCATTTTCTTCTTCTCTTCTTTCTGTTTGTTGTATTTTCTAATCTGCTAGCACCATTGTTAGCTCCAATGATTTGTTTTAGTTCTAAAATCAGGTTTTCCAACCAAACTTTTTCTTCAAAAGCCTAATTTTGATATGCTTCATAAACCTTTACCCTTAGGCTTGTTGCTTGTGTGTGTTATAATCAATTTTCCCCAAATATTTTGGCAAAGTATTTCTGGTAACCCCTGGAATCCCTGTTCGGTCATTGCTGTATACAAAACAAGAAACTAAAAACTACTTTCTCATAGCTGAATCTTCTGTTCATTGTCTTCTATATATTGATTTATTTACTTCAACGTGTTAGAAACTTGTTTTGATTTCACCTATTCTATATTCAATGTTGTCTTCTTGAACCTATAACCATGACTTCTTGATGCCAAGTATAGTAGTATCTGAACCTCCAAATGATCCTATCATCCCTATTTCATTGTTGATTTTGGTCTATTTCATCCGTGGTTTTGGCTTGTTTTGGTATTAAGTGGTTTATTCTATTTTAGGACGTTATGTTAAGGTTCATTTGGTTTGTATTATTTGCTAATTCCAGGCAATGGAGTACTTATCACAATGTACGCAGCAAGGAGGGAGTTCTCCTGGAGAATTTTTCGCTTTTTTATCTGAATTTCAGAAAGCATCTAGGTAAAGAATTTCCATCATTGTTGCTATGATTATATGACTGTTATACTTGGGTCCTATGAGTCCAACTAAGGAGGTGTTTTTGTTATATGTTTGGGCATTAACAGTGTTCATTTTTGGTAGCTGAAAAAGAAAAAGCAAAAAAAAAGAGAAAAAGGTCTTAATTCAATTGATGATTGTGAAGCGCATCAATTAGGATATTTTCTCTGTTTATATGTTTTCTCATGGCCATTGTGTGAAGCAATGGTAAAAGTCTCGGACTGCATAGCCCAACTTCAGGGGTTTGAGGCTTGAGAGGCTACTTATATTCAAATGCTGAAAGAGAGGACCAGGTTTAAGCTATACCCCTCTCAGGGCCTTACTTAAGTGGTTCCAATTCCAGGTTACGACTTTTGATCTGGACATTATATCAAAGCAATCAATTGATAAACAGGGGCAGGGCAAGGCAATCAATTGGTCTGTGTTCTTGTTTGTGTTCTGTATTTGGTCATCTCAGTCTTTAACTTTTTGTGTTCTCCCAGGTTGAGATATGGTGGTGAGGATAAGATTTGTTGGACTCCTTCTGAAAAGAAACTATATTAGGTTAAATCATTCTACACTGCCCTGTTGCTCCTTATTATTTCTCCTTTTGCTTAGAAGAGCAGTTAAAGGAATGAGACTCCCTTAAGAGTGACATCATTTGTTTGGATGAAGACTTTGGAGAAGATTCTAATTGTAGAAAACTTTAGAAGGGGGCACATAATAGTGTCAGACTAGTTTGTTTCTGCAAGAAAGTATGGAAACTATCGACCATATTTTGCCCAGGTATGAAGTAACTAGGGTTTATGGGTATTAATCATCCCCCTTTTTTAGTTGAAGCAGGTTATATGCCTCTTAATGACAATGGATTTGTTGTTGCATTGAAGAGTTTGGGCTAGAAGACGCTTCACCGTGGAAGTTTAAATAAAATGGTGCCTGTTTAGTATGGTGTAGTTGGAGATAGCACTACACTTGAAATTTTAAAGATCATGAGAGGACATTATAGATCTATGAGTCTTTATACTAATATGTTTGAACGGTTGCACACTAATATTCTTGGTTTTCATGCTGATTAGAACTCTGCAATAGGTGTTCCTCCTCTTCTTCTTGATTTATTGTTTGTTTTGTATATTTTTTGCGTGCTTAGGTTGTGTCTCTTTGAACTTTTAATAAGATTGGCTTGCTTATAAAAGGAAGTATTTTTTATTTCATGAAAACATCAATTTAAAGAGCTTAGTAGTTTCTGTAAGAATAAATATTAGTTTTGATGGTCTCATTTCAAAACCCATTTGAATAATTAACAATAAGAAACGTTATTGAGTATACCTACTTCCTCATAAAACTGATAGCATTTTCTAACTTTTTATGGTATTTACTAATGTGTTACCCTTTCTTATTGCTATTATTTTTATTACTTACTATCATCTTAATGCCATTGGCTTATAGTCTCCTTTTATCAGGGTAAATAATATTTGTGCTCACACATTCCGCACTTCAAGTTGTGCTCTAAAATTTACTTGCTTTTATTAGGAGAAATGAAGAAATTCCTTTCTTGGTCTTGTAAAAGTTGTAGCTTGATGGCTGTCACTTAGACTTCATTCCACTATCTTATGTATCACATATCCAGCTACTTGTACATATCTATGCTCTTTTGGTACAGAACTTGATGCTTTAAACTGTGCTTTAGTACTCAGCAATTTTTTAGTTCTTGATGCAGTGGTCTCTTTGATATCAATTCAGCAATTCTGAACTTGTTGTGCAGGAATTTTGCAAAAAGGCAATTAACATGGTTTCGTAATGAGCGTATATATCATTGGCTTGATGCTTCTAAGCCTCTGGTATGTCACTTGCGTCGTTTTCCTGTTCCTAGAACTCTCTTGGGTACTTCTTTTCATCTTTGTGTGCGTTAATTCATTAAGGTTTCTTCATTTCTCTAAGTGTAATTATGTGGCACCATTCGACATGTGATTCCTTTGGATGAATAATCATTTCTGCATTTGTATGAAGGATTTTTTGTGAAGGAGCATCTTCCTCATGAACACGAGTATATTTTGAATATCCAAAATTGAGCAAAATTCTTAATGAAGTTTAGCTTGATAGAGAAATAAGCCATAGGAGGGCAACGTCACTTCTCCCATTTATTTTCGTATATTGCCCATGCACATAGTCTGAGGTGGGGAGTGATTTGTGGTTTCATTTGGCAGATTTCTTTATATTGTTGTTCTTAAGAATTATGACCATTTTAAGAAAAAAATCTTGGCTAACAGAAGTGATCATAAATAAAGTGTGAAATCCTATTACGAATGGAACCGTGAACCCGTGTTGCCTTGTAGTAGTTTTAGCTCAGCTACATTTGTTAGGAATAAAGTGCGGGGTAACTTTTCAGAAATATCTTATTATCGTTTCCTTTCTCTCATTTCCTAGAATGACCAAGGAACATTTCAGATAGTTTTACTTTTGATTATTTTAGTTGTTTCAGCAAAACTACTGAAAGAAGTTGATCCGTTTCATTCAAATTTTCCATTCATAAGCATTACGTAATTTATACTAACTTAAATTAGTTAACAATTGGCAAAAGTACTTTCAAAAATAAATACACGGTTTCTTTGAAGAACCCCTTTTTGTCCTGGTTTTTGCAGAACTGTTAAAACGAAGCAGTCTTTTGCACGACTTGCGCAAGGTGTAACTCCTACATTTATGTTTTATTTGGTCAAAGAATCATTAGACGGTAGAGTTCTTACCTTGTTTGGGACCCTATAGATGAAGATCTGCTTTCATTCTAGTGGCATCTTTTGTCTACTTTAGTAAGTCACATTTATGTAAAAAATGTTTCTGATTTTGATGAATGGAAAACGTTTTTCTTTTTCACTTTGGTTATTACCTTTTCAGATACCTATTTTTATGTAATTGTGAAGACTTATCAGTTTTTTAACTTTATGAATCTTGTATTGCGTGGTATCTTGATCTTCTCCATACATAATCCTTTTGTGAAATATTGATAGAATCTCTACATACTGTTTCTGTTTTTGGTACCCAGATTCTAATTTTCATTTTGTATCAAAACCAAGTTTAGAACCATTTTAAATTCGAGGCCTCTATTTAAAGGGTTCTGACCCTCTAATTTGTTGTCCAGAGTTCTGGACTTGGGACAGGAAGACCAAACCATTCGTTGATATGATTTCTGGAAGAATATCAAGATGTTAATGGTTAATTATTTATTTATTTATTTATTTCTAGTTTAGTCTTTCTATTGCGGCTGCGAAGTAGTTTGAACTTTATGCAACATAAGCTTTCAGAGACTAATATATGTGAGCTTTTTAATGTTTTGGCTCCGAAGGACAAATGGTATGTATATCAGGCTCTCAAATTTGTCGCTTAAATCTCTTTTATAAAATTACGATCTGCAGGAACAGGTGCTGAACTTTATATGTGATGCATACCATAACCAAAGTGGAACTTTGGTGGTGCCTGAATCACTAAGAATGAAGAAAGATATTTTGAGCCGCCGTGAAAATTCTGAACTTCAGGGCTACCGTACAAGAAATAGGTATGAAATTTTTGTACTCAGTTCATGCTGGGTCGTTTATTGTTGAATGCTAAATGGTTTTCTTTAAATATGAAGGCATTTTGTCAGTCGTGAAGATTGTTCTGATATTTTAGACTGGATAAGGAGAACCCAAGGGGGGGTAGAGCAATGAAGTTTATATATTCAATTCACTTCAACTAAGCTCATTTTGAGACCGCTAGGAGGACACCAATTCTTTCTTGGTAAGGTTTGTTTATTCGGCCCTTGCTTCATTATAGCATGTTTCTATCATCGGCTTTCATCAAAGCCTCTAAGCATTTATCTTATTGACAGTGACTTGCGGACTGTAACTACTCATCATTTGACCGCCATATTCTCTATCAGAGCCAAATTTATTGTTTTTTTTTTTTTGGTTTCCCGGGAAAAGGAGGATTTTGACGAGGAGATCAGTAAATTTCTTGGTAATCAGTAGGGTCTAGTACCACAGATTGTTCTGTATATGTAATTTGTTGCATGTAATAACATGAAAAACCTTAAAACGAAGCCAAAACGGCTGAAAGGGTATTATACCTACTAGGACACTAGTTTTGATGCACTTTTTTCTTTTCGTTTTTCCTTTTCAGAGGGACAGAGAAAGAGAAAGAGAGAAAGAGAGAAAGAGAGAGAGAGATTCTCTGAGGTCTTTTTTTCTTTTCCTTTGTTCCTTCTTTTCTAGGACTGAAGAGAAGAAAAGGCAGCCAGAGTGCTTTTGGATAAATGGTTATGCTTTTTGATGCAGCGTATGCTGAATTGCCTTACTGTATTCTTTGTCCTGACATAAAATCTTGTTGCTTAACGACGTTATCGATGAAACAATGGTAGTATCAACCTTTTCGCTTATTAGAAGCTAGCTAACTGTCTCGGCCTTTGGACTCCTGGGTGACTCTTTCCCCTGCAAAAACTGACCTTTAAGTACTTGTCCATAGTAATTTCACATATCTAAATGCACTCATTCTTGCTGCGGGCCTTTCAACTCACACATCTGGGTGTAAAGGGTTCAGGCCTTGGCCTTACTGGTGTGGCAGGTAATCGACTCTTGGAAGAAGAATCAAAACTCTAAAAGCTTATGCAAATCTCCCACATCAAAACCAAGAAGAGGGTAGAAAATTAATGTCTAAAACTCTAAAATCTCCCACTTCAAAACCAAGAAGAGGGTAGAAAATTAATGTCTAAAACACTAAAAGCTTATGCAAATCTCCCACATCAAAACCAAGAAGAGGGGGGAAAACTAACGTATATGGGTCAGGTTCAAATCATATTTAATTTAACTTTCGTCAATGTCATGCAGCTCCAAAAATTTGTAGAAGAGAAATATGAGTTTACAAATTGCACTCGTATGATATATATATATATATATTAATTTGTGGATAAATCTTTAGGTCATCATCCAACCCCAAAAGAAGAAACCTTTGAGGGCACCAGTCCAGTGCGATGCTAGTTGCACAGAATATTCCATTTGAGCACGACAGAGCCTGATCTTGCACCCACCCCAATAAAGGCCTGGCCCTGCTTAGTTTGCCTCACATTCAACACATCCTCCGGTTTATTTATTATTCACAAACACTCAACAGTTCGCACTTCCACCATTTGACATGCCAAAAAAAATAACTTTTTTGGAAGAACAAATCCCTCGTATATTCAGTCCCTCTCTACTAGATATCATGTCTATTATTAATCACTAAAGCAGGTATTTATTCAAACCCACACCTGCTTAACGAATCATTATTAGGATGAAACATAGTTTTTTTAAATTGTTAACGTTTTTATTCAATCAAATTATGAGTATTATTTAAAAATAAAGAGAGCGTTAAATTGTACATCCCTCTTAAACTATTTAAAATAACTAAAATGACTCATCATAATTAATATTTAATTTATAAATTATAATAATTTGGAGCTGGAAAATAGATTTTCGATGTAACAAAGGATGACCAATTTATGTATATTTGTTAAAAATAAAATTGAAATATTTAGTGTTTATTGTTTGAATTGATTACAATAGAGTTGCAAATATAACAAGTTAAGGCACTGGTTAGCAAAATGCTCACAGAGCCAGTGAATTTCCATCCAGTAGTTTTCCCCAGCTCAGTCTCCTTCTATAAAACGGCGCCAGACGGGCTACTCGAGATACTGAGCTGAGAAGGGACTGCTGTTTCTTCGAAACTCTCTTTTCTTGCTGCTGCTGCATTCTTTTGAAAAATGAGGCCTTCGATGTTCAGATCCGTAAAACTGGCTCTAGCCAGGAGCTCCACGGGCCAAATCGCTCGCCGTGGCTACTCTGCCGACTCTGTCCCGGAGCGCAAGGTCGCCATCCTTGGCGCTGCCGGGGGGATCGGGCAGCCGCTGTCTCTGTTGATGAAGCTCAACCCTCTCGTCTCCAAGCTCGCTCTCTACGATATCGCTGGGACCCCCGGAGTTGCCGCTGATGTCAGCCATATCAATACCAGATCTGAGGTCTGTTTTTTTGGGTTTTATTGATGCCTCTATTTGATTTTCCTTTCCATTTCTAGGGTTTTGTAGACTTTTTAGATTCAATCAGTCTTGCATCCCGGATTTCCCTCTAGTTCTGGCTAACACTGGACATCTAATCGACGGTAGAGATACTGGATTTACTCGTGGATGCATGGATGTTCATGTGCACTCGCTTCTGTGTGACTTTCTTTAGTGATTTGTTATTTTAAACTCGACAACTTGATTGTTAGCTGTTCGGAGTTGTCTTTCACTTTTGATTTCAATTTTACTAAAATTGTACATTTTCACGAAAAGGGCAAAAGGTTGGATTACTGTCTCTCGTTTTCCATCTCTTTTGATTTTCCTTTTTTTTTTTTTTTCGGGTTTTGACTTTTAGATTTTTGGGTTCGATAATTTTGTACTAACTGATGCTCTATCTCGCTTTAACTCTATGAGTTGTTTTCATATGTGCTTTTGACATAGGTGGCTGGTTACGCTGGTGATGAGGAGCTGGGAAAAGCTTTGGAAGGATCAGATGTTGTTATCATTCCTGCTGGTGTCCCCAGAAAGCCCGGTATGACCCGTGATGATCTCTTCAACATTAACGCCGGCATCGTCAAATCTCTCTGCACTGCTATTGCCAAGTACTGCCCTAATGTGAGTCATCGTCTTTGTTTCTCTAAGCATCGTTGCATTTTTCTTAATTTTGTATTTTCTTGGAAATTGAGTAATATTGTATCGGGCACTTTAATAGGAAATTTTTGGCAGTTGAATGTCGAATTATGTTTAGCTTGTGAGTTTTGTAAATGCCAATGCTGCTGTAATGCAACCTTAAGTGACTTTGATCATGTGTGTGTTTGGTATTCTAGAAGGCAAACAGAGCCTCCTTTTAATGATTTGGACCATTGTTGCTTTCTCTTGTTGTGTATTTTTGGTAATTTCCTTTTATTATATAATTATGTGGTCATTTGTTTTGTGGGAGCAGGCCCTTGTCAATATGATAAGCAACCCAGTGAACTCAACAGTTCCTATTGCTGCTGAGGTTTTCAAGAAAGCGGGAGTTTTTGACGAGAAGAGGTTGTTTGGTGTGACTACCCTGGATGTGGTTAGGGCTAAGACATTCTATGCTGGAAAGGCAAATGTAAACGTTGCAGGTATGGTGATGTCTTACTACTAGAAGCTAATTCGTGTAGTTTGTTATAACACTGACTGTTTACTAAAAGAATAGGATCTAATGGGAGGATAGGAGGGGATATCTTTTTTTTTCCTCCCCGTGGATTCTGAAGAATTATAACTCATTTGACTAGTGCAGGATCCTTACATTTTCCCTACTCTGTAAATATGCCATAACATATAAAGGAAGAATATAGGATATTGACAATGGCCATGTTGACATTTGTCTTGTGCATTTGTTTGCAGAGGTTAACGTGCCAGTTGTTGGTGGCCATGCTGGCATTACCATTCTCCCACTGTTTTCTCAAGTACTTTCTTTGCTCTTTGACCTCCCTTGCGGTCCATTATACTTAATTTTTTAACCCATTGAAATGTGCTAGTTTACTTTCATGTTAAATCTGTTTTTGCTACCTTCTTGTTGATGGAGACCTTGCTAATTCTGAGATGTTTGTTTGATAGGCCACACCCAAAGCCAATTTGCCAGATGAAGATGTCAAGGCTCTAACAAAGCGAACTCAGGATGGAGGGACAGAAGTTGTGGAAGCTAAGGCTGGGAAGGGGTCTGCAACATTGTCAATGGCGTAAGTCTTGGTTGATACCAGTCAAATTTGCATTTCACGTAAATATATGGATATGTGGTTTTTCCTGGATGCCAGATAAGATGTATTATGTTTCACTTATCTTTCCCACTCGCATTACCTCTTTACATGATAATTCCAATCTGCTATGCCGGTTATTTTGGTGGGGGTCTGAGGTGAAAAAATTTCTATGTTTTTAGTCTGGGCTAATTACATGTGTTCTTGTAGCTATGCTGGTGCCATCTTTGCCGATGCTTGCCTGAAGGGACTTAATGGAGTTCCAGATGTCGTGGAATGTTCATATGTCCAATCAAGTGTAACTGAGCTTCCTTTCTTTGCTTCTAAGGTAATTGACCTAAACTTGTCTTGATAACTACAGAAATTGTTTCTACATTGTTGACCGGTGCGTACTTTCATCGGTTCTTTTGACCTTTTATCCGTCACATATATCATTTGTTAGTGCAAAAGTAGTGTTTGCCGCTGATTATTAAATGCTTCTTCTTCAGTCTTTTATTTTTTCGTTTTGGTGGGTATTACTGACATTTTCTTTGCAGTAAGCACAAAGAGGCTCACGCTAAACTGAACTCTCTTATATTTATTTATCTATATGGTCGGGTAGTCATTAGCCATATCTTGGCCTAGTAGAACTCTTCCTCACTCTTTTCAGCTTAGGGATGCTGTAGCTATAGTTGGGCTTTTGTGTTTTACCGGTCATTTGCAGTAAACTACTTTTTCGCATTATGCAGGTGAGGCTCGGAAGGAATGGTGTAGATGAGATTTTCGGGCTGGGCCCCCTCTCTGACTACGAGAAGGAAAATTTGGAAAGCTTGAAACCCGAACTCCTGTCATCTATTGAGAAGGGAATCAAGTTTGCCAACCAGATTTAGACGACTATGATTACATAGGGCTGGCGTGGTTCATGCCAACTTGAGAAATTACACCAAATTTTGCATCTTGTTCCCTTTTGTCAGTGTAGTACTTGCTGCAAGTGGCACCGGTTTGCTGTTTTATCGGGGCTTTTCGGCTTTTCATAAAGCAAAAGATTCCATCAATAATTCCCAGTGGCATTTAAAGGGAGGGATAGCTGTGAAACTTTGTCCAATTTGTTGGCGATGATATAGTCATCCGATCCATTACTTCTTGATCACTTATTTTGACTTGTGTTGATTAATGTGATCTGTAGGATGTTACCTATTGTGGGTTCTCCGTATGTTGATAATGATCGACTGCAGGCTCCGACTTCACCATCACGGCTGAAATTCGTGAGATTTTAAGAATTATCTTGCGCTCCAAGGAAGGTTCAAAGTTTCAATCAAAAGCAAAAATAACATGAAAACTGACCCTACCCATATGTAAGATACCGTCCTAGATTGCTATATAGAATGAAGGCTAATCTCCAAAAATAAGCATTTCCCAAATCAAGGATGACAGGTGGTGGATAAAAATGAACATTTGCTTCAAAAATGAAAAAACGAAGGATCTTGTTAGTACAGTATCAACCTTATACAGAAAGCGACAAAACGGAGATACAATTGAAGCAACTCCAGAGAACCACCTAGTAAGTACAGCTAAAGAAGTTGCTCGTTGGACACATTAGACAATCCAAACAGCAAGCATTATACAAAGCAAAAGGGACCCAAGGGGTCTACACCAAACCAGATGCTAAGCAAAATCAGCCTCTCAAAATTCGTCAGTTGTGACAGTTGCAGATCAACTTACATCAACCGTCTTTAACAACTGCAGCAGAATAAGTAAGTCTGTCAACTTCGTTCATGCAAACATTTACACAAACACACAGACCTATACACTGACATCCTGGCATGCCGTTTCTGTCATCCTTGTATTTGTAAACAAAACTCATTTTGTCATAACAAGGATCATCCGGAAAGAATTCTCCAAATATCTGCATCTCTTTTGAAGCTAAAAACTACTTTAATTTCCAAAACAGGATAAGGATGTGTTATAGTTAGCTTTTATAAATCATTAGATACAACACAAAGATGGGAATATCAAAGCATGCCAAATAAATATTATAAATCTGCCTATCAGTCCTAGAGAAATAACAATAGTATTACTCTGAAAGCACAAGATTGCCATCATATTATAAGATCTTGAAAAATGTAGGAAAACAGGTCCTTTGATTTGTTTTCTCGTTGATCTAAATTCTTCATTGCAGTCATCAAGGTTTCAGTCCTCCACAATTACCAGCAAGCTCTAGACATACAGAAAGTGGCGAGTAAATGTGGTAGCAGTGAAGGTAGAGGCAGCATGGACACATGATCGTAGCAGTATTATTGAGGTGATAGTTGTGGGGGTAAAAGCCACTACACTTTCCACACAAGATGATATAAGAACCATGTCAATGCTGTTTAATGAAAAGACAAAACAATATAACTTCCGTTCAAAAACTTTTAAGGACATTCCCTAACACAGCAGGAAACTGCCTTGCAAAATACTGATTAGCAATTCATATAATCACAGCTTAAGTGACCGAAAAAAAAAAAACCCACTTTCCAGCTATCAAGTCAATTCAACCAAGCTAGAATCTCCATTAGCTGTGATCTTCCTCAAGTGAACATAGTTACCCATATACATTATCTTTTCCCATTCCAACCATTTTGAGCCAAACTCTTTGTTGACTCACTCTTCTCTATCCATGTTATTCTAAGCCCTCCTCTTTTCAGTCCTCCAAATTGAATTAAATCACTTTCTTTTACCAGTTCATCAACTTTTTTTCTTTTTTGCACATGGCTAATCATCTTAAAAGCTCGACTTCATTTTTCTCCTCAGCATTGAAGCCAGAACTATGAATTGATGATTTTATTCCATATCCATCATTTCAAGTACTCCCAATTCTCATTTCAACTATCCTCGGTTTATGAACATGTTTCACACGCAAAGGAGCATTCTTAATCCGGATGCAACTACAGTGAACAGAAAATGGACTTCACCATAATGAAATAGCATGTTACTTGTCACCCTACAGTAGTTGGAGGACGCTGAAGTGGTCAGATTGACTGAACCATAAAGTTTTCAGGGAGACAAGTATAAGGAAAATTATATCATAAGGGTTTTTGACATTTATGACCCATATTCTAATATTTGTAAATCAAGATTTCCATTAGATTTTCCATCAAACAGAGCAGGAATGCTATGAAAAAAAAAGAAAAATCTCTCCAGTAAAGATATTTACTTATTTATTTAATTTATTTCCTTAAAAAGCGTAAGAAAAGGAAAAACGCTGGCCAACTTGGCCATGGCCGAACTCATCTAACCATGATTGTTCAGTAGGTGACAACACCCTGCCATGGAGGTGGCTGGACAACAAACCACAGCCGTGGTGTGGCTAGGTGATGATGGATCCAGTCATGCCTGAATAGTGATGGTACCCAATCCCAGTTTTTGGTTTTTCCTTTGCTTTCTAATTTTTTGTTTGAGAAGTATAATTATATTTTTAGACCATTTAAGAAAAATTACCATTAGAGCACGATTTACAAATATTCAATGATGGATCTTCATTTCATCAAATTGGAATCGGGTTCTAAACGTCAAAAAAAAGAAAAAAAAGAAAAAAAAAGGAAAAAAAAGAAAAAAGAAAAAAAGGGGAAGCGCGGAAAATTGGTGACATATATCTCATAGAAAATAAATATATTTGTGCTATTTTAGTACCAGTCATATTAACAATAAGACCAAAAAAGTTTTATAATAAACGACGCTACAATGGGGAAAAAAAGAAAGGGGAAAGAAAAATGAAAAGATAATCCTTCCAACCTTAAAAAGATCTTCTTAAGATCAAGGTCAATGCTCCACACCTGATCCAGGAGCGGAAGGACTACCACTGTCAGAATCTTCACGTAAAATAACAAGTAGGTCAGTTAATCCCCTTAGGGTCTTAGATGGCGCTACAAACATACATTTAGCAGGCATCAATTAAATTTTTAGTATTTACCACTTGAAGAGGATTGAAACCCGCCGCTAGAACCCCCAGACATGCCCGATCCACTCACATTATCACCTCGATTTTCTCCTTGAACTGGTGCTAACTTGAAAGCTGTGTTTTGAGCTATTCAAATCAATTAGGGTTCCAAAAGGTATCAGCACAGAATTAAATTTTCCTTAGAACTCAACGTTAAGTTTATATGAAAGAAACACAGTCCTTTTCAAGTCGAGAATTTTACCTGGTTCAGTACCTTTTGGTGTCCCTGAAATGGCTGGAGCCAGACTCTGGAAGGCAATAAAATATTTAGTCAGCAACATTTTCATGAAGAGAAGAATGTGAGCAACTGAGATAACAAGTAATTCAAGGTCTTACTCTCTCCAGGGAAGCATTGTCGATTTCTGTCTCAGACTGTAGAATATGTTCGGCTTTTCTATTATTCTTGCTCAAACTCTTCATGTAATTGGTCACAAACATATCTAGTTCCCAAAGAGTTTCTGAATCAACACTTGCTATGTCCACTTCAATCTCATCATCTTCTTCAAAGATACCAGGGTTCCTCTTCCTAATTATCTGGACAATGTTATCTAGTTTCTCTGACGGTAAACTCTGAAGGTTTAAGCTGAGCCTCTGCTTCTCCTCATAAGTCATGTCCCTTTTTTCTGGTTCCCTGGCTTTAGGTTTCCTAGGAACTGGGGTCCTACCCAGCTGACAAGAGCTAGAAGGTTTCAACTTGGGTTCCATGGGCATTGTCCTAGATTCTGATCTGTCCAGAGTCCTCATCTCCACAGGTGGTGGAGAAGGAGCAGGAGGTTGAGCCAGCATTGCAGCCTTTCTTGAAGAGGTTGTTGACAAACCTGCATCATGTGCCATATCAATTCTCCTTGTACGATCGAACTCGGCATCTATGGGCTTCCATTGGGCCTCAAACATCTTGCACAGCTGCTCAGCCATGAAGTAAACATCCTGCCCTTTCGGGTTATACAACATGGCATTACTAAACGTAAGTCTTACATCCTCTGCAAACTCCCGTGGCGACTTGTACCAATTCTTGTTCAGCCTATTCTTCACGGTTCCCAAATCCATAGGTTGCTTAATGATGGTATAGTAGTCATGAAGCCCGAGACCCTTCACATCCACTGGCTTGTTAAACACCCAACTAAACTTGTGCTTCATCAACTTGGTGAGCAAATCGCAACAACTCTTAAACGCTGGAGTCGTATGCCAATCCGTCCCTTTTTCAAATCCCGTTTCGGTTCTGCCATCCCTCTTCCCTTCATTGGATTTCAACTTCTTGTTACTCTCCTTTCCGGCAGTGGAGTCAGTCTTATGGTGCTGATTTTCATTGGGCGTCCTCTTCTCTTTCTCCGGGGGTTCACCAACCCGTTGATCATTAGTCTTCGTCGCTGTCCTAAATGGCTTTGAATTCGAACCCACTTCCGAATTGACCCTTATTGCACTACCAACCCTATCCACCGCATCTTCAAGCTTCTTCATAAGGCCCCTTACTTGGTCAAGCTCACTCACCAGCTTCCTTCTAAGCTCTCTGACCTCACTCTTCGACTTCGAGCTCGCGCTAATCTTAACCCGGTCCTCGAACCTAGTATAGCCCGGCAAGCAATTCCCACTGGCGAGTGGCTTCGGACGACTGAGGCTGGACGAATCGTCGGATGCCACTGCATCGTACCTCCGTGGCGGCAGTGAGGAGTTGTTCTCGTCGGTGGTTGTGGCGGCGGCGGTTTGTATGGGTACATATTTGGAATTACTGCGTTTCTTGCTGTGCTTTCTGGAATAGACCTGGTTGCTCTCCTCCCACCGGTGCTTCTCTGTCTCGTCGTCACCGCCTATAAGCCCTGAAGCCATACATATAAACGGGACCTCAAATTAAAGGCAGGAATTTCCAGTTTTTCACGTCGGAGAAATCAAAAAGCAAAAGCTCTAACTTGATGTAGGATACCAGAACCCAGGATTTAGGGCTTAGACGGAATCGGGAATTTGACGCACTAGGGTTTTTGGAGGCTAAGACAGAGAAACTTAGGGTTTTGAGCTGCTGAGAAAGGAAGTAGTCAAGATTAGGGTTTGAACGCAATATAGAAAGGAACCCTACAAGGGTCGAACGGTGGGAAAGCAATCCGACTGCTCGTTCCCTTGCTCGCTGTGGAAGCTGCCCTTGGAGAGTGGGGTTGGTCGGTGACGCGCTGGAGGGCGAGTGTTGGGAGGGAAGGACCCAGGTCAGCACCACGTCAGACAGCACGTGCACGGGCTATGTGTAAGTACGTACAACTGTGTTAAGATTATGTCGCGAGCAAAGGCTGTTTGAAACCCGAACGACCGACTCATCTGCTCATGTTTGCCTCGGAAAGATTCATCGTAGTCATTGAATCCTGATAAATCAATGAATATTTCTAATAGGTTTAGAAGACTTTTCAACTTACTCTAAATCGAATTTTAGAGTTTTACATCTTATTTCAAAATGTCATATTTTTATTTTGTTTTTACTTATTTTATTATATTCATAAAGTCAAACTAAAAAACTGCTGAGTTGTGTATTAATTATTTGGGAGGCTCTGTTTTTGTTATTTGTTATTTGTTATTTGGGTTCGGCTTAACCAGGCCAAGCCCAAATCTCCTAGTAGTTCACCACACGTGTCCTTCTATTCGTGAGCTAATGTACTTTTATTTATTTATTTTAAGGCCAAAGTGGTATGACTTTATTAGATATATTAGAGACATAGCATTTGTCCTTTTTTACATCATAAATTTACAAGGTGTGAAATGTAAATGGGTATATCCCTTACAGAAACTAAGTGATACGAATGTCATGATACGAGGGATTCTTGTAATTAAGAATATGCTGGCCCATCTTTGCTGTTCGTTAGCCACTCTAACTTCAATTTCGGGACAAATGCATCTCCGTTGATTGCCACCTCAATAGCTGAGAAAGAACGAAAGTTGACTGATTGACAAATCACTTCCACGACTACACATAATACTTCATGCCTCCTTTGTACCTTGAAGACGATGAACTCCATCTGTGGAAAAGCCCAATTTACGGGTTCGTTACAGGATGCCATAAGCCGTGGTTTGAACTCTTAGCAGTGCAAAATGACCAATATCAGTCCATGAACACTTAGAATCATTGTAGAAAAGTGACAGCAGGAATTCAACAGATATTTTCTAGATTAGCCAGAAGCTAACACTAATGTTGTTGGTGTATGTAGTATTTTATGTTATTTTATTCTTTTATAAACAAGGACGAAACCCTGTCACTTTATTAATTGTTACCCAGATGGACATAAAACCATACTTGGCAATGTTTACACAAAAGTGATACAATGTCACCCTAAACGAAATTCAAGTACAAGTAGGGTTGGGATTGAACAATGCCTAGAACTCTTTGGTAAGCATTCTAGATAGAAAAAACTACATACGCATCAGGGGACTAAATCAAAGGGGATGATAGCTACCATAGTAACATTTCTTGAAGTGAAAATAGCTCTTTTTATTTTTTATTTTTTTAAAAAGGTAATATCCTTGTCATTTATATTAATAATATGGGTTGACCAAAATATCAAACTTGTTGGAAAGATATATAGGGCAACACATAGTACCTAACCCCTAAGATCATATCCCTAACTAACAGGTTCAAAACATCAAAGACAATAGAAAAACATTAAGTACTAGCACAAAATTAAGCTGTAAATGATAACATAACAATGAACAACAAAACAAACTAAAAGAAATTCTTGAAGTAGGCCTATAACGTTTAGGGCCTAATTGACCTTCCTATGACATTTTCCTACACTTGCCTAGTAAAGAACCTATACTAGAAAAAATTTGTAAACTTGTGACTAAATGAGTAAAGTATACCAAATCATTTGCCAAAAACTTTGCTACACAAAATATGTTGGATATCTTAGCATTAGAAGAAATTTAACCCAAGCATTGACGAAGCTTATATGCCAATTTCTAAGGAGACAAAAAAACCCATTTAATGCACTAAATCATAAAGTGTGAATCAACTTCTATCTTTGATAGGATTATACCTTGTTGATAACAATTTTTCAAGCCTTCTAACAAAGCCAAGACTTCCATTCTTGCATAGTCTTTATTTGATGTGGCCCATTTTGGACCAACCCCAAATTGACTACGCACAAGCTCAAGATCAGCCCAAATTGGTCCAACTAAAATATGGGATTTAGGTCAATCCCATATTTTCATTAATGATCCATATTAGTTACATGTTAAATAATCCCATAATTTATTAGAATCCAGTTTCAGGAAATCCATCCATTGGACAACTAAAAACGATTAGTACCTTTGACCATCTTGGGAACCCATGCTATCATTTAACATGTAACTAATGTTAACCATCTTTAGAATTGATGCCAACATTTATTATGTAATTACTTATCTTTGACTACTTTTTTGGAATAGGAGTATCTCTTTTATAAATAGCAATGCTCTTTTGTAACCAAAATAGTTTTGTAAGATTAAGTTATTAAGAGTTATAATTTGGCTTTCTTTTAAAGTTTTGTATCACTTTAAGGTTTTGGAATAGGTGAATGTTCGTACTTTGTATCTCGTTGGTATTGCTTCCAATAAGGTGGTGAATGCTTTATCCTCCCTTTATATATTTTTTGAAATTACTTCCAATAGAGTGGTGAGTGTTTGTCTTTGATTTCTAAGGTGATGAGTATTCTGTATCTTTAGTTTTCAAAGATAATTTAATTTTTTATTTTCCTTCTCTTTGTTCGGTATTTCTATTACCCAAGTTGACTGCATATGCCATTATTACATTGCCTTACAAATTATTCACCACTCCTTCTCCTACATATACTCCATCAAGACAGGATTCACTAGCATTTATCTTTAGAGAACATGGAGAAGGACATGACTAGTTTACCAATCGAACTTTATGAAAAGAAAGAACCAAAATTGAAATATTCATATTGTGTAATCTTGTACAATCTTTCATAAATGGGAAAGAATTACCTTGAAAAGAAATCATTAAATGTCTAACTTTAGAAAACACTCCTCTTATCAACATTAATTAAAAAAAAACATGATATGAATAGATGACATTGTTCCTTGCCAACCATATATGCCATAAAACTAGAAAACCCACCAAAGCCACTGATATACTTGCTTGAGAATAAACACTAGCCTCCTTGAACCAATCACCAAGAATATTGGAGACTATATCATGTCTAATTGATAACTAAAAAAGATTGCCAAAATGTTGCCAAAGTCCATTAGCCAACTCCCTTTGACAAAAAAGGTGATCAATAGTCTTGCACTTTGGTTAAGAGCAGCACACATATTTAGAGGTAAGAGAAAAACCTCTCCCGTGGACTTTTTTATCCATTGGAAATCCATTATATATCAACCACCATGAAGAAACCAATCTTTAAAGGTAAATAACAATTCCAAAGAAACTTACTCCAATTCTTCTTTTCATCATGTGTTCTCCTACATTCATACACCAAAGCAGCAAAGAAAATAACATTCGACATTAGCTTAAAGACTAACTTGCTAGGTTCATTCATGAACAATATTTGTGAAGCTTGTTCCTATTGTCTAGAACAAGATGATTCAATGAACTCTGGATCCACTAATGCCTCTTAAAGGCTTATTTGGCTATTTGCACATGATGGATACCACAAAATATTATCTAGCCACATATCTATCCAAAAATACTGAGAGCCATTGTTTACCACCCATATGCTATGCTATAGAACAAAAGGGTATGAGCACTAATCACACCTTAACAATGAGATGCAAGAATTTTCCTTTATTGATAACAAGCCTTCATAAGATTACTTAACTTCCTCATGCATTTTGGTTATAAAGACTCTCCTTTAACATA
The DNA here is from genome assembly GCA_028551475.1 of Casuarina equisetifolia. Classification (NCBI taxonomy): domain Eukaryota; kingdom Viridiplantae; phylum Streptophyta; class Magnoliopsida; order Fagales; family Casuarinaceae; genus Casuarina; species Casuarina equisetifolia. The sequence continues at coordinate 17,083,849 of CM052354.1, forward strand.
ATTTAGGGAGTAAAGAGTGTGGTTTTGTTGTTGTCTCGAGTGTTTTTCGCTATTGTGAATATTAGGTAGTTAAGAATACTAGGGAGTTTTTGTTACTATGAATACTAGGTGTTTTTTTAGCATTAAGAATACTAGGCAGCTAAGAAAGAAAAATGACCAAAATGGCTGACAAAAATGTTTTTGCTTCCCTTGCATGTGGATGACCATGAGATAGGTGCATATGATGTAATTTATAGGTAAACCCTTCTTCTTTTTTAAACTCATTGTTTAAAGAAGTACCTCAACCTTGACAATTTGCCTTTGTACCTATTAGAGACCTTTTTCTCCTTAGTTTAGTTAATTATCAAACCCAATCCATTGTTACGACACTGCTTGTTAATGACATATACTATGCTTTATGGAATAGGTGGTTTCAAAATGGACTCCAAACTTGGAAAAAGCTTGGGTTTCTTGATGATACTCTTCCCTGACTACTGGATTGTGACCCTAGATTTGAGTTATAGGATGAATGTCATTATGCAATAGTAGGATGACTTTCATTTTTTATTTTTTTGGTGAAAGGTCAAGAATTATATATCACCATAAAGGAATTACAAATTGTATGATTACAACATCATACTTAGGCTCAAACACTACATTTGAAAAATTCTAAAGCTCTTGCAAGAACTTAATACAATTTATAGGTCCCCTGGTAGATGACATCTTTCCTTTCATGTCCTCATTGATTTTAGCAATAATGGTTGAATTGTCTAGATTTTTATTACTAAATCTTCTTCTATTTCATTTCCTCCAAATGTGATACAATGCAACCTTAAAAGATATATTAAGTAGGGTCACTACAAAATTCTTACTTTTGAAAGCCTTGATCATCTAACATATTTTAACTCTCCAAAGTTCAATTCTTCTTTTTAAGCCATTTATACCTAATAACGCCTTCCATATGTCATTTGTGAACTTGCATTTAAAAAATAAATATTCTTGTGATTCTTTTCCTTGTTGGCAAAGTTTGCATTGTAGGTCTTCTGAACTATTCCATACAACCACATGATTTGTTGTGGATAGTTTATCTTTCAAAATGATCCAACATATAAAATTATATTTTGTATTCCTTCTTTCCATACTAGTCTTGTCTATTTAGTATCTTCTCTACTCTCTCTTAGTGCTACATAACTTTTGGTAATAATGTACTCTAAGCCTGTCACTAATATTAGGATGACTTATGAAGTTAGTCCATGAAAGCCTTATTGGCTATGTTTCTTGGGTAACAAATGTTGCAAAATTTAGGAAGACTTCTACTTAAGGTATAGGGAATTGCTTGACACTAATTCCTACAACTTAATAAAGGAAATTTATGCTGTGAATCAAACATAAGTTTAAGCCATTAAGTACTACACTAAATTGATTGATCTTTGGGGTGAATTTAACACATAAAAGTGTCTAATTTGATGCATTTGCAGTAGGTGTTAGTGTAAGGTGAATTGTAAAATTGTAAAGAGAATGGAAAGAAAGATTGATGAAATACTTGAATATTTTATTTGATACTTCAAACACTCAAAATCAACATTTTAGCTAGGGAGACATTGCCGAATATGGATCCAACCTTTGATCTTACAAAACAAGATGAGAGATAGAAAATCAATTTGGAAATTAGCTTGAAAATTTTAGATAGCAAGACTTTGGTTGTTCACAGCTTGCCTCTTTAGGTTTACCCATAATCCTCTAGCATCTTTGTTGGTGTTCCTCCCCAAACTTAGTCAAGTAAAGAGCCTATTGGCATTGTTTAGAAACCAATGTGCTCCTCCCACTACAAGTCTGGTTATATAAGGAAGAAATGCTACCAACTTATTGGCTATCCACACAATTGGACTTTGAAAGGAAGAAATAAAAAAAAGGCCCAATTTCTACAGGTAATTGACTTCCTTTAAAGCTTGTCCCTTCCTAATTTTATTGCCTTTTATTCCTATATGATTGCATTGCCTTATGCAAGATTTTATTCTTTTAGATATGGGTCAATGGCTAAAATGGGCATAGGCTAATGATAACTCTATTTTTATAAAGTTATTTTGACTATTTTAAGATATAAATAATACAATTTTGTGAGATAATATTTAAGTTTTTATATATTTATTTAAATCTTTATTGTTTATGTAGCAAACCCTAAAAGAGCATGAAAAGCAAGGGAAACATGAAGAAAAGAAGCAAGACACGTGAGGAATAAAAGGAAAAAAAAAGAAAGAAGAAAAGAAGAGAAAGGCCATGTGTAAAAGAGAAAGAAAAGACAAAAAAGACAAGAAAGGGAATAAAAGAAAAAGGTGAAGGCATGAATTATCAAAGGAATCTAGGGCATGCCACCCAAGGGAGATAAAAAAGGTGACAATGTAAAAAAGAAAAGGTGGTGCTACATAAAAGAAGAAAAAAAGGGAGGAAATTGAGTACAACTTAAGAGAGAGAGACCAAGGATTCAAGGTTTTCTTGAAGAGAAGACAAAAAGGGTGACAGACTTTTGTTCTTGGATTCAATATACATTCTTTATTTTCTATTATTGTTCTTCCTCATTATTTCTTTATATTTTAGTTTACTTTTGTTAGAGTTATGATGTAACTTAATTATGATGGTATGAATCTTATAATTGATATGTTTTGCAAGATGTTTTGTAAGATGTTTTGATTATGTGAAGTTGCATATTATTGTGTTTAATGCTTTTAAGTGATTAGTTACCACTTAAATAATTTGATTTGCATGTTTGAGACCGATAGGAAATGATATGTAATTGCTTCTTGTAATATGTGATCATAAATTAAATATGGATAAACATATACCATATTGTTTGTATGGCTTTCGGTGTAAACTGGGAATGTTTATAGATCCTACTGCATTTGGTTTGTTTCAATTCACATATAGAGATATAGTGAATTAATGAATTAAGTATGTTTGCTATATTTAGACATAAGATAGTAAATAAATTAAGAAGTTCCGTCATCACATAGATATTATCCCTCTTGTAAGTATAAATAATCAATATTAATACCTAATAGTTATGGTAAAATCATATGCTGTAACATATTTTTTGTATTTAGTTTTCTTAAATTTAGTTAGTTTATTCTCTATAAATTTGGTTTTCTAGATAAATTTTAGGAGTTGTTCACCATTAGTAATTAGTTGGCTTAATAATCACCAATCTTTGTAGAACGATATCTTACTTATCATTATATTACTTGTTTGACATGTTCAATTGCATTTATAATTTCACTAAACAGCCTGCTCTTTTTGGACAATAAGCTAGAAATAGGTACCATGGGTATAATATTTTTAGGTACAATTAGCCCATTGTTTTGGGTTCAATAAACCTTTTTCTTCAACCCAATACAAGCATGGATATTACTGTGCATCCAATTAACTCAACCTCATTAGGGGGCATTCTATAAATAAGTCATTGGGATCAATTTTAGAAAATGATGTCCTTTCTTCAATGGAATGAGCCATAATGAATTAGTTGCTAACTTTGTAGATATGAATTCTACACCTTGGTGCCTACCATATTCATATGATTGGATTATTGATTTGGGGATAAGTAACCTAACCATGTTGTTGTGATATATCTTGCATGTTCATTTTCCTTGTGTTTCACTTGGATTATTTGCTTGGATGCCTAATGGAGCTCAAACCTTAATTACCCATGTTGGATCCTTTTGATTGACACATAACCTTTGCCTTAAGCTTGCACTTTATGTTCTAAATTCTTTTTCAATCTCATTTCTATTTCAAGAATTTGTTATGATAATAATTGTGTGGTTGTGTTCCTTCATGAATTTTGCTTGTTCTAGGATTGTTTAACTAGGGTAATGATTAGATTAGGTAAAAAGGATTGAGGTTTATACTTTTTGCATATGCTATCTAAGGCACTTGCATCGAGTCTTCAACACCTTTTGTTTCCTATGAAAAATATTGTGTAATGTTGATATTGCTAGCGATTGTAATAGTATCAAGTATAATATGCATGTTTGTGGCATCCTTGTTTTGGACATGGTTCACAAAAACAATTTTTTGATCATGGTAAATGTATCAAAACTTTTTTTAGTTTTTCTTGTCTTATTTGTCTTTTGGTGAAATAGACATGTTCTTTTTTTCCACAAAAGTGACATTTTTCTTCATCTATTTTTTACCTAATACAAATGGATGTATGGGGTCCACATTGCACCACAAACCATGATGTTTCACATTTTTTTTAACCATAATTGATAACTATTCTCAAGCTACATGGATTTTTCTACTACATTTTAAAAGTCTAGTTTTCATCATTATATAATTTTTCATTATGATGGTTACCACTTAGTTTAGTAGGTTGCTTAAACATGTCCATTGTAGCAATGACACTAAGTTCTTTTCTAAGTGCACATCATTTTTTGCTTCACATGGCATCTGATAACTCTATTTTTATAGAGTTATTTTATCTATTTTTTAAGTAATAAATAATACAATGCTTATGAGAAAATATTTGAACTCCTCTTATTTATTTAAATTTGTCTTGTTTTTATAGCACAAGGAGACAAGGAAAAAAGGAATGAACATGGAGAACCTGATGCTTATTGTGTGGCAAAATTGTAATATCAAGATCAAGAGAGTCAAGATGGGCTTGGGCTTTGGATAATTGTTATTAGATTTTCTATTGTTATTGGATTTTCTATTTAAATAGAAAACCCAGTCATGTTAGGAATTCAAGTCTCAATTAATTTAGGAGTTCAAAACCCAATTATTTTAGGTCTCTAAAACCCAATTCTACTAGGATAGGAGATAGGTCTAAACCTAAACCCTATTTAAGAGAAGAGAAGAGGCAAAAGAAGGGGAGGAGGAAATTAAGCACAACTCAAGAAAGAAGCCAAGAATTCAAGGTTTTCTTGAAGAGAAGACAAAAAGGGTGACAGACTTCTTGTTCTTGGATTCAAGATGCCTTCTTTATTTCTTATTACCATTCTTTCTCATTATTTCTTTATGTTTTAGTTTATTTTTGTTAGAGCTACGATGTAACCTAATTATGATGGTATGAATCTTATGATTATTATGTTTTGTAAGATATTTTATTTATGTAAAGTTACATATTACGGAGTTTAATGCTTTTAGGTGATTAGCTACCACTTAGATGACTTGATTTGCATATTAAAGACCGACAAGAAATAGCATGCAGTTGCTTCTTGTAATATGTAACCATAAATTAAATATGGATAGACATATACCATATTGTTTGTGTGGCTTTTGGTGTAAACTGGGAATATTCATAGATCCCAATGCATTTGGTTTGTTTCAATTCACATATAGAGATATAGTGAATTAATGAACTAAGTAGGTTTGCTATACCTAGACATAGGATAGTAAATAAATTAGGAAATTCCGCCATCACATAGATATTATCTCTCTTACAAGCATAAATAATCAATATTAGTACCTAGTAATTATGGTGAAGTCATATGCTCTAACATATTTCTTTTATTAAGTTTTCTTAGACTTAGTTAGTTAATCTATCATCCATCAATTTGGTTTGCTAGATAAATTCTAGGAGTTATTCACCGTTAGTAATTAGTTGGTCTAGTAATCACCAATCTCTGTGGGACGATATCTTTCTTATCATTATATTACTTGTTCGACATGTTCACTTGCATTTAGATTTCACCGAACAACATCCTTTATAAAAGTTCATGTGTATTGGCACCCTAATAACATAGAATTGTGGAATACAAACATTGACATTCTCTAAATGCTATACAAGTTTTGATGTTTCAAGCTCATATTTCCTTGCATTTTTTGGGAAAATGCATCCTTACTATGACATATTTGATTAATTATTTACCTATTGCTCATCTTGGACAAAAGACTCCTTATGAGATATTCAATGGTTGATCACCATCTCTTGACCACCTTTAAGTCCTTGGATGTTAGAATTATGACTCTACTTTAGCTCATTGGGACAATTTTGCTTATTATGTGACTCTATGCATTTTTATAGGTTATCTTTCTTTGTAGAATAGTTAATAGGTTCTTGATTCCACTGCTAAGAAATTCTTTATGAGTGGAGATGTAGTCTTTAATGAGTTTCTTTTCTCTCCATCTTCTGTCTTAAATACTTCTCTTGATGTATCCTCATTAGTTGATTTGGTTGTTTATCCAATTGTACTACATGATCTAGGAGCCATCTATTTGCTTAAGCCTAGTTCACCACAAGTTATGCTTGAACTTGTGCCCATATAGTCACCTATACAACCAAAACTTGAGCTTATAAACCCACATGGAGGTAGCCTTGCGAGTACTATGATATGTCAATGGTTGTCTTGGCCTACATCTCTTTTTTTCATCATCTTTGAAGCTTTAGCTCATAGTAGATTATGATGCCAATAATGATTCATGCTCCATGTTAAGGTGATCAACCATAAGTTACTACTTGCAACTTGGAAAGTCATTGATTTGTTGGATAATGAAGAACTAGTCTATCATGTCTAGATCTTTTGTTGAGGCATAATACTAAGTTATGGTTATCATTGCCTATGAGATAGTGTGGATCATTGGCTTATTTGGAGATCTCAAGATTACTATTCTATGACCTATGTCACTATATTGTTATTGAGTCAAGTAAACTAATATTTTTGATGATGATTGTAATATCATGCTTGTTTCCATGATTATATGATTATAATCATTAATATTCCTCTTGATGTTAAAACTCATATGTTCATAGGAGATTACAATAATATTTTCATGGAGATTTCCATTGGAAGAAATATTAAGTGGATTATTCTCATGACCTTTGTATCTCTTTATATGGATATTGTACTTTGATGGAATTGTTTTTAATGATCCAGATTTACCAAGGCCGAAATGAGGGCTGGATTGGACTAAAAGAAAAATACCACACGAAGTCCATAGATGCAGCCCATATAGAGAAAAAGAAATCATCTGAGAGCCTATGCATCTAAAGAGTCCAGGCAAAAAGAAAAGGCTACAAGCAAAAGAGAAGTCCTAAGCAATGTTTTAACTTCTTTCACTTAGAAGGTCAGCTTGCTAGCCACTCTAATGAATTAATGAAGAATGAGGTTGTATAAAGCTAGGGTGAGAAGAAAAAGAATGAGAGCTACATGCATAAAGAAAGAAAAAGAAATTAAGAAGTAGAGAAGAGGGAGGCGACCCTTCTGCAAGCTTCTGAATCTGACAAATTTAACTGTTATTTTTTCTTACTTCTATTAGTTGATTGTTCTACATTTGACAATAGGAACGCTGTGAGTAGTGCTTCTAGCAAGTAAAAGATGAGGAAAAAAAACTAGAGATATAACAATCACAATTTTAGAAATTAAATGACTTTGATTCATGCTCTCATTATGATCGATTTTAAGGAATTGATTTATAACTGTGCTAATTGTTTATCTTTCATAGAATCATAACTACCAATTGATTATTTTATTGTATTATCATTTCAATTTGGTTGTTTTAGATTGAAGCCCTAGAACGAAGTCACTGTTATTTTTAGGCTTTCATTTTGTTTAAGCCTTTGAGTTAAGTTTGATTATATTTTAGGGATTTGTATTACTTGAGCTTAAACTCTAATTTGGTGCCCACGGGGCATGTAAACAATGCAACCTATGGGGTTGTGTTGTAATTGGGCAACCCGTGTGATTTCTTGCTTTTCTTGTTTTCATGTTTTCATGATAAACAAAGGATCCTTTAGTAGTTTGCAAAAGGAGGTGTTTTAGGAGGAAGTCCTAGTCACTTAAATTTGTATGTTATTGTGTGAATGCTCTTTACTTGACTTTCATGATTAGTTTTTGATTTAAGTTGAATGCTATGCACTAAGTGATTATCATATATAACACATGATTGCTAATCTATTTGGTTTAGTGTAGATCACTTTTCAAATAAAAGGGAATTAAAGTAGAAAACCATTTTAGCAAGTTTTAGAAAAATCAAAGGGAGATAATTCACCCATTTTTTTAGGTTGTCTAAGAACCTAATAACTATGATAAAGAGGTTGTAGGGCACATTGTAGCCAATCTTGTTTTTTCATGCATGGTTGAAACACATTGAGATTGGCTCTCTTTTTATTAGTGACAAGGTACAATAGGGCTTTATTTGCACACTTGACATATCCATTATCAAATGGCTTGCAAACTTGTTGATGAAGACACATTGTAGTGGATAAAATCAATACCTTATGAGCAAGCGTAGGGTTTTAGATCTCCATAAACTTCGAGGTTGAGAGAGAGTATTAGATTCCATATTGATGCTACACCTTACTAGGCCAACCCACCGGATATAGGCTCCTTTGTGTTCATTTGTTTAGTCTTATTGTTTCTCCTCTTTGTATGTGTATTGATTTTTTACCTAGTGCAAAAACACCTTACAATATTCATGAGCCGTTGAGACGGAAAATATAGAGCTTGTGAGTGTTCATCCATTTGCGTTGGTCTCTCTATTCAAACTAGGAAACTGCCTTCAGTTTTCTTGATTGTTTCTAGATTCAAATGCTTCTACTTGTTTGCTTACAAAGCAAGTGTTCCATTCTAAGAGAGTGGAAGCCTATAGTTTGGTTTAATTTAAGAGAGTTGCCTTTAACCTATGAGTTAACTTTTGGGTTGGGATTCTGGACCTTCCAACATGGTGTCAAAGTTCAATTTGAATTTGCTTCATCCTATGTAACCTTGAACCCAAAGTCGCTTAGTATGCGCAGGTGTGTGTGCAAAAGAAAATCCGAAACTAGAAGTGCGATTTCTTGTAGTGAAACTTAAATAAAGGAATGTCTTTTCAACTTTTAGGTTAAGCATTTGGGCCTCATAATAAAAGTAATTTATTATTCATTTTTTTTTGCCAAGTAACATAATAGAAGCCATTTTATTTTAGCATAACTTGTAATATTTGATAAAGTATACCTTCTTAACCTTGAAAATGTTTTTGTTTTAAGCAAAGATTTTCCACTAAAAATTTTGAGTTCGTCTGGTTTTTCACAATTTTCCAAAAATTCTTTATAATCCCTTTTTGCATTAACAATCCTTAATTGAACTCAAATATAATATATAGTTCATTTACCTCTAGTAAAAGTATTATTGGGTACAAATGAGTGTGTAAAATCAATATTCACCTAAATAATTCTCTTAAGTATTATAAAGCTCATTTGGTAACTAAAGGCAATACTCAACATTATGAAATTGACTATGAAAGACGTTTGCTCTAGTTATTCATCTTACCTTTATTTAGGCCCTCTCAATTATTGCAGATTTTAGTTATTGAAAAAGACCTTTCTGAATGTTATCTCTGGCTCTAGAGAGCCTGTGAATACTCTTGCTCCTAAAGCTTTTTCCATTTGGCTCAAGCCGACAAAAGTTGGTCGGCTCTTTTGTCTGACTAGAAATAAATAACGAACGAAGGGGAGAAAATATGTTCCTGTCGTATTCAAAATGACAGTTCTACAACGAACCAAAAACAGAGCGGAGAAAGTTTCAATCATATCCAAAAATATCTCATGACGGTATTGCTGGCTTGTACGTCGTGTTTAGTTGAGTGTGAGAAAGCATACTACAACGGACGACAAGGAAATCAGTTAGTTTGGTTTCAATGATTTGACAAATGGGAACTAAAAACATCCGCTTGGCTTTTAGTGAGGACAAGAATATCCAATAAACCTCGTTAGTGTGCCTTGTAGTGATGGGCTGACTTCAAAAGCGGAAAACTCCACAGCAGAAATAAGACAAGCGTTCTGTTAGTGAAGCTATTGACTTACTCAGCTTGCAATATGCCTCCATATTCATAAGAGCGAATCAAAACCTAGAAGCTTAGGTAGATACAGTGTCTTGTTTGAATATATAAGAAGAATTACAAGGAGACTCATGCCATAAAATTAGATCATTTATGCACATTGCAAGATTTTCTACTGCTTTCTTCCTACCTGCTGTTTTCCTTTTAAACGCTTCAAAGGCCATGGCTTCTTTTCTAAACACAAGAGGTGGTGGTGCCCTCCCTAGTCGTTGCATTAATGATTCTCAACAGTTCAGAGGCACGTCTTTCTCCCGGTTTCTCAACCACACAAAAAGATGTTGACAGACACCTTTATTTACCTGAACAAGAACTAATATTACAGCATTACCAAGGAAGCCTGTTGTTTGGTGCAAGACCACAGAGGACCTCACCTGGAGGACCAGATTCTGTGCATCACTAGGTGTCCCGTTCTACGAAATCGCAGGAGTCAGGTTAACCCAAAAAAGAAAATGAAAATAATTGTCTTTCGCATTTAAGGTATATTAGTGTCAAGAATTACCTCTTATGTAATATGAGAGACAAATCGTAACTAGTATTTAGGGAGGAAAGATTTTACTTGTCTTAACTTGTGTACTTTCACTCATTTGCTCGGATTTCTTTTCATTTCTTTTTGCGAAATAGCCTTCTAGTCTGTTATATCGTCAGTTCTATTTCTATCACGTGAGGAAAAAGGAAGTCGAAAAATTGAAAGGATTCAAGTATACTGAATAGACATCTAAATACGTGTGATGATACGATGTCTAGACATAGAAGGTTAATATTAGATTCAGCGCCCCCTGCTTGGCATGATATAGTAGTCAAATGTATTTTGAATAATTGGTTCTTCATCTAATTGCAAGGGACAACACATGGCTTCTTCCATTTAAAACACGGTATTCGACAAGGCTATCCTCCATTCCATAGTCTATTTATTCTTGCTCAAGATGCCTTTAGCTGCAAGCTAAATGAGCTAATGGAGAGAGGGGCAATAGGAAAATACAAAGGTGACAACAAATTCAATGGTGTATCACATTTATTACATGTGGATAGTATACTAATCTTTATGGAAGGGAATAGGAGATCCATACTCACTTTGATGTAGCTATTAAAGGAATATGAAACCAATAATGGTCAAAAGGTGAATGTACAAAGACTGGAAAGATCATATTTTATAGTGGACAAACATCTTAAAAGCCACTCATATACCTAGGCAAACCATTGTTCAAGAGTAAGAGTAAGATTCAATATTTTGATCAACTGGTGGAGGCATAGCTAAGAAAATGGAGAGTTGGCAAGCACATACTAATTAAAAGTGTTCTATCCTTAATGCTTATTCATATCTTGTCCATTATAGAAGTTCCTAGCCAGTGCTTCTCAGGATCAATTAGTTGCTAGACAAATTTCTATGGGGGATAAAGGAAAGGTTAGGAGTGTATTAGGTAAACAAGCAAACAATATGTTCCCTATGTGAATAAGGGAGCTAGGAGTTTGGGATCTAGACTAAGCATGCAATTACATCATATTAAATTTGCTTGAAAATACATTAAGGGACAGTCTTTATGGCTATAATAATGAGGAGCAAATATTGGCACCCAAGTGCAGCCACTCAAAGAGGAGTGAGGAAGTTAGATTCACATTGTTGGAAGAAGATTGTCATTTTGTTGAATTACACAATGAAGCATAACAAATGGATTATAAACTATGGTAATAGTCTATTTTGGAAGGATAGGTGGTTGGTAAAACTACTGTGGCACAACCTATGTCCATCTTTTGATGTTCAAGTATAGGAGCCAATACATAATCTCGTCTTCAAGAATGAGTACTTGTTGTTAGATCAAAAGGAGCAGTCCCAACTTATCACACTCATATTAGGCCAAGACAAGTTAGTGTAGGACTTGAACTCTGGCTTTTTGTTTTTTGTTTTTTGGTGGTGTTGTTTTTGTTGCATTTAGTGTGTATTAAGATAGGAGGACCAAATAACTAACAATCAAAGCTCATTAATGATGGAATCTTGGTGAAATGTAACATGTAAAGGAAAAGTGTCTAGATGGCTTGAAATGCAATTATTGTGCTACTGGACACAAAGAAACAATTGAATATGTGTTCATAAATAATGAGTTAGCCCAACAAATATAGAAGAGATATGTAGAAATCCTAAAGGTAACATTGCAATTCAATTCTATACAGTCATTGCTTTCCTTTTAGTTTTCTGAAACAACATGGAATAATTAACAAAGAGCCATTATCACAATCTTGGGGAGCTAGATGGCTCGGAGTCTATGGCTAGTGGGAATGTAGCCAAATACAAGGGCATACCAATGAACCTCAATAGAATCTACAAAGACATTAATCATTGGCTAATTTAGCTTTCTCCATTCCTCTCTATTCATACACATGCATGTTTTTTGGATCACATTGCTTTACACAACTTAAGATTACCTATCAAATAGATTAAGATTGGAAGAGGCAATTATATAAGTTGGCACCCTTTGCCAAATTGTTAGATAAAACTCAATGTTAATAGTTCTTGTGTTTATGGAAATAGAACAAGAGAAGGAACAACGAGAGATAGCAATAGGACTATCATATGGGTTTTTGCAACGAAGTTTGGCATGAGAAGTAAATACACATGCAAAAGCAATGCCTTTGTCACCCTATAAACATAATCAAAGTTGGGCTCCTACTACCTAATGCAATGTATGCTACATTATTGGAAACCATAATGACATTTAAAGTATGTGATTTCAACAATGTGTAAGTTTACTCCTTTCTTAAACTATCATTAAACACATATACACAAGGAAGGGAATTTATTAGCAAATAGACTAGAAAATTTTAGGCATCAAACTCAGAATGTGCATATTGTGATTGATTAGGCTCATTGCCACAATCCTGTTGGAATGCTTTTAAAAAGGATTGGTTGGGTTTAAGTAATTATAGGCCTCCATAGGATTAAGCCTATATGTTTTCCTTTGTAATTTTGTTTCTTACTTTGAATATGTTTGTCGTAGTGTTAATTACTTTGGTTGTACTCCTTATTGTGATGAGTCTATTTTGTCCTTGGCATACTTTGTATAAAGGGTCAGGTTTATGCTATACCTTTTATACTCCTACAAGGTATAGTTATTATGTTTAGTTTGCTGTTATTAATAAAAATTTTCAAGATTCCATCTACATTTCTATAAAGAAAAAAGGCTGATTCACTAAACCTACAATATTAAAATTTGCACTAATACTCCCTTTTAAACTAGAGATTTAAATAAGTCATATACTTTTAAGTTTGGAAAGGAAATGTTAATTTTTTTTTGGTTTTGGTTCCACTAGAGAAAATGTTAATGTTGTTTGCTGTAAAGTACCTTTGTTAATAAATCTACAAGCTACTCTTTTGTTTAGATTTGATGTGTCTTAATGGCTCCATTTGTACCTTATCTCATATGAAATTACAATTAACCTCCACATGCTTGGTTAAATTATGATAGGTGGGATAATTATTATCTTTTCTATTGCCTCATTATTATAAAATAAAAGAATTGGTTGTTTGATAGTGACTAACTCTATACTTATGATGGCCATGGCTTTCTATTATAATTCAATAAATGATAGTGAGATATAGGCATTTTTCTTGGTTTTCCAAGACATCAAAGAATCATTAAAATTGACAAAAAAGCCTATAGTGGACCTCCTTATCATAGGATATGTGTTACAATCATAGTCATAATAAGTTATTAACTTGGAGAAAAGATATGAGCAAGTCAAGATAGGGGCCACTCTTGAAGTATTTGATCACCTTTATGGTTATACCTATGTGAGATTTCTTTGATACATGCATGAATTAGCTAAGGAGTTGTTTCAAAAAATAAGTATTAGTTTGTGTTAATGTGTAATTGATTAGCTGTCTAACCAATTACTCTATTACTTTAAGATGTCTTTAAATGGTGGGTCATCAATCTTTTTATAGCTATAGTTGAAATAATTAAATGAACAATAATTGTTGGTAAAGAGGAAAAGAAATATATTGATAATTAAGGCTTTTTTACTAGTTGTATCCTTAGGGCTATAGTATACTAGACTTGCTCTTAAATAATAGCTTAAGAACTATTCAACACATTTATAGATCCATAGCATCTACGAATAGAAAATAGGTCATAAGCCGGCGTATGATGTAGTCAAGTTCCTACAACAAATGACAATGGTCAACAATGTTTAAGTAAATAGTGGTTGAACCTATTTGATTGGTCTGTAGCATATCACCTATCGAGTGGCTTTTTAGAACAACTTAAAGCTGCTAAGATCACTATCTAACCCAACAAGATAAGGATTTGATATTGAATTATGTCAAAATAGATTCAGTAAGAGATGCCATTTATACTAACCATAGTCAACCATTGGGAGATTTAGTGGTGACATTAATCTTATAGGTGATGCATAAAACCTTAGGGGTAAGAATTTAAAACTCTTATCCAACCTAAGGTGTGGCAAAATCCATGAGTTTTTTTAGAGTATAAGGATACTTTCCTTACCAAATTCATGATGAGAAAGGATTCTTCTAGTGGATTTTGGAATGAAAAGTTCTTGGTTGTATAACCAACCTTGTTGGGACAAAAGGCTAATGATAAACTGAGGATGCCTTGGTGGGAAAATCTCTTAATCATAACTTAAAATGAAATCATAAGTTATGTGCAAAAGGAATGATTGGACTTATGTGTAAATGTAAGACTTTAAAAGTAACTTGGCCAAGATAAGAAACAAATAGGGAAAGCACTTGGCTTTTTTTGCAAACTATTTGTCTATCAAGGAAATTGTGGCAAGTCAATAAATTGGAAATATGCTAAATCTTATTGAAAGTATTTCAATTCTGAAATGGAGATTAGCTCTGCAAAGGCCCTAATCAAAACCCTTTTAGAAGAAAACTAGTAAAAAGGGATGCTAAGTCATACCTAGGTCTTTCCAAAAAATGACTTGCCAAACATAAGAAACCTGGTAACTTTTTCTACTTCAAATGTAAGAATAAAGAGCATAGATTGCAACAACATGTTAGTATGCTTGACCTTGATGACAAGGTCAAGAATGAGCTTTATAAGCTCATAAATAATACTTTTGATGAAGAATTAGAACAAAAGGAGACATTCTTTGAGAATGATCTTGGTAGGGAAGGAGCATTCATAGATAAGCTATTGGGTTCATATGATCTTAATTTGCGTGTCCTAACTAGTGATTAAGAACTTTTGATTGAAATTGCCAATAGGATAAAGGATTAATAGACCAATGAAGAAATCCTTCATGTAATTAAGACTTTTAAGAAATCTCTAGAGCTAGATTTTGTACAAAAACATGTTTAGGAACTTATTAGCAAACATAATTACTTATTCTACAAGATCTATAGTCCTTGGGATATCCAATTTCCCAAGAATTTAACTCTAGCTTGGAATAGCTAATCGTTGGCTTAAAGACTACAAAGTCATTTGAATTTGGTCAAATGCTTGAAATATTTCTCAACTTTTGAAGAATAGACTAACATGTTACCTATATACAAAATTGTGAATTTTAAAGGCATAGTGAATATGTCATTTAGGATACATTAGAATTTTGATGATGCTTTTTTTAGTCCAAATAACATGACATTCCATTTGTGCTTGTTAAAAGGAATGGTGAATGTCATCTCATATCAGTCTTATTTATTAATCTAGATTTGCCAAAATCCAAACTCATATTAAATTTAGAGAAAATTTTAGCATCATAAAGAAGGTTAAGAAGATCACTTTTATTTGGAAGCAAGGTATTAAACCCATTTCAAAGCTTCACTGAATGGCTTATAGTTGATGACCATTGGGGTACACACCCTATTCCTTCTTAGTAACTTCATTTAAGCAAAATGTTAGAGCAATTCCATGGAAATTTAGACTTCTTGATCAATTTCTTGTCCAATAAGTCATTAATCTCCTTCCTACAATGTGCTTCGAGCTTAAAATTCATTAATAGCTCTTTGATGCCTATTAAATGCATGTTTAAATAAGCATTTAAGACGCAACAATAAAAAGGCTTTGAATTGGGATGAGATACATAGGAAACATTCTAGAATTAAATACATATTATAATAGTAATCACAAATGTCAATACAACCATACATGGAAAACAAAGGATCATAATGTTCATAAAGTCAATAAGAAAGTTATATATGTTGAAATATAAATTTTGATGAAATATATAAAATAAATATAGTTGAATATTTTTTATGTAAATTGAAATTAAACCCTTAGGCTTAAGTTAATTTGTATTTATTTATTGCATAATGAAACTAATTTACTTGAAACTACAAAAAGAAAAGGTCTAGTCCAAAGAAGAAAAGATCCAACATGAAGGCTTGATACTATATAGCCTAGTGTGGTTTCACCTAGGTTTTCAACCTAGGGTTGCGTGGCCTAAACCTAGTTTTCTGTGCATGACTTGGAAGCTTTATGCTTGACCTAACATCAAATCTACGTGTGCAACCCACTCAACATCGTACAACTTGATTCTCTTGTGTGTGACTTAATTTTGGGTGACTTGGCAGATGACCCAATGAGAACTCTTGAGCTTAATCTAAGTAACATGATGATGGGATTGCTATAATTTGGGAGAATTTGTGAACAAAAGAATTTAATCTATAAAACCTATGTCACATTCTAGTGATTAGTGGAGAAAAAAAAAGACCTATGAAGCTTTTTGTAACCCATTTAAAGGAAACAGAAAAGGGAAACAAAATCATGTGATTTATAAACTAAATATTATACATTTACTAAAGAGAAAATTGATCTTTTGATATGTGATGTACCTGTAAATTTTTGGTTTAAGATTGAAGGGATTTGGGGAGATTTGTGGTGAAACTCGAAAACTCAACCCATGACCTAGATTGAACCTTGAAGAATTGATTAACCCAAAAAAAAAACATTAATTGAAACACCACCATTTTGGTTAGGGATTTGAATGATAATGAAGTAGAAACTTTGTCTCAATAGTTTGTTCACTTTACCTTCTAAAAACATTAAAAATAAACAGTACAATAACTTTAACGAGAAGAACTTTTTTAGAGGTCAATACATTCTACTTGTGAAGTGAAAGGTACACTTTTGTGAGGCTATGAAGTGCAAAAAGTCAATTTGAAGTAATACATGAAAAGTCTAAATGAAACAACATCTATTCAAGAGAAATCTAGATTCTTCACTGAAGTTCATTAAGCTCATAAATAGTTCATACTTCAGTGATTTTGATTCTTTGTTGATTACTTTGTCATTGCACTAATAGAAGCTTTTGAACTACACATTGTATATTTGTTATAAGCTTAGTTCAAAATTTATATTTTTGGGGAAAGAATTTGTGATCGGGCTTGAGAGATTGGTTATCTTTTGTAATCAATTGGATAATTAATTGAAGAGTGCGTCTAATAGGTTCTTAAGTTAGGGTGAAGTAGTTGCCAAGGTGGCTTAAGCTAAACCATCTTCCAAAAATCTTTGTCTTTGTGTGCATATATTTTGTGTGCCAATTAAATTTATTTGGATTAATTTGCTGCATAAAAAAACCATATTGATCTAGATCATTTAAAAGAAAAGAAAAAAAAAGATTTTAAAAATATAATTCACCATCTTCTTTTGTTACTTTGGGACTTAACAAGTGGTATTGTAGTAGGTACTACCTACTCTAACAAGCATGGCTATCATATAAGCTTTTAGAAGAACAACCATATTTGATGGTATAAACCATAGTTATTAGAAGAATATGATGAAAATGTACATGATAGGATAGGGTGTAGAGTCTTGGAAAATTATCAATAAGAAGATGCAAAAACTTAAAAAAATGCCTTTACTTTGGTAATCACCTTTACTTTGATCAAATGAAGTATCTAAACAAAAATAGAAAAATGGTAAAGCTATGACTATGCATTATTAGTCCTTAATTGCTTTTGAATACAACAAAATCTCTACTTGCAAAATTGTAAAAATGATTTGGGTAAATTAGAAGTTTTGCATGAAGGAATTGAAAGGGTAATAGACTCTAAAATTACCATGTTAATTTATAGCTATGAGTTATTTATGATGAAACTGGGTGAAAGTAATTATGATATAGTTACTAAGCTTACATTGTTAGGAGAATACTATGAAAATAAGAAATTAGTCAAAAAGATCTTGGCATGCTTAAATGGAAGTTTGGATGCTAAGAAAACTACCATAAAAGAAGCTTATGATTTAGATGAATTGTTAGGATTTCTACAAACACATGAGCTTTAAACGAATAAGAGAAAATTAGGGAGAGAGAGGAGTCAAGGAAAGTAGATAAAAACATTACTTTTAAAACTGCTATGAATGATTATCATGGTTATGATTTTGATGATGATGTTGCTTGACTTATTAAAAAAAATAAAGAAGTACTACAAAGCAAAATGTAAGAATATGACTAAGGCTATTGATGATCTTTGCTATGAGTGTAAAAAACTAGGTCACATAAGAAAAAATTTCACAATTTTGAAGGAGAAAAAGGAAAGAAAGTTAAAAAAGAAGGTGCCGGTGGCTACTTGGGATGATAACTTATCTTTAGATGAAAAGGTAGAAGAAACAGCCAACATGTGCTTCGTGGAAATAGAATGATATGGTGAAAAGAATGAGTTAATGCCAATTTGGGATGAAGAAGCTTATTTTTTGATGAAGAAAAGGAAAAAACAAAATTCGAATGCTTTATAGGTATGGAGAACTATGATGACTATAAGGTAAGTAAATTTAATACTTATGAGAATTGTGTTTGTTTCAATGAGCTACATGATACATTTGATGAAATAATTGATAGACTACATGTGTTAGAATATAAGAATAAAACATTAAAAGATAAGTGTGATAGGTAAGAGGAGAAAATAACATAATTAGAGAGTGACAAGAAAGAAGATTGTGTACTATATGGAGAATGTAAGAATTTGAAAAAGAACTTAAAAAACTCACAAGATATAATTAAGAAATTCATTAAAAGAAATGATATGCTAGATAAATTAATAAGCTCACAACTAAGGATTTATGACTAGGCTAGTTTAGGGTACAAACCAAAAGGCAAAAATAACTTTTTTGGCAATATTTGTAAGGTCAAAATGAAATGAAAAGAAATAAATGCATATCAAGTTTACTAAAATGTAGTTTTTACTAATATTTAGGACATATGCAAGATTTTTGTTTGATTAGGTAGGGAAGAAGATTCAAAATAAGAAAAATATGGGTTAGGAAGCATTTTGACTTAACTAACCTACTTGGACCCAAAGAAAATTGGGTGCAAGACAAATAAAAGGTTATTTTCTATTCTAGAAGAACTAAAATCAGTGGAGAAAAAAAAATTATTGCAAGGAGACATGGATTCTAGATAGTGAATGCTTTAAAAATGTGATTGGAAATCCAAACCTATTCTCAAGTATCACACCAAAGTATGAAGGAATGGTATCCTTTGGAGACAAATCTCTTCCCATCATAAAAAGGTATAGGGACAATAAGTAATACATCTATGTCATTTTTAATTGAGAATATTTTGCTTGTAGTAATATTGAAATATAGTTTTATAAGCATTAGTCAATTGTGTGATAAAATTTTACAAAATATCTAATAGCAACAAAAAAATTGTTATCTTTGGAAAAAGATTAGAAAATATATATGTTTTATATCTAATACATTTCAAAAATAAAGAAATATATTTAGCAGTAGATTTGGACAACATATTAGCTCATATAAATGTGAAATAGCTTATGAAGTTGTAGCTATGATATAAAGATTAGCTTATATAAATGTGAAATAACTTGTGAAGTTGTATAAGAAAGACTTAGTAAGAGGGTTATTGGAATTGAAATGTGATAAAAATGTTGTGTATAATGCATGCATTCAAGGAAAACATGTAAAAGTAAGTTTTAATTCAAAATTTGTAGTTACTTCCACAAGATCAATTGAATTAATACATATAGATTTCTTTGGATTACTATGTACAATAAGCTTGGAGGTAAGTACTATGTGTTTTTGATTGTGGATGACTATTTTGGATTTACTTGGGCATTTGATATTGTGCATAAGAGTGAAACCTTTCATGTATTTGAAATTTTTTGTAAAAGGGTTCAAAATAAGAAAGATTCTAAAATTAAATGCCTTCATATGAATAATGGTAAAAAGTTAAAAAATTATGAGTTTGAAGAATTTTGTACAAAAAATAGAATTGAGCATAATTTTTCTACACCAAGAATAACATAACAAAATGATGTAATAGAAAGGAAAAATAAAACACTAAAAGAGTTAGGTAGAACTATATTGTGTGAAAACAATTTGCCTATGTATTTATGAGTTGAAATTGTAAATACATGTTATGTTTCTCATAGAGTTTTGATCAAGCCTATATTAGAAAAAAAAATCCATATAAATTTTTTTTTATGGAAAAAGGCCAAATGTCTTTTATTTTCATATATTTGGTTGCAAGTGTTTTGTATATAATAATGGGAAATAAAATCTAAGGAAATTTGACTTCAAAAGTGATGAAGGAATTTTCTAAGATATTCTAGTAATAGGAAAACATTTAGAGTCCTAAATAAGAGAAAACTAGTTATTGAGGATCAATATATGTAATATTTGATAAAATTATTAACTCCTAAGCAAAGAAAAGGATGATTACATGTCTATATGAAGATCCAATGCTTTTACCATTGCTGGAAGCTATAACTAGCAACTTTTTTAGTGTCATTATTATCCAAAATTAAGGGAAAAAGTGGTTGTTACCCATTGAAAGAAATCCCACCAATCCAAGGGTATGAAAAAAGATAACCCCTAACAATATCATTGGAAATTTCTTGGATAAGGTCAGTACACATTTTCTAACTCATAATATTTGTGCATTTGCTACATTCTTGTCAAAAGTAGAACCTAGGAATATCATAGAAGCTTTGCTTGATAGTAATTAGATTGTTGCCATGTAAGGAGAGTTAAATCAATTTCAAAGATGTAAAGCACGGTAATTAATTCTTAGAACAAAAAGTAAATCTATCATAGAAACAAAATGGGTGTATAGAAATAAAATGGATGAATATGGTATTATAATTAAAAATAAGATTAGACTTGTTGCACAAGGATGTACTAAGAAGAATGTATAGATTATGATGTAACTTATGCACCCATAGCTTGATTAGAATTCATTTGTATGGTCTTAGCTTATGCATCTCATAAGAATTTTAAATTATTTCAAATGGATGTCAAAAATGCATTTTTGAATGGTTTTATAAACAAGGAAGTTTATGTAAAACAACCTCCTACTTTTAAAGATCTATTATTTTCATATCATGTTTTTAAACTTACTAAGGCTTTATATGGTTTGAAATAAGCTTTGAAAGCTTGGTATGATTGGTTGACCACATATTGGGTGGAAAATGGTTTCAAAAAAGGTGCTGTTGACATTACTTTATTTACAAAGTCACATGAAATTTTGATGGATTCCCTCAATTGACCTATATTGTAATTTTTGTCATTTTTAATTGGAAAGTAGGTTACACTTTTTTTTTCCAATGTACTTGGATTGGGCAAATTTGATGAAGTATTCTTGTGCAAAAGGAATTTATAGAAACATTAACAATTGAAATTTTGAACTACAATGGATAGTTAAAGCAATTGAATGAAAAAATTTGATTGAGAAGTTTTTAAAATTTCTTTATGAGCTTGTATATATTGTATATGGTCTAAACAAAATTATAAATGTTTTCAACTTAAGACTATTGAAATATCAATTTTAATGGTTAGAATTAGGAAAGTAATATATGGAAGAGCAACTCTATTGAGGAATATTAAACTTTCTTAGCTAAATGTTTTATTGTGTCATAATTAGAAGATTTCAAATTTGATTTTTTATAGATAAAGTATAATATTAGGGTATGCTCCTAAACTTTTGTACTTTCCTATTCTTTAATGAATAAATTTACATATTCATAAAAAAAAAAATAAAGTCACATGACATTGGTATACTTTTAGTTTGAATCTTTATAAGCAACATCATTTTTGGTTCATCTAATTTATTTTTGTGTACTAAATTTGTTGATCCAATGAAGAAAGAATTTGAAGTAAACATCACGGGTGAACTTCATTATTTTTTGGACTACATGTTAAGCAAACAATTCATGGTATTTTTATTTCTCAAAGTAAATTTACATATGACGTCCTTAAGAAGTTTAATTTTGATAAAGTTAAAAAAAAAATAGCCTCCCATGTGTACTTCTACCCATATGCATGCTAATCTAGAAGATATTTTGGTTGATAAAAAAACTTATAGAAGCATGATAGGCTCACTATTATACCTCACTGCTTCCTAACTTGATATTCTCTTTAATGTGTGTCTTTGTGCATGTTACCAAGCTGGTCCTAAAGAAATTCATCTTGCTGCACACACTTAAGTTAAGAATATAGTATACTAAAGAGTCATCTTTTTATTTGCATGCCTATAATGATGTGAATTATGCAAGATGTGAAACTAATTGTTAAAGTACTAGTGAAACTTGTCAATTCCTAGGAAATATGTTAGTCTTATGGTTTTACAAGAAGTAATAAAGTGTTGCTATCTCTACTAGCTAAGCTAAATATATTGCCTTGAGTAGTTGTTATGCATAAGTTCTTTGGATGAAAAATCAACAAGTTGATTTTAATTCCCTTGAAAGTTCAATATATCTAAAGTGTGATAACACAAGTGCCATTAAAGTCATTAAAATATTGTTCAACACTCTTGCACTAAGCTTATATAGATTAGACATCACTTTATAAGGGGTCATGTCCTTAAGATGATTATTACTATAGAATATGTCAATACTCTTGACCAAAGTGTTGACATTTTTACTAAATTTGTTGATAAAGAAAGCTTTTGTTACCTTTGTAGAAAGTTAGAAATGTGTAATCTAAAGGGTTTATAAGTTCAATTTTAACAATATCTACGTCACTACAAAAATGTATTGACATGATTGTGCTTTCCATCAATCTCATGCTTGGAGCAGCTTACCTTGTCAATTAATATTCCCCTTTTTGTTAAAAAAAACGTGCCCTCCTTAGTTTAAGAGGGATTCTTGATAAAGAAAGCTTTTGTTACCTCTGTAGAAAGTTAGAAATGTGTAATCTAGAGGATTTATAAGTTCAATTTTAACAATATCTACATCACTACAAAAATGTATTGACATGATTGTGCTTTCCACCAATCTCATGCTTGGAGCAGCTTACCTTGTCAATTAATATTCCCTTTTTTGTTAAAAAAAAAGGGCCCTCCTCAGTTTGAGAGGGAATTTTTCGGATACTGGTATTCTAGTACAACTTTATATTACAAATCTAGTATGTAGTAATTCTTAAGGGGAGTTTTTGATTTTTTCTTTGGTGTGATCTTTTTATAATTTTTTTTGGCTATTGCTCCAACTAAAACAACATAACTCCATGATTTAGTATATTTTTCTATTGCTTACAACACAAACCTAGTATGTGTGCTCACTTTTGCTTCCTAAACCACAAATCTAGTATGATCTTTTTCATCTCATCCTTTCTTGGAATGTTCTCATGTTTTGCTATTTTGATTCTGCTGCAATGTGAAAGGGGGAGCTCATTTACTATCTAGGCATCTAATTTTACTTGTGCTGCCCTTATTTTTCTTAGTTTCTGTTACTAACTTAAAAATGGGAAAAAGTACCAACTACTTCTTTCTTGTTACACTTACCTTGAAGAATGGGGTTGTTGGCTCCAACGTTTCCACTAATCTATTCTTTATCAACTAATTCAAGTTGTTGATTCTTTTGTTCTTTTAAATGCTTAGACTCTATTGGTGTTGTTAAAACAAAAAAAACGGAGAACTATATGTCATATGTTTGATTTATTTTAAAACTAAGATATTTTGGTTGGCTGCCATTTACGAAAGTTATTGGCTTATTGCTATGTTTACTAGATGTTCATGCCATATGTATATTTGGGAAAGATGAAAGTTACTCATATTACATTGAAAATATTTTTCTTTTATTATCATTGAAAAGGGGAAGAATGTTGAAATATACATTTTGATGAATTATATAAAACAAATATGGTTGGATATTTTTGAAGTACATTGAAATAAACTCTTGGACTCAAGTTAATTTGATTTCTTAATTATAGAATGAAACTAACTTGCTTGAAATTGCAAGAAGAAAAAGGTCTATTGCAAAGAAGAAAAGATCTAGCCTAAAGCCTTCGTATTGTGTATGCTTCCCTGGTCTAGCCTAAAGAAGCCTATGAACGTGACCCAAGTTGGCAACCTAAGCCTATATATCCAAACCCAATTTTTTGTGTGTGACCCAAAAGCCCTTATGCATGACCTAGCATCAAACCCATGTGTGTGACCCATTTAGCATTGTGTGACATAGTTCTCTTATGCATGACACAATTTCATGTTAAATTGTGTGTAACCTTGCGGATGACTCGACAAGCACTCTTGGGCAAAATTCGAGCAACATGATTACGAGATTGCTCTAACCCAATATGGTTTGTAAATATAAGAATATGATATATGAAAACCATGTCAAATTCTAGTGATTTGCGGAGAAAAAGAAATGACCTATGAGAAAAAGAAAGTTCTTATGGACAGGAAATATAGATGCACATTGTCCTCACAAAGTAGCTTGGCAAACTATTTATTCACCAAAGAAGGAAGGGGGATTAGATTTACCAAATCTTAAAATTTGGAACATATTCCTTCTAGGATGTATGCTTTGGAATCTCATAAATTTTTCAAAAGCTTTATTATGGAGTAAATGGATTCAGGATACAAAGTGTAAAAGAACTTTAGTAATGCAGTTGGACATAAAAGGTACCATGACTTGGAGTTAGCGGGGTCTCTTCAAGTTCGGGCCTACACTTACCTCTGTTTTCTTGAGTCCTATATATTGTTGCAAACAATTATATATAACAATCTTTGGCAAACTGATGAAGCAAGGGATTGGTATGACTTAATTTGGACCAGTGGCATTAGCGAACATAATTTTTTTGGATGGCTTATGTGTAAAGATAGCCTTTTTATAGCAACAAAAATTGTATAATGGCTTCATTTGATAAACATTTATTGTGATTTTTGTCAGTCTCATACAAAAAAAAGGAGTCATCTTTTTTTCAAATACACATGGATAAGGATTATTTGGAAAAGTATTCTTGCATAGAATGGAATCAAATGTGACATTGGATGATGGAATGAAGGACTACAATAGATGATCAAAGCTATTAAAGGTAAGGATGTAGCTGTTAAATTTCTTAAGATATCATTCTTAGCTTGTATCTATTATATGGTTGAACAATATAAGAGACGTTTTCAAGGGAAAATAATTGAATTCTTTTTTCTCTCAGAAAAAATAAAGAGGGTAGTACAAGGGAGGACTTCTTTGTTTAAAAAACTAAAACCCTCCCAAGAAAATATAATTTTGAGTGAAATTTGGAGGCTTCTAACCTCCATCTTTTCATAGATATGGTGCTTTTGTAATGTTGGGGTATGCTCCTATGCTTTTGTACTTTAATATTTATTAATTAAATTTACATTTCCATAAAAAAAAGACCTATGAAGCTCTTCCTTGACTTCTTTGAAGCAAAGAGAAAGGGGGAAAAATCATGTAATTTAGAAGCCAAATGTTATGGGTTTGTTGAAGAGAAAATTGATTTATTGATTTGTGATGTACCCATAAAGCTTTTGGTTCAAGATTGAAGAGATTTAGAGAGATTTGTGATGAAACCTAAAAACTTAACCCATGACTTGGCTTGACCTATGAAGACTTGATTAATAGAAATAAAAAAAACACTTATTGAAATGCCACTATTTTTGTTAGGAATTTAAATGAAGATGAAATAGAAACCTTTGTCCCAATTGTTTATAACTCTACCTTTTGAAAGCATTGAAAATAGGTAGTACAACAAGTCCAATAGTAAGAAGGACTTTAGAGGTTAGAATGGCTCTATTTGTGAAGTGAAAGGTACATTTTTGTGAGATTATTAAGTGCAAAAAGTCAGTTTGAAGTAATACACAAAAAATCTAAATGAAACAACATCTAATCAAGGGAAATCCAAATTCTTCACCAAAGTTCATCAAGCTTACAAAATAATTCATATTTTAATGATTTTAATTCTTTGTTGATTACTTTGTTACTATACTTAGTAGAAAATCATCTTGCTCTTTAATATATATTGTTATTGATATGATTTTTTACAGTTGAATAGCACTAGGGTTTGTAAAAAAATTTGGAGCTTTAATCCATATCATCTTGTAATGATTTTTGAACACTAGATAGAAGTTTCTAAACTACAAATTGTATATATGTAAAAAGCTTAGTTCAAAAATTAAATTTTGAGGATAAAATTTGCAATCAAGATTGGTTATCCTTTGTAATGAATTGGATAATTGACTGAAGAATGACTCTAATAGGTTAATTAGTGGGGTGGAGTAGGTGTTAAGGTGGCTTAAGCCAAACTAGTTTCCAAAAGTCTTTGTTTTTGTGTGGAAGTGTTTTGTTTGCCTTATTTGATTGTTGTTTACATTAATTTAGTCCATAGAAAGCCATATTGATCCACATTGTCTAAAAGAAAAGAAAGCAATTTTAAAAACCTAATTCACGTCTTTCTTAGATTGCTTTAGGACCTAGCAATATCTATACATTAAATGCTTATCCCTAAAGGGAAAGGGCACTAACCATGACACCAATAGAAGTAAACTAGATGGGCCAATCTCATACTCAACAACTAATCCATTAGCCTATACTATCAGTTATAGCATAGAAACCAAACAAGTCACTTGCTAGGCCACCTCAAAAGGCTCCTAGTATAAGTTGGGAACAATAGTATGGCCATGTATGCTTCAAAGCTAGATATCTACAATCGAAAAAATACAAGCTTGTTATTCGTTAATGGGGGATATTCACATTGCTTGGTTCAAAGAGGCATAATTTACGAATCCAGTAAGCTCGAAGGAGATTAGTGAAGTGCTATTGGTGTCCTTGGTCGGCAAGTAGAATGGGTTACTAGAAGCTTTGACCTATGGGATCAGTGGAACATTTTCTTCCTCTAGCCTGATGGATGGAGTCTTTGCCCTATGGAAGGCTTTTGGGGTGGCCTAGGACATCTTTGTTGGTAAATTGGACGCCAGCTAAAGAAACAAAGGTGTTGGAACTGTATGGTGGGCTCAACAGGTATATGGCTATACTTTAAGCTTCAAGTCATGCAACAGTTTTTACAATTTAGGAGCTAAAGGAAAAATTTATAGTAATTGTCTCACTCAAAAGCCTGTTAGCACTAGTTCTTCTGTTAATATCCTATTGCTATTAGCAGACATGCAACGCTTATTCAAATAACTCTAAAAATCCAAATAACACAAAAGTTATAAATCCTTCATAACTTGATAGAGCATGATACAGGTTACCGTTTTCATGCTTAAATAAAGAAGGGTGCATAAAATTGAATCATGATTAGGATTATGAACATGCTATGATACAATGTGGAAATTTGTTGATATTGACTTGGTGTTTCAATTAACAACATTCAACTCATAGAAAACCAAACTCGAGAACTATTTTTACATGTATCCTACACAGTTTTACACACACAATTGCAACAACTCAAAAAGCTCAAAGTCCTTGTTCAATAATACTTTCTAACTTCAGCAATTGAAATATCGTAGAGATTTCTGCCTTTTTTTTTTTTTTTTTTAAATTAACATTTACTAGTCACGTGCAGTATTTCATCAATTTCAAAACAAAATGCTGGCAAGAAGTCTTAACTACAAATATTTCTGTATGACTTGAGATTCAATTTAGAAAAAGCGATAATATAAGATGTTATCTGCAAATATCTATCCATTCTAATTTTCTTTATAAAGAATTATCATTTTCACATGCGAGTATATTTTTCTTTAACTAATGAACGTTTAATTCAACCATATCCAAGAAAGCTATTTCATTTCTTAGAAAAAGAGAGATTTTTATTTAAACGAATCATTTCTAGAAGAAAAAAAGTGAGCCTGCTTTTTACAAAGATTTGGACAAATATTATGAAATAAGTATTGTAACAAGAGAAGGATACGTGTCCCACTTGCCACAATTAATTATAACATGTGAAAAGGAAAGCTTAAATGAAACCAAGTTCTTAAAGGGAGAAGATGGGATGGAAAGAAAAAGAAAGATGATCTCATCAGATTTAAGTGGACAATTGCATCGATGCACAACTCCGCAGTTTTAGACATAGAAAGATACATGTGAAATGTCGAAAAGTTTTTCAAAGAATGTCATTCGTTATTCCACACCAATCCCTTACCTCGTACATGTTCGCCAATACAAATTATCAACTAGCTTAGCAAGTTTGGATCCTACTTTCAGAAATCCAATTGAAGTGAACGCGAAATGCCTATAACACAGGGTGCTGACAAAACCCTATTGGCCAAGTCCAAGTTGCTTTTTACTTAGAAGGAACTCATTTTTAGCCAGATCTTATGAATCTCGACGCCAAGGGATGTTTTCCTTTGACCTTCCTACCACGTATTGGTGTCTTTATCTTGTATATCTCTAGTTCTATAGTTAGCCTGTGAAGAGTACTCCTAGAGCTTTTCGATTTGGCTCAAACCAAGAAAAGTTGATTGGATATGTCGTTTGACTGAATCCAAAACCTAGAAAGAAACAACGAACGAATGGGAGAAAATATGTTTCTGTAGTATTCAAAAAGGACAATTCATCCTTGATCCCTTGTCCGCACTTAAATCCAAAACTAGGTAGAACCAAAGAGCAAATAAAAGAAAGTAAGTTTCAATGATATCCAAAAAGACAATTCCCCAGATCTCATGTCGGTGTCGCTAATACGTCCCGTTTAGTTGAGTGTGAGAACAGCATATAAGGATACAAGAACAGACGACAAGGAAACCAGTCAGTTTGGTTTTAGTGATTTGATATGTAGTGAACTAAGAACATCCGCTTGGCTCTGAGTGAAGAAAACAAAATCCAAATCGGCTCTACCTATAAACATCGTTAGTTTGCCTGATAGTGATGAGCTGGTTTCAAAAGCAGAAAAGCCCACAACAATATAAGACAAGCATTTTGTCATTCATGCTTGCAATATGTGTCCATATTCATAAGAGCGAATCAAAACCTAGAAGCTTAGGTAGATACAGTGTTTTGCTCGAATATATAAGAAGACTTGTATAGATTTCTGCTGCTTACCTCCTACTACTGTTTACCTTGTAAAACCATCAAAGGCCATGGCTTCTTTTCTAAACAGAAGAGTGGTGATGCTCTCCCTAGTCTTTGCATTAATGATTCTCAACAGTTCAGAGGCACGTCTTTCTCCTGGTTTCTCAACCACGCCAGAGAGACTCCTTATGTTACGTGAACAGAAATTACAAATGAAGTACTACCAAAGAAGGCTGATGCTTGATGCAAGACCCCAGAGAACGTCACCCGGAGGACCAGATTCTGAGCATCACTAGCCCTTTAAGCGGGTGTTCAAAGGGGAAACAGGTTTCCCGTTCTAAGATAGATGCCAAGTGTCAGATTATCCTAAAAAATAAGGAAAATAATTGTCTTTCGCACCTGGCATATTCAGAGTCAAGAATTACCTCTGACGTAATCTGAAAGACAAATCTTAACTAGTATCTATGGAAGTATCACTTTGCTTGGCTTACCTTGTCTACTATAACTCATTTGCTCGGATTTCTTTGCTTCTTGTCTCTAATAGCTTTTCAGTTTGTTATAATGCTAAGTTTCTAGTTCGTATGATCCATTAATTTGAGCCATCATCGCATCTGGCCCACATTGAGGCCCATGTTTGTTTTGATTAAGTGTACAGTGATTACGTGTATAATACAGATTTATACAGTTAAATTGCCTCGTACATGTAGTGGAGTTAGACTTCAGAAAAAGATATAAATAGTTCTTTTGTGCACAGTTTAATGTCTTACATAGAAAAGGCTTTGGAAATTCCTTATGATGTTTCCATCACATGAATTGCAATTGCCTTTCTGTCCACTTACTAATCAGTTGTTTTTTCTTACTTTTCTTCTGCTGCAACCAGTGACACAGGTCTTTATTATTTTACCGCCGAGTGACTCGGCCTGAAATCCTGCTGCACCTTTGTGGTATATTCTGTAATTCTTCTAAATGGACGCTGTTCTTGGACTTAACTTGGTTATCCAGGAACAGGGTCCTGCACTATAATATTTCAGAAAATGTTCTTCATCCAGTGGGTCAAATTCAAAAGGTCAGGCTGCAGCATCTTCTTAGTTGGATAAAACTCTCAGCCACTTCCAGATATGAATCTGGCTCACCTTCCAATTCTTTCAAAATGAACTGCAAAGACTCCTTTACGCTGGTGGTTGTATAATATCAAACAATTGAAGGGGCAGTCGGCCACCCAAAATATATTGGTAGTGTGTTCGACGACATTTAGCGTTTCCAAAGTGCGTGCCTAGCCACCGACAAAAAGTTCACGACGGTTGGCCTGTTACTCTGCAACCAATTTTTTGAATGTTCGGCCGACCTCCTCTGCGTTCTGAGAGCATCCGACCACCCTCATTGGCTTCTTTTAATGTGGTTGACGACCCAGTCACCGGTTTTGGTAATGTTCTATTTTTTTCTCTCCTAAATTTGGACGAAATTTTGGAAATCTTCGTCCAAGATAAAGGTTTAAGGAGAAAAATATGCTATATGGGGATCTCAGTGAACTATTATTATTATGTGATTCCATAAGAGTTGTAATTGGTCGGATGTCGGATGAATGACACTGAAATTCCTTAGCATTTACTAAAATTTTTGCCACCTGAACTTTTTACGAACGTACAAATTACATTATCATGTAGGAACCGAAGATTTTCTACCAACGTTCGCTGCTGATTAGCATGGAGCAGCAGCAGAAGTTAAACAAATATAAAAGGCAATATGTTTAGGGCTGAGATCTCTGTTTTGCCAAAGGGAAAGAAGTATAAATAGATTTAAAATCCAATTCAAAAGTTGGTTCATAAGCTATTTGTGCTGACAGACATATCTTGAACTGACAGACATTTGCAGACAACTCAGAAGTCCGTAAAAAATAAAATTCTGACAGACATTTCTTGAGCTGCTGTTTGTGCTGCTTGAGGCTCTCCATATTTGGCTTACGATGGGAAGAGTAAACATAACCATTACAGACGTCGACCAGCATGGAGAAAACCTCTGTAAAAGTAAAGAGCTTATTTCGGAAGAATCGGGCGGTTGGGAAAAGCGAAGTTGGGGTCTGAGACCGGTGGAGACCTTTTCACAACTCAGAAGATGCACCACGCTGACCTTTTTGATTCAACCAAGAAGATAAAGGACGTATGGAGTAGTATTATTATGCAGAACCCTTTACCGGGTATTGAAATTAGGTCCAAGGCAAGCCATTGCAGCAAACAGCTTGAATAACAATTTGGCACAAGCAGTGGAATCTACAGAATGCTAAAATTTGGGGTGCAGTAGGATTTTACGCTAAGTCACTTGACAGGAGAATACTAAGAACATGTTATGCATTGCAGCTAGAGACATTGTTACAACAAAGTGTAAAATAAGAGCTGACAATATAACAGACGAGGAGTAACTAAGGAGACAGTAACACAAGTAAAGTCTTAGACAGTGGCTAAGATATAGCTTTCAGGGTCCTTACGAGCCAATTTTTGACTAACTTTTTTCCGAAAAGAAAAATCTTTTCTTTTCTTCCCCTTAAATCTATAGCTCAAGGACAAAGCTAGTGATGTTGAGAATCTGGTCCTCCAGGTGCGACTCTTAGGGTTCCTGCACCAATCAGCCTTCTTGGATAGTACTTCATTTTTAACTCCAGTTCACGTACAGTAAGGCGTCCGTCAATCGCTTTCGGCATTAGTGAGAAACCTGGAGAAAGATATGCATCCGAACACCCGACACTCGTTAGTGCAATCACTAGGGATAGCATCACAACCAAAGCCTTAAATGAAGGAGCCATGGCCGGTATAGGGCATACAAGGAAACAGAAGGAAGTAAGCAGCAGAAAGCGAACGCTGGGACATAAGTAGCTTAGTGTATGGCCAGAGTCTCCCTACACCTTCGGGCCTTCTTATATAGTTGAGTACGACACGTCCAGAGGGCCGTACGGAAGGCTTTGATATTAATCAGCAGTAAATGATTGGATAAGGGTGATGATATTGCAATCTGAATAAGCAGATAATTAAATAAGAGCTTGTCCTATTTCTAATGCGCAGTTTTCTGCTTTCTGAAGTCACTCCAATTACTACATAGATCACCCGTGGACCCAATTTGGAGCTTCTATCGTCAGTTGAGCCAAGAAAACTTTTTCGTTTACAGTTTTATCTAGTCATACTTCGTTGTCCTTTTTTTCTTTTAATCTTAAACTAAAGCAAGATTGACCCATAAAATCACAAAGACATGCAACCTTTTCAATCCACACGAACAATTGCATCCTTATCATTTGTCGTTGCATGCGTATGCTTTTCCCACAATCAGTTGGACGCGACGTCCAACCAGACCTTGCTGACAAGGGATTTGTGGGATTGTCATTTTGAATTTAGAAAAAAGTTTTATACGAAGTGTGTGCAGGACACAAAAGTCTCACATTGAGTTGTAGAATTTAAATACATCTTTTTTGTGGTAAAATTTAAATACAATAAGTGCTCTTTCAATTCTTAAGCCAATTTTTGAGTTAGACTTTGGATCTTTTGACATGATATCAGAATATAAATTGAATATGCTTTGCCTTCTGTAATCTGAAGCTCAATGTCACTCACTATGCAAGAGTATGTGTGTAGGATGAAGGTCCTGTATTGAAAGCATCTTTGTAGTGAAACTTAAATAAAAAAGTGTCTTTCCAACTAAAGAGCTAACATTTGCCACTTGAGGCTATAGTATGTTTCAAGGGTTGGGGTTAGTCTTTTGGATCTTCTAATATAGTATTAACTTGAGTCAAATTTATTACACTTTTTGTGACATTGAGCTCAATATTGCTTGGTGAGTGATGACATATGTGTAGGACAAAAATTCACGTTGAATATGTGATATTGTGTGATGAAACTTAAATGAAGGAAGTGTCTTTCTAACTTTTAAACTAATTTTTAAGTTGAGTTTTTAGACTTTTTGATACGGGTTTTTAGGAGTAGTTGAAGAGTTAGCATTTGGGTTAGGCTTTTGGGTATTCTAATATAACATTAGAGCTTAAGTTAAATTTGTTATACTTTGTACAACTTTGATCCCAATGTTGCTTGGCAAGTGAGGGTATGTGTGTAAAATGAAAATCTATATTGAATATTGATACTTTGTGATAAAATATAAATGAAAAAGTATTATTTTAAATTTTAAATTAACTTTTAGGATATTTTGTAATAAAACTTAAATGAAAGAAGTATTCTTCTAATTTTTGACTTAACTTTTAGGTTGAACTTTTGGATCTTTTTATACAAAGGTTTTAAGATGGTTGAAAGGGCAACGATGGAAGTTGAGAGATACAATATAATGACACATTCACTTGGAAGGGAGATCAAACATAAATCATCACTTGGAGTTAAAATTTATTGAATCTACACCAGCAGAGAGGATAAGAATTTCGTATAGGTAGTTAGCAACATGGATTTGGCAAATATGATTGTTCACGCACAACGATTTGTTGTCTACGTGGAAAGGATAGGTGTGATGTAGCGAGGTCAAAATAACATCATTGTGGCTGGCGAAGAGGAGACTGTTGATGATAAACCTTATCTACGTGGTAAAAGATTGGCACTTAAGCATGAATCATACCCTTCGTATAAATCTCAAACTTTCCCAAACTATTGCGTATGCATGACTAACTGCATCGTTGTGATTAGTAGAAACTGTAGGAACTTTTTCTTTCTGAGTTGTATATCTTTCTTTATTTGATCGCTTAAACTTGTAATATTCGATTGTCCACTTAATCTAGTCAGACCATCTTTCGGTTATCTCTTTCGACCTCATCAAGAGTCTTTAAGAAGTTGGTTTCGTCTAAGCTTTCCTTTCCAAATGTCACAGTTGTTTGTGATAAGTGGTACGCAAATCCAAAAACAAATATAAAATTCTTAGTGTTTCTTCAAATCTTTGTAAAAGTAGTTCCACGTTTTCTTCCAGGTGAAGTATACTTACAGAAAGCTGAGATCTCCCACTCGAAGAAGTGGAACGGATTTCTTGGCTATGATTGAATTGTTTACTCATGATTTAACCTTTGGGGAATCAAACTAATGCACAACCACAAACTAATAGGTTGAGAAGGAAAAATTAACTATTTTACAAAAAAATCTAAATGTATAATAGATTCGAAGATGTTTATTCTTTTTAAAGAGAATAACAATTGTCAAAGCATCTATAGATAATCTTTCAAATTAGCATTGTGATAATTGACTCTCATGTGTTATAAATGTACTGTAGTCGTAACTCCTCATTAGGATTAGAAGCTAAAGTTAGTGAAAAAATGTTGCACCAAAAGAGATCAAATGAAAAGTATGACACCTGAAAAGGTAAAGAAAAATAATAAAAAAGGAAAAATGGGCTTCAGGGATAGTTAGATTTGGTTCTTCTTAGTTTATTATATTTCTAAGATAAGGATAACTCAAAACATTTTAAATAAATAACACTGCATGTGAGTTATCTGTAGAACTTTCTATTCTTTCGATGCCATTTAAAAAAAGAAAGAAAGTAGATAAGGTCATCTATTAATAATCTTATAACTTGTTAAGTTTATTATTTGATGGCTAACATCCACTTAAAGAAATAATAATTTACATGTTTTTCTTGAAGCTTATTATGTTCCTCGAGCTAAACAAAAGCTGGAGTTAAGAGATTCTGTCTTTCACAAAGTCCCTTTCTGTGAGTCATAATGAAGAGGAGGATTCATTAGGCATGAAACACGTATCCAACTTTTGGCATGTGTGTATCCACTTACGATGGCTGAAAGATACGAGATTTGAATTTAAACATTTGGGCAAAATGTTTGGTCGGGCCCGATATTGGATTTGTTTGGAACGTCGACTGGTGGATTCAGTTGATTTAGGGTTAATTAGTGCGGTTGAAATTGCACTAAGTAAATATAAAAATGACAAAAAGAATGAAACCATCAAACCAATATTTTTCTTCGAGAGCATGCGTTTATGGGAGTCAGATTTTTGTTCAAATACTAAGTCTTTATTGACCTATAAAATTTTCAGCGTTTCTGATCCAATTAACCATATTATTTATGGTTAATAAATTGTTTAATCAAATATAAAGAAAAAAAATAAATGCCAAATGAAAGAAGATTTTCCGGAGAAAGGCAAGCAGTTATTTCTTCAAGATATTTTACTTGATCGCATTTCAATATGGGAACTACAATTGAAGGATTTTAAAGTTTTTAAACGAAACTAATCTTGCAACTATATAAGAGAAGTCTTGGTAGATTTAGCACCAGTCAATTTGATTATGGCAACATTACCCACCCAAGAGTGAAGTTTAAACTCATGACAAAGAGATAGAGAGATTTTCTAGAACACCACGAAGGTAGATGGAAAAAATGCTGCTTAAAGTTAAGAGGTTTTAAGTTCAACATTGAGTGCAGTATATTAATAGCCATTAGTGCTTGGTCGGTCGTCGGGTCAACTTTGCTTGTGTTTTACATCGAGTATGTATAGGAATTCCCCTCCCCTCACAAAACAGAAAAGAAAAGAAGTAATCCAATACTTTTTTCACTTAGTTTCGACATCATCATGTTATGGATAGAGCTTGAACCACGAGCGTGGGATAAGTGATTGACCCATATATAGTGGGACCAAGTGTCCCGCCCAACCCCATATAAGTATAAACATTAAACCACATCCACCACCCCCACCACCCCACCCCCCAGCCCCAGTTCAAATTCATTATTCTAGGCTAAATATAAGAACCTTCAATACTGCGCTCCAGGCATGGGAATTTGAACTAGCACAAATTACTAAAGATACCACATTTAGCAATGATAATGACAGTGCACTGAGAATTGAAAACTAGGTAAAAGATAACTTGTCTATTGTTTAATTTAAAAGGTAATTTGTGAAGTAGGAAAATTTCCAATCATTTAACAAGAATTGTCATTTTATCTAGATTGTAATATATCCACACATCATGATAGTTCATCTTTTGGATCAACTGTGGTGTCACATGTCGTGAGCAATAAGTTGATTCAAAGCACTAGGAGTCCACAAAAGCACTAAAGAAAAATCTAAAAAGAAAAATCTAAACTCAATGTCGTGTTAAACATATCCGTTATTCAATATAAAACTGACTAATTGGTGAAACACTTCTATATTCAATTAAATTCTTATTATATTCCTCCCGTTGCCCAGATCGTAACAACTGTAAAAACCTTGTGCATGATCCCGATCTTCAAGAATTTCTCAGGAACCTACCCTTCACATCAAGGCTCCTGAACCGCAGTAACAGTAACAACTATTGGTTGGTTTATCGGGATGTAAAAGGTCTGACAGGAATGGGAGATCTTGCACTGCCACTAACTGTATTGTCGACGCCACCAGCTCAATGCGAGATCCACATCCTGTCATCAGACTAAGAGATAAGGTTCAATAAGATCCAGCCTTATCTTATCCAAGTTCGATTCCTTATCAGGACAAGTAAAAGAGTTTGACGTCTACTCTACCTCTAGTAATAGGCCACGACCAACATTAGAAAGAATTTAAAATGCGATTTGAGTAAAGCAAGTCCTCTGTGACCTACCATTTCAAATCATTCCTTTGTTGGAAAAGTGCTGTTTTCAGTTTTCCTTTCCTTTTTATCAGTCCTCATCCAGTTTTTATAGGAAGATTTTCAAGATTCTCCTATGTTATAACTTCGCTCTCAGCCGAAAGTTCTGAAAACAAGCTCTGATGTTTGAAAAACCTCCGCTACTCAGGATAGGATTGTGCAAACCAAGGCCACAATGGATATCCTAAAGAGAAAGATCTGAGCTAGCCCAGTTGATCCTCATTTCAAATGTAGAGGTTTATGTTAGGGAACTTTCCAAAGAAAAAACCATGGATTCAATGGCAAAACATGAGACACTAGACCACCAAATTTTTCTTCACAACATATAGAGTTGCCAAGGGAGAAATAAAATTGTCTATACTGTTAAAGATTATACTTCTTTCTAATTTTCTTAGGGGTTCTTATCTTCAAGGTTCCATTGAGTTGGATGTCCTTGACAGGCTCATGAATATTTGGAAGTTTTCTGTTCCTTGTGTTTAACCTTGCTCAGGCAGTTGCTAATGACAAGATTAAGTTTTTCTCTTTCTTTAAGAACTTTCATGCTCTTGTTCTAAAAGGCCATGAAGTGTAATATAAACTCAAGGCTGTGAAGTTCAATGCTTCTAACTTCTAAAGTTCCTAACCCGGACTAGTAGAAGGATTAAAACATACGTCTTATTCTGGCTTGTTACAGACACATATAAATGTACAGCCAAAATTGTGGCTAATTAGTTTGAAAGTGTTCTTCCTAACCTTTTAGAGCCCCAGCAAATTGTTGTCATCATCGGATACAGATACAAGATAATATACTTTCAATGTACGCACTAAAAGTAATTGTCATAAGATCATTTCACATGAGATGGGCCCTCATTTTTAGGTTCTCAAGGTCAATGGTTTACTTGATGCTTCAATTCGGTGGATCGTGGAATGTATCACAATTATAAGCTAATTGTCTTCTCATGGGTCTTGGAGAACTAATCTAGAACCGTGGCCCGATGAAAAAGGAGAGCCCTGAGAGTATTTGGCAGCGGCCATAGAAGAAATCACTTTGGCAGCTGTACTGCTTGAAGAGAGTGCCTTCTAGTTGAAAAGAGTCTTCATATTTATAATTAAGAGTAGAAGTCATGTGTTCTTTTCTTTCTTTCTTTCTTTTTTTTTTTTTTTTTTTTCTTTCTTTTTTCTTGGATAGAGAGGATCTGTAAAATTTAACTTTATAAGGAACAGAACAAAAGTGTTTTGTGAGAGAAAGATCCAAACTCTGAATCCTTGACAGCACACATACCAGCTTCTCCACTAGAACTCGCCACCTCCAGCCTCTTAAGCCTTCTCACTGCATGCACAAGCCATGAGCTAAACTGGCACCGATGAAGATACAAAAAGCTCCTGTAGAACGACGATCTCGTCCAGAACCAGCCCAATCATCATCACTGAATCTATACAGATTGATAGGGTTGTGATGATAAAAATGAAGTCCTAAAGTGGTTACATTTCAGTTGATGGTAATGCTGGATCCTGGGACTCGCCATTTTTTGACATAAAGTGTTTACAGCGTAACGAATGTCAGGACGGGTGAGGGTTATCTATGTCTTTAAGGGGGGTCCGAGGTAATGCATGTGAAGTGGGCGTGTCATGCAGATTACCTAGACGTGGCGTGCTTAGAGGAGTTGCATGTGGTGAGAGGGCGTGAGCAGCTGGAGGTGTCAAGCTCGTGGATGGAGTTCGGTTAGGTGCTAGCAACATGTCTTCGGTAGATAATTGAAGGCTTTCACTCCATGGAACACGTGGCATGCGAGAAGGTGTGGGCTCATTTTGCTCGGTAGAGCGTGGCATGCATTGCGGGCTCATGTGGGTATAGGTGTCGGTTAGAGGTGAGTCACTTGTATCAATATGGGGCTAGCTCATGGCTTGTGCATGTGGTGAGAAGGCTTGCGAGGCTGGAGGTGGCGAGTTCTAGCGGAGAAGCTGGTATGTGTGCTGTCAAGGATTCAAAGCTTGGATCTTTCTCTAACAAGTTTTACACCGCTTCAGCCACTGTTGTTATAACTATTCGTAGAAGGCTTCCAATCGTAGCATTTACACCACATCATTTGACTCATAATTATTCTTCTTCTATACAATCAGGCTTCAGCTTTATGTATTAGTTTTAGAGCATAGCAATTTTATTAATTTTTTTATGCATTACTACTCACTATATTCCCAAAATTAGACATTATGAGTAGTTAAACTTTTATTAATGAACTTTCTACAAACCATTTCGGTCCAACTTGATACATCCTAAAGGATGAAGAACAAATACATGCATCGAAAATCTATAATAGTAACTTTTTTTTTTGTTAGGGATTTTTTTTTGGGGTTAAAGTAAATGCGAAAAGGAGGAAATTCGAACATTTGACCTAAAGTCAGGTGCTAATAGCTTTGCCAAAAGGTTATTAGCATAAGTTCAACAATATCTTGATATTTGAAGGCTCACAAAGAGACATTGGTCATGATACATGATTTTTACATTGCTTACATATCCTTGGACAAAGATCCAACTCTTTACTAACTTCTTTAGTTTTCTAAGTGAAAATGTCAACTAAATGAGTTTCTATTTTCACATATTGTGGCTATGCTTCAACTTTATTGACTTGATCTCTTTTAAAGACAGTCTATTATTTCTATACGTTTAGTTCTATGATGCTGTACAGGAATTTTGGTTAAATTAATAGAACTTATATTGTCATACTAATAGGGATTTGGTCTATTTGGACATCAAAGTCTTTCAATCATTGTTTCATTCGGTAAATGTTTTGTACAATAACTAGAAGCAGCAATAAAACTCAAATTCTACGGTCAAAGGAGGCAAACTATATTTTTTTTTCCTAAATTACTTAAAAAAATGATTAGGCTTCTTAAGAATTGACAAGAACCAATTATACTTTATTTATCTACTTTACAACCAACATAATCTAAATTAGAATAGGCATCAAGTTCAAAATTAACATTCCTAAGACACCTTGTACCTATGTGGATCATGTCTCTGAGGCATCTAAATATCCTCTTGATTGTCGTTAGGAATGTCTCCCTTGGACAAGATTGAATTTAGCACATAAATTTGTGCTCAATAATCTATCTAGTCTAGAGGCAATAAGGTATAATAGAAATATCATCACGCTTTTGTCTAGTTTAGTATCAATTTACTTACGATCACCATCATTCTAAAACTTTATGGAGGTACTCATAGGTGTTGACATTAATTTGACATCCTCCAGTCGAAAATCTTTTAGCAATTATTTTGATAACTTTGAGTTGCCTAATGAAAAATAACATCATTGTCTTACTTGACTTGCAGCCTAAGAGAAAAATTGAGCTCACCCATCATGCTCGTTTCCAATTTATTATACATTGACTTAGCAAACTCTTGGCAAAGAAATTATTTATAAGCACTAAAAATTATGTCGTCTACATGAATTTGTAAACTTAAGATGTCATTACCTTTGCACTTAATAAATCATGCAATATCTACTTTCGCTTTGTTAAAGCTTTTATTTAGTAGAAAACTCCTCAAATTTTCATACCAAGCCCATAGGTCTTCTTCAATTCATACAAGACTTTTGTTGATTTCTAAAAAAAATTCGATAGCTATGGATCCTCAGATCTAGGTGGTTGATCAACTTATGCCTTTTCTTTTACTACTTTAATTAAAAATGCACTTTTCTATCCATTTGATATAATTCAAAGTTCTCTAAGGCATGCAAAAGGCTCCAGCATTCGGACAACCTTTATGCATATGATTAATCTATTCCTTCGTCTCTACTACATCATTATCTCATTAATCTTGCCATTTTTCTACTATAACTCCATTCTCATATAGTTTGTTTCTTAGTGCCTACAACCGAGTTTTGAGCTCTAAGAACTAACTTCCATTGCTTGCATTTCTCTCAAACTTGTTCAACTCTTCTTGTATAGCAAGAACTCAGTTTTCATCTTTTAAGGTTTCTTCTATGTATCTAGGTTCTAGTTGTGATGAAAAAAAAAAGAAGCTACCAATTCACATGTTATTAACTATGGATTGAGTACTAATCTTCTATATTGGATGACCTATAATCTGGCTTGATCCACTTCATTTCCAGCTCTTGGTTAGGGCTTTCTTGTTCCTATCTCCCTCTTCATTATTGCGGGTCCAATTACCTACTTTGGTTAGTTTGTATCTGCTGAAATAGTAGAGCTTCCTCATCTGTAACATTGAACTGAACTTTCCTTGCTCCAGATTTGTTAAACTCACCCAATGTCACACGATTACAATCTTTAACAACTAATGTCCTTTTGTTAACTTTTGTTAAATTTTCTATATGCTTTGCTTGTGTAAGAATAAAGCATCTACAACTAAGAATATGGATTATTTGTTTCTTTTCATAAAATGACTTATGGGATGTCTTTTCTAAAATTGATATTATAACATCTCTACTGGAAATATAACATGTCAGATTCACAATTTTTCCCCATAATATTTTTAAAAACATAACTTTAAAATCTCCCATACAGATTCATTTTTTCTTTCCACCATACCATTCTATTGTAGTGTTCTAGAAGCTGAAAAACTATGACTAATACCATTTTGTAAACAAAATTTTCCTAAATCACGATTTTCAATTTCCAGTTCATGATCAACTCTAATGTTTGTTATATTAGATCTTTTTCATTAAGCGTTTTCTTTTCTTTAAAAAGTAGCTAAACCTACCAACATTTTCTTCCTAAACTTGTTGTCCTCATGGGACCGAAGAGATCTATATGTAGTAATTGTAAAGGTCTAGATTTGGAGAATTCTATTTTAGACTTGAAGCTAAAGCCACGTTGTTCCCCCTCAAAAATTTTCTTAAAACTTGTCCTAATGGGACCGAAGAGATCTATATATAGTAATTGTAAAGGCCCTTCTATTTTAGACTAGAAGCTAAAGCCACGTTGTTTCCCCCTTAAGTATGCTTCACTAGATTTGTTGTCTACAAATCTTAGACTAGGTAATCCTGAAACTAAGTTCTTTCTAGATACGTTTTCTACAAGTCCTATCCCTTCATTCGGTAATCTCCTGCGCCATAACCACGCATCGTCTTCTTTTGTGACAAAAAATTAAGTTTCTTTAATAAGGATATCATCTAGATTTATGACATAAATATTTCTTTTCCTTTACCTATCAATCTTATTTCATTAGAAGTACTAATTAGCATGTAATGTGATGTTTTAAATTCAAATTTCAAATCTACATCACATAATTGACATATACTTGATAGATTCAATTTCAAGTTGATCACATACAATATATTAGTTCCAAAATGACCAATGTCTCCATTGCCATTATATTTGCTTTGGAGTCATCTCCAAATGATGCTTCTCGTCTAGGTTTTGAATCAAAATTGTTAAAAAGGTTTTTGTTCTCGATCATCAATCTTGATCATCAACTATCCAAGTACCATAAGCTAGATATGGACTATTTTTCTTTTCCTCTCATCCGAACCAGCAAAGACAACACTAGAAGTTGGAGGTTTTGGTACAAGAAAGGTTTAAGGTTGGTCAGTAAGATAGGTTTCCTTTTGGAATCCAAACTTCCGCCAATTTTACAAGTCTCCTTAATCTTACTTCGCTTATTTTACCTTATTACAACGTTTTCTATAACAGCAGTAATTCTTTTTATATCCTTCTTTTCAAAGAAATTACAAAGAAGCTTGTTTTTTTGTTTTGGGGTTTGTACCATATTCCAGACTTTCAAGATGATCACTTAAATTTGTATCACATTTCTCTTGAAAAACTCCATTACTAAAAGGAGTCTTGATGAGAAAGAAATGCTTGACAAATGTGCCCAAAATGCTGAGTGGATAGTCTGACGATGAGTTCTTGAAAATGTTTTAGTGGAGACCTCATGGTCCAAGTTTTCAGGTCTCACAAATATTTGAAACGGCAATCGAAGACTTCTTCTAAGATGACCTCCACCAGATGGCTAAAAGCAACTTCTTTCATCAAATCTGCAACCTCTAGCACTAGAAACTCTGTTATGAAGTTCGCTGCCTGACATCTTCCTTGCTCGGTCTATTAACACCATGATTCAAATACCCATCTTCTATTCTCCTTCTGAGGGAAACCAGAGATATAAACAACGTTGTTCTTCAACATAATCCATGAGTTATTTTGCCACATTAAACGGAGGAGAATACAGTATCTCTTCAATTAGATGGCCAGCGTGTTATAAATCCAGTTCACATTCATCTAACTGTTTAATATCCTTCTACTCTGTCTTCTCTGCATCTTGAGTAGTATAAACTGAAGTATCATACAAACTCCGGTTACAACATACCTTTTGTATTACGAGATTTTTTCCACTTCAATCCTCGAGTGTTAAATATTGCGACCTCAATTGAAGTAGGTTAATAACCTTTCAACTGATATCTCCATTCTACATATCTTTGGTCGGAATTATGATTCATCATCAAGCTCAAATTTGACATTGGAAATTTCACTATCAATTTTTGGGCGCTGGACATGTGGACTTCTACCATTAAAAAAAAAAAAGTTAGGAGTTATTATTCTTGTGGAAGTTAAGAAAGTTCGAGTGACATCCTAATTGTGCCATGAATAAAATGTCTGAGATTTATCATATGTCTTCGGAAAATAGCATTCCGGGGTGTACTTTTGGCTTGAAATTCTTTCATAAATTGACGTGTTATAGAAGGTGAGTATACTGTCTATGTCTACCGACCCTTCGCTTCATAACCTATAAATTCCAACGGCTTAAAATTGAACTCAAAAAGTTACATTTGCCATTTTGGGTCGGTAGTTCAATAGGAGAAAGTTGATTTTCATTGTTTTAAAATTATTTTAACCGACAAAAGAAGAATGGTAGACTATTTTGAGAAGATAGCATTTTATAATAGTCGCGGTAGGTAATTTCAATTTTAAATACTTTCTAAAGTCAATATCTTACTTTATATCCTAATATAAATGGTCTTGTTAGTTATCCATCTAATCAATTTGCTTCACAGCCGTCCTCCACTAAAGCACTTTAAAGCATAAGGACTTTGCTTAAGCAGATGCTGATTTGGTAATTCAATATTGCGTCCACTTTTTAAGCAATAAGACCAAAGTGCTTGTAGCTGTCAAGAGTCCTAGCTCTATGTTTTTTTATTCTTTATTTTTATTTTTTTTCCTTTTCTCTCTCAATAGTCTTTCAGCAAAATTGCATATTCTCAACCCACAGTTCAGGAGAGACTAAGACCACTGCGATCATGCAGTTGTGTACTCATCTACACGAAAGACTAAAAGCTCCGGCTCACAAGAAAGAAAGTGACGCAATGCAACCGATTTTCTAAATAAGATTGCGGTATTAGGTAGCAAGCATGGAAGTTCTTTGCAGTCATTAGATTTAAGCATTTTGCTTGTTCGTATTCCAATTACAGACGGTAGAAATAATATAATAGGCAAAAGGCAAGAAAATATGTCGTATTCTCCACGTTCTCAATATTTGTTGTAATGAAGCTGTCATAATGGAATTGTTAATGGTGAGATAAGCTATTGATTTACTTCAATGTCACCCACACGATCCTATCGATTTTAATAAATAGCACTAGTTTGCTTGCTATTAAATAATTCCACTTTCACTTTTGCTTCTTCCATCAGTTGTTGAAAAACGGAAATTAATAAAATATTCCCAACCTACGATAGGTCCTTTTCATGGCGAAAGGAAAATGGTCTTTTCTGAACAATTAGATAATTGTGAGCGATGTGACAAATTTCAAA
Source organism: Casuarina equisetifolia (assembly GCA_028551475.1). Lineage (NCBI taxonomy): Eukaryota > Viridiplantae > Streptophyta > Magnoliopsida > Fagales > Casuarinaceae > Casuarina > Casuarina equisetifolia. The sequence goes on from CM052354.1 coordinate 17,128,115, forward strand.
GCATGCATCTGTAGTACAACGAAGTCGATTTGACATAAGCCGCTTCTAGAAAGGAAAGTGACATTAGAGCTGAAAAATAAAAGGATTGACATTGTCTTCTTCAGCAGAGCTTGAAAGACAGTAAAACTTTAGTATCGATCAATAACCGACAGTAATCGGTGTTCAAATTACCTCATCTCTTTTACATTTTTCCTTTTTTCCAAAAAAAAAAAAAAACGTCTAATGATGATGAGGGTCAGGTCCGCCGGGGCTTAGTCGATCAGGCAGAGAAAATCCTCCAACCATTTGCTGTCTCCGTATGCTTTCCTTCAACGCTTCCCTCGCACTCGTCTTGAATGACGGGGACGTCTCTTCCGAAAATGGGCCAGGAGATCGTGCTTCCTTGAAGGAAAACGAGAGCAAAACAAGGACAAGGCATAAACAGAACCTCCAGTCTGTCATTGTAGTTTTATGGGTTGCATATACTGTCATCAGTGCTGGGACTCGGAGCTGGTAGAAGCATTTATATAGACCTCCCTCAGCCACTTTCTTATATTAAACGCCACCACTTTCTTGTTGAATAATCCGAAAGTGCTTCACGTGGGACCGAAATCGCAATCAGCCACTCGGTCATTGATGATGAGTGGATTGTACATCCGCACACAAACTTGTAGTGGACATTCTTCAGCCGACTCTTAAACCTTTTGTTTAATTTTTTCTTCATATTTGACCTTAAACGGATTGTATTGTCAACCAATGCACTGATGACAAAGGCCCTTTTCTTTGTATAGCACCACCATGTGTCTGCATCTACCTCCCAATTTGGCTTTCGGAAGGAGAATGACATTCATTGCACCAGCCTCTTATCCAAACGAGTAAACTTGAAAGAGAAGAAACAAAGATACCGCAGGTCCAACGAAAACGAAAAGCATACTTTTTGTCTACTCATTTTTTTCCATGGCTTGTAAACGACAGTATGTGAAAGAAGTATTTGGCGCCAAGTCATCATATTTGGCCTTATGCATTTTACTTTTCCTGGAAAGCCAAACATTGGCGTGGCAATGAACATTCATTCTGGAGGGTCGCTATCAGGTGACGGCTTTGTTCTCTTTCCGATCTGTATTCCAAAGTTTAGGTCCTTTTTCGTTAGCTTTCCGCTTCTAATTTTCTATAACCGCATAGTCAATCTTACTCGCTTACTCGCTTACTCGTGCTGTATCTGTCTCATTCTTCTGGGGATCCTTGAAAGGGCCAAATGGGCATCGATTTTTAGGTAAACACGTAAGTCGTTCGTGTCGTGTTCTACGAAATATAATGTTTACAAAACATCTGGCACCATTCGTATAAGAATAAAGGTCCAATCAAACCTTCTCTGCGGTTAATATCTAGAAAATTGAAATCCATCCATGCTGAATTTTGCTGGTAAGAGACTCTTGAACAAGTGGGAGGGGCATACCTCTCCAATTACAAAACCTCCTATTTGTCCCACCTTAGTATAATGAAACCTCAATAAAAATTGGATGCAAAGACCAGAGACTTGCTCACTACCCATTTATTTTTAGGTAAACTCACTACTGACATAAAGAAAACACCGCTAAGAGCACCAGACCCACAAAATCCTTACAGTCTTTATGATAATTTACAGTGATGTGGTGACTACGTTATCCTGAATCTTACCTACCGGACAAAACTAGGAATTGAATCATCTCGAATCTTACCTGCGAGGGATGTGACTGCTGCCTACCGTCTAATGCGGAAAAGGAGAGAATTATTTTTGACTCGACTCCAAGTTGCCTCCCTCTCTCTTTATCATCGTCAAACAAAGTGCGGAAGCCCAGGAAGTTCGTATAATCCGTCTGCAGCTAGTACACAGTGAGGAAAGAAGAATAAGACAACCATTTTGCTACGCCTGAAGGATTTGTCTGTTTATTCACGAATCCAATTGTAGATACAACGGAGAAGAATGGCTTGTGCACAAGAGAATACAAATGGAAATAATCCTATGCAGCCGTTCACATGTTAACATAAGAAAACAAGTAAAATCCTACAGGTATCCAAATATTCCCCCTCTTAGAACACAGCTACCAGATTCCATTAGTAGACATAGCAAGATACTTAGCATTATGAAGCGAAAACCAATGTTGTAGCAATAGAATACACTTATAGCCATCCGCTCAAGTGTAGAGAAAGAGAAAGAGTGTTAAATTCGTGTATATTGCACGGATTGTAGAAGAAGATAGTGTTAGAGTAGATGAAGTTAGTGTGTGACTGAGGACAAATTGACAAGTGAAGAACTGATGTTTGGTGTTACGGATGAGGAGCAGTGGGTGCTGACCAAGTATCCATGACAAGAAAAACCCAGCCGCAGAGAGGCCATGCTGTCACTGCATACGCCAATGCTGGTTTGGAACCTCGACTTTTGATAACATATGAAGGTTGACGGACATTCGAACGTTAAGGGAGACGAAGGCTTCCATTTAAGCAACCTTCAGATGTTGACAAAGCATGGTAGATGGCATGGCCGAACATTCCTTGTATTTTGTGACGTACAACTTGCAATCAGTAAACAAGTACTTGTGGTTACCGTGCAGTAGTTAGGGGCGGTAGGAGTTGTATAAGTAGCAAGGGTCAAGAACGTGTAAGGATCATCTTTTGAGCTGTCAAGTAATCTGAGGTCATTTTCCCTCCGGGAAAGCATTTCTCTTCTGTTAGACAAGACCTCACGTCAGTCTAGTGGCAACGTCATTGTAGCTAGACTAGACTCATAGACTAGGGCTACACTTGTAATTTCCTACTTTCCTATACTATACGTGTATTCTTTGTACAGATTTTCAGTGAGAACGAAACACATTTTACAGAGCTTCTCTTTCATCTCTACTCTCCGCACTTTAACTTGGTATCAAGCTCCAGTTAGGTGAAAGCCCCTCGTTCCTGGTCCTCCATTCTTCTCTTCTTCTTTTCTCCTTTCTCCCTCACATAATCGTTCTCCACTTCCATTTTGGGCCAACCACTCTGAGCTTGCTCTCTTTTTTTAGCCTAACCCACCATGTCACCTCATCCAACACAGGACCCGACTCCTCTCATTGGGTCACCAACCTAAATGTCCCTCCAATTGCCACCACTATTAGCCCTACCCTACTTTCTTCCCTTTCTCTCCTTGAACACCTCAACGGCAACAATTATATTATCTAGAAAACAATGCTCAAGCTTTTTCTTGATGCTGCTCAACTCCTATCTATTGTTGAAGGAATTGAACTTGAACACCTTACCCACTTACTTACACCCATTCTTGCTCCCACTGCCCTGGCCAAGTCTCATCCATAAGGGCTCTGACTTGAGTTCCTAACCCAACCCATGCCCATTGGCGGATTTGTGATCACATAGCCCAAGTCTCCTTCATCGCCCCAATCGTGGCTCAACTCACCACCTTTTGGTCATTGGTGGCCATCTGGCGGCACCTTGCAACCATATTTGCTCAATAGTCCATCGCACGCGTTGCCTCTCTCTGCCTTGATCTACAAAACATGTGGCAGGGCTATTACATCGTGGTGGAGTACCTTCAGCAAGTAACTCATAGTTACTAGTTGGTCCTCATTGGTGAGCCCCTTAACAATAGTGAGTACCACACTCACATATTTCGTGGTTTAGGGCCTAAGTACCACTTGCTCACTATCGTTATTTCAATGACCTCTCAAGTCACCCCAATGTCTTGAGAATACCTAAATGGCCTTCTCTTCTCCCATGAGGTGATGGTTGACGTCAACAGTTGTAATATGCCTGGTGCATCGCCTCCTACAGTGTTCATGGCTTAAAATGAGTTTCCTACTACCCCTTTCAATCGGGCCCCTTTGGCAATGAATGGGTTGACACATGCTGCCCCACAAGCCTCCTTGCTCCCTCTCCTACCAAGCCCCATTGTTCCCACGGCCAACCATTTTTTGGCTCTAAAGGCCATGGATGATGGTGCATGCCATTTTGTCATATATGCCATTGTCGTGGCCATTATGTCATCACTTGTCATGAGTGCTATAATGTGCAATTTATGGCCTCCCCAGCCCAACCCACTTTTCTACCTTCCCCCTTGGCCCATTACACCCAAGCCTCATATATTTCTCCAACCCCTTTCTCCCTTCCACCTTATTCCCCTCAAGCCCACATAAGTTCTCTCCCTCCCTTTCACCCACCCTCCACCCTTGCTGCCTATTCTTGGTTTTTCGACTCTAGTGTTACTCATCATGTCACTGACAACATAGCCCACCTCACCATTATTGTCCACATCATCTCCCAGTAGTTAACTATTGGTCATGGGGTTTCTCTTCCCATCGTCATATTGGTACCCTTCAGTCTCCTTTTCCTCCCTTGATTCGTTTAACTAATGTTTTAGTTGTTCTTAGCATCATTAAAAATTTATTGTTTGTTTTCCATTTTGCCCTTGATAATCACTATGTCTTTCTTTTTTAGAACACCTACTTCATTGCTTGGTCTTTGTATACCGGCCAGATCCTACTCAATGGCACCTTATGATTGTGGCTTATACCATATTTTATTGTTTAGCACGACTTTAACTCCTTCGACACTTTCTTTCTCCTCCTTTAATTCTTTCACTTTGTGGCATCACCAACTTGGCCATGCCCCATCTAATGTTGTTGTTTGTCTTTTGTCCTTCACGAATACTCTTTTTACACACACTTCTTTCCCTTTATGTACAACATGTGCTCTTAGTAATAGTCATTGCCATTCCCACCCCTCAACTCAATCTCGAGCTTCCTAACCCCTTGAACTAGTTCATTTTGATGTATGGGACCCCACACTTGTAATTTCGAACCATGATTATAAATATTTTGTTTGTTTCATTGATGATCACTCTTGTTTTACTTGGTTTTATCATTTCACCTTTCATGACTAGTTTCCTTCCATCTTTTGTGCTTTTTACTCTTTTCAAACTTAATTCTCTTATCATTTATATGCTATTTAGTGTGATGGTACTCTCAAGTTCCTTTCCTTAAATATTCGTACTTACCTTTCCATTCATGGTATTCACTAGTGTGTTTCCTGCTCGTATTCCCTATTTTAGAATGGGATTGTGGAGCTGAAACATCATCATATTGTTGAGATTGGTCTTGTTCTACTCACTCATGTTTCTCTTCCTTTGCACTTTTAGGAATTTTCTTTTGAGGTTGCCTTTGTTTTGATTAACCATCTCCTTACTACCATTCTTGGCCACACCTTTTCATGATAGAATTTTTTCCACTCCTTTCTTTATCTCTTCCAGCTTTAAGTCTTTGGTTATGCCACCTTCCTGTACCTGTGGCCATATGCTTCTCACAAGGGTCCTCACTCTCATTCTTTCATTTTCATGGGTTACCTTTCTAGTTACCATGGCTATCATTGTTGTTGTCCTAATACTCATCATTTTTATGTCACTATTGATGCTCTTTTTGATGAGACCATCTTCCCTTACTCTTAGCCTACCTTTCCCATCCCTTCTTCCTTTTCCCCTGCCCCTATTAACCTTCCCTTACCTTCTCAACCTTCCTCCCCTATCCTTCATTCTCCCTTTCCTTCCCCTTCCCTACCTCCTTCCCCCACTCTAACTCCCTTTCCCCTACCCCTTGCCATCCTATGGTCACTTATCTCAAGGATGGTGCCATGACCTACCATATCCTGACTCGTAACCATACCTTTGCCTTAAGCTTTACTACCTATCCTTATGTGGAACCCATTACCTTTCCCAAGCTGTCAAGGATCCTTATTGGCAATCTGCCATGTCAACCAAGTATTTTTCACTTCTTCAAAATGGTACATGGGATCTTGTTCCTTTCCCCTCTAATGCTCACCTTATTGGCTGTAAGTGAGTTTATAAGGCTAAACTTTGTTTAGATGGTTCTTTAGAGCATTACAAAGCTCTCCTTGTGGCGAAGGGGTTTCACTAACAGCCTGGTTCTTGACTATACAAAGACCTTTAGTCTAGTAGCTAAACCGGTCACCATTTACACTGTTGTTGTGGTGGCATATTCTTATGGCTGGGATCTTTGGCAACTCGATGTCTCTAATGCCTTTCTTCATAGGTCCCTTTATAAGAACATATTTATGCTTCAACCTTCTAGTTTTTTGGATTCTTCTCGGCTCCATCATGTGTACCATCTTCGTTGCTTTTTATATGGTCTCAAGCAAGCTCCTCGTGCTTGGTACTAGCGATTAAGTACTTTTCTCACCTCCTTGGGTTTCTATATCTTAGTAGTTGACACTTGTCTTTTTTTGTTGCACACTCCTCAATATAGCATTATTTTGCTAGTCTATGTTGATGATATTCTATTGATTAGGTCTCTTCAGGCCTTATTCTCTTCTCTTCTTATAGTTTTGTAGCTGGAGTTTGCTATTAAGGATCTTAGCCCGCTTTATTTCTTCATCACGCTAAGTTTACTCATGACATTCTGTCTCGTGTGCGGATGGTTGAGGGTCGTGCTATATTGACTCCTTGCACTGTGACTAATAATCCTCTCAGTGGGTTGGTGATCCCTTTCCATATCCCTTTCATTACCGAAAAATTGTTGATGCCCTTCAGTATCTCACACTTACTCAGCTAGATATTTCCTATTCTATCAATTCTACATGTTAATTTCTCCATGCTCCCACCATTGCTCACTAGTAGCTAGTTAAATGCATCCTGCATTACTTAGTTGATACTCCATGGTATGGCCTTCATCTCACTCTTAGTGCCTTCATAATGCTTCATGATTTTTTCAATTCTAGTTAGGTGGGTGATTGTGACGATCGTTACTTTATTGGTGGCTTCGATGTCTTTCTTGGCCCTAATCTTATCTCATGGTGCTCTTGTAAACAATGCATTGTAGCCTGCTATAGTACTGAAGCTGAGTATAAATGCTTGGCTGACACCACTGTTGAGGTTATTTGGATCAAATATCTTCTTTGGGATCTTTGCACTTTCCCTCCACATCCTCTTACCTTGTGGTGTGATAATCTATCAATTATTTATTTGACTATGAATCTTGTTTTTCATGCTTGCACCCAAAATATCAAGGTTGACTACCGTTTTATTTGAGAGTACTATTTGTGTGGCTAGCTTTTCCTTCATTCACTTCATCTCCTTTGTCAATTAGCTTATTGATATCCTCACCAAAGGCTTATCCACTACTCGTTTTTGATTGTTGAGATCCAATATGACTGTTATTCCAAAGGGGGATGTTAGACAAGACCTCACGTCAATCTAGTGGAAACGTCACTATAGCTAGACTAAACTCATAGACTAGGGCTACACTTGTAATTTCTTACTTTCCCATACTATACATGTATTCTTTGTACAAATTTTTAATGACAGTGAAACACATTTTACAGAGCTTTTCTTTCATCTCTATTATTTGCAGTTTAAATTCTTTTCTTGTGAATTGTTTACTAATCGAGATAAGGAGTAAAATCATTAAGAGCTATGGTTATGTGAAGACTAGCCTATCTGTAAGTTGGTGAGTAGAATTAAGACGTGCTCACATAACAGATTGTGTTGAAGCCAGCACCGGCTATGGCTAATTCCGATCTCACCAAGTTAGTTATGGAGCTACATGCAGAGATGATTAGGCAATTGGGAAAGATGATGCAAGCTCTCAAGAATCAACTTGCTAATGTAAATTTACAAGTCTATAGCTTGAGAAAATCAAGCTCCTTCAGGCAAGGGGAGTCCTTGAATGTAGGAGGCAACAATAAGTCACTTAGAGGGATTTATAACCTAGGTAGCTATGGAGGAAATGTGGGTACACCTATGTTCATGAAGTTGGGGTTTTTGCATTATGGAGGTGGGGAGGACAAAACTAGGTGGGTGGGTGGTGAAGATCTCCAATTCTTCTCTTAGAACCAAACTCTGGTAAAAGAATGTGTCATGTTTGTATCTTGGAACTTGGAGAGGAATGCCCGCATTTGATACAAGATCCTCGTGGAGCAAAGCCTAAATTGAGAGCTTTTGTGGGAGCAACTAATGGATGGTATGTATCAAATGTACAAGCTATTAAGGTTTGGACTTTGCTTTTGTTGCTTTTTTATCCTTTGTTATTATGCACCCTTTGATTGTCTTCCACATTTCTTTTATTTTTAATTTTTTTGTGCACTAGCTTTGTCTTTTGTCTTTATTTTCCTTCTCACATGCATATGTTTTCCTTGGTTTCCTTCTTTTCTCATGCTATTTTGAGACTTGTTGCATAAACAATAAAAATTTAAATCAATATGAGAAAATTCAAAGGTTGTCTCACAAAAATACATTATTTTTTTTCCTAAAATAATCAAAATAACTTTAAAAATAGTTATTACCTTGACAAATTCAATGTAAAACTTATATGGTCATGGGTGATCTTTGATCTCTAATTATGGCATTTCTACAAATTTTGTTTCAACAACATTAGTTCGTTTCATTTATGACAATATTACATACCTTATCATGAGAGATGCAACAAGTATGAAAGATATTCTCTTGCCACCAACCATCTTCTTTAGTTTGATTCAAGTTCAAACTTCTTTAAATGATTAGGGCTTCCTTTTCATTTGTGTATATGAATTCTTCCTCACCTTTAGTATTGGTTCCATCATATTCTTTTAACATATGTTTTACAACAAGAGTAACAATCTTTTGGTTAAGGCATTTGAAGGCTATATTTATATAGCCTTGACAATTGAAATACCTATAAGAACTTGCATTAAAAGGCTTAGCTTGTTTGGAACTTTCACCATTAGAAAAACTTCTAGATTCCATAGGCTTTATTGGCAGGGGTAGACTTAATAGTTGTTGGACCTCCCTATATTATAGCACTTTTTCTTGACACTATAACTTATAGTTGTTATCATGAACTTCCATTGGTTGCACCACTATAGAGCTAGTCTTTGTACATCATTGAAGGAGTAACATTGTTGTGAATGAACTATATTCCTAATTTTAGTTTGTAAAACCACATAAATATTGAGTTATTATTTGTTCTTCAAGCTCCACCACATCCATTTTAACATAAGGTGTTCAAATTCTATAGTATCTTTAAGAGATAAGTCCATCTATTTTAAACTTTGAAATTTCAACATTAGATTTGTGGCATCAATGCACCTACTCTACTCTGCATTAATCCAATTTCTTCCTCTATTAGTCCTTCAAGAAGCCCCAATTCGATAGTATCAAGAGTAGTGAAAAAAAAAGTAAGAGCTTTTTCTTATTTTAGAAAAAATTATGGGTATCTTTACTATTGATTCAATTGCGACAAGAGCGCATTCGATAGCATCCTCAATATCTAGATCGATTCCTAAGACCCTCTTATGCGCTACGTCCTACTCCTACTGCAGATAGATGCCGACCCGCTTGACTGCTTTCCTGTCTCAACAATAAGATAAGAAAGGAAATCAGTCCCTAAGCTGCCTAATTCCTTATCCTCCGTATAGTCAAGGGCGTATTCTCTGTATTCTCTCCCTCACAGCTCCTTCTCTGTGCGCACCGGTCATTCCTTCACAGTTCAAGCTCCCTTCGACTGCTAACTCTTAGCAATATCCTTTCTTATATACTTGCAGTTCCAAAGAGCCACTATTGGTAAGATAAAAGTTGCATCCTGTAGTTGTCTAGGTGGAACCTTCTTTTAGCTCTATGTATTTTTTCCAAAGTTCTAATTTTCCCACCATAAAATGCATATTTTCTTAGTTTTAAGACACTCAACTTTAACTTTTAATCTTTAGGATAGTCTTTGATAGCAAATGTTCATTTAAATGTATAAAGTTAGTTTGGGAATTTGTCTCTTCATCTCATCCATTTCCATCTTATACCAATCTATTTTGTTCACATCAAGGACTTCAACATAGCAAGCACAACAACAACGACCAACCATTGAACCAAAGCTTTGATAACAAAATTTGAAAATAAACAAAGAAGAGGAAAGTAGTAGATAAAATTATTTTTGAAAACTAAGGATGTAGAATACTCATCACTTTAGAATAAAATGGCAAAACAATCATTACAAACTAAGGATATAGAAAAATCATTACCTTAGAAATCAAAAATAAATAGTCACCACTTTATTGAAACTAATTCTAAAGAGATATAGAGTAAAGACATTCACCGTTATTGGAACAAGTTAAAGAGATACAAAACTTTGAAAGTAAGCCAATGCTTAACCATTACAAACTCAATCTTATAATCTATCTTAGCTATAAGAAAGTATAACTATTTATAGGAGAGATATTCTTATTCTCAAAAGGCTAGTCAAAGAGAAGTAATTATATAGTAAATGATGGCATGAGTTTCCAAGATGGTCAAAGGTAGTAATGGCTTTTAGTTGTCCAAGGGATGGATGCCTTGAAAATTGATTCTAGTTAAAGTTGATAGACTCAACTCCCCATGTAGATCATTTATGAGGATATAGGCTTGGGCTATATCCCATATTTCAATTGGACCAAATGGGAATGACTCTTGGGCTTGCACTATTTTAATTAGTTTGGGCTGATCCGGAGTTGACTAGATCAAGATGGGTTAGTGAGCACAATATTCATCACTTCATAGTAGGATTTTGCATCTTCCTAAGCTATATCTCATTTCCTAGTTTTTTTTTGTGTGAACAACACATAGCAGTATGCTTAACCATTGAAGTTAAGTTTAAATGTCTTGTTGATATTGCTATCAACTCATTTGGATAAAAGCTGTCACTCTTGATTTATTTGCTACTCAGCCTTAGCCTCAGCCTTTAACCTTTTGCTATGATAATCTTTTTCCATTGCATCTTGTAGCCAACCTAGTGTTTCAAGATTGATTACCACTTCATTTGGAAATGTGTGGCATGTGAACAACTCCACATTTATTTCATCACCTCTATTGATTAGCCTACTAGTGTTTTGCTAGAGATATCTCTTCCAACTACTTTAAAATCTTATAGTCTAAGTTCATGGTCCATCGAACCCCATCAACTTGTGGGAAGGTATTAGTGGATCCAAATTATCCACACCATGTCACGCTTCTAGGTCATCAGTGCCATTTAAACACCTAAATGTATGCCACATCGACATTCAGAAGCCCTAGGACGACATGAACCTTAGTGTACCTTGCATACTTCACCTTCTTGAAAGAAACTCCCAAACAGAGATCGGTGGCGCACTTCACTGAATCTGTTGCGGGAGCAAATCATTCAATCAAGGACTTTGGTTTGGAAAGCAGTTATAATAGTCCTCATGCGACCTATGCAACCCTTCCTTTTGAGTTGCTAGCTACGGATCCCCTTCCAAGATGAACAAAAAAATCATTGAACATCTACTTACTAAATGTCCTATGGGTAGCAATATTCAAATCATTTTGGATACGGAAAGAAGTCGTGCAATGCCTACGTTGAGTCATTCAGCCTCTATCTTCTCGCATTGAACAAACTGCTCATTGTCTATAGAAACAATTGAACACCATGATTTCTAGTGATGACTTTGGAAAGGAACTTAATGGTGATTTCAGCATTTCCTTCTTTTGAATTCTTTTAACTAACTCTACATAGATAGAAGAAACCTATAAAGTGGGATTTGCTTCTTCCATTTAGTTGTTCAATTACCTGTTCATAGTTTTATTTTATTGGCCAGACTTTTATTTAAGTCTTCGACCATCAACTTCTACTCCCCTTAGGACTTCCTCTCGATTTCCATGGCAAAAGTTGTGTTCTCAACATCATAATACTATAATTTGCCTTAACTGTACATTGAGTTACCCATGTCATGGATAAATGGTTCTTGCTTTCTGACTTTCTAGTAATAAGCAAAGTGCCTCCCTGACTCCCTTTGTCATGATCTTCATTTTGATGTCGGATGCAACTAACTGTATCATTCTAACGATCCAAAAAACTACCTTGTCCAATGGTTGCCTAGCTCTTTTGGGCATTTCACTAATTATCCACTTCTCTAAGAGCCAAGTAAAGGCTACCGATCAATTAAAAATAATCTTTAAGGTTATTTTCCTATTAGCTAAAATTTGGTTTAAGATGTTCTCGAAAGCACTACTAGGCATCTCCTTCTTGTGAAAAGACCTGGTTTTCTCAAATAGTATTCATTCTTCCCCTAATGCAAACATGGAGCTTGGGCAAAGAAAAAAGAACAAGAAAAGAAAAATACATGTTGGGAAAAATGGGATTGTGCTGCAAATAGAAAAACAAAAGGAATGCAAGAGTTTTAATGGCTTACGAAAAAGTTTTCTTTACATCCACAAAGTAATAGTTCATAGTTTTTTTATTTTCTTTTTTCTATCTCGTCGTTTCCTCACTTTAACTGCTTTTCAAAGTCTCTATGATGATTCAGCAAAATTATATTGATACTTAAGGTATCTCTAAACTTCATATTTATAGGTAGTAGAAGCATCATTAGTCCATTGAAAAACTAAATTAAAGGCATATATATTAATAAAGTCTTCCAAGCTAAGATACATATTTCTGTTGATAATATTTTATATATGTGCTAAGAATAGAAAATTGGCATACGCTTAGATAAGAGAACGGAGTTATCCTTTGAATAGCATACTAGGAAAAGTAAATATTTTACAAAACACAACCAATCGTTAGTGTGACTGGTAAACCATAGGAAGCCCACTTGTTGGTGGCAGCAAGCAAATTCTCGTCCACTTATTCCTTATAAAAATGCTGCATTTTGTGCTACCTTTCAATAACATTATTGAAATTATATTGCATCAGTACTATAAAAATAATTTTTGAAAAGCAGCATTAGTCCACTGAAAAACCAAATTAAGGGCATATATATTAATAAAGTCTTCCAAGCTAAGATAAATATTTCTGTTGACAATATTTTATATATATGCTAAGAATAGAAAATTGGCATACGCTTAGATAAGAGAATAGAGGTTATCCTTTGAATAGCATATTGGGAAAAGTAAATATTTTACAAAACACAACCCGTCGTTAGTGTCACTTGTAGACCATAGGGAGCCCACTAGTTGGTGGCAGCAAGCAAATTATCATCCACTTATTCCTTACAAAAATGCTGCATTTTATGCTTATTTCAATAACATTATTGTACTGGGTTTCAACTCACATTAGTGTAGTACTGTACTGTTTTTTGCTATGAGCAAGTTAATAGAATAGTAAGCAAAGCAAGATGTGCATCACATCAAAGTTTCTTGTAATCACTAAACTACTTCGGCAGTGTCAAATGCTTATATTTAAGCGCCGTCTACATAACTGCAGATAAGTTGCAGCGTTAATAAAGGCAAATAATTTAGAAACGGCGGCCTTGAATGGTCAAATGCAGTAGAGTAAGAATAAGAGATTGATTGGCTCAGCTGGATTATTGACATATCAATCTTGTCTGCTTTAGTTGTTTGTCAAGCCATATATGGCTGGGTTGGCCCGCTTGTAAAGTGCGTTTTTCTAAAATAACCTCAAAAGAACGAAGGAGGACTACATATTATATATCGCCGTTGTTCCGAAAGGTACTTTTGCTTTGTGGCGGTTTTCAGAATGTACTTCGTGGCACAATAACGTTTAAAGGGCAAAACAAGGAGTTGAATAAGGGATAATCGTGGCTGTAAACCACATTCTTTCCGTTGTCGCTTTTGCACAATTTGAAGATTGGACTGTGGGCATTTGATGTTAGCACACAATTTGAAGATTGGACTTGGAATTTTCTTTATCTGTTTCAATTCTTGAAATCAAATAATATTTAATGTAATTTCAGCTTCCCCTAGGTATAATTATATATTTTAAATATTAAACTTGTTGGATTTCATTTATTGACACGTATTTGAACTTAAACGTAAAGGAGTCTTAAGTTTTCATTTTATAAATAAGACAATATTCACTGTGTTTAAATCTATAAACGTGGTCATTTCTCTTTGGCTATGATCTCTGTATTCTTAGACCTTGCATGTTGCCCCAACAGAAACCACGGCCATCAATCCCTGCTTCGATGCCTAAGCCCAAAGTTGGCATCATCCGCTATCCCAGCTTGCACTTGGTTGTGGATATCATCAACTCTCGCTCAATACAAAAAGCATGAAGAGCATGTCCGACAGATATTCGGTAGAGAAACTTCAGAATGTATTCTCAGCACTACCTCCTCTGATGCGTCAGAGGAGGCTTTAGTTTGTATTTGTTAAAAACAAAAAAATTATCTCAAAAAAAGAAAAGAAAAGAAAAGAAAAGAAATCTTTACTGTCAAATCCTAAAATGTAATATTTACATTCCTGAAATGGTATTTTGGATTTTTCTTTTCATATCTCTCGTTTGGATTGTCTATTCTTTTTTAATTTTCTCATAACATAATTTTTGATACTTCATCTTCCGTAATTAATTTCTCAACATTATATTTAAATATTTTTTTAATCCATATTGAACTTCCAACAAGAGCAATAACTCTGAATGTTGACAGTAAAAAGAATATAAAAAAAAATTTCTAGATGAATTTGATTAATCTTAATTGAGAATGTAGAAGTTAGGCGAAATCAAAGAACGGTGTGTAAACTAGAAACGTTTTCTCAGTCTTACGGGTAAAGGAAGCAGAGGTAAGAATATCAAAGCTAAAAACTTCTAGCAGGCCTTTCTCTAATCCTTTCCATTTAACAAAATGTTGGGATCAGAATCCCATTTTATCACACTAACTAATTCAGATGCATGCGGGGATTAGGTCATGGTGTAATTTAGACGTAGAAAGCAACACATGTGCAAACATTGTAAGACCGCTTCCGTTGATGAATGAATTGATTTACAAACCCAATGAACAAGAACTGGGAGGATCAGTCCAGTTGAAACTCGAAGCAAGACCGATGTAGTAGACTTGCTGAACTAAACTAAAAACTAGTACACGGTGTACAAGTGTTTAGTCATCCTTTATATATATTTACATCATATAAACACATGTTAGAACAAACTCGCTTTCCACCCGTTAAAGACAAGCTCCTGAGCGGGGACAGAGAATCAAGAAAGTGTAGGCTGATTTAGTGAGCTGGCCGAACATTTTCTACTTTGCATGTTAAGCTACCATCCATGTCAAAGGAAAAGGAGACCCCTTCCCTATTTAAGCCACACTGTCCTGAAGCAACGGCTATTTTCGATCTACTCCATGCTGACCGTTTGTGGCTTCCCATGCCATCTTAGACTCTCCTCAAGTTGGCAGTTAATAAAAAGTTAAGGACCCTAAGCTTAGAGAGGCAATGATAATGTTGGTTGACACTTAATAGCTTATCAACATATTAGTTGGTTGATCAGGGTTGTTAACATGTGTCATTATAATAGGACCACTATATATCTTCTCACATATTAAGAGATAGTGTATCTTAATGTGCTTAGTGTACTCATAACACACTTGATGTTTTGCCGTCTTCTATGGTGTCTCAATATTACAATAAAGAGTTAAGGGTTGTGGTAACATAATGCATGAGTCTTTGGTTACAGACTTGTTTGATAGGTTAGGAAAGGCTTACTACTTTATAAAGGTAAACTTGTGGTTGGGATACCACTAGGTGAGAATTATGGATGGAGAGGGGTAAAGACCATGTACATGATAAGGTATGGGTCTTTTGAATAGTTAATCATGCCTTTTGGCTTGACAATATGCAAGTAAAATTTTGCATGTCGATAAACAACTTGCATTGTTCATTCTTGGAAAGTTCATGATTTTCTACCTTGATGATATTGTAATCTACAATGACTCATTGGAAGAGCATGTCAAGCACTTGAAAATGTTATTCAAGGTGCTTCAAGAGCATAAGCTTTACCTAAAGGAGAAATGCTCATTTGCCTTAGAAGAAGTGTACATCCTTAACCATGTGATAAAAAACAAGACCTAGTGAATAGATAGTTCCAAGGTAAGGGTGATCTAAAATTGTGGAACCCCTTCAAAGGTCAAAGAGTTAAGATCTTATCTTAGTGAACTACATGCATCATCACATAGTACATGGCGTAAGTAACTCCCCTAATCAAGTTTTTCAAGAAAGGGAAGACTTGGGATTGGACAAAGAATTTCTATGATAATGAAAGCTAGTGTTAGCACTCTTTGATTATTCCAAGCTCTTTAAGATACATTTCAATACTTTTGTTTTTACTATTGGTGGATTGGTGATGTAGGATGGCATTTTATTTCTTTCAGGAATGAAAGCTTAATGATGTTAAGTGTAAGTATACTATTTAAGAGAAAGAGGTGACAATCATAGTTCTTTACTTAAGGGTATGTCATCACTATCTACTTAGCTCTCAATTGCATATTTAGATAGATAAGGTGGCTATGAGCTACTTCCAAACTTAAAAATAGTTGTTACCAAAGCAAATAAGTTGTTAGGACTTTCTTGTTGAGTTTGACTATATAATAGAGTACAAGTTTGGGAAGGTGTTATGGCTAATGCCCTTGGCAAGAAGATTGAGCTTGTTGTCATTAGTCAAGCCATGGAAAGCATGATGCAATTAGGCATGTCCTATAAGCCCATGGAGACACAACTCAAGTAGGTAATGAAAGAAGAAAAGACTAAGCAATTTTGGGCAAAGGACAAATAGATTTACACTAGGAAAGGCATTTGTATGTCCCTTAATGGAAGAACTGCCATAACAAATTAATAAAGGAGTGCCATAACAGTAAATGAGTTAGTGATCCTAGACAAAGAAGGATGTAAGCTTTCCTTGAAACTTTTTACTTTTGGCATGTGGATGAGGTATAGCTATGCGTGAGAACCTATCTAGTGTAAGTACATTATAAAGTATAGCAAAGGCCACTTAAGGGCTTGCTAGAGTCATTGCCTATCTCAAGTTATACATGGGAAAGTGTCTCTATCAACTTCTTCACTAGATTGGTAAAGTTTGAAGGGTGTGGTTTAAATTTGGTGCTTGTCAACTAGCTATCCAAGTAAGCTACATTCATACCCATACTTGTAAAATGTACAATGAAATCATTGCAAGACTTTTCTTTGAACATGTTATGAAGTTTTTAGGGTTTCTACATAGTATAATGAGTGATTTAGATGCTTGATTCATAAGGCCCTTATAGAAAGAGTCATACAAGTTACTACATTTGTAGTTATACTTCTTGTTAAGTTTAGTCCTTAAAGGGATAGGTTGAAGAAAAAGGTGAATAGTTTGTTAAAGTTATACTTGAAATACTTTATGAATGTAAAACCAAAGGGATTGGTTGAAACTAATGGATATAGCTTAAATATCCTATAATCTACAACAAAGTGAATCAATGAACTAGAGCTTCTTCAAGCTAATGATGGGGTAATAGCTACTAGCTTTTCCTAACCTTACAATGAGCCATGCAATAAATAGTCTTAGTGTGTTCAACATGGTAACATTGTAATAGAATATCATAGATATGACATTAAACAAACCCATAAAGGGGATTAAGAGATGGGCAAGAAAGAAAGGATGCCTACTAGAATACAATGGTGTTGAGCAAGTGCTAGTTAAACTACTCCCACTAATGTAAAATTTTTTTAAAGTTATTCAAGGTTGAGTAGTAAGTATGAAGGACTATTCAAGGTGTTGTTAAAAGCTGGGAATGTTGCTTATTATTTAGACCTTTTACCTAACCTTTGAATACATCTAATTTTTCATGTGAGTATGTTGAAACCCATCCATGAGGATGCGAAAACTATTGGATGCAATAAGTCATTGAGGGACATTTTGACAATGATGACCTTTTTTGAGAAAAAGGAAAAAGTAATCTTAGGCTAATCAACTAGTTTAGAAGAAGAGAGTTCCTCTAAGGGTGATAGTACTTGATTCAATGGAATGGATTCCCTAAAAGTGAGGTAACATAAGAGTTAAAGGAAGATATTTGAAAATTCAAAGATCTTCTCAACTATTACTTGGAGTCAATGAGGGCATTGTCAAATTAGGTAGGGGAGAATGTTCTAAACTAGTAATACATGCTTATGATGTAGGTTGGTGAGTGATTAGTTTAGATCTTATGTTCTAGATTGGTAATATGGGTTGATGGATTGGCTAGTGAGTATGAACCTAGCCCATCTAGTTTCCTTGTGTTTTGTCACATAATGTAGTGGCCATTATACCATATTAGTCTCTCTTAAAGATTAGGATACAACTATTTGTTTCTTAGTTTTCTATGCCATTAATGATCTTCCCAACATAATGTAAGCTTTCATTTGTGTACATGAGATATTTTTTCAAATTAAAATTGTAGTAAGCTCTCATTTGAAAACTTCCCTATGGTAGGTAAAAAATGCCTAACTTAGTGGAACCTTTAAGGTGTTTGACTGATCTAAGGGCCGCCACCTAATATGAGCACTTTCGTGCATGTATTAATTGACCATGTTATTATACTAAAAAGGATAAATCAGGTGTTTCCATATTAAGAGTGCTCTTTGTAAGTACACTTCTTTTAAAACTGGAAGCTATTTTACTTTAAAAGTTTAGTACCAGTACAATATCTACCATTCCATTATGTTGTAAGATATATACATATAGGTTTTCATATATTATACCTTGTGAATAAAATAATTTATTATATTCATAAGAAATAGATATAAGTTTTTTATTCAAATGCATTTTTACCTCAATGTCAAACTAATTTCTTACCATATAAAGAAATCATTTATATGCCTCACTATTTCAATTTTAAACTTCATGAGAAATGCCTATATTCCACACAAGTGGTCATCTATTATGGTTGAGAAATACCTTAAACCCTTATAAGTAGGAATTTTATATGGTCCCAAAATATCAATATAAATTAACTCAAACCATTTCTTGTCATCTTCATTGCATAATAGAAAAGGATTGGGAGTTTGCTTTGAAAGATGACAAATTAAACAATGCATCTTATGAGATAATAAAAAATGTTAAATTCATGCATAAACTTATATTTTGAATAAAGCATGTGGTCAAGTTTGTAGTACCATAAATTAATCATAGAGTTATAAAATGACCATTTTAAACTACTAAAAATTATATGATTATATCCAAAAAATATTCTTTAAATGTTAAGCCTAGATATGATATGAGATAATAGAGCTTGCAATATGTGAGCTTATTGTGACTTAGATTATGTCTAATCAACGATGGCTAAGAACTCTCTTATGGATTTTTATGTTTATGGTTAAAAATCTCTTGGTTTCATAGAAGAGTGAAAAGTAATAAATGGTTTTAAGGTCATCCTTAGTGGTGGAATATAAAGTCATGGTTGTGGTATCCTATAAAATTATTTGGTTAGTAGGACT
Organism: Casuarina equisetifolia; assembly: GCA_028551475.1. Lineage (NCBI taxonomy): Eukaryota > Viridiplantae > Streptophyta > Magnoliopsida > Fagales > Casuarinaceae > Casuarina > Casuarina equisetifolia. The sequence goes on from CM052354.1 coordinate 17,147,268, forward strand.
TCTCTATGATTTGCACATTAATGTACCCATTGTATTATGCAATAAGGCTACCATACATTGCAACAAATCCAATCTTTTACAAGTATGTAAAGTACAATGAAGTCAATTGTCATTTCATTCTTGAATGGATCATGAGGGGGTTAATTAAGATCACTTGTGTAGGTACTTTGTACTTTGGAATAAGTAGAAATTTTATTAACCAAAGCATTTGGTGTAGTTTGAAAGGTTTGTTGGATTAGATGATTTAACATGAAAACCATGTAGTTACCACATTGGATGACCTAGATGGGTTTTCAAGATGGGAGCCACATCTTATAAGGCTATAGACCACCTTGCCCATGCAAGGCCCTATTATCCTAAATTGATTTCTAATATTAGCTATAATGATATAAATAGCTACCAAAGGCTATATAAAGCCATTAATGCACAATAAAGCACCAATTAAAGCCATAGCTGATTAAGGAGTGAAGGCTAAATGTTTGGTTACATAAACTCACCATATGCACTAGGTTTTTCTTTTTTCTTTTTTCTTTTTCATTTGGTTAAGGATTATAGAGTAGAATCAAATTGTAACTTGTCATGTGCAAGCAAAGGAAAAACAAAATGATAGTTTCTTAATCGGAAACTAAACCTCATGGCTAGTTGTTGGATTCCAAATCTACACACCCTAATTGGGTAATATTTATAGTAATTAAGCCTTTTAAAAATTAACAAATTGCATAACATGATTATAATCCAATCTAACAACCTTAACAATTATATCTACATCTCTTGTTATGTTTCCTTTTGGTTAGCTTTCCCATTGAACTTTGACTTGGTTTACTTGATTTATGGCTTTTGATTTGGTGTGAATGACCAGCTCCCCTCTTTAATAGAAACCTTGCTTTTAAGGTTTGAGTCAAAAGAGGTTTAACCCATGAAAGCATCCTAATAACTAAGATATTAATACTAAACTAGGACTAACAAAGGACTTATATAAAAAGGCCTTGGAAACAAAACAACCTAATCTACACTAGAGAAATTGGTGGCTAGAAAGATTTTCTAATGGCCAATCACAGAGGGTAAAAGGATAGCTTAGTGTTTAGAATGTTAGAAAAATCAAGCAACTCTCCTTTTGAGTATTCCTAGTTCTAGTTGAGGCATCTCAACATTGGATTTATGCCTATCAAATTTGTGTAGGCTTTGGCCTCCTCAACTTAGGACAACCTAGTTGTTGTCAATGACTTCTTTGGTAGTCGATTTACATTTCACATTTCACATTAATGATTTCAAACCTATCGAATATTACTTGGGTATCAATATTGCATGCTTAGAATAGGGAATCTATCTCAACCAGTATAATTTTGTCCTAGAAATTATTTCTAGAGCTAGTCTATCAAGTTGCAAATCAACAGTCATTCATTTTGAGTAAAACTTAAGTCTCACAACTTCTAAATATGATGTAAGGGTATCACCATTGGAAAAAGGCCCCTTACTCAAAGACCTTTCTAGCGATGAGTGTTTACTTGAGAAGTTCATTTACCTCACCATGATGAGACCAAACATTTGCTATTCTATACGAATCCTCAGCCAATTCATGCATGCCTTAAAATAGTCACATATGAATGTAGCTTTGAAGGTTGTAAAATATTTAAAGGGATGTCTAGGACTTGGAATTCTTTTATTTAAAAATTGCAACATAGAGATGATAGCATATTGCAACACTAACTGCACTAAATGTCTTAGAAGCCAACAATCAATGATAGGTTTTTATGTCAAATTGAGAAATTCTTTCCTATCTTGGAAAACAAAGAAGCAATCAACAATCTCCCTATCATCTAGTAAAGTGGAATATCAAACCGCGGCAAAAACTACTTGTGAAATTATTTGGCTGAAAGAACTACTACAAGATCTTAAGGTTTGGATAAAAGGCCCCACCCTACTATTTTGTGACAACAATGTAGCCTAAAGCTTATGGTAAATCCTATAGTTCATGAAAGGGTAAAACATATTAAAGTAGATTGCCATTTTACAAGGGATAAGATTTAGGAGGGAGTTATTAAGACAAAGGAGATAAGAATTACTAAACAGCCTGCATACATCTTCATTAAAGCTCTTTGCCAACAACAACACATATATCTAATAAATAAGTTTGGCATATTTAATGATTAAAAGTGGACAAAACAGTGAGCTTGAGGGAGAGTGTTGGAGATACATATGTATATTTGGTATTATATTTCTTGATATGGTCCATTATTCTTTTTATATAATGTATGTTATTTGGGAAATTATCATTGTGAATAGTAAAAGCATATTCCATTTATTTCTTTGTATGTTTTCCAATGTGGTTAGTCCTTATGTTGTAAATGGATAAACTCTATATATCTTTTCTTCAAGAAAGCAATATACCAAAGTTCCCAAGTTCTATGTCTTTCTTCATTAGGTTGTCTTTCTTTAACATAAGAAAAGACCATAATGAAGAATATACAAAGAAATAAATAGAATATACTCTAACTATACACAAAGATAGTTTTCTAAATAACCTACACCATATGGAAAGAATAATGGACCATATTAGGAAATATAATATCAAATATACACATGTATCTTCAATGTTGAAAATGAGTGTTGTCCCACATTAGAAGTGAGAAGATGGACTTATGGTCTTATAAGTAATGGAAATTTTCTACCTAATGCTTTAAGGTTTTGGAGCAGACCCTCACATTCTAATATGGGAGGAAAAGCCCAGGTTGTAAAGGTGTTAGTGTTGATGAGTGGGGAGGCAAGAAGACATAATTCTAGCCACCAAACCCCATGAGGTAAAGTGGGTCACCCGATTTAGGGCAACTAGTGGTGGTAGCAGTGGAAAGGGGCAAAAAAATTGGGTAAAGATTGTGCCCTAAGCTTGATTGACATGGAAAACTCAAAAAGGTTGTTGGGTTTGGTTGGGAGTGGGTTGGGTGGGTGATGGGCCTATAGGGGCGGTGCCGACCAAGAAAGGGTGTTGGGAGGAGCCTGTAGTGGGAAAAAAAATTGGATAAAAAATTTGTGGGTATACAAAAAAAAAAATTAAAGAACAAGAGCAAAAGCTATAGCTAGGGAAAAAATGGCTTAAGATACCATGTCACAAAATGATAATGAAGAAAGACATAGAACTTGGGAACTTCCATGTATTGTTTTCTTGAAAAAAAAGCTATATAGAGGTTGTCCTTTTATAACATAAGGATTGATCATAAAAGAAAATATATAGAGAAATAAATAGAAAATACTCTTACAATACACAATGATAATTTCCCAAATAACCTATGCCGTATAGAAAGAATAATGGACCATATTAGGAAATATAATACCAAACATATACACGTATCTCTAATAGTTAGTACAAGATTTGAGAGTATTCTTTTCAATCTGTGTGTGTACTTCTTATCAACTTACATGTTTGCTTGAAAAGTCAAAGCAAATTTCACCCTCTAGAGGAACGTAGAAGAACAGGACAGATAAGGGACCAATAAGATTGACTATGCCGTTATAAAAGATTAGAAGCGGAAAGCAAACGAAAAAGGATTTGAACTTTGGAAATACTACTTGGAACGAGAACTAGCACGATCACCTAACAACGACCCTCCAATATGAACGTTCATTGGCTTTCCAGGAAAGGTAAACGCATAAGGCCAAATATGATGAGTTGGAGAAAACTCTATTTCCAAATATATAGTTGACAAGTCATGGAAGACACTGAAAAGTAGATAAAAGTATGCATTCATTTTCATTGAACCCGTGGTATCTTTGTTACTTTTCTTTCAAGTTAACTCGCTTGGATAAGTGGTTGGTGCAATTAATGTCATTCTCTTTCCGAAAGCAAAAATTGGGAGGTAGATATAGACACATGGAGGCAGTATTCAAAGAAAGAGGCCTCTGTGATCAGTTTATTGGTTGACTATATAATCCCGTTAAGGTCAAATACGAACAAAAGAGTGGGACAAAAAGGTCTTAGAGTTGGCTGAAGAATGTCCACTACACACTTTTTTGTGCGAACGTACAATCCACTCTTCATCAATGACCGAGTGCTTGCTAGCCTTTAGGTCCCACTGGAAGCACTTCCGGATTATAGAAAAAGTAAGTGGCAGCATTTAATGTCAGAGAGTCGTTGAGGTAGATCTATATAAATGCTGCTCCCAACTCCGAGTCCCAGCACCGATGACAATATATGAAACGCATAAAACTACAATGGCACACTTCAAGCTATGGTTATGCCTTGTCCTTGTTTTGCTCTCGTTTTCTAGCATGGAGGCACGATCTCCTCCCCCATTTTCTAAGGAGACGTCCCAGTCATTTGTGAAAAGTGCTAGAGAAGCGTTGAAGCAAGGCATACGGAGACGGCAAATGATTGATAGACTTTCTCTGCCTGATCGATTAAGCCAAGGAGGACCTGACCCTCATCATCACTAGTCTGAAGGAAGGCATACGGAGACGGCAAATGATTGATGGACTTTCTCTGCCTGATCGATTAAGCCCAGGAGGATCTGACCCTCATCATCACTAGTCTATGTTTTAGCACAGGAGAATAAACTGTCTTTTTATTTCTCTGTTCTGCTCTAAATGTTGTTTTCTATGTTCTGATTAGGGATTTGAACACCATACTCCAGGATCAACTATCCGTGACTTTATCACTAGGATGCCAGCTTGAGTTCCAATGTCGCTTTTCTTTACTAGAAGTTTTATATCAAAGCGATCTTCTTCGTACTTTAGATGCATGTTTTGAAATTTGTCACATCGCTCATACTTATCTAATTGTTCACAAACGATGATTTCCTTTAACCGAAAAGGACTTAACAGCGTAGGTTGTTTGGGAATATTTTATTAATTTCCTTTTTCATACTGAAGGAGAGAAAGTAAAAGTGGAATGATTTAACAATAAACAAATTAGTGTTGTTTTATAAAACAGTAGGATCGTGCGTGCGACATTGAAGTAATTCAATAGCTTATCTCAACATAGCAATCCCATTATGGCAGCTTCATTACAGAAAAGATTGAGAACGTGGAGAATACGACATATTCTCTTAATTTTTTATTATTATATTATCTCTAAGGTTCTGTAGTTGGACTACGAACAAGCAAAATGAGCAAGAATAATGGTTACATACAACTTCCATGCCTGCTACCAAATCAGCAATAGCTAGTGCAATCTTAATTGGAAACTCGGTTGCATTCTCTCATTGTCCTTATTTTGAGCCCTATCTCTTTGTTATTCGTGTAGATTAGTATCCAACTACATGATTGTGGTGCTCTCAATCTCATGCAAGACTATTGAAAGGAGAAAAGGGAAAAGAAAAACGCCAAGGTAGGGTTAATGGCAAGTACAAGCACTAGCGCCTTGGTCTTATTGCTTAAAAAATGGATGCACCATTTAATTGTTGCAAAAATACTATCGGGTGAAACATAAAAGCCACAAATCAAGCAAAATAATGCACAAAAGATACTAGATTTAAGATGGTTTAGACTAATTTGTCCTACATCTATTGTTAAGGGCACAACTACCAATACCTTATGCTTTTTTTAAGTTTCTCCAAAAAGTGTATATAGATGTATTTTAGAAGAGTTACACATAACTTACACATGGTTATTCTCAGCACTCCTAGTAACTCTATAGATTTCATATCTTGGGTGCTATACTGGCCCATGGTATTCATGTTGTGCCTACATTTCATTGATTTCTCCTAGTTGGAACCTACAACATAAAGTAGTGTACCTCTTGCTATCACTACTCTCTCTTAGTTGAAACCTAAAACACAAAGCAATGCACCCCTGGCTACCATTCTCATGGTGTTGCACAATCCTCCTAAGAGTTACATAAGACCCTTATAAACTTAAGAAGAAGAAATCACTAAAATGTTAGATTGCAATCTACCCCTCATTGATTGTTACAAATTCCTAACAATATTCACATTTAAACAACCATTGCAACAATCCTCCAATTTAGGTGATCCTATACGTACATGACTTTAATCTTCAAGCCTTACGGTGAAACAAATCTTTACATTGATCTATCATCCTAACTAGCATGTTAACTACACCAAGAACAGATACTTAACTAGTTATCATGTTAACTACAATGGGAAATATGGATCTATCCTAGCTTTTTAAGTTTTTCTTCCATATTTATTCCAATGAAGAGATACCTAACTAACAATGCAACATTCTAGAATAATCCATTGAATTCTTTAATCCAACTCCTCATTGAATCTTTGCAAACCTATATAAAGTCTATGGCCATCATAATCACAACTATAACATTGGTTCTATAGTTGATAACTGTCCCACTAATTACAGCTAATCCAATATTAGTCATTCAATCAACTATGAAGATAATTGGTAGTACTCTTACCATTAGTGAAGTTCTTGCCAAGTGAAAATCTATAACTTATTGTAGAGAAAATTTTACATAGAAGTTCACTTATTAATCATGTTTACTTCATAGGCAATATCTGACCTTATACATGCCTTTTCTTAAGTTTTCATCACTAGTGCAACCTTGATAGTCTGTAATCATATCCATTTTCCAACAAGTTGAAATGTTGATCAAGAGCATGAGTGATAGGCATCTAGCCTTTAATAGATAGACTCTCTTTTAGTTTACCTTTTCAATTCAATTATGTTGATGGAATCCCATAGCACTTTATCTTGAGTATTTCACTCTACATTTAGATCATGCTACTCCTAGGTCTTTCATGGCAAGTTCTACCATAAGCTCCATCAACAACTTCTCTAAGAACCCTTGCAAGATCTAACAACCAATGTTGTAGTTAACAAACTAGAAAAGTAAACTTATACTTAAGGAAGTTATCCTAAAGTAAATAAAATTGTTTGTTGCTTAAGTACATTAAAAACTATATCTTCTTTTAACTTCAAATCCCAAAGGCTGATATATTACAACATAAATCACCACTAAAGCTTAATGTCACCCATATCAAAGTCTTTATGATCACTAATGAGATTGTAACATCACTTTGTAACTATCCACATCATATGATCCATCATTTGATAGTAGGTGGCATTATCTAACAATAGGTTTTCACACAATCATAGGCTCCCTCTCCTCATAGATTCAAACTAAGGATACCCAACAACCACAAAATGATTGAGATCAATGGGTCCTATTGCTTATACATTCACCAGGGAGGAAACTAGAAAAGTAAAATTAATTATTTAATCCTAGGTACATCAATTGACATTGTATCCTCTGTTCATTTATTAATTTAACTTAACTATAGGTTTATCTAGCTTTTCCATAATGAACATTGTATCTTTAAATTTTGATACAACAAGTAGTCTCCATAATAATCACTACTTGCCAAAGAAAATGTTGTTTAGACTAAAGGTCTCACTCACCTTCCGTTAAGATCTCACTAATCTTAAACCAAGACATAATCTACACCAATGTCAACTAATTAGTCTAGTCATTATATATATAAAAAAATCATCTTTACTTCCTCTATATATGTAGTTTTATTGCCTAGAAATAATTGAATAATCTCTAAGGATCGACTATTCTCTAGAGCTTAATAGTGATTCCAAAATTGTCTTGCTTTAATGCAGGTCTTCAAGTGTTCCATTTTTATCTCTTGCTCTTGACACCACTTAACTTTGTTTTTCCATTATGTCCATGTCAATAAACAATAATAGTAGTAGATGAATAATATTTTCCGCCTTAAATTGTATTCTCCCTTCCTTTGGAACACTATACCTTAGTTTCATGCATAACCAAAGAATCCTAGATAACTACAAAATAGACAAAATTATCTCCTATTTGCCACTATCAAAAGACAAGAATGAAGGTATCTAATGAGGAACACCAATTGAATCCTCATGCAAGAATGTAACAATCTACCTATTAAGATATCACTATCCCTTTGGAACCCTATATGTTAGTCAAATACATAAGTAATAAGATCCTAAACACCTAATAGATTAGATAGTAAAGCCAAAACAATTTGAAGCAATGAAATCTCATAACGTCCAATAAGAAAATCATAAGTCCTTTTGTGGTAGTGCAATCATCAACGTCCAATGACACTAAATTATCCAAACAAAGGTACCAAAAGCCCATGAACAAAACTATTCTCATTTCACCTTTCTCATCCATGATGGCCTATGCACCATCCATTCAAAGCCAAATCAATCTAATTTTACCATATATAGAAATTATATTCAAAGTCAAACAACAAAATCACATTTTTTAAACTTCCTAGTTTTTGGAATCACAAACCAAAAACATCAATAAACAATGCTTGAAATGCATTGGCCAAAAAGGCTTTCGAAAAAACTTAATGGCACTTGTAAAAGATGTGTCAAAACATTCTATGCATGCATGGGTTTCTTGCACTTGTGCATTGTGTAGGTGCATGGGTTCACATGCATCATCCCCTATGGTGCACATCCTTAATAAATGTGTGTGTGAACACACACTTCTATTCTAAACAGGTTGCCTATTCCTTTAGTAGGATTTACCTAACATGGTTTTTGAACTAACTCCATGATCCATTATCTACCATAAGAGATCTAGTTAACCTTCCACCATCAACAAATTTGGAATAAAGTGATATACCATATACAATTGCCATCTTCATTGACTTATAATTAGTAGTTAGGTTTTTGCCTTCACCATTGTTTTTCACTATGCTTCTACCTTTGCTAGAACTAGAATCCTCTATGAATTAACTACAAACAATTTCCTTATTGTCATATGTGGTAAATCAAAGGAGATCTTCAATTGTTCTTAGGTGTCTATGGCACAAATGTATCTAACGTGCCTCTACAAATCAACTTACACTAAATTACACTTATCAATTTGAATTTACATGTTGTTTATATTCAACCCATCTCATCCATTTGGTTCTTACGAAGCCTTCTTTGAATCTAACTATCAAATTGGCACTCAACTTGCATAAACTTGGATCTTGTCCAATTCATCCAATCTATAGAACATATTTGACTTAAGTCTCCTTAGGTTTATGGACTTAGGCTTATTTGACCCATTATCTACCAAGCATGGGCTTGCACTAACCTTCGGCCTATCTTTGAGCCCTAAAAACCTTATCAAACCTATCATCTTACATCCATCCATTTGACCTACTTCCTTAGGTTATAGGCATTGGCCTTTTTCTAGCCAATCTCTACATCCATGTTGTCTCCCCATGGACCTAACATGAGGCACATTTGTTAAGCCCATCTAATTTAACCAATTGGTTCAATAAGCTTTACTTAAGCCTAGCTCTATCAAGGTAATTCAATCTTGGTTCCACAAGTTTGCCCTAAGCCTGAATTCTCACCTAAATTGAACCTCAATCTAGATTAATGATCCATGCTTGTCTTGCTTTATGCTAGCCTACTAGGCTCCATCAAACGCCATTTCTTCCAAGCTACTACATAGCCTATGCCATCCAACATCATCGATCTAGGTTCTCCTAACCCACTTTAATACTCACTTACCATTCCAAACATCTTCAAATGGTAGATCAGGGCACTTGGATTCCATATTTGGCCTTATGTTTTCCTAGATACTCCTCTTACATACAAATGATTTATAAGTTTTGGAAAGAAAGCAACTAGAAAGAAAGCCATAGAAAAATCAATCCATTTTCACACTAAAGGACCAAGGAGAAGTTTCCTTGCTTTTAATGAACAATTTTTAACCCAATTTCATTTATGCAATGTTACCAAGTTCCAAACCAAAGTTTTGATACAAGTTGTCAAAATACCCATCACACAAAGTACAATAGCCAAGAATCAAGCAAGAAATAAACAAAAGACACAAGATTTAAAATGGTATGGAAAAAGCTATCCTATGTCCACTATCACTAGTGTAGCTTCCTACTTTTTCTCCTATTTTAAAGTTTCTCCGGGGAAGTATAAAGATGTTTACAAGATCCATGCATAGCACACATGGTTGTCATAGTAGCTTAGTAGCTCATATTTTTGGCAACTACAATGCCCTTATAGTAATTAGTTATGCATATGTTTTGCTACTCTTTTTTAGTTGGCAATTGTGATACAAAGTAGTACACCTCTAGTTATCACTCTTCAACCCTTTTAAAGGATATACAAGACCTTTATAAATATGTGAGGAAGATATTAACATATTTGCCCTTACTTCTACATAAAATACAAAGGTATCCTAAGAGACTAAATTATAATTTTGTCCTTTCATTAATTGTTCCAAATTCTTTGCATTAGCATCCCATGCCAACACCTATAGACGAAATGACAAATAACTAAACAATTTCCTATTTCATCAAAATAGAAAACCACTATACCATTGGTTTTCCATCTAGTTAGATTTCTAACGCTCTTCATTGACAATGGTTTGATTTAGTATGATAGCCATAGGTCTTAACCAAACATCCAACCTTGTAAATGTTAGATGAGTTAGCTTGGAAACCAAACATGGTAAGTATTTAGTTAAGTTAGCCTTTAAACCCAACCTTGTAAGTATTAGACAAGTCAGCTAGGAAACCTAGTTCAAGACTCGAACAAACCAATGAAGACCTGATTGCACATTTGAACAAATTAGCTAGGAAATTTAGACCTTATCTAGCTTAATCATGTCTAGAATCCTAAGCAAATCCAAATCTTATCTAGCTTAATCTAGAGTCCTAAGCAAATCCAAATCTTATCTAGCTTAATCTAGAGTCCTAAGCAAATCCAAATCTCATCTAGCTTAATCCTATATAAAATTCTAGGCAAATGTAAATCTTATCTAGCTCAATCCTATCTAGAGTTCTAAGCAAATTCATCTTTATATTAAACCAACTTAAACCCCTATGTAATCATGCTTTATAATCAATTATTTTCAGGTAATTTTAAAATAGCAATTTCTTCTAGTTTTAAGGGTCCTCATTGTTTTTGATTTTTTAACAAATTCTAACCACTAATTTTTTTCAATTTGGTATCAAGGCCATATTGTGTTGGCTTCAAAATAACAAAACCCATCCCAAGCCTTCACACCTAGACCTACACCCATGATTGACGTTTACCTAAACAACAATAATTACCTAGTTTGGTGGGCTCAAATCTTTCCTTTCTTAATGGCTAGCCACCTCCCATCTATGTCAATGGTTCATTCCCATTGCTACCCACCAAAATTAAGCAAATGGATTTTGATGGCAAAGTGACATGTGAGTCGAATCTAATTTTTAAAGATTAGTTAGTTGATCCATGATCAAATAACACTTGGATGGATTTTAAACACTGCCATATTGCCAATTGTCACTAGCATGTCCTAACATACCTCTTCAACTATTATAATGTCCATTATAGCAACAAAATATGCCACCAAGGGCATAGCCTAAGCCAACTTGTTATAAATGGAGATCCAACATTTGACAAAAGGAACCCAACACATATCCAAATTCCTCTACCATGTTTATACTATTGCCAATCAACTTCTAGCCATCAGCAAGTCCATCATTAATGTTGAATTACATAACCATCTTTTTGTAGCCTTAGACCTAAGTTTAATAATCCCATCTTCACTCCCATTCATGTTTACTCCCATACTTAAATCAACCTTGCCCATGCTTCCTTTCCTTCCTCTTTAGCCGCCCGCCTTTGTACCTTATCAACCTTAACTTCACCTATCCTAGCCAAATCAAAATCCCAACAAAAATTACAATTTGGCCTCCACACCAATGCATATACTAAACCAATTGACACCTTATGGATATTTAAACTCTTTGACTTGTGGCAAATAGAATGGTGGTCTTCATTTATCAATCTGCTAACTCTACAATAGCTTAATCACTATGTCATATACTATTGGGAAAAGTACAATTCCACCTATGTCTCTCCCCTACCCTAACCTATAATTAAGCCCAATATCCACCCTAAACTCAAGCCTATGAAACTATCAAACCCATTATAGCCCATAATCAACCCATTAACCAACAAGCATTTTCCATAGGTAACTTTTAAACCTTGGCTCTTTATAACTCTATACCACAAACCTAAGGTCACTACACTGCTCTACCTCCTCCTTTCATTGTGTATGGTACTATATGTTTTCTAGATTCTAGTGCCATAGATCACATTACAAATAATCACTCTCAACTCAAACTTTAGTCCCTAACTTGGTCACTAACAAGTTAATATAGTTGATGGCATTGGCCTCCTTATCACTCACACATGTAACGTCATTCTATCTTTTAATGTCAAACTCAATGGTGTTATAACTTTTCCTTCAATCACCAAAAATATGTTATCATTATTTAAATTTACTCTTAATAATCATCATGTTTTCTTATTTTATACCAACAATTTCATTACAAAAACTCTTTACTGAGCAATATCCTTCTAAGTAGCACCATTGATGAAGGTCTTTACCTTCTTCTACCCTCATGACCTCCACCACCTCTGATTTATTGTTGTGGCATCAACATCTTGGTCATCCAACCTTTTCTATAGTCATTAAATATTACAATATAATTTTTATAGATTTATTTCTACCTTTAATATGGCTTGTCATATGAGTAAAAGTCATCCCTTTCTCATCCTTTCATTTAAAATAAGTCTAAGGCCTTTTTAAAACTAGTTTATTTTGATATTTGTGGTCCATTCCTATAACATCATCTCAAGGTCATAGATTTTATTTTCTTTATTGGTGATTTCTCTAATTTTTCATGGTTTTATCCTTTAACCACTTATCCTTAATTTTTCTCTACATTTTAAAAATTTCATTCCTTTTTTGAAAAAAATTACCTTGAAGCATTAAATTTATCTAGTGTGATGGCTCTGCTTAATTTAGCTCCAATCACTTTCATCATTATCTTGTTACTCATGGAATTTACAAGCATATTTATAGTCTATATGATCCTTATCAACATGACTCTACATAAAAAGAAAATAAAATCAAAAAATCAAAAAAGAAAACATTATTACATTGTAAGGACAGGACTATCCATGCTTACTCATGCCTAAATTCCTCTTCATTTTTAGGATTTTCCTTTTCAAACTACCACTTAATCAATTGTCTCCCTACACTAACATTAATTCACCTTTTCCCTTGGCATACCTTTTTTGGTGAAGCACCTGTCATCTTTCACTTGAAAACATTTGGCTATTTTGTCTTTCCTTATCTTCACCCTTATTATGGACCATAAACTTGAACCTAGATCCTTTCCTTGCTTTTTCCTTGGATATCCCCGAGGCCATAAGGGATACCAATGTTACTCATTGTCCACTAACAAAACCTACTTTGTTTCTAACATTAGATTTGATGAAATGAAATTCCCTAACCATGACCAACCTTCTCCTCTTTCTCCCCCCTTACCATTAATGAACATTCCACTACTACTTCATTATACACTTGCCTTATTATCGCCAAACATTCTACCTTTTCCTAACACTCTTAAGTCTAATATGCCTATCTTACCACTTATGCCCTTCTCTTCTTCACCTTTTCCCTCATCACCTCTTTCACTTGCCCCACCTCCCTACCCCTTTCTTCACATCCCATAGTTATCCAAATAAAAGGTGGCACTATTGCAAGGAGAACCATCACTCATAACTATTACCTATGCCTTCACTGCTACCACTCACCCCTATCTTGAACCTACTTACATAGGCATCCAAAGATCCTTATTGGCATGCTATTATGGCTATTCTCATTCAAAACCAAACGTGGGAGCTTATTCTTCCACACACACATGTTTCTCTTATTAGTTATAAATCGGTTTTCAAAGTGAAATTTCATTATATTGGCACTCTAGAAAGCTATAGACCTTGATTGGTTGCCAAAGGCTTTTATCAATGACTAGGAATTGATTTTGATGAAGCCTTTAGCCTTGTTAACCTATCACAGTTTGCATTATTCTTATGTTTGCTTATTTTCAATGATAGGCCTTTGTCAACTTGATGTTAAGAATGCCTTTCTACATGACAACTCACTAAGGACATTTACATGGCTTAACCATCTAGTTTTGTGGATCTTGATTGACCCAACATGTTTGTCATCTTTACCATTCTCTCTATGACCTTAAACAAACACCTTAAACTTGGTATGATCCCCTCAACAACTTCTTGGTGAAATTAGGATTTACTATCTCTAAAGTAACTTCATCTCTCTTTATTCTTCATAGGCAATGCTACAATATTTTTCTACTAATTTATATGGATGATATCACATGCACTAGGTCTTCCAATGTCCCTTTAACTACTCATATGAATAAGTTGTCATAGGAGTTTGCAATTAAAGATCTTGGTCCAATTTACTATTTCTTTGGCAGGAAAGTTCAACCTACCTCTTAAGGTCTCTTACTTCCACATGCCAAATATACATAAGAGATTATTACTCATGCCAACATGGGTATAGCTTGGTTAGTATCCACTCCGTGGTCCATTGAATCCCCTTTGAACAAACAAGATGATGAACTTCTCTTAATTCTTACTTACTACTACAACATCATTAGAGGACTCTAATATTTTGTCTTTCTTAGGCCAAACTTGATCACTTGGTGTTCATGCAAACAAGGCATTGTCTCCCAATTAAGTACTAAAGCATAATTCAAATGGCTTACCAATACTGTAACAAAGCTCATCAAGATTGAGGCATTCCTTATGGATCTCCATGTTATCTTGCCACATTCCATTATGCTATGTTGTAATTATCTCTCTGCTACTCATCTCATTGTAAATCCAATCTCTCAATCTCATACTAAATATGCTAAGATTGACTATCACTTTGCTTATGAATCGTTTGCCCAAGGACAATCACTTATTCACTTCCTTTCTTCTATTAATCAACTAGCTAACATCTTCACCAAAGGGCTTTTTTCATATAAATTTAATTTTTTTTTCAATTCAAGCTTACAATGCAATTTTCCCCTATCAATTTCTTATAAGAGGGTTATTAGAAGAGTTAACCCAAAAACCTAATTCATGACCTCAACAAACTGATGAACACCCAGTTGCATATTCAAACCAATCAACTAGGAAATCCAAATATTATCTAGAATCCTAAGCAAATCTAAATCTTATCTAGTTCAATCCTACCTAGCATCCTATACAAATCTAAATTTTATCTAGCTCAATCCTATCTCAAGTCTTAGCAAATTTATCCTTGTATCAAACTGACTTAAAACCTAATATAATCAAACATTCTAATCAATCTTTTCAAATAATTTTGAAATAGAAATTTCTTCTAGCTTTTAGGTTCTTAATTTTTTTTTTATTTTTTAATGAATTTCTACCATTGGTTTTTTCAATTGTAAGGACTACTAGTCAAAAGGCTCAATCTCATAACAGCAAGCAATAACACCACACTAAAAACAAAAATTGATTCTTGAATTTATGAGATAATTGCACAATTGGTGAAATTATAATTTAAGTTTTGATTTTGAATATCTAAATGTTTAGGTTCCAAACCTAATTTATGCCTTCAGTTTTTAGTTGTTTGGAATTCTCTTTTTTCATTTATTCTTGTTTTATCAACCTAAGTTTAGGATTTTCTAAATCCTAGGTTAACTTTACATGGTATTAAAGCCTTCTTGCAAAAACACTCTAAATCTAATGGTCTCTGTTTAGTGAAATTTAAATGCAAGTGAACATGTCGAACAAGTAATATAATGTTAAGAAAGATATTATCCCATAGAGATTGGTGATTACTATGCCAACTAATTACTAACGGTGAATAACTCCTAGAATTTATCTAGCAAACCAAATTGATAGATGATAGACTAATCAACTAAATCTAAGAAAACTATATACAAGGAATATGTTAGAGCATCCGATTTCACCATAGTTACTAAGTATTAATATTGATTATTTATGTTTGCAAGAGGAATAATATCTATATGATGGCGAAACTTCCTAATTTATTTACTATCCTATGTCTAGGTATAACAAACCTATTTAGCTTATTAATTTACTATATCTCTATATGTGAATTGAAACAAACCAAATGCATTAGGATTATGAATATTCCCAGTTTACATCGAAAGCCACCCAAATAATATGGTATATGTCTATTCATATTTAATTTATGGTTACAAATTACAAGAAGCAACTGTATATCATCTCTTGTCGGTTTTAACCATGCAAATCAGATCATTCAAATGGTAGCTAATCTCTTAAAAGCATTAAACATATTAATATGCAACTTCACATAAACAAAATACCTTATAAAACATAATAATCATAAGATTCATATCATCATAATTAGGTTACATTGTAGTTCTAATAAAATAAACTAAAACATAAAGAAATAATGAGGAAGAACAATAATAAGAAATAAAGAAGGCATCTTGAATCTAAGAACAAGAAGTTTGTCACCCTTTTTGTCTTCTCATCAAGAAAACCTTAAGTTATGCTCAATTTCCTCCTTTCCCTCTTTTGCCTCTTCTCTTCTCTTAAATAGGGTTTAGGTTTAAACCTATCTCTTATTCTAGTAGAAGTGGGTTTTAGAGATCAAAGACAATTGGGTCTTGAACTCTTACAATAATTAGGCTTTGAACTCTTAATATGACTAGGTTTTCTAAATAATTAGAAAACCTAATAACAATGGAAAATCTAAAGTCCAAGCCCAAAAACTTGATTTTCTTGATCTTTACTTTTGACCATATTTTGCTATATAATAAATATCAGGTTCTCCTTGCTTATTCTTTTTCTTCATGTCTCCTTATGCTACAAAAACAAGATAAATTCAAATAAATAAAGAGGAATTAAAATATTTTCTTATTAGCATTGTATTATTTATTGCCTAAAAATAGTTAAAATAACTCTATAAAAATAGAGTTATTAGTCTCTTATTCTACTACTATAGTTTTCAATGATGAATCTACCAACCCTTTTTCCCTTATGAATTTTACAAGAAACCTAATTAGGTCTATTACTTGTCTTACTATTAAGGTAAAATTGATTGTGCTAATTATGTTATGTGGAAAGCTAGATTGCTTTAATACTTTCAAAAGAGTTGCTTAACCTTTATTGTTGATGGGTGACAACCACACCCACTTGCATAAATCTTTGAAGATGACATTTTTGCTCTAATGCTAAATCTAGTCTATGATGACTAGTTCACTCATGATTAAATCGCATTAGGATGGATTCTCAATACCAATATGGATTGTACTTCATGAGTCTTTAATGATCCTAATATATCATCTAAGGTTAAACTATCAAGATCATGAGCTTCCTTTATGGCCATTTTCTTTGGATCCAAGCTCTTGGGTAAGGATACTAACATCTTCCTACCCATATCCTCATTTATATGCCTTGTCACTTTGACCCCCTTTGTGAGGAGGCACCCCTTCTCCTAAAGTTACAGGGCTATTTCGCTGAAAAAGTATCTAATGAATTATGAGTTCAATACATCCTATTTAGCATAAAGACGAATATTCCTTGCTCATTATAAGTCTTTCCTAACAACTTAAGTTCAAAAACCATTTCAATAAATCTACCAAACATATCACTAACAATTTCAAAATCAAGCACAGTAAACAATCATAATCATGAGTAAGCATGGTAACTTTAGATGATTTAACTTTCTTGGTACCTTCATATATAACTTTTATAACTTCTAACTTGTCCTATATCTCTTTGCTAGTGAGGCAAGATGATACTTTGTTAAATTCATGAGCCTTCAACTCATTATAAATCATGTTCATAGCCTTAGCATTTATTCTTCTGAATTTAGCCTCATTTTTACTCCATTCATCAATTTAAGGTAAAGTTGTAGCCTTTCTGATTATTTGCCAAGCTTTAAGGTCTTGACTGATAATGAAAACTTGTATAAGTTGCTTCCAATGTCTATAATTTATCCCATCAAACAAAGGTGGTTTATTATATCCCATGAAAGCTACTCTTTTCTCTATAATCATCTAAATGGATCTACTTTGGGATGTTAAGCCTTTAAAACAAAGAACCTGGCTCCTTATGCCAATTGTAAGGTTTTATGGCTAACCAAGAAAGGGGGGGGGTTGAATTGGTTTTTATGGTTTTACCTATATTTTTGAATTCTTCTAAGTTTCATACAAGATTGGCATTCAAAACTGATATATCAAAGCATATAAACAAAGAGATAAAACAGAATAAAAGGACACAAAGATTTACACGATGGTTCGGCCCTTATCACTTACTTCTACCCTCTTCTCCTTCAACTCAACAAGTTAAAGCCTACTTTACTTCAAGTTAGGAGAAACCCTTTCCCACACTTCACAACTCCTTAACAAAGAGTCACTTATTCCATAATTACAAAGTTTAGGTTCAATCAAACTTAATACATCAAGCAAATCCTTAAATATATAATGTGTGTAAGGAATAATGCTTCTCAAAGAGCTAATTAAAGATATATATATATATTTAATTTAAGCTCTAATCATGAAACCCCTAATTTTCTCAAAGTTAGCGTTTTGGATTTACAAAGATCTTTATGTGCAAATAATATTTTGAAATAATCTAGCACATAGAAAGATTAATCTAATAGTAGATATTTACAAAATTATAAATGTGAATGAATATCACCGAAGATTCTTGATTTCACCAAGGATTGAAGAGCACGGTAGTATAAGTGCAAGACTTTCATAAAGCTTCAATCTCTTTCAAGGAAATTTGTAGTATTTCATGCAAAAGCTCTCAAACATTCACCAAAACCTCCTTTTATAGTAAATTTTAGAATCTTGAGCTCTTTAAAGTTTCACTTCAAACCTATTGAGCTTTTCCTATTGAGATTTGATGGAGGCAACATGATACAACTGTAAAGGCAACGATTAATGCAACAAAAGACTGTTTTGACACTTCTATCACCTTACTCTTCTTTATGTTGGAAAATTAATAGTTAAGAGAGAAGGAGGAGAACCAACATCATGCAAATTTGGGGCTCAGGGCTTTTCTTCTCAACTTAAGAGAGTGATCTCTTAACATATGAGTGAAATGATTGTGTTTCACTTAAATGAAGTCAGCTTGGGCTTAAGTCAATTGTCTTGCTTTATGGATTAAGCTTTGTGGGCTTGCTTATGGATTGAGCTTGGACTCGACCTGCTTTACAATGATCCAACAAGTAAAGATCCAGCAAGCAATGATCTAGCAAGTAAAGATCCAGCAAATAGAGATCCAGCAAATAGAGATCCAGCAAGTAAAGAGCTAGCAAGTAAAGATCCAGCAAATAAAGATCCAGGAAGTAACAATCCAACAAGTAAAGATCCATTAGGCTTGGACCAGCTAGTGAATAGCTTTTCTTATATTTACATTATGCTTGTAGAAACAAGTAATATGACTTTATCCTTCACAAGTACCTATAAGCACACAATCACCAAGTATCATTTTTCTTTAATATAAGCACTTATATTTTTGCTCATTAATCACATAAAAATATTTATCTAAGCTTTATATGTGATGTTTGATAATGGAATGTAGGAAACTGGTTACTTTATAATATCATTAATTGATATTATAATTTATACACCTTTTACTTCCTTTGGTATTGAATGTATGCACATAAAGATGTTACCATACATTCATAAATAAAATTTTTCTCAACAAAACACATCAACACATGGTTTTCAACACTAACCATTTATTTCTCTTCTAGCACTTGCAGAACCACTTTGCAACATTATGACGTCATTTTCTCTCATAGCAGTACTCACAAGAAGAATGACATCATTGGAGCAATATTGCTCAATTTTCCTTAAATGAGCAGAACGATGTTGTTTTGGTTTTTTGCCTTAATTCATGGCAGACAACCATTCCCTCTGCTCCGGTAACTAGTCTCGCAAAGTTCCGCCCTACGTACCGCCACATCAAAGCTACATGAGGTCAAATGTTCCTTCTCTCAATCCAATCTCAATGCATTAAACTCTGGCATGAATCCCCCACTCTGCCACACTTGAATGAGCTAGAAACAGAAAACCGAGTTTGGGTCAAACCCGATTTCACTAACCCACTCTATTTGCCCACTAGAGGCACCAATTCACTCACCCTAGTGACCATGAAACTGATTGGAAGCTTGAATTACACCATCCGGTATGAAATGATGATGATCTCCTTGTCCATTAAGAACAAATTGGTTTTTGTCGATGGGTCTTACCCAAAACTAAAGGTCAAGTCACCTTTTCTACCACTCTAGGAACATTACAACCAAATTTGCGAGGGTTGGATCCTCAAGTCCATCTTTGAGGAGCTTCATGGTAGGTTGATCTACACCCGTTCTACCATCAAAATATGGGTGGAGTTTTATGTCCACTACAATCAAGTAGATCCAAGTCAAATTTATGACCTGATTACCCGATTGTGGCACATCTAGTAAAGGGAAACCTAATTTCTATCTACTTTGGCCACCTTTGGCAACTATATGATGAATATGAGTCTATCATGGAGCTCGATTCACTAGAGATGCTCACATTTCCACCATAGAGGCTTCACCAAGAAACCTTAAAATTCTACCAGTTCATGCATGGCCTATTCCATACTTAACAAGGTCGAGTATCACTGGACAGAAAAAGGGAAGATGACTGTGGATTTCAGTTTTGTTATAGCAAAATCATTGCCCGACATAACAAACTCAATCCCCCACTTAGGACCTATTATGGCGGGGCAAGTTATTAGGACGACTTCAGCGTAGTCAACATTGATCGAGAGTGACACATTATTCTCACTTAAAGCAGCACAGAATGACTGGTCATTTCGGAGCCATGACAATGACAAGTCATTTAGGGCAAATGACATGTCGTTTAGGATAGTTGAAAAATGTCAAATTTGTGGGAAAAAAAACTACACTTGTGAAAATTGTTATTGCCTCACACTAGTCCTCAATGTAATTATTGCAAGAATTATGGGTATGAGTGCAAAGAATGTTACAAGTTGAATGGATTTCCTTTAGGACATAAGAACCATAAGGAGGAGGTAAACGCCAACCTAATAGCTAATGATTTGAATCAAATCTTCATCTCCATGATAGATTATTAGCAGTTCATGAAATTTGTCAAGAATGACTCTTAGGCTAGCCATGCTTACTTGGTTAAAGGACCTTTGGATGAATGATGTTAAGGGACTAGGTAAAATGAGAAATGGGCTTTATTTCTTTGTTTCACAATCCACTAGAAAAGACCCAACTATGTTTGTAACTACAAGTCCACATTTTGTAAACTCTTTATTGATTTCTACTTCTTTTGATTTCAAACTTTGGCATTGATGTTTTGGACACATGTATGATGCCAAATTTAAATTTGTTAAAGAACTTCCTTTTCAAAATTCCTTTCTTAATGAATGTTATGATATTTGCTTTTTTATAAAACAAACTCACAATCCTTTTTCAATGCATAATCACACAGCACAACGTCTTTTTAACTTGATACAAATTGATGTTTGGAGATCGTATCAAACTCCTAATTATGTTGGATCAAGATTTTTTTTTTTACCATTATGGATGATTTTTTACGAGGAATATGAACCTTCCTTATGAAGGCAAAAGAAGAAACTTTTCTAAAATTAGAAGTTTCTAAATCTTGTAAAGAACCAGTTTGACACTAAAGTCAAATGTGTCCAGACCAATAATGCCTTTGATTTTTTCAATCACAATACTAAAGAACTTTTTTCATCTAGGGGCATCACACATGAAAGCTTGTGCATAATCCTCAACAAAATGGTGTTGTAGAGCATAACATTGTCACATCTTAGATATCACATGAGCACTAAAGTTTTAGAGCTACCTCCCTATCAAATTTTAGGGAGAATATATTCTTATAATCACATACCTCATCAATAAAATGCCATCATTGATTTTAGATAGGTTCATACCCTATGAGAAATTATTTGGAAAATCACTAAAAATTTCTCATCTTAGGGTTTTTAGATGTCTTTATTATGCCACCACAATTGGGCCCAGAGACAATTTGCTCTATGAGCGACACTTTGTATTTTCATGGGTTATGCATCCAATCATAAGGGTTATAGACTTTATACCCTGAAACCTATCAATATTTTATTAGTAGGGATGTCAAGTTCCATGAGGACACTTTTCCATTTTCACACATTGAACCCATATCATAGTTTACTCCACCTATCCCATTGACAAATCACGTTGCAAGGGATTTAGGAATACATTGACCATTAGTGCCACTTAGTCAATGTTCTATTTCATCACTTACTGCAAATGAACTTATTTATGCTTAATCAAAGCCATTTCTTACACCTCCTTTAGATCATACACCTATACCTCTACCACCATCAATCGAACCATATAATTTCTTTTCTAATGATAATGAACCAAATTCTTCACAACCAATAGATTCATCTAAGCCTTTAGCCACCATAATCTTGAGACGCACTACTAAGGTCTCCCGACCACCACTTTGGTCAAATGATTATGTATGCCCTACCATTAACACTCTTGAAAGCATATCATCCAAGTATCCACTTTCAGCTTTCATTTCATGTGATCACCTTTTATCCATTACCCAAGCCTTTATTGCCTCTATTTCAATCAAAATTGAACTTACCTATCACCATGAGGTAGTTTGCGATCTTAGATGGCAAGATGTCATGACACAAGAGATCATAACATTAAAGGTAAATGACACTTGGGATATTGTGGACTTTCCACCCAAGAGAAAAGCTATCGGATGCAAATGGGTTTATAAGATTAAGTACAATGCTAATGGAATAGTGGAGAGGTACAAAGCCCATCTTGTGGCTAAAGGTTTCAATCCAAAGGAAGGAGTTAACTACCATGACATTTTTGCACTAGTAGTAAAGCATATCACAATTTGATAGGCCCTTTCATTAGTGGCTTAGAATCATTGGGACATTTACCAGATGGACATTAGCAATGCCTTCTTGCAAAGGGATTTACATAAAGAAGTTTACATGTGCCCCCCTCCTGGTAATCCATATAAGTACAGTAGGAAGGTATGCAAGCTTAAGAGATCTATCTATGGACTTAAGCAAACTACTCGATAATGGTATGACAAATTTACTACAGCTTTACTAATAGCTGGTTATCATGACTCAATGCATGAGTCAATGCATGACACCTCCCTCTTTGTCAAGAAATGAGGTAATCTCATTGTTCTCCTTATGATTTATGTTGATGATATTCTCATTACTAGTAGTGACATTGATGGCATAAAGGAATTAAAGGCACACTTACATTCCTCCTTCCACATCAAGGACTTGGGAGATCTTAAGTATTTTTTTAGGGTTGAGTGTAGGGTTTATGGCTATCCAAGAAAAGGGGGTTGAATTGGATATTTAAAAGCTTGGCTAATTTAAATACTTTCCTTTATGATTTCTTTACAGCAATCACAACTAGATAACATATCACAATAATAATAAAGTATAAAAGAATAAATCAGATCAAAAAATTCACAATCAAGAATTTCACGGTGGTTAAGCACTTTTCACCTACTTCCACCCTCTTCTCCTTCAACTCAAATCGAGTTGAAATCTGCTTTACTTCAAACAAGGAGAGCACCTCTCCTTCATCCCACAACTCCTCAAAAGGAGTTATACAGCTTACAGTTACAAGGTTAGGTTTACAAAAACCTTAATACATCAAGCTCATTCCTTAAATATATGATATGAGTGAGGATTTAAGCTTATCAAAGAGCTAATTGAATGTATACAGAGTCAATTCAAGCTTTAATCTCAAAAGCCCCAATTTCACAAATCTAGGGTTTCAGATTTACAATAATTATTATGTGAAATAATGTTATAAGTAATCTAGCACATATAAAGATCAATCTATCAAATAATATTCACAAGATAACAAGTTTAAGGAATATCACCGAAGATTTTCTTTTCCTTCAAATGTTATCGAACACGGCAATAAGAGCAAATTGATGAGGGCTTTTATCTCTTTTGATCAAATCAGCAAGAATATGTCTCAGCAAGCACAAATGGTTCACCTGAAGCTCCCTTTTATAGCAGGTACTTAAACATTGAACAGATTAGGGTTTTAGTTCAAGCCTTTTCGAAATCCTTCCATTGAGATTTGATGGATATGATGTTTTATTAATGTAGATGATAATTTTCTAGCAAGATAACCATTTTGACACTCAGTCGCCTCACCATTCTTCCCATTGGAGTCGGCATCACAGGAGAGAGAACGAGAGGAGGAAGACAGCTTTAGGTCAAGAGGTGTGGCTAGGGCTTCAGGCGTTCGATCATAAGAGCTTAAGCTTTTATCTACTCAAGAGGTTACCGTTTGGATAAGTGAACTATGCTAGGCTTGAAACTTCATGGGCTAAACTCTCTTCACGGGCTCAACTCTCTTCATCGGCTCATCTTTCTTCATAGGCTTAACATATATAAGTTTCATGTACCCATATATATATATATATATATATATATGTGGTCGATCCAATGAATATGTATGCTCCACTATCATAATCTTATGCTCTTCAAATACACCTATAAGCATACCAATTGCAAGTATCAAAATTCTTTTAACATAACCAATAATATAAATTAATCTATTAATTAAGATATTAATAAAGTACATCAAATTGGCTTTATTTTTTATATTTAATAAAAATGTAGGAACCCGACTACTTTATAATATCATTAATTGATATTATAATTTGTACACCTTTTACTTCCTTTGAGTTTTAATATGTGCACTCACAATTTCATATATTCTATTATTTATGCAAATATAATTTTATATTTAACATATATTCAAATAAAATTTTTCTCAATCAAAACATACAAGCACATGATTTTCAACAATCACCCCCTTTTTTATGATGACAAAATTTTCATATTGAACTAGCTAGCACATGTTACTACTCGATTGGTATAACAATTGCATGATACATGTATCCTAGCAATGCATGAATAGGTAAATGCAGCGAGCATAAGCCTATCATTGTTTACATAGATGTTCATCAAAGCATCGACATCACAATAAGTATGTTTATATACATAGTAGGATGTAAGAGAGTTTATCCCACGTTCTGCATTGAAAGTTAGAAATGGAACATACATGTGCTAGAATGTACTCTCTCTTCCTTTTTGTTATTAGCAAAAAGAGCATCGCAATGGAAGACTGAAGATAATTGAAAGAGATGGATAAAATGACAAGTATGGCAGCAGAGATCTAACTTGGTTCAAATGTGTAGATAGGGCTCCCTTTCAAAATAGTAACCGAAGATAAAACTTCCAAACAGGGTAAAACAAAGTGCTTATAGAGCTTAAGCAATATCATTAAGCAGACACATACCAAGCTCTCTTCGGAGAGTAGAGAACTTTTCATTATCCAATGTTTTAGTAAAAATATCAACAAGTTACTGGTTTGTGCTAACAAATTCAATAGAGATATATGATTTTTCAACATGGTCATGAATGAAGTGATGTCTTATCTCTATATGTTTGGTTTTAAAGTGCTGTATCGGATTTTTAGTGAGATTTATTGAACTGGTATTATCACATTTCAATGGAATTTTAGTAAAATAGAGACCATAATCTTCTAATTGTTGTTTTATCCATAGAATCATAGCACAATAACTAGCCACAGCTATGTATTCCGCCTTAGTGGAAGAAAGAGCAACGCTGTTTTGTTTCCTGGAGTGCCAAGAAACCAGCATATATCCTAAAAACTGACATGTACCACTTGTGCTTTTTCTATCAATTTTACACCTAGCATAGTCAGAATCACTAAATACATTTAAATCAAACAAAGTGTCTTTTAAATACCAAATGCCTAATGTGATTGTATCCTTTAGATACCAAAAAATCCTTTTAACAACTTTTAAATGTTGTTCCTTGGGATTAGATTGAAACCGTGGACCTAAACACACATTGAATATGATGTTTGGCTGAGAAGTAGTCAAATATAATAAGGAACCAATCATGCCTTTATACATTTTAGAATCAACACCAACTCTAACATTGTCATGTGATAAAGATGTAGATGTGCTCATGGGAGTATTTATTGGTTTAAAGTCATGCATGTTGTATTTCTTGAGTAATTCCTTGGTATATTTGGTTTGACTTATGAATATTCCTTTAGGTGTTTGTTTAATTTGGAGTCTAAGAAAATAATTTAATTCACCCATCATACTCATCTCAAACTCATGTTTTATAGAATCTGCAAATTGTTCACACATAGCAGAATTTGTAGAACCAAACACAATATCATCAACATAGATTTGAACAATCAAAATCTCTTTTCCTTGTGTCTTAATAAACAATGCATTATCTACCTTCCCTTTTCTAAAATTTGTATTTAATAGAAAGTTGCTCAGCTTGTCATACCAAGCCCGTGGGACTTGTTTTAACCCATATAAAACTTTGGAAAACTTGAATACATGATCTGGGCATGTGGGGTCTTCAAATCCAGGTGTTTGTTCTACATAAACCTCTTCCTTTACAACACCATTTAAAAATGTACTCTTTACATCCATTTGAAATAATGTAAAATTCATATAGCAAGTGATAACTCTATTTTTATAGAGTTATTTTACCTATTTTAGGTAATAAATAACTTTAATAATTGTGAGAAAACATTTGAACTCCTCTTTATTTACCTAAATTTATCTTGTTTATGTAGCACAAGGAGGCAAAGAGAAAAGGGATGAACATGGAGAGCCTGATGCTTATTGTGTGGCAAAATCATAATATCAAGATCAAGAGAGTCGAGATGGGCTTGGGCTTTGAATGATTGTTATTAGATTTTATTATTATTGGGTTTTCTAAATAATTAGAAAACCTAATCATATTAGGAGTTCAAAGCCTAATTAAATTAGGAGTTCAAAACCTAATTAAATTAAGAGTTCAAAACCCAATTGTTTTAGATCTCTAAAACCCAATTCTACTAGGATAAGAGTAGGTCTAAACCTAAACTCTATTTAAGAGAAGAGAAGAGGCAAAAGAAAGAGGAGGAGGAAATTGAGCACAACTCAAGAAAGAGGCCAAGAATTCAAGATTTTCTTGAAAAGAAGACAAAAAGGGTGACAGACTTCTTGTTCTTGGATTCAAGATGCCTTCTTTATTCCCTATTATTATTCTTCCTCATTATTTCTTTATGCTTTAGTTTATTTTTGTTAGAGCTACGATATAACCTAATTATGATGGTATGAATCTTATGATTATTATGTTTTGCAAGATATTTTATTTATGTGAGTTATATATTATTATGCTTAATGCTTTTAAGTGATTGGCCACCACTTGAATGATTTGATGTGCATGTTTGAGACTGAGAGGTAATAATATGCAATTGCTTCTTATAATATATAACCATGAATTAAATATGGATAGACATATACCATGTTATTTGTGTGGCTTTTGGTGATAAGATAATCGAAAGATTTATTGTAAACTGGGAATGTTCATAGATCCTAATGCATTTGGTTTGTTTCAATTCACATATAGAAATATAGTGAATTAATGAACTAAGTAGGTTTGCTATACCTAGACATAAGATAGTAAATAAATTAGGAAGTTCCGCCATCACATAGATATTATCCCTCTTGCAAGCATACATAATCTACATTAGTACCTCATAGTTATGGTGAAATCAGACACTCTAACATATTTTGTGTATTTAGTTTTATTAAATTTAGTTGATTAGTTTATTCTCTATCAATTTGGATTTGTTAGATAAATTTTAAGAGTTGTTCACTGTTAATAATTAGTTGGCATAGTAATCACCAATCTTTGTGGGACGATACTTTTCTTATCATTATATTACTTGTTCGACATGTTCACTTGCATTTAAAATTCACCAAACAGCAAGCAAAAGCAAGTAGCATCCGAATTGCTTCTAACCTAGCTACGGGAGCAAACGTTTCATCATAGTCAATTCCTTCTTCTTGACTATATCTTTGTGCTACCAATCTAGCTTTGTTTCTGGTAATGGTCCCACACTCATCTAATTTATTTCTAAACACCCATTTTGTTCCTATGACCAAATGATTTTGTGGTCTTGGAACTAATTTCTAGACTTTGCTCCTTTCAAACTGATTCAGTTCCTCTTGCATAGCAAGAAACTAGCTTTCATCTTCAAGAGCTTCATCTACTTTCTTTGGCTTTATTTGAGATAAGAAAGCTTGATGTTCACATGTGTTATGATATCTAAACTATGTACTTACACTATTTACTGGATTTCCTAGAATATGTTGTTGATCTACTTCATTTCTCACTTTAGGAAAGGTGAATTCTCTTGAGTCTAACTCCCCCTCAACGGATGCATATTTTTCATTTGCATTTTGTTCAGCGGAGTTCAGATCAGAATCATCTTTAAATTTTACATGAATAGATTCTTCAACAACTAGAGTTCTTTTATTGAAAACCCTATATGCTTTGCTGGTTTGAGAGTAGCTGAGAAATATGGCCTTATCACTCTTAGAGTCAAGTTTTTGGAGTGACTTTTTTCCATGGTTTAAAACAAAGCACTTACTTCCAAACACATGAAAGTAGGATATGTTGGGTTTTCTACCAAACAGTAACTCAAACGAAGTCTTCTTCAAGACTGGTCTTAAGAATGCTCTATTTGAAATATAGTAAGCTGTACTTATAGCTTCTCCCCAAAAGTGTTTAGGAAGATTGTATTCACACATCATGGTTCTAGCCATTTCTTGGAGTGTCCTATTTTTCCTTTCTACAACACTATTTTGTTGAGGTGTCCTAGGTGTTGAAAAATTATGAGATATGCCGTTCTTGGAATAGAATTTCTTAAAAAGACAATTTTCAAACTCACCACCATGATCTGTCCGAATCTTAACTATGGTAAGATCTTTTTCATTTTGGACCATTTTAGAGAAATTAACAAATTTCTCAAATGCTTCATCTTTCCTAGCAAGTAGTTATACCCAAGTATATCTAATGTAATCATCTACTATGACTAAGGCATAATACTTTCCATTCATAGTAGTTGTTCTTAAAGGACTAAACAAATTCATATATATCATTTCTAACAATCTTTAGGTAGTCACCGTTAATTTTGGTTTAAAACTACTTTGAGTATGCTTTCCTTTCACACAAGCATCACATAATTGATCTTTATCAAACATGAGCTCGGGTAGTCCTCTAACTAGGCCGTTCTTAGATAATTTCTCTAATAATCCTAGACTAACATGACCAAGTTTTCTATGCCACAACCAAGCATCAACACTTTTACTAACAATCAAGCATGTTTGTTTATTTGTCAACTCACTAAGATCAAGCACATAGATATTATCTTTCCTTATCCCAATAATTCTCACATTGTTTTCCAAATTTTCAACAAGACAAAGTTCTTTCCCGAATATGATTTTGAAGTTATTATCACACAATTGACTTATACTCAATAGATTAAATTTCAATTCATCAACATATAGCACATCAGATATGAGAAGGGATTTCGGGTTACCTATGGTGCCTAAACCTTTAATTCTTCCTTCAGAGTTATCTCTAAAAGATACAGTACCTTTAGACTTCAACTCAAGTGTTTAGAAGAGCTCCATCATCCTAGTCATATGACGGGAACAACCGTTCTCCAGAATCCATAACTCTTTATGCTTTTTCTTGTCTATGTTCCTACTCATATCCTGGAGAAACAAAAATTTGTGTTGAAGATTTTGTACCCTTTTTTCTTTGGGTCCGTGAGTTTTAGTTTCTAATACATTTATCATCTTCTTAGGCATCCATACTTTTCTAATCTCGTATGTTCTTCTAAGTCTAACTGGACATGTATCAAATGAATGACCAATATATTCACAGTAAAAACATTTATGATGTAGCAAGAGTCCACAGTCCTTATTATCAAAGAGATTTGTAGGTGTTTTTGTATTTTTCAAGGAATTGTATCCTATACCAGCTTTATTGTATACACCTCTTTGTGATTTTAATATATTATTTAACAAGTTACTGCCTTTTGTAAACTTATGTAATAATTTATTCGTTTCATCCAGCTTCATTTGAATCTCAAATTTCTTTTTTTCTAATTCCAGAATTTTCATGTTTAGCCTATCTGTGTCTCGGTCACATAATTTTTTTGATACATCAACATGCTTATTTTCTAAATGAGAGCAAGTATTAATCAAGGAGCATGTATCAGTCGTAAAAGAAATATTCTTAGAAGTATTTTCATGCATACAAGTCATAGATAATGCCATGGTAGGTTTATCCTTTTCAGTTTTGGCTTTTACAAATTTATATTTAGCCTTCATCTTCTTATATTTTTCTTTTATTTTTGTTGCATACTCAACCAAATCAAAAAAGGCAGTTTCAAGGTCACCACTAAGATTTGTTTCAGGTTCAGAATCACTTACCTCAAGTTCTTCTTCTATTGTTGCATTTGCGGTTAAGCAAAGGTGGGCAACTTTTTCTCGTTCTTTTTCATTTGATGAGGAGCTCTCATCATCCTAGGCAGCAATCATTGCCTTCTTCTTTCCTTTATTATTCTTTTTCTTGAGTGAGGGACAATCAGCTTTGATATGTCCAGGCTTTCTACACTTATAGCATAAGTTATCCCTAGATTCATATGCTTCATTTCTTCTAAGTTGTCCTTTATTTCTTCCTAGACCCTTTTTTAGATATTTTCTAAATCTTCTAGCTATAAGAGCAATCTCATCATTTTCTGACTCAAACTTTTCAGTTTTTGCTATTTCTACTTTTAGAGCAAGTAACTTTCTATTCTCTTTTTCTTTTACTTTCCTAATTAATTGCATTTCATGAGTCTTTAGTGATCATAGTAAATCATCTAAGGTTAGACTATCTAGATCATGTGCTTCTTCTATGGCCATTTTCTTAGGATTCTAGCTCTCAAGTAGAGATACTAGCATTTTTCTAACCATTTCTTCATTTGTGTAAGTCTTACCTAGCAACCTAAGTTCAAATATTATTTCTGTAAATCTACCAAACATGTCACTAATAGTTTCAAGTTCAAGCATAGTAAACAATTCATAGTCATGAGTGAGCATGGTTACCTTAGATGACTTAACTTTCTTTGTACCTTCGAATATGACTTCTAATTTATCCCATATTTCCTTACCTATGAGGCAAGATGACACCTTATTAAATTCATGAGCTTTCAACCCACTATAAATTATGTTCATAGCTTTAGCATTTATTCTCATAATTTTATCTCAATTTTTACTCCATTCATCAGTTTTGGGTAAAGTAATACCCTTTCTGATTATCTGCCAAGCTTTAGGGTCTAGATCGACAATGAAGACTTGCATGAGTTGCTTCCAATTTCTATAATTTATCCTATCAAACAAAGGTGGTTTATTATACCCCGTAACAACTACTCCTTTCTCCATAGCCATGTAAGTGGATTTACTTTAGGATGTTAAGCCTTTAAATCAAAGAACCTAGCTCTAGATGCCAACTGTAGGGTTTATAGCTATCCAAGAAGAAGGGGTTGAATTGGATATTTAGAAGCTTGGCTAATTTAAATATTTTCCTTTCTGATTTCTTTATAGTAATCACAACTAGATAACATATCATAATAATAATAAAGCATAAAAGAATAAATCAGATCAAAAAATTCACAATCTAGAATTTCACGGTGGTTCAGCATTTTTCACCTACTTCCACCCTCCTCTCCTTCAACTCAAACCGAGTTGAAATCTACTTTACTTCAAACAAGGAGAGCACC
This sequence comes from Casuarina equisetifolia, assembly GCA_028551475.1. Classification (NCBI taxonomy): domain Eukaryota; kingdom Viridiplantae; phylum Streptophyta; class Magnoliopsida; order Fagales; family Casuarinaceae; genus Casuarina; species Casuarina equisetifolia. Next base: position 17,178,817 of record CM052354.1, read on the forward strand.
TCTCTTTCACCCTACAACTCCTCAAAAGGAGTTATACAGCTTACAGTTACAAGGTTAGGTTTACAAAAACCTTGATACATCAAGCTCATTCCTCAAATGTATGATATGAGTAAGGATTTAAGCTTATCAGAAAGCTAATTGAATATATACTAAGTCAATTCAAGCTCTAATCTCAAAAGCCCTAATTTCACAAATCTAGGGTTTCGGATTTACAATAATCTTTATGTGCAAATAATGTTATAAGTAATCTAGCACATACAAAGATCAATCTATCAAATGATATTCACAAGATAACAAGTTTAGGGAATATCACTGAAGATTTTCGTTTCCTTCAAATGTTACTGAACATGGCAATAAGAGCAAATCGATGAGGACTTTATCTCTTTTGATCAAATCAACAAGAATTGTTTCAGCAAGCACAAATAGTTCATCTGAAGCTCCCTTTTATAGCAGGTACTCAAACGTTGAACATATTAGGGTTTTGGTTCAAACCTTTTTGAAATCCTTCCATTAAGATTTAATGGATACGACGTTGTACTGATGCAGATGATGATTTTCCAACAAGATAACCATTCTGACACTCAGTTGCCTCACCATTCTTCCCGTTGGAGCCAGCATCGCAAGAGAAAGATTGAGAGGTGAAAGATAGGTCTAGGTGAAGAGATGCAATTAGGGCTTCAAGCGTTTGATCATAAGAGCTTAAGCTCTTATCTCAAGAGATGATGATCCACTTCTACTAGATCCTCTTAAGTATCAATAGCTTATAGGAAAATTGAACTACCTTACCATTTCACATCCAGATATCTCCTATACAGTTCATGCACAAACCCAAGAAATCCCATTGTATAATAGCTATTTGGCTTGTGAGATACTTGAAAAGTTACACAGGTACAAGATTACTCATCCCTTCTTCATAAGGTTATTAAATGTGAGCCTACTATGATTCCAACTGTGCCACATGTAAGGTGGCTTGAAAGTCTTTAATAGGTTTTCGCATCATGCTCAATGATGCTCTCATTTCTTGGAAAAGCAAGAAGTAAGGAGTAGTCTCTAGATCATTTACAAAGGCTGAATATTGGGCAATGGTAGGCACATCATGCAAGACACTGTGGTTACTTGGTCTTCTTGGAGACATGGGCATCAATGTTCCGCACCCAATTAACTTGTTTTGTGATAACAAAGCTACTATGGAACTTGCACCTAATCCTATGGTGCATCAACACACCAAGCATATAGATATGGACTATCATTTTATTCATTAGAGGATATGCTGATAAATCATCAAGTCTGATCATGTTAGCACCAAAGATCAACCAGTTGACCTTCTAACGAAGGCTTTAGGAGCCAATCAACATGCTCATTTTCTTTCCAAGCTAGGTGTTATCAAACAACCAACCATTAACTTGAGAGGGCCTATTCAAATATGAGCTGCCACATCACCTGCCATGTCATCATCCCCGACAATAGGGTCAAACATGGCTTTACATAACCTCCCCTACAGTACTAGGCACCAGATGTAGCTGCAAAGTAACAAAACACTCAACAGTTACGTCCATGTTCCCTCTCCGTTCCATTGTATTTAGATAGAGAAATGATTTCATTTGTAACTTATCACGGGAACAATTTCTCCTAGAAACCCTTTGTAATGGTTTGCTTGCTAATGAGAATAGCAAGATTTACCCATTTCATGTGTTAAGATTCATAGTTTTACACTTATGCGGCGTCGTTTGGAGCCAAAAACCTACCAAATAACTTAATCATATGTAGCACTATTTAGAGCTGGAATACTTTGCAAATACATAAAGAATATGTTACGTCTCTTAGAGTAGGAATTCCCAATTGAAACTGTAGATTTTCTTTTAGAAAAGCTAACCAAACGGCATTGTTTTTAGCTGGACAGAATTAATCAAATCAGTTGCATTCTACTAAATAATGTTTTAAAGTAATAATTGGAAGATCAATACATAATTGGAAACTGAATATGGATCTTGTTCTTTCAAGTATATTTATTCACATCCTTATTCTTATGTTCCTTACAAAATACTGTCCAATGATAACGATATAGGAAATTTATGCATATATATATTCTTCATTTTTCTTCAAAAGTTGCCAAGTTTATCTCTAAGTATGTAGATTCATTTCAGCAACATACACTCCACATAGGTAGAACGTTCACATCTATATATATTCAAGGCAGCATATGTTAAAACACATATTAGATCAATGAGTTCAGTTGTGCTAAAACGTTGTAAGTTGATACGTTAGAAGAGTTACAATCTCTCTTATGAACCTTCATGATATAGAGTAATATTAGCTCCAAGAGGCCATTTTAACGGGGCTTAAAATGGTTAAGTTATTCTTGGTGATATGACATGTGAATATGCATATGCTATGTAACCTCAATTCAAATATGACAGGATCAACTGATCAATCCGAACATTTTCTTGTCAAGTAGGGTAAACTTTTTCAATTTCTTTTGTCAAGCTTGTTGAAGCATTTTAATATTTTGAGGATGATAAAAGATTTAAAGAAAAATTATTACCATGAGATACTGATTTGTGTGTGCGTAAACTTATGGCTTGTGATCAATTTCTATCTTCTAAATTGATCCATTTTTTGTGGTTAAGTTTCAAAGATCTATAAGTGATTACCTTTAGGAATTGTTCCTACAATTTCTGAAAAACGTGCGTGATTTTATGTTGCATTGAAATCATACTTTCAAAACGGTAGTCTGTGCTGTGTTTTTGATTTTGAAGCTTATTCGATCAAGAATGGCAGGTTCTGCTGAATTTTTTGGTCAGCCGTAATTCAATCAAAACAGCTGCTTGCGCCTTTCTCTTTTTTCTTTTTTTTTTTCTTTTTTTTCTTTTTTCATTTGGTTACTCGTTTAATCAAAACAGCAGCTTGTGCGGCATTTTGATCTGGTTACTTATTCAATCAAAACAGCAGATTGCGCAGCGTTTTGGTTTGATTATATATTTAATTAAAAATGGCAGTTGTGCCGCATTTGGATTTGGTTACTATTTAATCAAAATGGCAATAAGTTAATTTGATTTTCTGTCTTCCAGAATGCAAAAGAAAAAATGAGGACAAAACTATTATCCACTCACTTTTTAATGCCTGGGGCCACATCAGCTTGACAGTGGAGTGTGTTAAAACTCGTCACGCAGAGATCAGTCAATGAAAACAACCTACTCACAGCTTCTGCATAGAATCAAGTTTGCTCGTCTAGCACATTTAAGAAATAACCAAGTGCACTGCGGACTGTGGTCGGGCAGATCAGGGGAAAATACCTCTGCCGACCACCAAATGAAGCAACTAATTAGAGCTTCTTAATGTGGAGAAGAAGATCCAGTTCTGCAAACCACTTCATGTTAAGGAAGCCAAATAAGATCAAGAATATCATGAAGAACTGAAGCAGTAAAAGGTTGAGATTGCTGAGGTAATAGTTGATGCCATCAAAAGGGAACGTTATTAGATGATTGCAGTCGCCGTCTACTCATCTTTCACTGACCTTTTTCATCTCAGAATTTAACATATAAAATCCGAACAGGACAACAAAGACATCAAACCTGATTCGCCTATGAGAAAGCATGTTAGTATATTGATACTTTTTACCGTTAATTTTTTTAGACATATTTTTTTAACAATCACTCATACAACGACGAAAAGAGGGATTCTGGGTGGGATTTTTAGGAATTTGTCCCTCATGAGGACGAAAAGTATGACTTCTTTGATGAAATCTTGGTCTAGATTTATATAAAATTACCAAGCTTACTTTCGCTTGTTTCTTAGTTGGAAGACGAACTATCCAACCCAAAGCCGCATATTCTAGAGGTGGTTGAAACTCCAGAAGGGGGGCCGAACTTCTATTCCAGAAATGATTAAAGCTCCATTTAATTAATATGCATTCGTGTGGACATGGATAAGTACATGATTTAGCCCACTTAACTTGTGCGAAGTGAAACTTTTCCATCAAACAGTTGACGAAAAACTGCAGATAACTAAATATTTCCTATTACATGAGTTGGTTGTTCAAGGAACGAAGTTCAGCATGCCTAGGCTACAAACCATACGCTACATACAAAGCAAGAAAGGATCACAACCACGTAGAGGGTCGGGGTTCTACCTGAAACCAAGTTTCTTTGAGACCAAGTTCTGCTGCACTCCCCTCACATATGGCACCGCAGAGGGACTTGTTAATGAGGATAGGCCGGAATTGGGGGAGGGAGCTTTCTATAAGAAAGCGAAACACATCTGAGGATCTGAGACAGCATGAATCTGGGAATTCCGATTATACTTGCTCAGGGGAAAAAACCAAAATACACGAACAAAACTATACAAATTAAGGCATCTACGCCCGTACACGGGCTCGGGTCAACAAACCCGAGTCCAACTAATAAAGAATAGAAGCCCAAGTCGGGGGCCCAACCTAATAAACTAACCAAATAAACTTTACATCTTAACACTTTCTACCCCAAGTTTCCACCTTTTACTCCACTGTAGCAATTAGGGGATACTGGGAATCGGAACAATGCTAAAATATGGCACTTTTGGTTTCCGTGCTCAACAAAGCACCCCCAACGATCTCAAATGAACTTTTAGACCACATAAACGGTCGTAATCTTTTTACATAGAAGTACTTAATCCATTTTCCATTGTGGCTATTTTGGGGGATATGTTTGTGAAGCTTAATCATTAGAGAATAGGTAGTATAACGTGGACTACATAAATATAATAACCGTCATTATATCATCATGCATTAGAGACTCACGCGTAACTTCTTGCTTCGACACTGACAAAAGTGAAAAGGGTTTATCCTAATGAATCGATAGTCAAATTCATAACATGATACTACAAAAGATCGACGGTGATTCATACTTGCAAATGAAGGTTCAATTGTATTTCATGCAGATTACTTCTTGAAGGAGCCACGGCAAAGTTTCTTGCTGCTAGGTCCAATTACTGCAAACAAAATAAGCAAAGAAGCAAAAACAAAACAAAATGATTCGCTTTGGCTTATGCAGAAACCACAGGCTTCGCTAGAAATAACTAGTAGATCAGTGATGCCATGGATTAGGTACGCCAGGAGACTATCGCTTCTACTCAAAATTCCTAACAACCGTCTTTCTATGCTAGGCCTGAAGAAATCTTCGGCAATCTCCTTAAATGCCCGGTCCCTCTTGTTTAAAGATCGACCAGAAGCGTGAGTTTACGAACTTGATAAGCCAACTAGGACTAGGAAAAGACATGGCCAGAATTTCAGAGTAACCATTGCGCAAGATATCAAAGTTAGCTTAACAAAACTATTTGGTGTAGAGACTTGAGATAGTTGGGATATATATGAATCTCTGTTGCCATTAGCTTCTAGGATGAATCAATTGAGGAATGCGTTTGACATAAAGTGATTAAACTATTTCTCTAGTTTGAAGTCCTCTACCTCAGGCTGGTGTTTTATATTCAAAATACTGAAGGACACCGCCAACCAAAAAAATCTATTAAAAAACATATAAAATGTCGGTAGCAGACCTAAACAACAAGATAATATTAATCAGACCAAGTTGGCATCAAGGAAACCAAGAGAAATGTACTTTATGGAAATTAGTTTAATAATTGTATGGATGTAACCAAATGTGACCTAATCAACATAGGTAAGGTTAGGTCATGTGTCGTGATGGGCAATGACTACAATAGTAAAACGAACTTCCATATGCATTGTGTTACATAGCACCAAAACGAAGTAGTGGCAAAAAAACAGAGAAGAAATGACAAAAAAATGATTTAGCATGGATCTCGATCCAAGCAAAGTTGAGTTAGCAAATTAAGTAAACCCAACAAATCTAATTTGCATATCACACTTAACCAAATTCATTTACAATTAAGTGCTAAAAGTCAAGCATCAAACCTATACTTGAACAAGAAATATGTCAAACTACTTAAATGAACACAAAAGAAGATTAAGTTATGGGTAAAAGCTCTTGTTTATTGATGAAAAAGAGGAAAAAGGTTCTGTAATATAGGATTCAAATGAGAGAAATTGTAAAAAAAATATAAGTAAAAAACTATACACAATTATAGATAAAACAAGTATGGTCTTGGGCGGGAAAGTAGCTGTCAATACGGCTACTCTATGCTTGTTGCATGCAATCCAATGGTAGGAGCTGGTCTGGTCACTTCTCAATGGCACTTGCAAGGGATGGTTCCCTCCTTGGGAACCATTTGTTAACTCTAGCGTGGTAGCCATGTGGCTATCATCTCATCTCTAAACACCCCTCCTCAAGTTAATGGTCAATTGAGTTGATGACAAGATGATTGTGTTGATTTGCCACCAATGCCTTTGTTAATGCATTTCTAGGCTGATTTCTAGTGCTAACAAGGTCTGTGTGTATGATTCCTTGGTGAATTTTTTCACAGATGAAGTGGCAATCAATATCAATGTACTCAGGTATGGTGACAAACTATGGAATTTGCTACTAAATTTATGGTGGCTTTATAGTTAGAAAATAGGTTATGGGATGAGGTATGTCATGTCCCATATTTCCTTAAGGGCCTAGTAACCAAATAATCTCATAACTGATACTACCATAGCTTTGTATTTAGCTTCATTGGATGACTATGACACAACCCTTTTTTTCTTGATTTTCCATAAGATTATTGTATCACAAAGCATTACACAAAAGCCTATTAATGAGTTTCTACCTACCTTGCATGTGGTATAGTCTAATCACAATAAGCTTGCAACTAGTATCCCTTTAAGAAGGAAACAAATAAACTTGAGGCTAAGCAATGTTTCAATAAACTAGTTGTATTGCAACTTTTAATGAGATTTCTTAAAGAAATGCATGAATTGAGTCGAATTGTGTATCACGTAGGAAATGTCTAGCCTTATCATGTTTAGATAATTGAACTTCCCTATTAACTAATGGTACTTTAGAGGTTCTCTTAATAATGGATTATCATCTTAAGGTACTAAAACTCCTTTGTCATACTTGATGGTAGTAGCAACAAGTTAGTAACCATGGGGTTCTTCACCAACTAGGCCCCACCAAGCCCTATCTCATCTATAAACTCCAATATATATTTGCACTGACTTAAATGAATTCTTTTTTCATATCTTAGGACATCAACCCTAAGGAAAAACTTAATGTCTTCTAAGTCCTTAATGTGAAAGGATAAATAAAGGTACTCTTTTAGCTCCTTAATCCTATCAATGTCACTTCTTGTGATAAGAATGTTATTAACATAAATCATAAGAATTACAATAAAGTTTCCTCATTTCTTAACAAAGAGTGAGGTGTCATGCATTGAATCATAATATTTAGCCTTTAGTAGAGCATATATGAATTGGACATACCATTGTCAAGCTACTTGTTTCAATTCATACAAAGAATTTTTTAGCATGCACACTTTTCCTCTTTTTTTGTTCAAATCTCTAAGTGGAAGGTGCATATAAACTTCCTCATTAAGATTTCCTTATGAGAAAGTATTACTAACATCCATCTGGTGAATCCACTATTAATTTTGTGCTACTAGAGAAAGAGCACACTTGATGGTAATATGCTTTACCATAAGTGCAAAGATTTCATGGTAACCCATTATTTTCTTTTGATTGTATCCTTTGGCTACAATCCTAACCTTGTACCTCTCAACCATTCCATCAACATTGTCCTTAATTTTGTATACTCATTTACATCCAATAGGTTTCCTCCCAAGTGATAGGTCCACAATTTACGAAGTGTTATTTGCCTCTAAAGCCTTGATCTCATCTACCATGACTTATTGCAATTTAAGATTACCAACAGCCTTATGGTAATAGACTAGTTCCACATCAACAAAAATAGATGCAATGAAATACTAGCTATCAATTGGAAGGTGATGGTAAGTGATGTAGGTTGAAAAAAGTTATGTTGATAAGTCACTTATTAAGGCATTTATGATACAGCAAATATAGTCATTTGACTAAAGTGGTAGTCAATTTTTTCTAGTGGATCCTTTGGGGAGTATTGGAGTAGGTGTATTAGGAAGGTTTTATGGTAATTGTAACATGTCTTTTATTTCATAATTAAAGAAAAAATCATGAGAGTCTACTAAAGGTAGCAAAGGTATTAATGTTTGGTTGGGTTTCGATGTAGTGGTTGGCTTAATGGTAACAAGGAGTAGTAAAGGGTCTGATTCATCAATGGCCTTTGGGTGATTCTAAGTGTCAAAGATCATCTCAACAAGTTCAATAAAAAAGAGCTTAGTTGAAGTGTGTGATCTAGGCTCTATGTGTGAGAAAGGAAATGTGTCCTTATAAAAGTGTACACCCAAACTAACAAAGAAAAGATGTGTCTCAGGATTAAAAAGTTTGTATCCTTTATATCCTTAAATGTACCTTATGAGTATGTTGGGGATGGTTCATGCATTAAATTTGTCTTTGTGTCTTGCCATGGTGGCATAGTAAAGATAACCAAAAACCCTAGGGTAAGAGATCATTAGCAATTTGCCAAAAAGTCTCTCAAAAGGTGTAATTCCATGTAAATACTAAGGAAGGCACTCTATTTATAAGGAGCTATAAGTATGTATTCTCCTCAAAACCTAATGGGAATGTTATTTTGAAATTTTAGTGCTTATGTAACAACTAAAATATGACAATGTTTGCATTCTAGAACACTGTTCTACTAACAAGTGTGCATACATAAGCTTTCATTTGTGATTCCTTGTAATGGAAACAAACTTTTGACATTTTGAGTGGAAAATCGGGTGTATTATATGTCTTTACTCATTTGATTGTGGTGTCAAATGAGTTCCTCAATAAGTTGAAAAACTTTTCTAATTATGAAAAAGTTTCAATCTTGACTTTCATGATAAACATCCATATTCCTCTAAAAATGTTATCTATAATTGTGAGGAAATATCATAACTCATCATGATTAGGTGTTTTGTATGGTCCCCAAACATCTATATGAATTAGGTCAAATGAAAGTTATGCTATATCATTGTACAAATTAAAAGAATTAGGAGATTGTTTCACAAATGGATAAATGGACAAATGGAATAATGTTCATCATGGGAAACATTTTTTAAACTCAAATCATCGATAAACTTAAGTTTGGTATCAAGCAAATCTCCAAGACTATAATGCCGAACAATGCAAGAACAATTGATACAAACCATCAGGGAGGAAGAAAGGATTTTAAAAGACAAAGCTCATTTTAAATGGCTTGAAGAAAGGAATAAGAATTCAAGATACTTTCATAAGAGCATCAGGGAGAGACGTTAGGCTTTATATGGCACAAAGACAAATGATGTTGAGATTTAGGACCCATGGTTGTAGATTTCTATAAAGAATTATTGATGTCCCACAAGGCAAACTATGATGATCATAAGATAAAGAAATTCCTCAGTCAGATCTCAAGATTAGTAACAATAGAGCAAAAGAATATACTATGTCAAATCCTAACATGGGAGGAAGTGCAACAAGCAATCAAAAACCTTGACCCCTATAGTGCACCAGATGTAAATGGATTCACAAGTCATTTCTATGAGACTACATATGAGGTGGTTAAAAAAGATTTGTATAAAGTGATTGTTGATTTCTTTAGAGGGATCAAATTCTAAGGAGTAAAATTGTGACCATTTTAACATTGATTCACAAAGTTGATCAACTAAGTAATTTTTCAAATCTTAAACCAATCAACTTATGCACTTTTAGATATAAGATTTTAGCAAAGTTTCTTAATGACAAGCTAGCTAAGATTCTTCCTCACATAATTTCTCCGAAACAATATGGTTTTGTGCAAGATAGATCTATAAAAGAAAACATAACGTTAGCATAAGAGATGGTCATGAAATAAACAAAAAGGTGCTAGGGGGTAATGTGGTTATTAAAATGGACATGTAAAAAGCATATAATAGGTTGGAATGGTCTTTTTTATTGAAAGCCATGCAAAGCTTTGGTTTTTTAAAGGAATGGATTGATATGATGTATTGCTACATTTCAAACAATTGGTTTTCTATACAAATGCAAGGAAAGAAATTTGTCTTTTTCCACTTAACAAGAGGGTTGTGTCAAAGGGATCCTTTGTCACCAAGCCTATTCATACTTGCACAAGAAACTTTTTCTCAACAATCGAAACATCTAATGCAAGTTAGGGATATTGGAAGTTATAAAGGTATAAATAAATTTAGGTATGTTTCTCATTTGCTATATGCAGATGACATGACAGTGTTTATAAATGGGCAAAAACAATCAATTATGAATTCATGAAATTATTAAAGGAATATGAGCATTACAATGGCCAAAAAGTTAACATAACTAAATGTAATTTTTTATAGCAAAGAAAGCATCCCCACAAAGAAAACAAAAGATTCAGAGTTGGACAAGGTTTTCTATTGTTGAATTACCAATGAAGTATTTGGGAGTTCCACTTTTTAAGGGAAGATCAAAGGGATGTTATTTTGATGAGATTATGAGGATTACAAGATGAATATGTAATATGAATAATCATTTTCTTTCTCATGGAGGGAATCTAGTCTTAATTAAAAGTGTTCTATCCTTCATCCCCATCCATTGTTTTTCGATAACCAAAGCACTGAGAGTAGTATTGCAAGAGATAAACAAGCATATGTCTGAATCCTTATGGAGTCATATTGGGGAGAATAGAGCACACTAGGTGGGATAGACTATAGCATGTTGTCCTATGGATGAAGGTGGATTGGGAATAAGAGATATGACCACTGTAATGGAGAGCTTGCTGGTAAAGATGGCTTGGAATTATATTAAAGGAGATTCCTTGTGGGCAAAATTCATGCAAAGGAAATATGGAGACCCGATGGAAGTTTGTCATCAACTAAGAAATGTTAAACCCTCTCATTTTTGGGGATCTATTAAAACTCACATTTCTTTTGTTTTGTAGCATAGTAGGTGGGTGATTCGAAATAAAGAATGATCTTTCAGGAAAGGCAAATGGTTAGATGGGATTTTATGGCATCCATCATGTGTAGACAACCAAAGAAGTATTCATAAAGCTTTAGAGGATTTAGAGTTTTTAGAAGCCTCTTTATCTCCAAAGCAATTGGAGCAAGCAAGTTAAATAACCTTTACCAATGATCCAGATAGAATGGCTTTTGAGTTAATTTCTAATGGAGTATTTTCTACAATATTAGTATATGAAAACAAAAGGTCACATGGAGAAAAAAAAACTTGGAGTAAGTTTATATGGAATAAGTATCTACCACCAAAGATTGGTTTTACCATGTGGAAGCTAATGTATAATGGATTTCCAACAGATGATAGAATTCAAAGGAAAGGCTTTTCTTTTGCCTTAAGATGTGCATGTTGTTCTACATCAAAGTGTGAGACATTAGATCATCTTTTTTGTCAAGGAGAATTGGCAACAGGATTATGGAATTATTTATGTCAAACTTCATAGGTTTCAATTAGACGTGATATAATAATGAATTTGGTTAAGGATTGGTTGTGTGAGGCTAGTACTTCCTCACAAGGAGGAATGTCATTGGCTTTAGTTGGTTATGTAACTTTATGGAAAATTTGGTTGACAAGAAATAATGTTATTTTAAAGAATCAAGGTTTCTTTCTCCCAATGTTGATAGGGAAAATGCTATTAGAGGTTTGTCATTTCATGACCTTTTTTCCAAATAGTACATTTCCCCTAATGAAAGATTGTAAAATATTAGAAGAACTAAATATTCCTATAGCTATTCCACCACTTCATAAAGATTGTATGGTACATTGGTCATGTCCATCCCTAAGCTCTTTAAAGTTGAATACAGATGGATCATGTAAAGATAGAGCATGTGCAGGAGGACATGGTGAGGGATTAGAGGGGAAGTGTTATTTTGGCTTATGCAATAAATTTAGGACAAGGAAATAGTACACGAGCAAAGATTTTAGCTTTACTAGAAGGTCTAAAACTATACCATTGGCAAGGTTTGAATATAATAGATATTGAAGCTGATTCTCAATTTATGGTACAATGCATTAAAGGAAACTTCTTAGTCCCTAGGCATTTAGAATATGAAATAGATTAGTGCTCAACTTATCTACCTTTGAATGGCAAGATCTCTCATATCTTTCGTGAAGCCAATTTCCTTGCAAATGGATTGGCAAACTTTGGTCACTCAATTATAAGGATATAAGTCTTATCAGCATTAGGATCACTACTAACACATTGTAGGAAAATAGCCTAGGAAAATCAATTAGGCTTAGAACATTATAGGCTTCCTTAAGGTTATCAATTTTTAGATCTCTTTAGTATTTCATTGTATGATTTTCTTAGGAATGCTAATGTTTTATTTGGCTTTTATTGTACCCGAAACTCAGGATGATGTATTAAGGGAATAGGTTCAATGTTGTAAGGTTTAATGGCTAACCAAGAAATAGGGGGTTGAATTGGTTATCTAGGTTTCTTTCTACCTATTTCTAGATTCAATAAATTATCAATAATAAACATTCAAACATATGGACAAAAACATAAATGCACACAATTTTACATGGTGGTTCAACCTTTGTCACTTACTTTCACCCTCTTCTCTTTCAACTTAACCGGTTAGAGTCTACTTTACTTCAAAACTAGGAGAATAACCTCTCCTACACTTTCCAACTCCTCCTCAAGGAGTCAAATGATCTACGGTTACAATAAAATGATTAAACCAACCTCAATACAATAGCAAATCCTCAAATGTGTAATGTTTGTGAGAAATAGCTTATTAGTGAGCTAATTGAAGATATACAAACTTAATTCAAGCTCTAATTACGAAACTCTTAATTATATTTAAGTTAGGTTTTCTGATTTACAAGGGAGTTTATGTGCAAACGATAATCTAAGCTTAATCAATACATAAACAACTTAATCTGATAGTGAATATTCATAAGAATATCATAGTAAAAGAATATCACTAAAGAATTGAACTTTCTATACATATCTATGAAGAATGCCATGAATATGTAAGCTTCGATTTTTCTCAATCTTTCAATTAGATTTTTCATCAAAACCTGCAAACAACTCTCAAAATCATCCTTTTATAGAAGATATGAAGCAAACTAGCTTTCTAGGGTTTCTATTTAAACCTGAGAAGCCCGTTATGAATAATCCCATTGAGACTTGACAAAAGCTCCATCAAAAAATAGAACGAACAGCAATTAATCATTCTCATAGTCATTACGACACCACAATCACTTAGATTTCTTCTCATTAAAGGGTGACAAAGAGAGTGAGACAAAAGAGAGAAGGTGCTTGGCTTTTCAATAACCCTTTTAGGGTTCAAATGATTCTTCACATCATGAAGGCTTAAGGGATTTCCTCTTAAATGAAACAACATTGTAGCTAATTAATGAAACAATAGACAGGCTGGGCTTGTAGGGTTAACTTATGGGCTAAGCTTGAGGGCTAAGCTTGAAGGTTGAGCTTGCAAGCTAAGCTTGCTCCCAAGAGCTTGATCCATTTGAATAATGATCTTCATTTAAGCATGGACCAGTTAATTAAAATTAAGCATTATGATCTTGATTATTTAGCCTTTATAGTATAATTCTTGATTCATATGTACCTATAATTGCATAAATCCAAGTATTAATTTTTCTTTAAACATTCAAACATTTCTTTAGCCTTAAAAATATTTTTCAAGGTATTGTATGAGGTCAATTTATGAAAGAATGTAGAAACCCGAATACTTTATAATATTATTTGTTGATATTATAATTTACACACCTTTTACTTTGTTGATATTCAATATTGCACATAATCATATGAAAAAACATTTTTACAAACATTATATGCAACCAACATTTTATCACAACAAAACATACCTTTTTCCAACAAATTCCCTATCCTATGTAATTTGTACACAAGTTTTAAGTCTTTACTCACCCTATCATAATAATATCAATGACAAGAATTTACCAATAAATAAATAAAATAAAATAAAATAATGCCAAATTTTTTAAATTCGAAGATTACAACTTGATGGAGCATTAACATAACACAAGTCATGCCTATGGAAATAGGTAACAACAATTTTCCTATTATGGCATGTGACAAAATAATAGAGCATGTTTCTCATCCTACCCAATCCCTTGACTTCACTCATTGAAAGATCCTAAAATACACAATAATCAACATATAATATAATATGGTAGTTATTTTCACAATAAAATTTGGACACAAATATGAGATTGAATTTAAAATTATGCACAATTTCAAATGTTAGGATATGTGGATGTTGCCAACATGTGTAACCATAGCATTATCATCATTTGAAAATTTAACTTTCTAAATATAGATGTACATGACATAGTAAATTTTAGACAATTGAAATTTACAATAATATAATCACTAGCACCACTATCAATAATCTAACATTAATTAATAAATTTAGGAATACCTGTTAAATATGCATGACTCTATTAGGCATGCTCTTCATTCACAAACTTCAAAAAATGTTGATAAACAGTCTTTGTGATACAAACTTGATCAAAAATGTTTACTACTAAATTTGTCTTCGTTTCCTTTTTGTAATTCCTATGTCTAGCCAAATAACCATACAATTTATAATGCTCTTTGCATTCATGCAAGTATCCTTTGCACAACTCACACTACAAGCCCATTACCCATTACCCAATAACATTTCTCCTTCTTGTGACCTTGTTTCCCATAAAGGTCACATTTGCCATGTTGTCTTGGCCTAAACAACTTGTCATTTTGTATTGCATTACGCGTAAACAATATGTTGTTTATAGAAGCTTGGCTAGCACCCAATCCCACCCTCGTAGGTGCATTTGCCGCAATAGCATTTATGTCTGTCATCATGCTTGTTGCATCAAACCCTCTTTTCACTGCAACAAATGTGTGTTCCCCCACTGTCTTCCTTGACATGCTCTGATCCTTTGAAAATGATGGAATACATCTTCATGATGTTTGAGAAAGGTTGCATCACAAGGATTTGCTCCCCCAAAGATGAAGAGCAATCATCGAGACCTTAAAGTAACTAGTAGAACTTCATATCATCTTGGTAGGTCTTCTATTATTGAAAAGCTGCCATCTTCAGTGACTTAAGTTCTATAAAAGTCTTGAACTTGTTCTAGAGTTTAATAGGCCAAAATAGGCAAAAATTGGCTCTCCCCCTTAGTGAACCAAACATAGATTATTGATTAGGTAATAAACCCTAGATAGGTTTCCCTAATGATACCGAGCATGGAATTTTGCCCACATTCTAATGGCACTTTGAGTGTAGATTGAATTCAAAATCCATCCATGACACACGGCATTGTATCATTCCTAGCGAATTCAGTTCAGCAAGTCAAGTTTGGGCTTCGCATAGGATCTATTAACAAAGACAAATTTGTTCTTGATCAAGAGGGTAATCATCATCATTTCACACCAAATTACATAATTAGTGGTTCTAGTGCACTTAATCAATACCAATGTTGTCTAATTTGTGTTTCCAATTGACAAATATAATGGATCAATGTAATCTAGGGTTGGTGCCCTATTTTCATATTGGAGCCCCATTTGGCACAAAGTCAAAGTGGCAAAAGGAGTCTACAAAGGTGTGTGACCTCCGCCACCACTTTGAAAATGTGGCATGTACATGGGAATGTCACTGAATAGGTTGCCTAATTCTGGCATTTCGGGGTTTGTGGTGGAAGAGCTAAAAATGCTATCGTTTTAGGGTTGAGTAGAGGAAACAACGTCATCGTAGGATTAGGTGACAACATCACTGTCGTTGAAAAGAAACGGTGTCACTTGGCTAAGATGCAAGCGGCGCTGTTTAGTAATCTTAGCACGGCATCATTCGTGTTAAGGAGCAAAACAGTGTCGTATCAAAAAGGGCATGGTTGCATTGTAAGGCAATGCAATGTCATTTGAGATCATTGTCTTTGCAAAAATGCCAAAAAATGCAGAGAAAACCTTACTTCTTGCCAACATTGTAGAACTTCGTAGAAAAAAAAAAGACTTTGAATCAAAATAAAAATCAGGGAAAGAACCGGTATGAGCTAAGTGGAAACAAGATTTCAAACTTGAGCTCTTGACGCCATGTCAAAATACTTAAATGAACACAAAAGAAGATGAAAATATGGGTAAAAGCTCTTGTTTATTGATGAGCAAAAGGAAAACTGATTTGTGATACAAGATTCAAATGGGAGAAATTGGTCTCATGTTAAAGAAAATAAGTTAAAAACTATCCACATTTATAGACAAAATAAGTATGGTCTTGGGCAGGAGAGTAGCTGTCAATGAGGCTACTCTATGCTGGCCACTTCTCAGTGGCACTCACAAGGGATTGTTCCCTCCTTGGGAACCATCCGTTGACTCCATATCCGAACGAAATATACTTGAACTATCATTTTTAAACATCCACCCGGCGATCAATGGTTTAGATAAGTTTCAGATATTGCCTATAGCCGAAAAAGTGAATAAAACTTCTATAAATGGATCTAGTTAATGGAAGTCAAAGCCAGGTGCAGAGATGTTATAGAAACTCACATATACAATTGAATCAGCTGTACGAGTCTTGGAATGGTAATTCTACAGATGTTATGGGAGTGGTGGTAAACAATAAAACAAATATAAGCAATTTTTCAAGCAACGACCGATTAGGATATCAGATGCGACATGAATACCCGCAACCAGAGCTATAAAGCCGCTTCAATTACAAGGGTAATTGGTAGCAATCATATATATAGAGCATCTTAATCAGGCAATAGTGGTAATCTGTTCACACTGAAGGATGAACCATTTGTGCCTCCACTGCCGCTGATAAGGTCACCAAATCCTCCATCAGCACTGTCCGTCTCACTATTTTCTCCTTTGTCAGATGTACTGGTAGGGAAGGGAAGGACTCGGAGATGCATATCCAAATTTGAGCCGATTCTCTCGGCAGCTAGTCCGTATTTTTTAACAAGGTTCATCTGAAGAGCCAAAATCTTCGATGGCCTTGGGAGTAGTTCGACAGCTTCCTCTTTCGGAATAACTACCTCCTCAATGGCTATTCTTGCCTCCTGCAATACCAACTGCTAATTTAGTACAACGGCTTCCAATCTTATGAAATAGCTTACCCAATCCACACAACTATACGTAAAAAAGCCACACATCTATCACAGGTACGGGCTAGCTTACGCATGATAATAATAGCCAGCATAGTAAACCGGAAGTTACTTTATTACCTCTAAGGCATCAATCTTCTCAGGCGATTTAATCTCATCTGCTGGTTCAAGATCCTTCAAAACATCTTTAAGATCTTTCGCCAATGCCCGTATGGCCTTTGTTATTTGAACCAACGAGCTTGTCTAGAAACAGAGAACTTGATAGTATAAAAGTTCAATGAAAATGGTTTACCGTATAAACTAAGAAAGCAATGGTGATTCATTACCTTAGTCACATGAATGGGTATGTCATGAGATTTTGCGGCAGCTTGA
The DNA here is from genome assembly GCA_028551475.1 of Casuarina equisetifolia. Lineage (NCBI taxonomy): Eukaryota > Viridiplantae > Streptophyta > Magnoliopsida > Fagales > Casuarinaceae > Casuarina > Casuarina equisetifolia. The sequence goes on from CM052354.1 coordinate 17,196,233, forward strand.
ATTCTGGAATTTTTCTTAAGCTTGGATTGCAAGGCAAGCAGCGCATCTGCCTCACTGATGTTATTAGTTAACTGAATGGCAGCATCGTACATTTTCAACTGTTTAATCGCTTGAATCACACTTGCCTCCAAGATCTAAAAAAAAACTGACCATTTTGTGAGTTCAATATTGGATAGTTTCCTATTATAAAGTACCGCTACCATTCAGCCAATCAATTGGTCATATTTCATTGAAATTAACATTTTCTTAAGTACCTGAAGGAAACCATATTTGCCAGTATGTCAATGTTTTTACGTATCTTATTTTGTTCTGATATAAACGAACGTATGTAAAAATACGAATGGACAGAGTCGTGAAATCATACTACAAACAACAGTTTAGCTCACAGATGCATGAGGACCCAGATATTCAAAGAGATAGAAGTATTTGTGTTTGTAATGAAACCAAGTGGACTATGCTACAGCATTTCACCAGCTGGATCTTAGTTTGTTGTTGAGAGAATTATATTTTGCATCTAGAAAGGGAAGACTTTTTTGAAACCATAACCAAACATAATGGAGTCAGAATCTACGCCCACTTACATGTGGATTTTGACTAGTTCTAAGCTTCCTTATCCACGTTGAGTGGCAATCCTAGTGGTCCCACTAGCAGCTAATCTAATTGCTGCAACTACTAGGGCTTCAATGGTTCCGCTGGGGAATGTGGTGGTTGAGGTGACAGTGGCTCCCAAGATGGTAGATATTTGAAGGCTCAATGGTTGAGAATCTCACAAATATCCTCATTGGGGTCATAACAATGGTTGAGAACTGGTATACCATTTGGTTCAGCCAATCAAGCCCCATTTAGGGCTTCCCTCCGTCATCTAGGCCACCTCTTTGCATTGGTCAAATATCCAATTCTGTATTGATTGCTATCTTTTTTGTTTACTATGCTGAGTTTACCTCATTCAGCCACTCTTACTCAGAAGTACTGACCATCACTCTCTTCTCTTCTCCATTAATCAATTCTCAAGAATCTTATCATATGACTACTTCATCTAACATTCTCCCTTATTATAAAGCAGCTAATGAATGTCAAAGTGTTAACCCTTCTAGTAGTTCCCAAGCACATGCGGCAAGATTAGCAAATCCATACCTAAGTTTTAACTTCGAGCCATCATCTGCATTACATTTTCCAAATTACTTTTCGTTAACTATCAATTAGCACGTCAACCAAAACTCTTCACTGTTTGGTTAATTTTATAGTTCTTGTTTATATTTCAGAATTTCCAAAAGCAAGTAGATATGAGGCATGAAGTTAGTACTTTTATTACCTTAACTTTAAACTTTTTTGCTATCTCAAGCACTCCAATCCTTCCTACCTCCATTTCTATAGATTATAGTCTTAATTATCCTCGCTTTCTTGTTTTGAAGAAACAAATTCAGAGTCTTCTTCAGGTGTCCTTTTTTCATTGCATCTATTGATGAACTTCACTGACATGACCATGTGTCAACTACAGTACGCTTTGTAGGGAGGTTTTGAGTCCTATCTAGTTAATGCACTAAGCATGCCATGAGTACTTTTCATCTCTCTTATTGTCCCACTATCTTCCATGCCTTACCTCACACTCTCTTGCCTATATTCCGGAGATAGTTAAACAAGAACTATAAAATAGAAAAGCAATGGATTGGAAATGAAAGCTCATCAAAAAATAGAACAAAGGGTTGTTCTCCTGAAGCAAAGACTATGCTGCAGTGTAAAAAAAGAATTCAATCTGAATATCTCTTTTCATAGGTTGGAAGCACATTTAATTGAATTAGTGTTGATACCAAGAAACAAAATCTTTAATTGCAAAAATTTTCTTCAATGTCTCTAATTGCTAGTCTTTACTGACCTTTGTCTCAGTTGAATGCTAAGAATTTCTAGATCTGGGTTTGGAGCAACCATTAGTTTTTGTCACTTACATAAATTATCAAAGGTTTGCAAGTAAAAGAAAGCTTTATACCATCTAAAACAATCACCAAAGGAATATTTGAAAAATTCCTTAAAGAAGTTAGGAATCTGGACGTTGATCAACACAGATGCTGGGCAAATCATTCGGTGCACCATTTGCAAACTGAACGCACGTCACATCCTACTTGGGGTATACGTGGATTGTATTGTGGTTTGAGGAACAACCGAAGAGGTACCACTAGACATCAACAATTTCTATACATTGATTTCATACCAAAAAATTTAGGCAAGCTTGGGTACTTCGTTGGGATTAAGGCTTTTATGTCTCATGATGTATTTGACCTTTCTCAGTGAATATATGTACTTAATTTATTAGAAGATGTCAGTCTGTGGGCCTTGTTCCTATCACTCCAAAGCATGATACTTTGAAAGACAAGGGGAATTATCTGAAGATCAATTGATATCTTCAACAAGCTAGAAAGCCAAATTATTTGACAATGACCATCTCAGTTATTACTTAGCAGATATTATAGTAAGTCAATTCTTAACCATTCCTAGTCCCATATTAGGATGTTACACGAAATGGTTATTATATTGAAAAGGCTCCTAGTCTTGATATCTCAATTACAAGTAAAATAGGCACCTCAGGTTGGAAGTTTCACTGTCAGAGGTCATCTATGTGCTTGTTCTCTTAAGGATGCTCTTAATCTACGAATATCAACTATAATGAAATGGACACCTCCGAATATAAGGTTTCACGGTTATAGATTTTACAGGATTTTTGATAAAAGATCTGTCACAGGCTATGATGTATTCCTAAAGGTCATGGACAAATAAGAAGCAAACTATTCTGGCATAATCCAGAGCAGATGAAGAGTACTGAGCATGGTCTCATTCTGCAAGTTAACTAACATAATAACGACATTTTCTTCAAGAAATTGCTCTCCAACTGCTACATCTAATCGACTGTTCTATGATAATCAAGTTGTTTTGCATACTTTCCGTAATTCTGTGTTACTTAATACATATCTAGAATAAACTGCTGGTCAACTTCAATATGCTAATAAGCATACATAAATGTGCTTCAACTTGCAAAAAGTATATGAAAGAAAGGAATCAGCCATCTCTTTTTTAGAAGAACCATGAGGTGTTACTATTTCAAAAAATGTAACTGATCCTATAAATTTCTATGGATAAGAAAGGTCATAAAATTTACAAAACACTCTTTCTATATGTGCTTATATTCTACCATTACAAAAATAAAAAGTTCAGCTGATCGGAAAGTTGGGCCCCAAACCGGCCAAACAATAAGGGCTTAGTAAACATATTGAGCCCAACTTTAGATTAGGATGGATCTTAAGCTTAGGGTAAGTGGAGCTAAAGTTATGTAAGATCAAAAGCTAATTAGCTGATTTTTATAAGCAATCCTGGAATGCTCTTTTAAGTAATTTTCCCAAAAAACATCAGATCTGAACAATTTCGAAGTAACTAAAAATTGAGTCTACATATAAAAGACAATCAATAGAAAGGTTATCACTTACCCCATAAACAAAAAGGCGAATGGCCACCCTTTCATTGCAAAAATCATCTCCCTCATCTGCAGGGACTTCAAAGACATCAAGGCTAGTTGTTTCGTTTGTAATCTCTGGAGCATCTTCAAACATAATCTCATTTTTCTTGTCAGATAAAGAGTCCATAAGAGGCTCCCTTTCTGTAGTTTCTTCCGTCACATGACAATTTACCTTGCGAACTTCAACTTTTGCAAAATGACCTTCACCCATAGGAGTAATTATAACTCAAAATATTAAAAAAGTTACAAACATCAGACTTAATAGTAGGTATCAATTTATGAAGAATGAGGCTGAAAATAACACATTAAGCATTAGGAAAGCAGACCTGAGAGAATGGCATCCACTGTTGACTCTAGGCTACGATGAACTCGCAACTCACTCTTTGAAACTATCTCCACTGCACACCTAAATGTTGAAGGTCCTTTCCTCTCCAAAACTGTCTTCTGGACACCCCTTCGGCTTGCCTCTTCATCCCCCAGTGTTACACTCTTAAAAAATTATTGAAACCCAACATTCACCAATTTACTAGATGCAATTCACAAAATTAAGTGAGGATTACTGAGATGTCGAGTATTTGGGCGATTAAGGGGCAGAGGAAAGAAAGAGAGAGAGAGTAAAAGAAGAAAGAAGCACTTAAAATCTACATGATGGGATGGCTATGCTGCCTCCACCACTTTTATTGTGCACAATGCAGAAATGAGTAATCAAAAATCAAGTTGGAAAATAACAATCAACAAGCAAATAGTAAAAATGAAAGCAGCAGAGAAAACAATAATTATATTTCAGCCAAAAAGAAAAAGTATCATTAAACACTGACATTTCCATGGAGCTAGAAAAGAATAAAACATTCCTTGTTCATATTTACTTTTGAGGGATTGAGGAATAAAGCACCTTCTACGGTTGTTTGTTGTCTCTTAGTTTTTTTCAAAATTTATATTGAGTAAACAAACTTTACAAAATTGATTCGGGTAGCTCTGCCAGTTAGAGCAAAGGACTGAAAATCCTTGTGTCAGTGGTTCAAATCCACTTCTAAGGAGGCTTCTGTGGTCCAAAGGACAGGTAGCCAGGGGCGGGCCAGATTTTTAAATGGAAGTTCGAGAGGAAGCCAGAAAATGTGAGCGCTCCTGCACCATACAGCCTTTTGGTGTCACCCTATCTTGCAGAAAGCAGATATGATTTTGATTTATTCAAAATCAAAAAAAAAAAAGAGAAGAAGAAGAGGAAGAAAGAAATAAAGAAAGAAAGAAAGAAAGAAAGAAATGCAGTTTCTTACCGAACACCATCGCATCAAACTTGGAACTTGATAATGTAGTCCATCACAAACTTTTGACACAATACATGCTACCAACAAAATGGTGTTCCTACAATTAGATTCTAATTGGTAATCAGAAGTTTATTCATGGATGCACATCTGCAATTACTCCTGAACGAGGAGGTATGGGTAAAGATTGATGGCAAAAGGATCCTAAATCAGTCACTGCGAGAAAATGTACTACCATCCACATTGATGGAGATATTAGCTAGGAGTTTCTTAAAAAACTACATGGATGTAGCTCTCAGAACCTAAAGATAATTTTAAGAACGAAAATACAATATTGAATAGAAGTACGCCAAGTGGGAATAGAATAAGATTCATATATGCAAAAGCAGAATGCAACGTTGTAATTGCAAAAATAAAAAATAGAAGGTAGCCTCATATACGAAGTTTCAGTCAGGAATCGTCCTCAGATAGCAAAGTCTGTTTGAGCCCTTACATATAATGGAGGGAGTTTGCTGTTCCAATTTTAAAATTTCACAAGATGAAAAGTGAAAGTATATGACAAGGTATTCATACACCAGTTTGAACTGGCTGCCAATGTATTATCCTCTTTAAGTTCCCATTTTCTTTTCTTTCTTTTTTCATGCCATGAGCGGCAGTTGCTGCAATCATTGCTTTTACTTCATTCCCTTCTAAGACTGTCATCTGTGAACACTGCATGTTATAGGCAAACACACGTGCATATGCTGTAGTTGCGTATGTCACTTGGAAAAAGTTTCAAAGCCCCTGATATAAAATACGTACAGTAAACTAAAGAAGCATTTCAGTTTAGTTTAAAAAATAATTAACTCACCTGTATGCCCCCAACAAGCATCTCTAATGCAGGATTCATTATCAAATTCTCAATTGTTATGCCATGAGCAGTGGCAACTAGCTGAATCCCACGTTGTGCTATTGTGCTTGCAGCCATTGCTTCAAGTTTTGTGCCAATTTCATCAATAACAATCACTTGAGGCATATGATTTTCAACTGCTTCTATCAATACCTAAACAGAAAAATACAAATAATTACACTTCCAAAAATATCTTATAGAAGAACAAAAAACTGAAAATCAAATAAATTGATACGTGAACTTTGCATAAGATATCTGCTCAGAAAAAATCACCTTAGCTCTATAATTAACAGTTTAGAGTTTTATTTGAAGGCTTCCATTCCCTTGCTTCAAATGTATGTTTCCAACCATTATTGGGGGATACTAACCTTATTCCATTAGTCGTATGCCTTGTTATCTCATGCGATTCAATTCTTCAGCTATTAGAGTCTCACATGGAGAGTTTTTACACATGTTTCTATATATATATATATATAACGAGCTCCCAGTCATGGCATATTATAGCAAGAGAGGAATCTCGGGAGTAGAGCTTTCACTTAATCAGACTGGACAGATTCTCCCTCAACTAGAAAATTTACCTCAGGTACTACATATTTTAGGGTTAATCTAGTCACAAAGCAAAGTAAATAGCAGATTGTGAAGCCATGATCTTGTGCAGAAGGAATAGAGCACAGTACAATTGAACAAATGAAGATTAACTGTTATTTCGTTCTAAAATGATTCTAAATGGAGAAATATCTACAATCATCTTTGAAATCGGGAAAAGATGCAAATGTATGTATTAACTATTTGTGGCATGAGAAGTTAGAGTTCTCTTCATTCCGAGCTAGGCGTATATTGCATCTATGCTTTAGCTTGAAGGGAGTACTAAAGTGATAGGTATGCTGGTGATGCATCCATATTTTAGAACATAGAGGTATCACTGTTCTAAAAGGCAATGAGTTATCTTATGATGAGATGTTTATAGATGTAAATATATGGTGAAGGTCAGAAAAATATAGACACTAAGCTTCTGTTTCACACTTCATTTACGCAATTGGTTTTGTAACTTCTATCACTCAATATCTCAAGTGAATCCTTGGTTCTTTCACTATTATATAGCCTGGATGAGTGCCTTCAAGTAGATGTCTTCACCAATAGCAATTGGTTTCATAGATGGATAAGAAAGTGACAGTATTGCACGATCTAAAGCAGAGGCTAATCACAGGGGAATGACTCGCACTCTGTGAGTTAACATCACAGAACTTTTTTCTTTATGACTTTAGTTCTCCAATGCCGACTTCTCTCACATTACTTCGCCATAATCAAGCCACAATTCATATAGCCTATAATCATTTCTCACGTAAAAGGACTAACTACATTGAGCTTAATAATTAAATTACTTAACATAAGACACTAATTGAAGACTTTTTTACACCATTTCAGAACTTTGGAAATCAAATTCCACGTACATTTTAAGGTCTTTTGGGTTATAAATACTTACAATTTAATTAGCCCAAGTTCAGCTCATTTGACATCTATGATCCGACCTGAAAGTTTATGTTGGAGGGTCGTTAAGGATATTCTGGCAATAAGTATACCGCAGAGAGCCATACTAGTCTATTACGTAGTTTTCCTACAGATAAACACATGTAAAATGAGAAAGTCAATAGGTAATTTTCTCCTCTAATTTGTAAACCCCAATTCTTTGACACATTGTAAGATTCAATCTTGGGGTATAAAGCTCTTCAAACAATCAAATCTCAAAAACCCCACTTTATCACCCAATAAGAAATCAAAATTTTCTTAACTGGAAAACAGAATCTTGCACTTCCAGATCATACCTTATGCTGCACTTCAGAGTTGGGGACTTGCATCCGGCGTGCATTTCCTATTCCTGCATGAGGTATATCACCATCCCCACCTATCTCATTAGAGGTGTCAACAATCATCACACGTTTCTCGTAATCATTTGCGAGCATTCGAGCTATTTCCCTGAAGTTTTTAGGAAAAATAGATACACACATCTTAGAACAAAACACATAAAATACCATCAAAGGGTCAATGCACGTGAAATCTTTAGTTAGGTTATTTCTGGGCTCTTGTTAGAGCACTAAAAGATACAGTGCTGGCATAGTTCCTTTCAAGTGAAATACGAAGGTAACATCTGTGACAAAAATCTTTCTAACTTAGAGCACACTCTTTGCAAGTTCCTATTTGGCTTTTCCATACAATTCAACAATTCTACTGACTATTTGAACAAAAAAAAAAACTTTTCTGAACCACATTATTGCTCCATCACATACAACAAAGAGCATAAGAAACTTAACAACAGTCACAGCTAGTGGCAACAAGAAAATAACAATAAATAAATCACCAGCAAAATATTAAATGAGGGAAGGTTGAATTGATACTGATAAATGCAGCCTACAATCAAACATTCAGCCTTCATGATTGCAAGGAGTCAAAATCAGTAATGGCCACCAAGTGCAACCCGACTATTTACATTTGCTTTTAAAGAGCATGGAGAACCTTATGCAAATAAAAATTGAGCTCAAGCATGCAAACAGTAAGAAAAAACCAGGAAACAGAGTGCAATAATCAAGTTTAGCCAATCAAATCTGTAGAAAAGTTAACCAGTAATGAAGAGTTTAGCCCTTCCCATCAAGGCTCATATGCCCCAAGAAATTGGAAACAGGAGGACATTAGTTCGGATTCAATAACAGAAGAGATTAGGAAGTCCAAAGATCAAGACGCCAAGGAAAACTAGGGATGCACTAGGTAACAGAATATAAATAACATCATGGCAAAATCAGAACGTAACAAACCATGCTAAGTTTGCAATATGAAAATTTCAAAGGCAACGAATTCTACCAGTATGATCATTCTCCAGATCGACTCTGACTTTTCACTGCTTAACTAAAAAGTAAAAATTATCTTTAGATTTGTAGGAAGGTGTGATACAATTGCATACCACATTCGAATAGGCACTGTCCTGTTTTAGTTGTTAAACAGGGAACTACAGATCCAGGGATTTCGTTCATATTGAACCAATAAGTTTGAAATCAAACACAAGATATCAAACCCAAAGCAAACAAATAAGGGAGAGAATTAAATATGAAGAATCAATGGCTAGCGCTGCATTTATTGATAAATAGGAAAGACTAACCGGATAACTGTGGTTTTACCCACACCAGGGGGTCCTATAAGCAACAAGGAAGCCCCATCTTGCACCAAATCTCGGAGCAAATTAGCACTACCTGATATTGCCCTACCAACTCGACAAGTCAACCCAATAATTGCACCTTTACGATTCCTTATGGCACTAATCCGGTGTAATGTCCTGCTGATGCCTGCTCGATTGTCAATCACAAAGTCGCCAACCTGATACATTTGTGTCCAGTAAGTGGCACACAAGGTCTTTAACCACACGCAACAAAAGAAATAAACTGAGACAGAGAGAGATATTCAGAGTATTTTCTCTGAACATTGATAGCCAAATTGAGATAGAATCGTTTCACCAAAAATTAAAAAGGTTGGTGATAGCTTGAAGTGTCAAAGAAAGACACTAAGTATTGAACTTTAGGGGTAAAAGTACTGTAACAATTTATTGAATGCGTCACAATCAAAGAGCATTCTAAAGTTAGTGATATGTGTTCACAGAAAAATTACATAAGGATGATACTAGATGAGCTTCAGAATTTAAACCAGATTGGTTCACAATTAGAACAGCAGACCAGACATCTTCTCAATTTCTGTTCTCATGCAACCATCCTTTTAATACCATTAGTATGACTAAACTTCCCATCAAGTATTAATTGTCAGTAAAGGGCAAAGTTAATACTATTAGAGAGCTTATTCCTCATTAAAACCAGCTTGTAAGGAGGCAGCTCCTATTAGAATTCTCAAGTGGAACTTAGGTGATAGAAGGCAGCCTACATCATTTTAACACGTCCCCTTGTAGCCAATGAGGGCTGCAAGTTTTATGCTTGATGCGAATACGATCATCATCACAAACCACCATGAACTATGGGCTTCATACATGGAAGATGCCACATCCTCAACCTAGACTCTTAATATTATATTAAAAAAGAAAATTCCTTATTAAAATTGGCTTGTAAGCAGGAGGCATTTTTTCATTTTAAAAATTTCAAAACAAGATTTAGACAATGTGGGACAACTCACACCATTCTTTAAAGATGCTACAACGATTTTTTCTGATAACCAAGTTAACACTAACTAATATGATGTGACAATTCTTCTTAAAGAACATGCTCATACTCAATGAAATTTTGTAGCAACTCCCAAACAAGCATTAAATGTATATAATTTTGGATTCTTTCCCTCTATCAAGGATAACCAAGCATCCCTTCCCTATATAAGTTCAACCGTCATGAAGGTATCATCCCGCATAGCACATTGGTAGTAAGTCGTCCAATTCTATCTAAACCATATCTTAGAACCCTAAAATAATTTGAATAATTCTAAAGCACACCAAAGTCAAACAAGGCAAACTGTTATTCAAACTGGCACAGTTTGAATATGAGTATAATATTCAAAGTCTCTCCAATGTTTTCTTTTTTGGGGGGATTTTAAGGAAAAAAAAAGGGGGGGGGGGGGGGAAGGTATTTTTCTCTTGTATATTGGATAGCATTAAATTTTATAGAGAATAACTTACATCCAACTTAAAATCCTAAAGTATTGATTCAAGGTACCCATCTCTTTATATGCTATTCTTTAAGTTTCCATTTTTCTCATGTGGGACTTAACATGCCCCTTTGCCTCAAGCATGAGGTAACACTTCTCATTGAGATTTCTATCTGCAGGCAAATGGGCAGAAGATTACAGTTAGATTCCCAATCGACTCCCTAACAATGTGGATAACTCTACATTGTTTATTTAATGTGTCCTCTCATTGCAATGGTCCAACTCAAACCATACCTTTTAAGTTTCTATTTTTTCTATATGAAACTTAACATGCCTTCTTGCCACAAGGGTGGGGCAATACTACTCATTGGTATCTTTGCCCATCAGTGAAAGGCTGAAAGATTGAACCTAAATTCTCAATAAACTCCTTAATATGTGGATAATACTGCATCATTTATTTAACATACCCCCTCACCACAACAGTCCAACCCAAACATCTTGTACTGCCACTTTTTGTATTGATTTTGGACTTACTCATATCCATAAAGATGCAAAGGAAGAACCTATAATCTAATACCATAATATATTTTATAAAGATAGGCATATATTCAACTTAAAAACCTAAGACATTAAGTAAAATAACCCATCTCTTTACAAATTACTCCTAAAATTTCTATGTTTTTCATGTGGGACTTAACTCATCCATTGTCCCAAGTGTGGAACGTTTCCCACAAGGATCTTTGTTTATGAGTGAAGAGGTATAAGATTGAACTTAGATTTCCAATGGACTCCTTAATAGTATAGAACAACTCCACATCATCTATTTAACATGCTCCATCATTGTAATGGCCCAAACCAAAGCATCTCACGTAGTGTCGTTTTCTATGCGGCTTTTGGTCTTACACATATCTATAAGAGTGATAAAGAAGAATTTAAGCTCTAATACCACATTAGATTTTATGAAGAATGATTCATATCTAACTAAGAGCCCAAAGCACTAAGTAAAGGAATCTATCTCTTTATAAATTACCTTTTAATTTTTTATATTTCCAATATGCAACTTAACCCACCCCCTTACTCCTAATGTGGGGCAACGATTCCATGGAAATCTTTACTAATGAGCAAAGGAGCAAAAGATAGAACCTAGATTCTTAAGGAGTCCTTAGCAATGTCAAACAACTACTCAACATTGTTCTATTTAACACATCCCCTTAATAACATTAACCCATCTATGGGAGAATATAGCCTTTGATATTATATTAGATTTGATAAAGAATGATCTATATTCAACTTAAAACCCCAATGCATTAAATAAAGGAATTAATCTCATTATAACTACTTTTTTAAGTTTTTATGTTTCCCACGTGGAACTTAACATACAAACATGCAAATAAAGAATGACGTCATTGTGATATTTGCTCGACTTCAATTTCATGTCAAATGCTGCTTGCCTTCTCGAGGGGAAAGAACCACAATCTCCTATCTACTTCAATAGTGCCCCCACGAATTACGACATCCCTTGGTGTAAATATTTTAAAATACGCACTTATGGCAAATGGTGTAACCATGCTATAAAGTACGATGAGATAACACAATGTTTTTGACGCGAAACAACAAAACGCGCCACAAAAAAGGAAAAAGAATCCAAATTAAAGAAAAGAAAAACGACGGTTGGAATCGCATAACAGCATGATTCAGAATTGACAAGTCAGAGAATTAATTAAACAAGTGGTGAGCAAGAATCATTTTTCACCTGAGAAGTCGCATGCTCCAGATCCTTGGCCCTAACTGGCAAGTCAGACAAAACAAAATCTCCAGAAGGAAACCGAGCCAGTGGTTTCCGACCCAAATCCATAACCACTTCGATCAATTGATGAAGCATCGGATGCTCGTTAACCTTGCGACGCATTTCTTCTGGCAACAACAGCAAGAGACGGCCCAGTTCGACATCAAAATCATCCTCTTCAGGTGAAGGGCGAACTGACGAGCTCGAACTCGAACAACCTGCATAGGATTTCGAACACCCAGTTGGGTTTTTCGAGAGAAACCGGGGAACAAATAAGGGTCGCGGGAATTGGTGGGAGAAAGAGGCGGTTCTGGAATACGTTTTTGGAAGCTGGGGCTGGTTTGGGATTCGAGTAACCAAGGGAAGCTGGTGGTCTCCAAGTAGAGGAGAATAAAGCATCTGTTTTGGCGGGAAAGTAGCGAGAGGATGGATTCAAGAGAGAACTCTGAAGAATTACGTAGAAGCTAAGCTCTTCAGCTCGTTCAAAAGGTTGGGTTGGTGTGAGTATTCATTGGTGTAGCCTGAAGAGATCACCAGCCTCGTATTATCACGTGAAAGCCTCAAAAGAACATTAAAGAATATAAAAATAAAAATAAAAATAAAAATAAGAAGAAGAAGGAGAAAGAAAAGAAAAACACAAAAAAAAAAAAAGGAAAACAAAGTGAAGGACTTCGATTTGACTGCTTTCTGTAAACTTCCGAAACCCAAAGGTCGTTTTTTCTCATCAAAGTGCTTCTTATTGAATAGAGATCGAATCACGAAGGAAAAAGTAAATTATGGTGTTCTAAATTTAAGGTTGTCATAATCCTTAGCCACTCTAGCTTTCATCAATTTATACAAGTCCAAAATGTAGAGTTGTCTCCTGAATAATTCTTCACGTGTGAACTGTTAGTATAAATATAATATCATTTTGATAATCAAAAAAGAATTTCCTGATATATAATTGAAAAGTAGTTGAAGATTTTCTGAAAATGTGTGTCAAAATTAAAGAAAAAGTATTTGAATCTAGATGCATAATACTCACCAAATGAATGCACATTTAAGTATTAATATTTAATTAAATATAGATAGATAGATAGACAAATATATATTATCATCTTGAAAAACATGTATTTTGGAAATCATGCACAACAATATATACACAGTGATTATATTTGTTATGGAGACAATGGAGCATTTGGCTTGGGTTGATAATTAGTAAGAAATGGTGAATTGGGAGATGGGTTATTTCTTACTGCAAATATTGTTTTAATAATGACAAAGAAGAAAGCATGAAAATATTAGGACTCTAGGTATTATCATTGCACCAAAAGTTATAGTTAATTTTTAGAATATATATCATATTTCTTAACCAACTTCGCAACAACACCTATAAGCCTACTAGGATACGTGCACACCGCCAAAATGCAATAATCCTTGCTCCCAAACACCAATCCCTCCCCTTGGGCGGAAAAAGAAAAAAAAAAAAGTTGTTGCCAACAAAGGTTAAACCTATGGTTTACCCTAGTAATACTTGTATAGGAGGTACAATTATATCAAATACTCAAGTTGTTATTGGAAGTGTATTTTTGTTTCTTAATTATCACAATTATAATACACCTAAGCTTGCTTGGACACTTGATATAATCACACACCGTCAAGCCCCAATAGAAAACTAATTTTAAAAACATGTGTTTTCTACATAGCAAGTAAAATTGTTTCCTTAATCATTAGATCCATACCATAGAAAACTGACACTACATAGCATGTGCAAATTGAAGTACTATCTTACAAAGAATTTCTTACAAGAACCATGCTTAGGTAAATGGCTTTTTACAGCTTACATCACACAATATTTTATAGCTCTTAATGTTCCAATCTTTTGATATCATGTAACTCATCAAATGCCAACAATACCTTGTGACTCATAATGGTTTCTTCAATTAAACCTTGATTGGCAAAAAATGGGGTGGTGTAGGCTTAGGAATGATCTATAATGGAAAGTCAATCATAAAGATTTACTATCTCAAGGTCTTACATATATCATATGAAATTTGGAATACAAATAAGCTTTTAACTCTAATATTAAGGCTTTATTGTCACCTTTGATAATCATGCCATTCATATATATGAAAACAATGAGAAAACTCTTGATAGATTTCTTAATGAAAAAAGAGTAATCATAATAAGAGTGATGGAATCCATCAGCCGTCAAAACCTTTATAAATTTCTAATACTACTACCTTAAAACTTGCTTCAATTCATATAGTGATTTTCATAGCTTACATACCTTTTTGCCTCCCTTATGTTGGATCCCTTTAGGAGCCTACATATAAACTTCATTACCAAGGTCACCTTGGAGATAGGTGTTGTGAACTTCTATCTAATGTAATGTCTAACTATCTTTGGAAGCTAGAAGGGACAAAAGTTGCACCATTACCATTTTCCTAACAGGAGCAAAAGTTTCTTGATAATCTATGCCTTAACATTGATTATATCCTTTTGCTACCAATCATAGTTTATAGCACTCAATACTCCAATCCATATTCTATTTGATCTTATATACCAATTTGCATCTTATTAGTCCTAACTTGTGAGCCAAAAAACTAAATCCCATTTATAGTTTGTCTCTAACACTTAATTCCTCAACCATAATGGCACACCACCTAAGATTAAAGGTTGCCTTTTGATAAGTAAAGGCTCGAGGATAGTTGACATGGTTTTGATGTATTGGATATGGTAAGGTAAAAGTTTGTAGTAGATAAAACATGGGATAAGGAACTAGCTTTATGGTTCTCCTAAGTGTAAGAGACATTATTGATGGTTTAAATGGGTGGTTTGTGGAACCAAGTAGAGTCTCATAGTGATGGTTGATAAGGAACAACTGTAGTAGAAGGGTCAAAAGAAATATATGAGTTAATGGATTTGTGAAGGAAACAACTTGAACAGGAAGTGTGATGTGAACAAGTAATAAATCATGACCCAACGCTCCAATGTTATGTGATGAAAATGATGATGCGTGCAAGTTATCTTCTACATAATGTAAGTAGTATGATGTGGGGTATTTAGGTTCTCGTGAATACTTGTTAGAGGCAATTTGTACAAACAGAAAATTGTCCCATTCCAAGACAACATCATGGTAGGAATATTATTATTCCATTATTATTTTGATTATGAAAAAAAGGAAAAAGAGTATAATTCATGAAAGTCATTGCTATTTTTCATGATTTATGTGCTACAAATTATAATAATAATATTATAAAGAAACAAATTGCCTACATTTGTGAAATATTTATTTTGTAGAAAGGAAATTAGAGTGAATAAATATTCATATTATTTTGGATTGTTGTTTTAATAGAAGGACAATAATGCATGAATATTTTGTGGGGAAAAGAGAGCATGAAAGTTCAAAAAAATGATCCAAAAGGTTTGTTCATGTGGACCATTCCGATTCAAGGCCTTTCACTCTGCAAACCACAACCCAGAGCCCATAAGCTACGAGCCCGTTTAAGCTAGTCAAAACCATGAGCACACTGTGTAAGCCCAATCCAAAAACCTTGTAACTACCCAAACCTGAGAGCCCGAGACCCTGAATGAAAAATTACGTGACCCCGAAGCTCTAGTGCGTGACCCATTATGCAAGCCGTGTGACTCGGCCTCTTCAAAGCGACCTGCAAGCTTAACCCATAATCCTGCTCAACCTGCTCAACCTGCTTCAGCTACTACAACCAAAATTTGCACAACCTGAACTAAAGGACATCATGACCTACTCGACGACCCACCCCTATGTGCAATTCAGAAAACGTCCATTGAAGCCGAAAATTATTTCATTTTGAAGGTGTCAAAGAGGAAAAAAAGTTTGTGAAGAAAGATTTGTAATTCAAACACTTGTAGAAGATCAAGTCAAGATGACCAGTGATGTTCTTCTCAACTTGATATGTTCTTGTAACCCGATTGATGAATAAGCTTCTTTTATTGTTCTTCGATTTTTATTTTTTGTATTTTTATTTTTATTCAAGAAATTCTAAAAGTCAGTTTAGCAATTCGGCAAAAGCCACTTTTCAATCCCTTTTTCTGTAGCGTTTGCAATGGCCTCAAATACCACAAATGTCCATACTGCCACTCATGCCCTAGCACCACCAACTCCACACCATCTCTCAATCCCGTTTGTAGGAGTTCATCTAGAACGTCCAAACTTTCTTGTTTTAAAGGCTTTGAATTGAGACTTATCTTCAAGCTAGTGGTTTATTAGGAGTGTTTGATGGCTTTTTTCCTTGTCCTCCTGAATTTATCACCAATACTAATGATAAGGGTGTCATTACTTGTGATGCCAATCCAACCTATCAAGATTGGCACATCCAAGATCAAACTGCATGAGACTAGATTCTGAACACCAATTTTGACTCCATAGTCATTGTTGTTACCAAGTACAAAACATCAATTGAAATATGGAAGGCATTGTCATTTGAATTCATGGCCTATAGTTCTAACAAGTTTCTCTTCACCTTCATCTTCAAGTAGCAATTAAAGGTTACAAAATGGTGATTGAATTTTTCCAAGTGGTAGACACTATTGCTAATCAACTCTTTCTTGTTGGTGAAACAATCTTTGAAATGAGTTCTTGACTCATATCTTTTGAGGTCTTGGGACACCTTATGTGCCTCTTGCCACTACTATTGCAATTTGTGCACAAGTGACTTCTTTTCCAAATGAAAATTTGCATGGTTTACTCTTTAGACAAGAAACACACTTCGAACTTATTGCACAAGGATCTTTTACCATCGTTGCTTTTACAATTAGCCATGTTGCCATCCAATCATACTAGTATCCTTCTAGTTTTAATGGCAATATCGGACAATGCTCAACTACTAGAACCAACCATAGATGCACATTTCCTACAATGTTGTTGTAGGGTTTTAATGGTCACTATTCCAACACTATAACAAAACCCTAAATAAATGTCAACTACCAAATCTATTGCAAACTAGGCCATCTAGCACATCAATGTCACTATAGGTATGCCTCATCTAACTTTGGGCCCAATATTGGCCCACAAGCCTAACATAATATTTAGGCTAATGTTGTACATAAGGCCCAAGAATAACAAAACTCACCTCTCCAAGCCTCAAATGAAACCAATTAGTTTTAGATTCTTGTGTCACACATTATATCTCATTAGATAATTATGATATTACTTAACTACTCAAATATAATGGTGATCAAGCAACTACTATAGGGGATGGAATGACACTTCTAATAACCTTATAAAGGCAATTTATTAGGCTCTAAAAGTCTCAGCATTTCTAATGTTCTTATTGTGCTAAATATGACAAAAAAAAACTGTTATCTATTTTTAAATTTATAAAAGATAACAATTGTACTTTTTCATTTTATCTTGATTTCTATATTATACAAAGTCTAACTATGGGATAGATCCTATTACGTGGATCGGTTGATAATGGGCTTTATAGCCTAAAATTGAGAGACATTCAAGAATCTCCTATGATTTGTAATGCTACTATTGCCAATCTAATGGCCTAACACTATGAACTAGGTCATCTTCATTATTCAAATATAATAGGATTACTAAAAATAATGAATATCCAATTTAGTGGCAATATTCCAACCTCTCACAATGCTTGTATGAGTCAATAAAAGCCTTCGTCAAGCTCATTTATCTATACCAAATATCTCTAATGCCCTTTTCGACTTGGTCCATTTTGATATATAGGGGTTTGCACCATTACAACTTCCCAAAAAAATAGATATGATATTTCTTTCATTGATGACTATTTCAAATTCACATACCTATATTCTATGAAAACTAGAGATGAATTTTTTTTTTAAGTTTCAAAATTTTTTAAACATTTGCTAAGAATCAATAGCTGAATTTACATTTACCACCTTCAAAACCTTATTATCTAACAAGGGCAATTTTTAAAGCATATCAAGTTCATATGCACCTTTTCAAAATGAGACTACTAAAAGAAAATATTAGCACATCACCTAGTCTAGCTTATCAATAATCAATCATGCCTGTATACTACTTCAATATTGAGATTTTATTTTTGAATGTGTATCACATAGTGTTAATTATTTGCCAAGCCTAGTCATAGAAAGCAGAACTCATTAGGCAAATTAATTTCATCAAAAACTTGTCATATCTCATTTGAGGATTATTAGGTGTTTGGTATATCCTTATTTGAGGCCTTATACTAAACAAACTAAATAAACATAAACTAAATATCTATTCAAACCTTGTGTGTTTATAGGTTATCTTATAGTATACAATGGATATGGCTACCTTTGTCTACAAATAAATAAAAAAATTATGATGTAGTAGATTCTATATTTTTCTATATATGATGAAACTATATTTCCATTTCAACAAGTAGACAAAGAAAATCTTGACACATATCCCATAATGCCCTCACATCAGGTTCTTCAAATCTCTTTACACAAAACAAACAAGAGTCACATGCAAATCTTGAGATGATGTAAAAAACTTCTTCAACTTCTACAAAGGGCCTCTCAATGGTTACAAGATTTAGAAAGGAAACAATACCTAAAAGCACTTTATGGCGCAATCATACATATGCTCATACTACTTCTACACATTTTTATATTGAACTTTAAAAGTATGTAGAAGCCTTTAAAGATCCTCACTAGTGTACTGTTATGATAGAAAAATATACTACTTTATTAAAAAAATCAATAATGACATCTTATTTCTCTAGTACTACTTATTATGTGGAAGATAAGAGTCTCACATTTGAAAGTAAGATTCCTGAGATTAAGTATAAATTAAAAGAGGACCTTTCAACCTTTGAGCTAACTTTTGGGTTGGGCCTTCTAACTTGGTAGTAAAGCCTAAGTTGAATCTATTCCACCCCGTGCAATCTTGAGCCCAATGATGCTCGGTGTGTGGGGGCATGTGTGGAAGACAAGAGTCCTACGTTTGAAAGTAAGATTCTTGAGATTAAGTATAAATTAAAAAGAGGACCCTCCAAATGTTGAGTTAACTTTTGAGTTGAGCCTTTGAGCCTTCTAATACTTATTATTTTCATAGGTTGTAAATGAGTATACAAAGTCAAGCAAAAATTAGATGGTATACTTGAATTATATAAACCACAACTTGTTGCTAAAGGATTTGACCAACGGCATAGTATTGACTATCATTTCCCTAGTAAAAGGCTTTAGAGAGCTGGTTTCTTCATTCATGTGTTGTTGCAGCGACTCAATGGAACTGTGGCTTCCAAGGATACTGTTGAGTTCCAGTCAGCAGCCCCATTTCTACGATATCAAAAGTGGCGAAAGCAGGGCTTGGGGCTTATACTTTTTCTATGGTGGTCCAGGTAGGAACCCAAGCTGTCC
This sequence comes from Casuarina equisetifolia, assembly GCA_028551475.1. Lineage (NCBI taxonomy): Eukaryota > Viridiplantae > Streptophyta > Magnoliopsida > Fagales > Casuarinaceae > Casuarina > Casuarina equisetifolia. Next base: position 17,215,651 of record CM052354.1, read on the forward strand.
ATAATCATTTGGATGATTAAGCCTTGACAAAATGTAACCCAGAAACTATTTCTTCTACCGTATCAATGTATTTCGATGAAAGAAAAAAGTGCATAAAGATGCTTGTGAGCATAATATTATTTAGTTTGTATTTTTACATGATCACGAGGAACGACCAGATCATTTAAAATTATGTTTTGCATTTTAGCTTGGTTTAATGCAGAATTCTACGTTATTTTTTAAAAGACATTCACAAATTCATAAAGTTTGTTTTTCTGTTTGTTCTATCACGTTAGGTTCAAATTGTATTCTCTTGGAGCCGGCTGCTATCCAATATATATCTCTAAAGATACTCAGAAGAAACAAATGAGCATCACTGCCAATTATCTTATTTTATTTTATCATATCCTATCTTACATTATCTTATTTCATGTGATAAAATTCTATTTAATAACCCTTCACAAATTTTATATAAAAGATTTCTTCTATACATATGAAATGTGTAGTTCAACACAACTTAATTCAATTAATGTTCTCTTTTTTCTCTCTTTCCCTCTTACTTTAGCTTTCAACCTCGTATTAGAGCTACAACAAGCAAAAGTTCCTGTCTCCTGCAAAATCAACAATAGCATGTTCTTCCTCCTTATATAATTGCGTTACAGCATCTTCTTCCCTTCAATCCCCATCCTTGTCTTCCCAATCAAGCTTGTTTGAAAAACTCAAGTTCTCCCTATCTCCAAGCTAACCATCCACTTCTCTCGTCAGTTTCGTTTGTCATCTTTTTCTTTTTCTTTTTTTTTTTGAAAGAAACAGGTGGTTTGTCCAAGTTTTCTTTAAGGAAAGAAAAAAGCCATGTCAAGATTTTTCTAACCTAATGATCTTTCCATATTCACTCTCTTTTTTACTATAAAAACTATTAAAAACCAAAAAGATCACAATATATATATATATATATATATATATATTAAACTATTGCAACCATCCCCCACCCAACCTCCCCAACTGACTGATACTACTCATGTTCCTTCTAATGAGCCTATTGATTCTTCATTATGTCGCTCTAGCCACACCACTTGTTGTCATATTTGGACTTCCGATTAAATTTGCCCCACTCTACCTTTCTCTCCTTAAACCTCTTTTTATCTAGTATCTAACTATGTTTCCCTTCACCACCAAAACCTCCCCTACTAGCACTTCATAGCCTTCATTTATGTCATCACTGAACCCACCACATACCATGAAGCCACCTAAGACCCTAATTAGATTACAACCATGAATCTTGAACTTATTGCCCTTCAGGCTAATCACACTTGGGATATTGTTCATTTGCCTTATAGTTGTTGTCCTATTGGATGTAAATGGATTTATAAGATGAAGTATCATGTTGATGGCTCCATTGTACATTACAAAGCCCGTTTGGTTTCTAAGGGCTATAATTAATGTGAGGGCATTAATTACCAGGATACTTTCTCTCCCACAGCCAAGCATGTCACTATTCAATTCATCATTACCATTTTTACTGTTAGATGGATGTCTAGAACACCTTTCTCCATGGTGATCTTTCAGAGGAGGTCTATATAGAGCTTCCCCTTGGATTTCACAATTAGGAAGAGCATCATATTTGTTGATTGCAAAAATCCCTCTATGGGTTGAAGCAAGCTTCTCGGCAATGAAATGCCAAGTTCATTGGCGCCCTAATTGCACACAGTTTCAACCAGTCTTACCATGATTAGTCCTTGTTCACCAAGAGGAAAGGTAGCTTTTTTGTGGCTTTACTCTTTTATGTTAACGATATCTTAATTACAAGAAACAATCAAACAACCATTTTAGATTTCAAAAAATATTTGTATGGTACATTCTTCATGAAGGATCTTGATCCCTTAAAGTTTTTCTTAGGGCTCGAAATTGCTCAATCTCTAGATAGAATTTCATTAAGTCAGCAAAAGTATACATTGGAATTCATTTCTAAAGCATGCTTAGTTGGTTTGAAGCCATCACTAATTCCCATAAAGCAATAAAAATAAAAATAAAAATCACAAGCCTTAAGTATGATGTTGGATCTAAAGAACAAATGAATGATCCTCTTCTTGACGATCCTTCAGTCTATCAATGATTATTTGAATGATTTATTTGTTTGACACTTACCAGGCTTGACATCATATTTTTAGTCTAACTTCTTAGCCAGTTCATACATGATCCAAAACAATCTCACATGGAAGTTGCTTTGAAAATGATCAAATATTTGAAGAGCTACCCAAGCCTTGGTCTCATGTTCCCATCATCTTTTCCATTTGAGTTACGAGCATATTGCGACTTTGATTACAGTATGTGTCCCTGATGAGAAGATCCATCACAAACTTTTGTATAATGTTAGGAAACTCCTTGATTTCATGGCACTCTAAAAAACAACCCACTATGTCATTATCATCAACCAAAGCAAAGTACAAAGTTATGCAACTCACCACTTATGAAATAGTCTAGATCATTGGGTTACTTAAAGATTTTAATTTTTATATGAAGCATCCAACATTACTATATTGTGACAATGTAGATGTAGAAAAGATTGCAACAAACCTCATATTTCATAAGTGCACAAAGCATATTAAAGTTGAATGTCATTATGTCAAAAAAAAGCTTTAACAAGTAATCATTACAACACGACATGTACCAACTAAGGAACAACCTGCTGGTCTACTCACGAAGGCACTCAACAATAAGCAACATTGACATTTTCTCTCCAAGGTTAGAGTATTTGATTTACTCAAATCTATGGTTTGAGGGGTAGTGTTAATAGACAACTACCTCACCTAATATTTTACTATATTGGTGCATGTGATTAGGCACAATATCATTGTAATTATTATAAATATTTGGCTTACCTTTCCTAGGTTAGGCTACGTCTCTATAAGTGTATAACAAGCATTGTAAAGATTATTACAGCAATAGAGAAATCATTCATACTCCCTTGCATTTTCTTATTCTCTTACAAATGCTTAGAATCTTTTTCATTTGATACTTGTAATGGCTCTTGAAATTACAAGTGAAACAACCAAAAAGGATATATGAATTAATATATTCTCTAAATGTAAAAAGATCATAAATATAAGAGGCAAAGTGTCATAATTATACAAAGTGTCACAATTATACAATTAAAGGAATGAAAATTGAGAATTGAATTCTTTAGAGAACTTACTCCTTTATAAGATGTCATGCCGCCACTTGAACTCGAATCAAGATGCTCTAGCACTACTTGCTAAGAGCAGCATGTCTACCAATTTTACCATAGGCTTGTTAGAAATAATAATGACCCATTTTTATTCAACCGTTTAGGTTGAAGGTTAAAATAATCAATTACATGTTTTTTCATTTATCTTTTTGCGAATAAAACTAATTGATTGCAAGTATTATTGGCTAATTACAACGAGGTTGAAGACAGCAAATGGAAACTGCTGGATGAATTTTGGGGGGCTCTGACCGGCCTCTCTCTTCACTAAATTGAAGGATGGTGCTTCCCGCATATTGAATGGGGAAGAGAGGTTGCGCTCATAACGTCTAATGTGACGCACACCGTAAAACAAATGTGTAGCAGTCATTTCCCTAATTAAGGGCTTGAAAAAGCTAGTTTCTTCATATATGTGTGGTTGTATGACCGCAGCGAAGGAGGTGTGGTTACCAAAGGATATTCTGAGTTACAATTATCAACAACCCCATTGCTATGATATCAAAAGTAGCGAAAACGAGGATTGGGGGTTCTACTTATTAGAGAATACGCGTCCCACCTCACCTGCCATGTCAGCATCCGACTCATCTGACTCATCCACGCGACACGCATGCCCTAGTTGACGTGGCGTTGCGACCTGACTGAGCGACGAGATCTCGACCTGAGATCGCATTCTTCATGGAACTGAAATTCTTGCCGCTGCCGCCATTGGAAAATGACCCAGATCTTCACGATTCCTTGGTTTGATTTTTTTTTTCCTTTTGTAAATGTTGTAGATTTGTTATATATGCTGAAAATCGATCGATGATGCACGGGGAGTTTTGAAAAAGCCGATTAGGTTCGACGGCGGAACCCTAGGTCACCAGAAAACATAGAGAAGAGAAACTAGAAAAATATATTGTGATTATGGTGGTCCAAGTAGAAACCCAAGTTGTCCATAATCATTTGGATGATTAAACCTTGACAAAATTTAACCCAGAAACTATTTCTTTTTTATTTCTTTTACGGATTCAATGTGTTTCGATGAAAGCAAAAAGTGTATAAAGATGCATGGGAGCTTAATGTTATTTAGTTTTTGTTCTTACATGATCATGAAGAACGCCCAGATCGTTTAAAATTTTGTTTTGCATTTTAGCTTGGGTTTTATGCAGAATTCTACGCTATTTCTTAAAAGACATTCACAAATTCATAAAGTTTGTTTTTTGTTTGTTCTGTAGCATTAGGTTCTAATTGTTTTCTCTTGGAGCCGGTTGTTATTCATGTGACTTTCTTTTCCTTATAAAAGCTTTATCATGGTAGAATGATCAAGATCAATCCACTTTTTACTACAATCTCCTGTGTGGCGGCTTTCTTTCTGCTGATGGTGGGTACAAGAGAGACTAGTAATCATGACTTAACAAGGGAGAATCTGCAAGAAGGAAGAAGCGGAATCAAAGAACTCTTAAAGGGAATTTAAAGTTGTATTTCAAGACTCGAAGGGAATGCCACCAAAGGGGAGTCATGACCACCAAATTGTGTTAAAAGGGGGAGATTGAGAAAATTGTCAAAGGTTTATTAGAAGATGGGATGATCAAACCTTGCCTCATCATTTTTCCTCTCCAGTGCTGTCGGTAAAAAAATCTAATAGATCTTGGAGGTTATGTATTGATTATAGAAAGCTTAAAAGCAAATAGTGAAATGCATTATATTGTTGCAAGGTAATTTCCTATCACTTATTTCAACAAAAGTTTTAAATGATAATCATCTAAAGATGTCTACTTGTGAGAAAGAGATATTAGCAGTAATCTTAATAGTTCAAAAAGTTGCAATATTATCTAGTGGGGAGTTAATGATTATTAGAACAAATTAAAGGAGTCTTAAGTTTATATGAGACCAAAAACTTATCATCAATCCCACCCCTTTGTTTCGCACTGGCAATACGGGCTAAGGTAACCAGACGACCAAGGATGTGGCTCGTCTATTCTCTGGTCCAAGTGGCTTGGGATTCGGCCTAACTTTGGTACAAACCGGACGGCTAAGCATCTAGCCTCTGTGGTTTCCCTGTGATTGGGCCATCCATTTGGGTGGTGTCTTGTTTTGTAACTACTATGTAAATATTATGTACTTTACTTTACTATGTATTTTCATTGCGATGTTAACCAAATCGACCCGTGTATAGAATGTAATCCCGTTGGTTGTGGGGAGTCTTGTCTAGTTGCTTATAGCTTGTTTGCATAATTTGCTTATAACTTGGATGATTCTCTAGTTTAATAAAGATGTATATTTAGACTTGTGTTTGTGTGTACGCTTTGTTTCATGACCAACCTTCTTACAAATTTGTCTCGGGACTAACTAAATTGTCCCATTACAGCTTTCAAGTAGTATATTGAAAGCTTAGAAGGCTAACCCAGATCTCTGCTAAGGCCTTGGTGCTGCACAAATCTACCAAGACCATGACACCTTGCCCCAGAGCTCTACGGGCAAAAATGGATGCTAAAATTGATCAGGGGTGACTTCGTAATGTAAGGCAAGCAAAGACAATCAACCCCACCCCCAACCCTAAAACTCTACGGGAAAAAATGGATGCTAAAATTGATAAGGGGTGACTTTGTAATGTAAGGCAAGCAAAGACAATCAACCCCACCCCCCACCCTAAAACTCTATGGGAAAAAATGGATGCTAAAATTGATCAGGGGTGACTTCGTGGAGGAACATAAGGCAAGCAAACAAAGACAATGTAGTCACAAATGCGCTATCATAAAAAGATGGGGAATAGGTGAATTAGACAAGTGATAGGGATTTTAATGCCATTTCAAGACTAATGCCACCATGGGTAAATACAAACAAAGAAATGATAGAAGGTAATGAAGAGATGAAGGTGTTATTAGAAAGGATACAACAAGAAAAGGCAATAGGACCTTGGGAGTATGAGGGAAAATTCTATATAAGGGTTAGTTCTACATTCCTTCAAAGTCTACATTAATTCATGTTATAGTGAAGGAAAAAAACTTAAGTACACATGAGGTCATGGAGAAAACTCCTAAGAGAATTAGAGCAATATTATTTTGGTGAGTAATAAAAATGAGGGGCGCACAAGCTATATCTAAAGAAAAATCAATGATTCTGGTGATTGTGAATCTTCTATCTAATTTTAGTCATTTCATATTGTTAGCACACCCATACAAGGCATCATTGGTAGCACAAGCCTTCTTTTATCATATCTTCAAACTCAATGGTTATTGAAATCCATAGTTTGTGGTAAGAATCCCTTGCTTACTAGCAACTTTTGGAAAAAATTATTTAACTTACAAGGGACAAACTTTAATTTCGCTTTAATGTATCACCCTAGGCCGGATGGGCAAGCAAAAGTATTTAATGATAAATATAACGTTTTTGATGATTAGTATCAAGGAAAGAAAAACATCAAGCCATAAATTAATTACGTTTATATTGGATACATTCTTATTTTATCACTGTTTTTGGCCAGGATGTTATATGGTCAAAAGACCAACTTATTTGGGAAGCCCAAGTCACTCGTGGCAGCCCATATTGGAAGAATCTATGCAGCATCAAGAAGGAGCCCTTATGCAGCCACCCGTATGTTTTATATTGAGACCCGAACAGCTTTCACGTGACCTAACTTAAAGACCTACAAGGCTTAACGACATTGCTCACCTACTAAGGAAAGAAAAGACCTAAATCAGCCTCGACCTATGCCGCCGTCTCTATGTTGCGCTCTCTCTCTCTCTCTCTCGAAGCCAAAAGAAGAAACTAGCTACAGATTTGCTAATATCTTCGTTGGAGATTGAAACGTGAGCCAACGGGAAGATTCTCCAACAGGAAGAAATCTACAAGATGGATTGGTAGGTGATGGCTTCTATATAAGGAAGAGAACCCGTATGAAGAATAATCATTCAAGCAAAAATGAATCAAGAAAGGAGTTCTTCAAGTTCAAGCGCTATTTCTTCTAAAAAGGTGCCAAATCTATGTAAGCTCCGTATTAAAGCAAAATTACGATTATGATTATATCATCTATATTTTGCTTCGATCTCAAGGTTAGGGTTTTACCTAACTTTGGGAATTTTCCGTTTAGCACCATTATAAGCTCAAATGTTGTATTGATCATCTTGTTGAGGTTCTGTACTATTTGATTTACTTGATTTGAGCTGTAATCCGTGGATTGTTGTCCCATTATAAACTTAAAGAGAAACTGCGTTCTCTTTTGATAAGAAAAGGACCCTTTAGTGCTTTACTAAAGGAGGTGGAATAGGACTCAAATTAAGGAGTCTGATTCACTTAAAAAAGGGGTTCTGTGTGCATCTTTACTTGTGTGATTATTACATGTTCTGTTGTATCTCTATTTTTCTAATAATCTCACATTTTGTTTAGATAGATTTAGAATTTTATAAACTAGTATAGAATTGGTCTATATAAACAAAAATTAAGGGAGACCTAATTCAACCCCCCTTCTTAGGTGACTTAAGACCCAACAAGTGGCATCAGAGCAGGTTTTAGGAGTCTAAAAGTGTTTTTAGAAACCTTAGAGGTCATGACAGCAAGTCACCCGACCATCTTGCCCTATAATAGACCACCTACTTTCAATGGCTCCAACTATAGCCATTGGAAGAACATGATGAAAATTTTTCTCATAGGTTCTGATCTTGAATCATGGAAAATAATTGTGAAAGGGGTAAAGATCCTTAAAGAAAGTGCAGATAAGTGGAGTGATGAGGTTACCCTAGAAATGAGTAAGAATTATAAAGCAATGACTACTCTGTACTCAGCCTTAGCACCCATAGAATATAATAGAATCTCCACATTAGACACAACAAAAGAAATTTGGGAAAAAATTAGAAGTTGTGCATGAAGGTACTAAAAAGGTAAAACAATCTAAGATTTCTCTACTTATGCATGATTATGAATTGTTTAAAATGAAAAACACTGAAACAGTTGGTGAAATGTTTGGTAGATTTACTGATATCATTACTTATTTGAAATTGCTTAGTAGGTCCTACAAAAATGATGAGTTAGTTAAGAAAATATTAAGTTGTTTGCCTAAATCATGGGATCTAAAGAAAATGGCCATTGAAGAGGCTCATGATCTAGACACTTTATCTCTAGATAAGCTATTAGGGTCACTTCAAACACATGAATTAGTTATGACAAGAAAAGAGAAAGAAAAAGTAGATGAAAAGAAAATAAATAAGGGTATTGCTTTTAAGGCAAGAGAATTTGAAAATGATAGTGATGTTGATGATGAGTTTGCTATGCTAGTTAAAAAGTTTAAAAAGTTTTATAGAAAGGATAAAGTTAGGAACAATGAAAACTATTGTAGGAGAAAAGAAAATGAAGGAGAGGTATGTTATGAATGCAAGAAAACAAGTCATATACGAGTAAATTGTCTAAAATTGAAAAAGAAAGATGAGAAGTATGACAGGAAAGATAGGCGGAAAGCCATGGTGGTTACCTGGGATGATGACAGCTCATCATTTGATGAGAAGGAAGAAGAGGTAGCAAACCTATGCTTCCTAGCCACGTGTGATACATCTAAGATGGAGAATCTGTCTCTTCCCAAAGACAATGAAGGAAATCTTGCCAACATGAGTCTTATGGCAGTATGTGATGAAACAAATAATGAGGTAATGTTCCCTTCCCCGTTTGAAAATTTTAGTTTTGAAGAATTAAAAATCAATGAGTTGCTTGATGATTTCAATGACCTGAATAGCAAGTTTTCTAAATTAAAGAAGAAGAATATTCTGTATGAAAAGGAAATAAAGAATTTAAAATAGGAAAATAGTGAATTAAGAACTAAAAAGGATACTTAACCAATTAAGGAAACTAAAAGTAATGAGAATAGGACAAAAGATAGCTTGCTAGAAGAAAAACTAAAGAATACAAAGAATGAATTAAAAAGGATGAAAGAAACTTTAAGGAAGTTTACAGATGGCAGCAGCATGCTTGATAAGATTATAAACTCATAAAAAGGAATATATGATAAGGCTAGTTTAGGATACAAATTAGAACTCAACAATAAGAAATTTGGTTCTATGTGCAATACTTCAAGCTCACTACATGTTTCTTGTGTGATTAAATCTACCAACATATGTCATTATTGTAAATTTCATGGTCACTCGATAAAAAAATGTCCAGTAAGACTCAGGAAGAATTATGTTATCAAACAGGTATGGGTTCCTAAAGGAACCAAAGCAACTAACCCTGAAGGACCCAAGAAAACTTGGGTACCAATAGAGTCAAGGATAAACTTTGTTTGTGCAGGGCACCATAGAGGAGAACAAAAGTACACTAACAGACTAGTACTTAGACAGCAGGTGTTCAAGACACATGACTCGTAATAAAGAACTTTTCACTAGCTTTATTGGGATGGATGGAGGTAAGGTTTTATTTGGAGATAACTCCAAGGGAGTCATCAAGGGTTTTGGTAATATAGGTAACTCTTCATCCCGCTTTATAAAAAATGTCTTGTATGTTGAAGGATTAAAATTCAATCTCATTAGTATTAGTCAAATTTGTGATAGAGGAATGTTTGCTAAGTTTACATCAAAATGTTATAGCCTATACAGCAAAGATAAAAGTATAAATGTGATGTAGAAGAGTTGGAAATGTTTATTTACTTAAGTTGAATATTGATAATCCTCTTGACACATGTTTGATGTCTTACACAAATGATGAAAACTGGGTATGGCATAAAAGATTAGGTCATCTTAGCTTTAGCCAAATGGCAAAAATCATTAAGAAAAATCTGGTTAGGGGTTTGCCTAATCTTAAGTTTGAGAAAAATCTTGTTTGTGATGAATGTATGAAAGAAAAACAAACTAAAAATAGCTTTGAATCGAAGGATATTATTTCCACAATAAAACCGTTGCAATTATTGCATATGGATTTGTTTAGACCTATGAGGACAACTAGCCTTGGGGGAAAATATTTTGTACTAGTTATGGTAGATGATTTCTTAAGATTTACATGGGTTTTCTTTTTGTCCAACAAAAATGAAACTTTTAGCGACTTTAAAAATTTTTGTAGACTAGTTCAAAATGAAAGGGATTCTTAGATAAAATGTGTTTGGTCTGATCATGATGGAGAATTCCAAAATAATATGTTTGATGATTTCTGTGCTAAAAATGAAATAAAACATGAGTTTTTTGCCCCTAGAACTCCCCAATAGAAAGGGTGGCTGAAAGGAAAAATAGATCTTTCCAGGAAATGGCCAAGACCATGTTATTAGAAAATCACTTACCTAAGTATTTTTGGGGAGAAGCTGCGAACACAGCTTGTTATATTCTCAATAGAGTTTCCATAAGAGTGATCACCAAGAAAACTCCATATGAAATATTGAATAACAAAAAACTGAATATTGCCTACTTTAAAGCATTTGGTTGTAAGTGTTTTGTTCACAAGAACGGCAAAGACTCCTGGGTAAGTTTGATGCTAAGAGTGACGAGGGTATCTTTTTGGGATACTTCATCCATAGCAAAGCTTATAGAGTTTTCATATTGAAAACTCTAATAGTTGAAGAATTTATCCATGTGGTATTTAATGAATCTAACAGTTCTTTATCAAGAGAAAATGAGTTTGATGTTGCAGATCTAGTTTCTCCTCAAATCATGCCCTCAATAGCACCTGAACAAGGGCCATTTCAAGCAGCATCTGATGGCGCTCCTACTGAAAGGGAACCCTCATTCCCTAAGGTGCATGGGGAGGTAGATTCCACACAAATTATTAGAGACAACACATAATCAATAAGAACTAGATCCTCTGTTCAAAATTTTTGTGAATTTGTTGCATTTGTTTCCCAAATTGAACCTAAGAAAATAAATGAAGCATTTAATGACAATAATTGGATTATGGCCATGGAAGAGGAATTAAACCAATTCAAATGAAATGATGTTTGGTCCCTTGTGAGTAGAACAACACATCAATTTGTCATTGGAACAAGATGGGTATTTAAGAACAAAATGGATGAACGTGGGAATATAGTTAGAAATAAAGCTAGATTGGTAGCTCAGGGTTATAATCAAGAAGAAAGGATAGACTATGAAGAAACTTATGCACCCGTAACTAGACTTGAATCTATAAGACTTTTACTTGCCTATGCCTATTATAGAAACTTTAAATTGTTTCAAATGGATGTTAAAAGTGCCTTTTAAAATGGCTTCATAAAGGAGGAGGTATATGTTGAACAACCTCCTGGCTTCTGTGATGAAAACTTTCCAGATCATGTTTTCAAATTGAATAAAGTACTTTATGGCTTAAAACAAGCTCCCCGAGCTCAGTACGATTGATTAAGTGAATTTTTATTATCAAATGGTTTTAGAAAATGACATGTTGATACTACCTTATTTATCAAACATGAGGAAAATAATATTTTACTTGTTCAAATATATGTGGATGATATTATTTTTGGCTCCACAAATGAAAACTTAGTTGAGAAATTTGCTTCTCTCATGAAAAATGAATTTGAAATGAGTATGCTTGGTGAACTTAATTATTTCTTGGGATTACAAATTAAACAAACAGATTCAGGTATCTTTATTAACCAAAATAAGTTCATTTTTGATTTATTGCAAAAGTTCAACTTAGGGACAGCTAAGCCTATTTCCACTCCCATGAGTCCATCTATTAAACTAGATGCTGACCCCAATGGGAAATCCTGTGATGCAAAAGTATATCGGAGCATGATTGACTCCTTACTTTATCTCACAGCTTCACATCCTGACATACTCTTTAAAGTTTGCATGTGTGCCTGGTACCAATATGATCCTAAAGAGTCTCATTTAGCTGCTGTGAAAAGAATTTTTTGGTATCTCAAAGATACTCCCATGTTAGGCATATGGTTTTTTAAAGAGTCAAACATTGTTTTACATGCATATAGTGATGTAGATTATCCAGGATGTTGCATTGATAGAAAGAGTACTAGTGGTCATGTCATTTCCTAGGTAGCATGTTAGTCTCATGGACGTCTAAAAAGCAACAGAGTGTTGCTATCTCCACCACTGAGGCAGAATATATTGCCACTGGGAGCTGTTGCTCCTAAATCCTTTGGATGCAATCTCAACTCGTAGATTATGGCATCCCCAAGCAAACCGCCTTCATCAAGTGTGACAATACTAGTGCTATTAACCTCATAAAGAACCCTATTCAGCATTCCAAAACCAAGCATATAGAGATAATGCATCACTTTATTAGGGACCATGCCTCACAACAATTAGCTAACATATTCACTAAGCCATTAGACACACATAGATTTTGTACCTTACGTAGAGAGTTAGGCATGTATACATACAATAATATACATTAGCTCCATCTGCATCACTACCAAAATAGATATGAACACTGCCTATCCACATCTTCTTTAATGTTGTTGGATTGGTTTTTCATATCTTACGTGGGATGTTTTTCTAAACATCCCCTATTGTCTCTTCTTGTCCCATTGTGGCTACTATTGACATGTTGTTGTCTATCATGCCCTAGTATGATCTTTCCCTTTCTTATTTACTGTTATCCGCAAAAGTAGGTGGGTCTCTCTTTAACAATCTTAGGTACTACTTATCCTTTCCTATTTTTTTTTTTTGGTAAATGTCTCAGGTACAACTTGCTTTCCTTTTTTTTTTTTTTTTTCTCTTCTTTCCTATCTTGATGATAATGAAAAAGGGGGAGAGATTAACTGTTGATCTACATGCTATTAATGCTTCATATCGAATACTTCAATGCTCCTTTGGCAACTATTTTATGCTATATATATACTTGTTTCCCTTTTATGTTGTATATATATGTTACTTTGGCAATTATTTCCTTAATGGAAATCACCTTCAATGCCTTTCATAAAATTATTGCCATGCAAAATATTACATTAATGTTCTCACACTTTCCGCATTTGACATCGTTCATATGGCATAGCTTTTAATTCTTTTATTTGAATTTGAATTTAACATTGCCATAACAGTACTAACTGTTGCGTCTACTATTAGGAACCCATCTCTGGTAGTCAATCTTTGATTGTAAGTACTTTATATGATCATGACAAAATGATAGGGGTAGCACACAGAAATTAGAATTTGTGCATGACATTAATACTTATATCTCATTGTTAGGGGGAGCAAACAAAATCAGCATGCATACATTTTACTCATTGTTCTTTGTCATTGACTATATCACATGGTTAGGGGGAGCAAACATACAATAAAGATTCTATTTTCATCATCATAAAAAAATAGGGAGATTGATAAATATAATGTTTTTGATGATTAGTATTAAGGAAAGAAAAACATCAAGCCATAAATTAATTATGTTTATATTGGATACCTTCTTATTTTATCATTGTTTTTGGGCAAGATGTTATATGGTCAAAAGACCAACTTATTTGAGAAGCTCAAGTCACTCGTGGCAGCCCGTATTGGAAGAATCCACGTAGCATCAAGAAGGAGCCCTTATGCAGCAACCCGTATGTTTTATATTGAGACCCGTATAGCTTTCACGTGACCTAACTTAAAGACCTACAAGGCTTAACGACGTTGCTCACCTACTAAGGAAAGAAAAGACCTAAATCAGCCTCGACCTATGCCACCGTCTCTATGCTGCTCTATCTCTCTCTTTCTCGAAGCCAAAAGAAGAAACTAGTTGCAGATTTGCCGATATCTTTGTCGAAGATTACAACATGATCCAATAGGAAGACATCTATAAGATGGATTGGTAGGTGATGGCTTCTATATAAGGAAGAGAACCCGGATGAAGAATAATCATTCGAGCAAAAACGAATCAAGAAAGGAGTTCTTCAAGTTCAAGCGCTATTTCTTCTAAAACGGTTCCAAATCTTTGTAAGCTCTATATTGAAGCAAAATTACTATTCTGATTATATCATCTATATTTTGCTTCGATCTCAAGGTTAGGGTTTTACCTAACTTTGGGGATTTTCTGTTCAGCACCATTATAAGCTTAAATGTTGTATTGATCATCTTGTTGAGGTGTTGTACTATTTGATTTACTTGATTTGAGCTGTAATCCATGGATTGCTATCCCAAACCTAAAGAGAAACTGCCTACTCTTTTGATAAGAAAAGGACCCTTTAGTGCTTTACTAAAGGAGGTGGAGTAGGACTCAAATTAAGAAGTCTGATTCACTTAAAAATGAGGTTTTGTGTGCATCTTTATTTGTGTGATTATTACATATTCTGTTGTATCTCTATTTTTCTAATAATCTCACATTCTATTTAGATAGATTTAGAATTTTATAAACTAGTATAGAATTGGTCTATATAAACAAAAATTAAGGGAGACACCTTATTCAACCCTCCTTCTTAGGTGACTTAGGACCCAACACTTAAATACAACTTTATAGATGTACTTAAGGTGCTTTGTGTGTGACAACCCAAAGGATTGAATTTAGTGCATAACTTGGACTTTGCTTTTTATTATAACATAAGCCGACATGAAGAGATGCTACATACTCCTTATGAGATTATATATAGGTTTAGTCCACCTACTTTCCTTTCTTATATAACAAGTATAGCTAAGGTGGCATTAGTGGAGCAATTATTTAAAAAGAAGGATAAAAAATTGACTAAGATCAAGCATAATGTATAGATAACCCAACTATGGAAGAAAGTTTATGATGTTAAGAGAAAAGAAGTTCAATTCCAAGAAGCAGAGTCAGTGTATGTGAAGCTACCCCATTATGGTCAATTTTCTCTATTGAACCATAGATCTCAAGAATTAGCCCTTAAATTTCATAGACCTTATAAGGTGCTATAGAGGATTGGAACAATTGCCTACAAGTGAGAATTAACATAAAGGGCAAAGCATTTCATGTATTTCATATCATAAAGCTAAAGAGATTTATAGGTGATAAGTGTCTTGATCAAAATTGTTACCACCAAATTAAAGAGGAGTAAGAAGAGTAATGTCTTTTACAAGCTTTTTTGGGGCGATGTATAAGGCAAAAGAAGAAAGAGCTCTTAGTTCAATGGAAATAAGGATCACCTATAAAGACTACTTGAGAATAAGTGTATGAGCTTTAAAGATGCTTTCTCGACTTTCACCTTAAGGACAAGACTAACTATAAGGGGGAGGAATTGTTACAAGTCTAAATGATAGGAATTTAGTAATTGGTTTTATTTGTGTGTGTGTTGGTTATTTCTTGTCTTTATGTGGGTTTATGTATAGACTATTGGATTAGGCCATTGCTATTTGGATGTTGGACTGGGTTGTGTAAATAATTTTGGGGTTATGGGCTATGTTTGTTTTAAGAGGCCTAACCCATGTGAACAATGTGTTGTTACAAGGGAGAGTTAGGTATATCAGGGGTTGTTTGGAAAATTCCTAATTTGAGAATAGTTAGGGTTTTTTCATTTTAATTCTAATCTTTAATTTTCTCTTTAGTTGTGCGTGTTAATTTTTCACCATTTCCCATTAAAGGCACCACCATTTGGAACCTTTTGAGGATTTTGTTATTCAATGACTAATTACATGTTCTTAAGCTTTTGGTTGGAATTAAAAGCATTTTGAAAAGCATAATGCCCTAACATTCGCTAGTGGAAATGGGCTTTTCACTTTGGTAAGTGCAAGCCATCAGACAAGTGGCAAGAAGATTCATTAGAGAGGATTTAAAAATGGACTTTGTCCATAATCTTATGCTCCATTTGTTATTAGAATACACAAAGTTCATGAGATATAAGGCAATAATTCCTCTAAAGGCCTTCAAAAGTTTGTTCAAAAACCATGGCATGTCTTGAGAATGGTTTATACAGATAGTATGTTGGAATATATTGTAATGAAATTAGAATATTAACATTTTGATAATGAGAAAAATAAGAATTATAGTATAAAAATATTATAATAATTATTACTTCTTTTATTGGCTTCTATTAGAAAAATAATGTTGAAACAATTATGCAAGAAATTGGGTTAAGAATGAGCAAAGCCCAAATGCAGTAAGGCCAGCCCAGAGACACGCAACCTAATTTGCATGTGCACAACCTAGGTCCAACCCAGAAGGCATGACCTAGCAACCCATTCTCACTGTTGGGTTTTATGGCTTGACAAGAAGTGGGGGTTGAATTGTTCTTGTACCGAAACTATGCTTTTGTATGATATAAAAAATTCAATCAATTAATTTAACAATTTATATGATAATAAGAAATCAAATAGAATTATTTAAGCAAGTGAAAAGTAAGAGAATCAACACCCAATTTACCACGGTGGTTCGGCACTCTATCTTAGAGTCCTATGTCTACCTTCTTCTCTTTCAATCTAACCGATTGAAGTCACCTTTACTCAACCTGATTAGGAGAATACATTCTCCCTAATCCAAATAATTCCTTCTCAAAGGAATTCTCAAGTTTGAATATAAATTATGATTAAAAGATCATATACAGTAGTAAATCCCCAAATAATATGTTAGTTTATGGGATATTGCTAATTAGAGGAGTTATTCAAGCATATATATCAAAATACAAAGCTCCTATCATGAAATCCCCAATTTGAAGAAATTAGGGTTTTGGGTTTTTCTCAAAATTTATGTGCAGTAAATATTTGTAAGTGAAATCAGCATATAAATAATGTTATACAAGCTATGATTGAGTATATAATCGAAGATCAAAGTAGATAATCAAATATCACCAAACCCTTGTGAGTCACCGAGAGATGAGCAAACTTAAATCAAATAGTAGGTAAGCTTAATAGACTTTCTTCATAAA
Source organism: Casuarina equisetifolia (assembly GCA_028551475.1). Taxonomy (NCBI): domain Eukaryota; kingdom Viridiplantae; phylum Streptophyta; class Magnoliopsida; order Fagales; family Casuarinaceae; genus Casuarina; species Casuarina equisetifolia. The sequence continues at coordinate 17,232,537 of CM052354.1, forward strand.
GAGAATGCTTCAAATAGAAGTAAATCATCAAAAGAAAATCTTCATGCACACATCTCTTTTAAATAGGAAGCAGATCTAGGGCCTTTTCGAATCAAACCTAAACCATAGCCTTCTTCCCGGTAAGAATAGTAGGCTATCTATCAAATCAACCCATATTAGTCTTTAGAGCTGGAATCCAATTGTTTTGACAGCCCATCTTCTCCAAAATCCTCCTGTTGAGGTTTCGGCGTTTGAGAGAAGTAGAGACGGCATTGGGGGCGAGTGAAGCGGCTAGGGCAGACTCATAGAGAGATAAAGACCTCTTATGTGCTTCTTTAAGTGAAACGACGTCGTGACAAAGGCATTTCTCTGATGGTTAAGATGACACCGTAGCAAGGGCATTTCTCTGATGGTCAAGATGACAATGTAGTAAGGGTGCTTCTCTGATGGTCAAGATGACACCATAGCAAGGGCGCTTCTCTGATGATCAAGATGACACCATAGCAAGGAGACTTCAACGAGGTCAAGCTAACGCAAGCTTGGGCCACATCACATTGTCTCAGTCCAACAATAAAGGTTCTAGTCCAGTAATAAAGGATGCAGTAGATAGACACGGTCCAATATCAATAAGGTCCAGAGTTTAATTAAGTGAACATGGTCCAAAAATATGATCTTTTACAAGGTTCATATTTTGATGTATTACATATATTGACTTTGAAGTAATATCAAGATAGAGTTAATGTCCCTCATGTTCCTACAATTACATTAAACCAAGTATCATATTCCTAAAATAAAACATATTCAAATATATTATATTTCTTAAGGAAATATTCAAATATTTGAATATATGTCACAAGAACTTTAAGAATATGTTTTATGAAGAAATATAGGAACCTGGTTACTTTATAATATCATTAATTGATATTATAATTTGTACACCTTTTACTTCCTATAATTTTTCTTTTTGCACATATAAAAACATATTTTAAGAATTGATATTTACCAAAAATATTTTTAGTCACAGCAAAATCCTATTTTCCAATACTCATGCCCACAACCCAATGACCTATTCTCGCACCTGCGACCTAGTGACCTTTGCTCCTTACCCACACTCATGACTCGCAATCTAAAAGCATGCGTGACCCATGAACAAGCCCAAACCCAACTCGACCCACAACCCATAACGCCATGACTTTGTGGTCAAATTTGGCTACCGTAAACTTTTTCAATCAAGCTGAAAAATGGTTCATTAGAAAGCTAATGAAGAGAGGAAAAATTTTGTGAAGAAAATCAAAGACTCACTGCTCATAAAGGATTAATTTGAAGAAATTGAGGAGTTCTTTGAGTTTGTGCCCTAACCACTCAAAAGAAAATTGGAACTAGATTAGAAAGTTCTAAAGATGATTTCATAGGGCTTTTGTAAGCAAGAAGGTGTTTTATCAATTTGTAAAGCACCCACAAAGATTCACTTAAAGATTGAAAAGAATTCAAAAGGATTTAAGAGAGACCCAAAAACTTAAAACGATGGTGTGTTGAAGCTCGATTTTGAATGAGTTTGAGACAAAACAATCAGTTCCTTGTCCTACCTCTCCTAACAGCTCGAAAATGGACAAGAAGAGGGAAAGAAGCAGCTCCAATGGGAAGAAGAAGTGACGGTGCTTAGAGGTGTCATAATGACTCTTTGGAAATGAAAGGTTAGTATACTTGATACTATTTAAGTGCATTATCCTCACCATTACTTGGTTGGCCAAAAATTACAGAGAAAGCAAGCTCATCTCAAGCATCTCATACTCTTCATTCAAGTTTATCCAACTCATTATTGTGCTCCTCATTAGGTGACTATATTATGAGTTTATTACTTGCTTGTTAAAGAATCAATTTGTAATTCAATATACTCTATTATTAAGTTGATTTTTTGCAAGTAAACAAAGATAAGGTTTGAAAAAATTTGGGGCTTTTTTGTACAAATCACTTTCTAATAGCCTAGTAGCATTTGTTAGAGGCTTTTGAACTAAATCTTGTATACTTTGTAAAAGCTTAGTTCCAATATTCTAATGTTAGGGTGAGAACTTGTAACCAAGTTTGAAGGATTGGTTATCCCTTGTAAGGGTTTGGATAGCCCTTGTAATCAATTTGTTAATTGATTGGAGACCTTGTCTTGGGCGGAACCACCTACCAAAAATTGTGTTCTTATATGTTTGTTGTTTGTGTGAATGCTTTAGTAGCTGCATTGCACTTATTAATTGTTACACTTAACAAAACTAGAAAGACAACACTATTTTTGATAAACCTAATCCACCCCCCTCCCCCCCCCCCCCACCTTAGGTTACTATAGGATCTAACATAGTACATGGATGAATCATTGTTGAGGTCCTCTAAAGATACACTGGCATGCACCATGCCTTCATAATAATGGCTTTCTTGCTTATTTTGATGACATAGTGAAAACATATTAGAATATAAGAATCATATTAAGTATAAAGAGAAAAAGTAGACAATAATGTCTTTGTGAATTATTGTATATAGTTGAGATAGACAACATTTTTATGATTATGTGAAAGAGATGTGAGAATAGGAAAAGGAAATTAACTTGTTTTTAAACAAAAATACATTTGTTTATAGATTATTACTTATGGGTTTTAATAGTTCATCAATTGTAAGTAGATTTCTAATAGTTCCAAGTTGTCTTACCTAATTGCCTTCATTTTGGAGCAGCTTGCTCTTGAAATAGGGTTTGTGAAAACATGGTTCTTTAAAATGGTGGTGCTTAAACAAATTAATTGTTAAAAAGATTTATTCTTTCCCTTAAAAAAAAAGAATGTAAGAAAAGCATAATTCAACTTAAAAGCTAGTTAATTAGTAAGGATAAGAAATTCACATTTTAAAATTATTGAAGCATCACATCTTTCCTATATGGGATTTTTGTCCTCGATAGATACCTTACATATAAAAAGAGCACCATGCTAGGATATTGGTAAAGCAAGATACACATTCACCTTTTTTCAACATGTTTTCTTCTCTTAAGAGGGGAAAACCATGGAAACCCAAATCATAAGTGATTAAGCATCTTATTAAGAATCTAGACTTTGATATTATATTAAAAAAGATACATTATCTTTCTTGAAACTAATCAGTAAAAGAAGAGATAGCCTCATATATAAGTATAATGATATTAGCAATGTGAAATAATTTCACACCTGTTTTAACACCAACCAACTTAAATATCAAAGCAGTGGTGATGTCAATTTGTAAGCTTAACTAAATAGGTACATTTCCTCCATTGAAATTGGCATATAAGAAAATATTATATCTTCATAGATACAAAACATAACACACTAATATATTGCCATATAAGACACAAATTATATTTTAATACACCCTCTTATTACAAGCATGGAGAATCACTTCCCACATAGACCCATTTTAAAAGGCTTATAAGTCCAACCAAAAAGGTAACTTAAGAGTTAAAAGGTCCTTTTTTAATTTAAACATTGCCTTAGTGATATTATTTTCCTATATAAGACATTCATCTTATACATAATCCATCACTCCATAAGTGATGGAGGAGAATTAAGTTATCCATCAACTTCACATAATGCTTTTGGTTTATGCTTAAAAAGTGTTTCAGGCACAATTCTAACAAATTATTCACCCTATTTATTTTCCTATCCATTTAAGGATGGAAGCCTGTGGTGAAGCACAACTCTAAAACTAGTAACTTAAATAACTCCCTTAATAGGCATCCCATGAATCAAGGGTCTTAATCATTCATTATGCTTGGTGGTAACCTTCAAAACTTCACCACATGCTTAAAGAAATGTTATGCAATGATTTCTAAATGTAGCATACTTCCAAAGTCAATCGATGACCCCCAAATCTAAATTGTAGCCCTCAAACTTCAACAATCCAATGATAAAATCCATAGAAACACTTTTTCATTGATGACTCAAGATGGGTAATGGCTCCAATAGGCCTCTAGGAGACCTCCACTATGCTTTGTCCTATTGACGTACCAAATATATTTTTACATATAGCTTTACTTCATCCCTCATGTTAGGCCATAAGCAAAAAGCTTCAAGGATAGCACGTGTCCTCATTTATCTAAGATGATCAACCTATTCATTATCATGACATTTCTTGATAAATTTACAACAAAAATTCTTCCACTTAGACGCAATACCAACACCTTTTTTTAATGTAGAGTATTCTATCCTCCATCTAGAATTTTTTTTTCTAGGTCCTTCATGACCTTTTAAAGGTGTCTAGCCATAAGGTTATAGGACATGCCTTCTCACACCATATGTATCATGTCTTTTCTAACTTGACTCATGACAACAAGCTTGGCCTTCCTACTAAGGGCATTAGCCATAATATTCACCCTCCTAACTTCTCAACATTGTTTCTTAGGCCTTTTCAATTAAAATGGGGTTATTCTTTAAGGTAGCTTTGTTAAAGGCATTGCTCTGGGCTTTAACTCCATCGCATGATTAACTCTAAGAAGTAATTAATTTGACATCTTTAAAGATTTCATATCATTATTCTCCTTAAGGACATCTCAAACTAGTTAAAGGAGATCCTCTTCCTTTAAGGTCCTTTCCTTCTCTATCATTTTCAAAACCACCATGTAAGTAGTGTCACCCTTCTGCACACCTTTCTTTAATTACATTGCAAAAGGGATCTTTTAAGAAGGATCTTAACTATGGTGGGAACCATGAACAACATTTCCTTTGCAAGAATATAGAATTTATTATCAGCACAAATAGGAATGGTATTCAACTATGTCAAAATATTCATACCAAGGATTAACTTGTAGTCATACTTTGGCATCCAAGAGAGATCTACCCATCCCTTCCATGAGACTATGTGCAAGTCCACATTAAAGGCAATACCAATAGAAGGAATTGCCATGTTGTTTGTTACCTTTAGTAAGCCACTATCTTTTATCCACTATTAAGTGAAGCTTCTTGGCTTTTCTTAAAGTGTTGAAGTTGTGGGCTACCTTAGTATCAATTAACACTTTGGTCACCTTGTTGTTGACTACAAGCTTCACGTTCATCAATTGTCTCTTAGTTCGCTTAAAGGCCTCTCCTTGTAAAGAGTAGAACATTTATAAAGCTCCCATGTATTTGTCATCTGCTTGATTCCCCTCGTGTTCTCACTCTTTATCCATAGCATTCAGAAAATTACATTTTGGATAATCTTTCATTTAATGTGATCTCTTGAAAATATAGCCAAAAAAAAAAAGGCCTCTCTTCTTGTTGTCCACATTGCCATGGTTGGAAAACTGTCCATCACTTACTTTGCAGTTAAAGGGTTGTTGGTTCCTTCCTTTCCTTCATGTTGCACTTCAAAGGTTTAGCTTTGATGAAGAGTCACCCCCTCAAAATTCCTTGAAAGACTCCACCACTATAATGACTATACCTAAACTCATCACTCTGCGTCTCTATACGTCCATCTGAGCCCAATTTTGGAGGTCATCATTGAAGAAGAACAATAAGGTGCTTTCTAATACTTTAGACATGGGTAACTATAAATTTGAAAGCTCTTGCACACAAGCATGCAAAGTAGTCGTGTGTTTAAACTCTTTCAACTTTTTAAGAGATAAGAAAGCCATGGTTTTTAGGAGAAATTTCCTTTTCAACTCTTTCTTGAATTCCTCAAAAGAATTTATATGATACTCTCCCTTTTCCAACTTAAGATGCTTCCTACGCCACCAAATGTAGCATTATAAGATAGATAAAATGAAGTAGTACGTACCTTAGTGAGTTTACCAAAGTCTATGAAAATTTTAAATGATTGGTCTTCAATGTGCCAACGATTGATATAATGTTCAAATGCATTAAAAGATATGTACATACAAACCTTTGCTATAAGGATCAAAATTTTAAATTGGTTTTTACATTACTAAGTATATATCGCATATTATGATTCCAAAATTGGTTTGTGACTTATTGGCTAGATATTATGTATCATCTAACGATGTATATATTTTGTGCACAAGTGAAAATAGAAATGGAAGTAACTTGAATCAAATATCGTTGCATAAGTTTGGAAATAAAAAGGGATACAATTTAATGTCTATGATTGATCTCAAATCTGGAAAAATATTGGAAAAATAAAAAATGTATTTGTTGGTCAAATATTAATGCATATGTTGAGAATTTAAGAGGATTACAATTCCATGTCTATAAACCCTAGCTCAAATCTAGAATTTTCAATACAAAATGCACCGCGTATGAATCTTAGTCTTAAATGTGAAATGCCGAAGTGCCATTAAAATGCAGGAAATGCATATTTGTGATGTTTCTATTGTTGGCTTATGGAACGCACTGTTTTGTAAAAGAAAGGGTGCTAGAATAAAAGATTCCCGGGGCCCCACGAGCTCAAAAAGGCAGGACACCCTTTTCTCTCCTACTGAATTCCTTTTTTGGTGCATGGGTTGAGAACAAATCGAAGGAGATCTTGGAATGAAATCGAAAGATTTGTCAAGTGCGTTTTGCTCATACCTTTTAAGTGATTATTTCTCTCAAATTAATTTTCGTTTTTGGTTTATAAGAAGCAACCTAGGGTTGTGAGATGAAAAATGGTGAAAAGGCATACTACACGATTCATAAGAGAGTTTGTGTGAGCATTGAAGAGAGATTCTCTGTCATTCATACAAGGTTGTTTGATTTCTACAAAATCACGATAATATTGTTTCATTATATTATCATGGATTGTGATTTAGTGAGAAGCCTTAGTTGGATTTGTGTCTTATATTATTGCAGAAATCACACTGATTGATTGCATTATTATTTATTGTGTAATTTACTATATGAAAGCTTGAATTGCTTGACTTTGAGTTCCTGTATTTTAATTGATAAAAATTAGGCTTGCAAAACCTGCAAAGTTGTGAAAAATCGAAAATTGTGCAGATTCTATGGAAGAGACAAACAATTTACAAATTTGAATCTTTTATAAATGTTAAGCCACGCGTGGCTTAGTGGAAATTGTATTTGTAATTAAGCTTATGAAGCTTAGAATATTTTGAATTAGGCCATGTTTTGCTTAATTTGATTGTAGATTAGGCTAAGTGTTGCTTAACTGTTTTTGTGATTTGATTTTGAAGATTGCTTAGTGTGTGAAAAGTGAACTATAATAAAGATGTACTAAGTCTAAGAGCATACTCTCGAATTTGTTTTAAAGGTCTTCTTTACTATTGGTAATGGGGGGTGGATGTAGGTCTAATATCATTAGGCTAAACTACTTGAGAACACTTTTGTGTATCCTTCACGATTTGTTTATTTCTAATTTTAAATTGCAAGATATTTTTAAAAACATAAAATTAAATAAGAAAATTATTGTGAGTAGTAAATACATATGCACATTGAACACACAAAGTGGCTTAGCAAGTGGTTTGCCCACCAAAAAGGAAAGCAGTGTTAGGATTATCAAATCTCAAATTATGAAATTAGGTTATGTTAGGCCGTATGCTTTGGAATCTCATAAACCTCCTAGATTTTTCCTTACAAAGTAAACAAATATACTATACAAAATGCAAAAAAAAAAATGGTAATTTAGCTTGACATCAAAGGTAATATGCATGAAATTGGAAAGGTTTCAAGTTCAAGCCCACACTAATCCCAATTCTTTTTAGATTTGCATATTGTTGCAAAAAGAAATATACAAGTGATGATGGGATGGACTGGTATGATATAATATACACTAGTGGTGTTAGCAAACATAACTTTATTTGACAACTAGTGTGTAAGGAAAAACTCTCCATAGGAGCAATAGTTATTACCCTGATACTAATGTACTTCAAATTCTATAAGTATGAATTACATCTTAAAACCAGAAAAAAAGAAGAAGAAGAAGAAGAAGAAGATATTACTCATTGTACAACTCAAACTTAAAAACCCCAACAACACCCTTCCCCCCCCCCCCCCCCCCCACACACACAATCCTAAAAACACACATACTCACACAACAAAAATAAAATAAAATAAAGAAAAATAAAAAACAAATCTCTAAGGTTTTAGCGTATTCAATTCCAACTTGTATTTTAGCACAAGTGTATACAAACAGCTTAAAGACCAATAATGCTTTTAAGCTGATTGATCTTTAGAGATCTTAAAATTGTTGTTTTCTTTCACATATCTATCCACTTTAATGTCCTTCAAGTCTTGGAGAACACGTTTTGAACAAATAACTCCATACTGTTGTGATTTAGAAACTTAGCTATTGAAAGTGTTAGAAAAATCAGCCCCACTCATGGCCCGATTAAGCCATCGAGCTCTAGTCTTTGCGCTTAGCCATGGCATAATTAAAAAATAAAATTAAGGGATTCTTTCAATCCTTTGACTCATATCTTCTCCCCTTTACAAAATGCCACCATTTGGTGAAGTAGGTAAGGTAAATCATCCGTTTTGTTCTTTAATTATTGCATTTAACACTTACTGAAAACGACATTGCTTTTAACTTATCATCACCAAAAACACATGAGCTTAACCGATGGTTCTACTGAATGCGGCTTTAGTTCATACACATAAATCTTCCACACTTGCTTCTCTTATATAGTAGCCTTCAAAAATCACACATTTCTCCCTAAAATGCAAATGTTTATATCAACGATCTTTTGCAAGGCATTTCCTTTGCTAATAATATATTCTTCATTTGCTTTCATGTAATTTTTCATTATGCATGCGTTTGAATATTTGTTAAATCATAATCAGCCAAGATATTATGAATTATTTACTAAATATTCCTCTTTCTTTTGGTACAAATTGTAGTGTCATTAGTCAACCCATGAAGGGTTTATTTGGTTTCTAAGTATATTAAGGATTTTTCTTAACTAGGTTATTTGAAATTCTAGGATCAATTACATGAGTTATATTTGGTGTTAATTGACTTTTCAATATTACACTATTTTGTGGCATAAAGATTGCAAATTGGTCTTGAAATATGTTGCATGTGATCAAAATATGAAGAAACACAAAATAGTATAATTAAACACAGGAAAACTTGTAATTGTGCATCACTAGTTCTTACATAGTCAAAATGTCATGAGTGAATAGAGACTCCAGCTGTAAGGTTTGGGATAAGAATAAACAGCCTAACTTTCTTAATGTTGTTAGCCACTTTATTTATTAATTATTCTGCTTGTTCGTGTTCTGTAACTAAAGCCCAGCCCAACTGTTTGGAATTATGGAGCACGTGTGAACCGTGTGTTCCCAGTTGTCTAACGGAATTAGGGTTCAATAAAAATTATAATTTCTCTGTATTTTGAGGACAGTTCATGAATGGAGAAGAATTGATGCTTGTGAGGTATAGTTTCCCTCTGTAGAAACTGATCTTTGTTTTCCTGTGTGGCCTCGCTTCCCTCTCCAGAGACAGAGTGCACATTCTCTTCTGGTTGTGGTTTGATTTCACCGTAAGCAGCAGGAAGAAGCGGCAAAATGTCCGATGGGTAGAAGGTGACTATCGTTCAAGGCAGAAGGTCAGTAATGCGTTCGATCTCTAGGGCGGCAGTTAGTCCAGTCTATAACAACGTGGTATCCGAGACAAAGACATAGATCGACATGGCCGAGTCTCAATATGAGCGGCCTGAGGTGGAAATGAACCATAAATTTACCCAGAGGATGAGATAAATCAAACAATGGTTTCGGGGACTAATGGGAACAATCGGGTTTAGTCAGATAGGCAACTAGGTGGTAACGATGGAGGACCGTCGGGTGGTCATAACATAGAAAACAATAGTCGGAACCAAGGGAGACAGCGAGGTGGAGGAGTAAATAGGAGGTTCGTTGGGAGACTAGAACACCGAAAACAACAGTCAGACCTGAAGGGGATACTAAGGTGGAGGAGAGATAAGGGTTCCTTTAAAAGTAGTTAAGGCAGTAATCAGAGGGTGGATCCTGGGGTCACCATTCGAATAGCAAAGTTAAGTTAATAGCAAGTCAAGTAGGGGTGAGGATGGAATTCCATTGTTATGAAGCGGTGTAAATTAAAAATATTACCACTTTATTATTATTTTGACAATGGTAAAAAGAAATATTAATTTAAAAATAATTTTCATGATAAAAATATGTTTAGAAAAGAAAAGCTAGTTGATATAATATTTACATCAAGGACTGTACTAATGCTATATATATGATAGTTTAGATTGATTAATTGATTGATTGATTGTTGGATAAAATTGAGGACCGGCTTGTGTGATGATTTTCTAAACTTTTGGACCTTTATAAATCGTGGATCCAACCCAAACTTCTCGATTGTATAGGGTTGGAGTGCGTAAGGCAAAAGTATTTGAGTGTAGAAGGCTTTAAGAATGAATGAAGAGAATAGAGAGAGAGAGAAATTCGTGGGAGAATGAAAGAATGGAGAGAAAAGTGTTATGCCAAAGCTTGGTTCTCATTTCATGCCAAGGACCTCTATATATAGAGGTTTTACAACTAACTTTTTTACAAGACTCACCTAACTTTCTTACTTTTATTTTTAGGTAAAGCTAATTTTCAAAATGCGTCTTATTTTCAAAATTTGCTTTTTGACCACCTAACTTTTTACAAGGGTGGAATCCTACATGGAGTCTTTACATACACTATCATAGACTAACACACATCACACCACATAAAAGTAAGACTATTAATTATACATAGAGAATACCATCGGATCAACATCAAATCTTTATCACGCTTCCAATAGGTTGTCCAAATTATGATCTTCCACATCAATGTCAGGTCCCAAAAGTTCATGATTAATTTCATGTACCCATATTCCCTTTTAATTTGTGAGACAAATTTCTTTAGCCACGATCTTAGGTGTAGACTCTTCTTCAACAGCTTCAGACTAAAAGTCATAGGTCTCTAAATTTGGGTGACATGGAAAATTTAAATCGCTAAAAGTCTCCATGCAAAAATCTTCATCAGTGATAAAATGATAAGCTTGTGCTCTCCTAAGATAGAGTCAATAATGCTCTAGAAAATGATTTCAGTCTTGTCTGCATGTCCATCTTCATTGAAAAGGAAAGGGTCAAATAGCTCCTATGGTACTGTTGCAGGATGGATATTATTAACATGGCACATTGCTTCTTGGATGTTCTTCCAGTTTCTGTGATTGGAATAGTGGATATTGTTGAAAGGGTGTTGGTTATACTTTCCTAACAAGGATTTGGATGGCAAAATATTTACACGTGACTTGTCCTTATCCATATAGAGATGATCTTTGAGATAAAACATCATGAGGATATAAAAACAGTCTGTCATGTGCCTAAGTTCTTGTAGCCAGTTTGCTTAAGTAGAGAATAGGAAAAGCCATTTTCCAAAAAAGGGACTTTGGTTTCTTATGGGAAATCTTCTTAGAAAATTGGTCAACCATGGTTTGTAAAAGATCATGCCGATTTTGTAGACTCAAGCAAGATACCATAATAGACAAAAGGCTTCCTTTGGGAATGATATTGTGTGTAAGCATGGGACATAGAAGACATTGAAAAAAGGATAAGTTGGATGCTAGTCTATCCACTGGACTGGAGAGCTTGACACACCATAACACCTGAGAAGTATCCTTTGGTAAACATGGATCCAAATAACACTCTCTTTTATTGTAGTATGTAAAAGATCCAATAGCTTGGCTAGTATTTTTTTTTGGATTATTGGGAGTTTTTTCTTCCATAGTTTTTACAACTACGGAGGAAGATGAGGACATTTGTGGATGGAAAGGGTAAGGGGAGGTTTGGAAGGTCGAAAAAGGAAATCACTCAGGACATTATGTTTTCCTTTGATATGCCTCATCTTAAATTTTTATTGGTTGAACCAGTTGGCCCATCATAACAGTTGTGGCTAGGGGATTACCTTTTGCTTGAACTGTAACATTTTTGGGAATGCTGAACAATCCATTTTAATCAAAAATTAGTAGCCAATAAGATGGAATTGAAACTTTTCAATCCCTCTTTTTACCGCTAAAATCTATCTGAAAGTGGAGTAATAATGACGCTCAGATTCTTTAAATGTGCCACTTTTGTATTCACAAATTCTTCTTTTCCCATCATTCTCTTCTAGTAAGATCGCTCCTAATAAAGATCACCGGCATCAGTTTGTAGTACTATTTTGCCTTCATCTGGAATTTGGAGTGGTGGCAGCTTTTAAGCTAGGGCTTTTAGTGTCTTGACATATCGAGTATGCTCTAGGTTCCACGCTGGGGGCTCCTTTTTCAACAATTGAGATAACAGTGCAGTGTATTCAACTACTTTCTTGATAAAGTTTGCCATATAGTTAATAATACCCAAGAACTGTTGTACTTACTTCACTATCATATTTGCATCAGGGAATTCAAGCAACTATGAAGCCACATGAGGTTGCAATTCGTATATGCCTTTCGAGATTTTCATGTCGAGAAAATCAACATCTAGCACACCAATTATCATTTTTCTTTCTGACAGCATGATCCTATATCTTTGCATTAATTCATAGAACTGTTTAAGCAGATTTATATAGGATTCTTCATCCTTGGATAATAATAAGATATCATCAATGTAGACTAGGGCATGATGGAGAACTAGACGAAGGATCTTCATCATCGTTCTCTAAAATAGGGATGGCACCACCTGTAATCCAAATGGCATTACTGTCCATTAGAAGTGGGAATTTAGAATGTAGAAAGTTGTCTTGGGTCTTTCTTCAGGTTTTATTCCAAGTTGCCAAAAACCTGCCTTGAGATCAAACTTGGAAAAGATATGGGCCTCCGATAATTGAGCAAAGAGTGTAGATCAATTTGGTAATGGGAATTTATCATCAGTGAGAAAATGATTTAAAGGCTTGTAATTGATTACCAGCCTCAATTTTCCTATTGCCTGCTCTACTCGTTTATTGAAATAGAATGCTTCACATGCCCATTCTGACTTTGTTGGCTTAATCAAGCCATCAAGTTGGAGTTGTTGCAGCTTAGCCTAAGCTAATGCCAAATGTTTAGTATTCATGCCTTTGTGACTCATTTTTATTGGATTAATATCTTCATTCTGTTTGAATGGAAGTGTGATGAAGAATTCCTCATTTCACCATAATGGATTTGGATTTTTTTGAGAAAATTTGTATGGCCTTCAGCACAATTAGTCTCAACAATCTTCATCTTGAGTTGTTGTAAGCCATTAGAGATGTGGAACAGGTTTGGAACCCTTATCCATGGGAGCAAATGTCCTCCAATCTTCATACCTTCTGAAGTCCAACGAACATTCTTGAGATTGGGAATAATATCAAACCCAACAAGAACATCCTTGACTAGTAGATTAGTGCCATAAAATGTTGTTGTGAATTGAAAACCAGTAATGAGCTTAAGAGTGACTGGCTTACTTTTGAGAGTAACCTCAAACAGTTCACCATTGGTAGCCTGAAACATTTGGGAACATTTCTTCCAATACGCTTGTGGCAATGCTTCTGGCTTCATGAAACTAACTACAAAGCCTGTATCAAAAAATGCTATTACTTTGACTGGCTTCTCATACTTTTCTGGAATAATCCAAACTTGTGCTGATAGAGTGATATGATCTTTAATCTTGAGAAAGGACAAATCTGGATCCATAGTGTGAGCAAAAGTGGATATCATGTAGCAGTGATATTCTTCATCTTCATAGGAGGAATCACCAGAGTCAAAATCGGTGTCAAAATATTCCTCTACTACTTTGAGATTTGTATCGGGGCCCTATTCACCTTCTTAAAAAAATATAGATTCAAGATCAACATCCTCATCCCATGGTGTAATTTGATGAAGGGAATCAATAAGTTGAGCACACTTTTTCTTCTGTGGACATTGATTTGCAAATTGGCCTCCTTTCTTACAAACAAAGCACTTAGTGCCCTTGTTTTTCCCTTTGATTTTTTTCTTCTTAAAGAATCGAAATCTCCTCTTCTTCTCCTTTCTATAGGATTGTTTAGAGAAATGTCTAAACTTGGCCTTGTGGTGCTTCTTTCTAGAAGAACAATAACAATTTTTGTCTGAGCCTTTGCACTTGATTTATAAGTCTGGTCTGTGGCAACTGGAGTGGATAATCTTTCCCATAAATTAGAGATTTTGGATGAACTCGTACTTGTTGCATAATTGGTCCAATGCGATCAAGGCCTGTTGATATAATCGACCAAGGGTGGTTGTTGCAAATGGAACTTTTGCCATGTTGAGATTCTGCAGTATTTCTTTCCCTAATGGAGCAAGGAGAGAATTCAGATAGACTTGTTTGAGATTTAAATCATCAAAGCCACCAACTAGATAAAATCTTTCCAAGAACATGTTGTAATGCCGCTCCAAGTCTTTTCTACTAAAAGAACAACACTTGATCTTCAGCAATTCTTCTCGGGCTTGTTCAATAGAATCTCCCCAAAAACCCAAGAACTTGGTGTGAATGAGTCCAAAGAAATGATTAATGTCATTGGAGGCACGAACTTCATCTTGTTTATGACTTCCAAGATTAAACCACCATAGCTGTAGGCGTCCATGAAATTTTACAATTATTCTATTTACTGCCTGAACAAAAGTAGTATCTTCCTTTCTCAACTTAATACTCATGTAAGAATACATCTGGAGCAATTTATCCTTCCATTGGTGGGGAGGAATATCATTTAAGGAGATAAGAAGAATATCTCTAGCATATGTTTCTGAGTGATCAGAGGCTATAGGTACTACTTTGGGCTCTGGCCTTTTAGGACTTGCTTCTCTTTGGGATTCAGCTTGAGTAATTGTTGGTTCTTCAATGTTTATTAGCAAGTCACCAATCCAAGTGTCACCATCATTATCAGAGACATCATCCAAAATACTGAGGACTTTAGGTTCTTTTAGAGGAATAAGTGTTTCTGATTCTACTAGTTCTTCCAGAAAGGCAGAAATGGGATTTTGACAAGTCAGCACTTTGTCATCTTTGATACAGAGTCCTTTTTGCTTTCGATCATGGGGGTGGAGTTGGAGATCTTTATTGTTCAAAATAGGTATCATGGCCAACATCATGGGTGTAGCTGCTAGGAAATCTGAAAGATGGAAAACTAGGCTCATATGGTGATGTAGTGGGTAAAGGTTGGTACACTTTTGAGGGTTGTATGGAATGAAAAGAGGGGGAAAAAAAGTTCTATCTGGGGTTTTTCTCTTTTCATGGTTTCTAACTGGTATTTCAAGTGGTTAAGTTCAACTTCTTTTTGACAAAAAGCTGGAGAAAAGGCACTGATTCACTTGGCTAGGTTAGATAACTCGGCATTCACCCAGTCAATATCCACTTGGCACCTCATAATGACATCATGTGAAGTTTGGAAGCCTCGATCCAGTTGCTCTAAAATTTGGACTTGTCCCCATGCTATTTGTTTTAAAATCTTATTTTGTGTAAAAGCATTCTCAAACTGCCAGTTCAGGGTTGCTTCTACTGCAGTAATGGGCTTTCTGGTACCATCAAACTAAATGGTAGTTATTGGGATCTTCTAGACATGTCTCGTCTTTTGTTGCTCATCTGAATATTCAAATGGAGGAAACTTAGCTTCATAGGTGATAAAGTTAAGATCCATTCCTTTTAGGGTTCTGATCATATTCACTTCTAGAACTTTGTTACAATGCTTTTTGGCTGCTTGCTTGTTGGCTTTGTAATCAAGCCATGCTTTAGGTGGTTTTTTCGAATCACCATAAAGCATATAAAACTTAAACTTTTTGTCGGTTGGCTCACCCAAAGTGTCCACTGTTGGGTCACCTTTTTCATATAACTCCTTGAGTTCTTGTTAAGTATAGCCAAAGGTACTAGAGTCTAGTTCATCTTCTTCTTATGGGTCATAATCAAGACATGCTTGGCAGCTACATTCTTCAAAGTACTTGTGGCCATCTTCATCTTGACTAGCATAAATAGTCTTCCCGTCTCTGTCGAAGTAGAGGATAGGAAGGTCTACATTTGAGACTGAATAAGCAGTAGAAAATGGTGTAGATGAAGAGGATGGCTTTTTTGAAAACTCTTTAGCTTTTGGAAAAGTAATAGAAACTTCTCCATTTGCTAGTGTTTTGAAAGATGGATTTTAACTTGCAACTGGATGTGTGGACTGGACTTTTCTTTCATAAGTAGTGATCTAGGATTCTGGCAATAACTTCACTAACTCATCATGTGGAATTTGCCTTAGGACGTACACATGATTAAGAGCATATGCAAAGTCATATTTGACCAAGAAGGTTTCACCATTTGTATTATGAAGAGTCCCAAGGTGTGTTTAGTGATTTCACCTTGCTGGAAGCCACACAACATGTCAAGGGGAAAAGAAAAAGACATTTCACGATAAAAGCCAAAATGCTGCACATTCTCTCTAGACTTTACAATAAAAACAATTTTGCAAATAGGTAGGATACAATGAGTAGGCAACAGATAAAAAGTTCTTTTCCTTGGACTTTAATCATCTCTCTCCAACATATGGTGAAGTGAAAAACAACACAACATATTTCATTGATTACTCTTTTCTCTCTCTAATAGAGTTTTTGTGTGCATAAATCATAGCTCAAATTAATCCTTTAGGAAGTACAGTTAAATCTGTTGCAAATCATGATTAGACTTTTTGATTGAAATTTTCAATAACTATTCACTTCAAAAATTTGTTTGTGCTTTGAAGCTAAATCTTTGTGGTTCATCAAGCATATTCATACTCTTGAATATTTGCTTCAAATTGATAAGTTTTGATTAAAGAAATTGATAAATTACGTGAACTCTTGAAGCTTATGGTTTGTTGAATTTTTGGAAATGTTGTTTGCGTTATCCAATGCACCTTCTACGTTTCAAAAAGTGATGAATGATGCCTTTATGGATCAACATAGGAAGTAGGTTTTGATTTTTTTCAATGTTATTTTAATATATAAAACTTATTGGGAGCAACACTTGCTCTATAAAAGAGAGGTTTTTTACATCTTGAGGAAAAATCAATTGTTCACCAAGAAAGAAAAGTAGTCATTTGGAGTAAAAAAGGTAAGTATTTAGACCATATCATTAAAGGGTAAGGCATCCTAGTTGACTTAGAAAAAATTAAAGCTATGGTTAATTGGTTGGTCCTTAAAGCTATTTGCTCTTGGAAAGGTTTCCTAGATCTTATAAGGTATTATTGCAAGTACATCAAGAGTTATAATGCGATAGTAGCCCCACTAACATGGCTCTTAAGGTTTTAAATAGGATGTGGCAGCAAATGAAGCATTTAGTAAGCTGAAATTAGCTATCACACGAACTCCAATTTTTAGGCTTTTAGATTTTTCACAGCCCTTCATAATAAAGAATGATGCTTTCATATGGGAATTAGGTTCGTTCTATTGCAAGATTAGTAGGCAATTGCCTATTTTAGTAAACCTTTGAAGGGTAAGAACAAGACATTATCCACTTACAATAAAGAGCTCTTAGCCTTACTCTTAGCAATTTACAAGTGGTGTCAATATTTGTTGGAAAGAAAATTGTAGTACAAACTAATCTACAAAGTTCATATCATTTATAGGAGCAAAAGTTATATACTCCTTCCCAACATCAATAGTTGGCTAAGCTTTTGGGTATAACTTTAGTATTATAATAAAGTTGAAAAATATAATGCAATTGCAAATGTATTCTCACAAAGTGAGGAGGAAGAACCATGGTTAGAATTAGTAGCTCTCTCCACACTTCTTCCTCTTTGGATACACCAATCAAGGAAGACATGACAAGTAATACAAAGTTCAGGGAGATCATAAGAATGCTAGAGGGGGAGTCATTGCACCATAGGTTTATAGAGGACTTCTCTTTTTCAAATATTGGATTTATCTTTCATCTAGCTCTAATCTCCTCCCTAAATTATTATCCTTCATGCATGAAGGATATTTAAAAATCCTATAAAGAGTTAGAAATGTGTTTTACTAGAAAGAAATGAGAAAAAGTGTGAAGGAGCAAGTGTGGAGATGCAAAGTATGACAAAGAAACAAATGGGAGAACACCAAACCAATTAGTCTTTTTCAACCACTATTGTACCAACTTAAGTATTGGATAGAGTTATTTATAAATTCATCAATAGCCTTCCAATTCTTAAGGCAAATTGGTGATCATGGAAGTAATGGACAGATCATCAAAGGAAACCAATTTCTTATCCTTAAGCCACCCGTACTTAGCAACCTCAATGGCCTAAGAATTTTTCAATTATGTTTCCCAAGTTGCATGAGATGCCTACAAGGATTGTCCATGATTTAGATCCAATCTTTGCTAGGTTATTTGGAAAATCCTATTTGAGTTGTAAAGAATAAAATTTAATTTCAATTCAACTTATCATTTCTAAATGGATAAGCTATTAAAAGTTGTAAATAGGATGCTAGAAATGTACTTTGAATCTTTTTCGTCGCATTAGCCAGGAGTGGAATAGATAACTACTGTGGGCCAAATATTATTACAACATTAGCATTATAGGGGGCTATAAGAACATCAACCTTCAAGGAGCTATATGGTCAGCCTCCTCCCGCTCTCCTTTCTTACTTTCTTGGAGCTATGACTATTGATTTGGTAATTAAATTGCTTAGAGACTACGATCAAGTACTAAAGACATTTAGAGAGAGACTACTTATGGCACAAAATTTCATGAAGCAATACCATGACCTTAAAGGAAAGAAATCTAGTTTTCTAAAGGTGAATGGGTGTATCTAATGCTACAACCTTGTAAGAGTACTTTATAATCGATTTGATGTAACATAAAGCTTACTCTTAAGTTTTATGGACCATTCAAAATCATTAAAAAGATAGGCGAGTTTGCATACAAGTGAAGACTTATAAAAGGCTCCAAAAGCCACCATGTTTTACCATGTCTCTCTACTTAAGAAAATGGTGGCTAGAAATGATGAGATAAAGAAGAATTTCTTAAACTTATGGAACATAAAGACATACTCCTTCCTAGACCCCAAGCTATACTTGACAAAAGAATTAGGTGGAAGAATGATGAGATCTTATTGCATTGGCAAGGTTTATCCCTTATCTAATAGAACTTGGGAAAGCACTTCATTGATTTTAGCAAGATTTCTAGACTTGGAACTTGAGGACAAGTTTCCTCTTGAGAAAAAGGGATGTTATAGACTTAATCTTGGCCTAGGAAGTAGTAAGCTTGTGAAAGGTAGACAACCTAACTTTTGAAATGTTGTTAGCCTACTTTGTTTATTAGTTCTTTTGGTTGTATGTGTTTTGTAAATAAAGCCTAACCCAAGTTGGGAATTGTGGAAAGTGTGAACTATGTGTCCCCAGTTGTTTAAGGGAATTAGGGTTTGATAAAATTAGATCTTCTTTGTACCTTGAGGACAATTCATGAATGTGGAAGAAGAAGTCCAACTTGCATAAATAGAAGTTGTTCTTTGTTTTCATGTGAGGTCTTGCTTCTTTCTACAGAAACAAAGTGTAATTTCTCTTTCGATTGTGGTTTGATTTCACCATAGGCAATAGGAAGAAGAAGGAAAACACCTACTAGGTGGATGTGACTTTGTCATTTAGGGTAGAAGACTAGTGATGCATTTGGTCTCCAAGGTAGCAATTGATATAATCTAAACAATGATTTCTCATGTAGCTAAAATATATGCTTTATGAAGTGATTTGTATGTAAGAAATGTCTCCTTTCCTTATCCCACCTTTTGTGAAAGGATTGAAACAGCTCAAGAATTTGTCTAAGTGAAAACGCAATTCTAAAAATCATTTTAAGCGTCATATATTTTGGACTTCTTGTGATAGTCTTCTTGATCACCATAATAGTTGGTCCGCAGTTGATTAGTTTCTATTGTGATGACCTTTTTTGTTGCAACTGATATGTTACTCATTAATTTCAATTTAATGCAATCTAAGGTTTGATCCAATCAATGCTAGTTCATCTTCTTGCTTATTATCCTCAAAACAGTATATCTTTCCTAACTTTCTTGAACTTATTTCCAAAGTGTATAACATAATTTGTTGTTACCTAAATATTATTTGCTTTCAACATCTTCTTTAATATATAAAAGTTCTTTGTTCATCTTACAATTTTTTGCTTTCAATTTTTATGCAAGATGGTTTGAAATACTTTGAAACTCGAAATCTCTTTACAACTTGCGTTCAAGCAAAGGCATTTAGTTGGTAATAAAAGTAAAATAATCTTTATATGTCTTGCATCATTGAGCACATATCCTATCTTTATATGTCTTGAAGAAGAAATATATATTTTATTTTTAAGAATAAGTTTCAAATGAGACTAAAGTAATGTATGATATTCTTTATACCATTCTTAGTAGATCTTATCTTTCTTCTTAAAAAGAACCTATATCTAACAAACCAAGCTAAGGACTGATCCTAGTACGACTAAGTTATAGATGAAACTCAGATTCTGAATTATTAAAGTCAAAAAATTCAAACCTTTGTTCATGATGTAACAAAAGGACAGTATCATGAGATAATTTCTCTAAATAACAGAAGTAGACACTTGGAATTTTTCCCATCTAGATGCTTTCTTGACTTTCTAAGCCAATGTTTTAGGCAACAGTAAGTAAAACAAATTGCTCGAGACAAAAGGATGCTGACTTTCCCATTATCGGCAGCCAAAGTTTCCGTTATCTCTGGCCACACATTTGCCCATGGTTTGCTTCCAAATTCATCATCGTCACTCGTGCCCAGCCTTCTTCCCTTCCATTGGCTTTCTAGGTCAAAACAGTCACCGCCTATTGAACCCAAGAGCCTCGGAAACCTTTGACTGGCGTCGTCATTGGCCCGCTTATGAGTCATATGCTATAGATTACTAAGAACAGAAGCATATATGTCTAGTTTTTATTTTTATTTTTCTCTTTTTAAAGAACAGTTTCTCTTTGCTCCAATCATTGCGGAGGTTGGCATGTTGTTTAAAGCCTCAATGTCGTCTTGCAATAAATAATGCCAAACACAACTCCAGCAGGGCATGTGGCAAATAATTGCATTTTGCTGGCGTGCTTTCTCTCTCCCATTTGTCTTCTTTATGATTTTTCAAAATTCTTTCGGTTCTGAGAACAACCCATCAATCTCCGTTAATAAATGCGGACTTCCCATTTCTTTATTCAATCTATCACCCACAACTGGCGTACTCTTAAATTTTTTTTATTTTTATTTTTCTCTTCCCAAAGATCCACGAATCCTAATTTATTTAGTTCCACACTCCCCTGCTCTGCTAATAATTTGTACAGCGAAATCTCCTCTTCTGAAAGTACCGACCAATATCTGAGTGACCACTTTAATATTTTTGTGTTTTCCCAAAATCTCCATCTAGTCGCGTATCATATATATATATATATAAACATAAACTTTTGCACGGAGGAAAGTCTGGCATGGTCTTCTATACTAAAGTTTAAATTTTAATTTTGAAATTAATTTTTGAATTAATCTTTAAACTTTTTGACATGTTATTAAAATTAAATTGAATTTATATTAATGTATATGATCTTGAATTTAATATTGCTCCACATGTGAGAGTGTATGTATAAAATGAAAACTTTATATCAAATACGTGATTTATTGTGATAAAGTTGAAATAAAAAAAACATTCTTCAATTCTTAAGTTAATTTAGATTAGACTTTTAAATTTTCAAAAGATTTTAATAGAAAGTATCAATTATATTAAACGATTAATTTAAGAATAAATTTTTTTATATAAAATTTAAATAGCATAAAACCTCTTAGATGAACATATTACGAGTTTTTTACTTCTAAATAAAAAAATATTATTTAAAGTTGAACTCTAATATTAGATTAAAGATTAAGGAAATATTTCCTTTTCATAAAAAAAAAATCAAATAAAGTTTGAGGTTGTAAGATTTATATTGTAAAATTACATTAAAGAGAAAGATCGAAACAAAAAAAAAAAACCATAAAATGTGGCAGAGAAAACATCGCTTGTTTTCTTTGATACGTCGATGTCGGATTTTCCCGAATAAATTGGATATTGTCACGCGTGAGGGTACAAATACTAGGTTGGCATACCAGCGAAGTCGTCTCTTGCGCATGAGAGAGCCGTACAATACAAGGTTGAAATCTTAAAAAAAGTAATTGTAGATCAATGGTCATTTTTGAAGCATTTTTTTAATCATAATTATGTCTATAAGAAATCAAACAGATTCATTAAAATCTGAAACCTTTGTGAAATATTATATTTACTTAAAAATAAAGTTCTAAAAAAGACACAAAATCCCAAAAATCATGGAGAAGTAGAAATTATTTTTCCAAAAATAATGGGTGCATTTTTGAACATGGTTGACTGATTTAATCAAATTAATAATATAAAATGTGAGATATTAAAAAGATAAAAAATCAAAACAATAATTTTTGAAGGATTTTCGACCACGATGAAAGAATGAGCATTGATCTGCGAAGGTTAACACCTTTCTTAAAAACAATAATAGCAACGTTTAGGCTCGTTAAAGGATGAGCTATTTCGAACTCACAATAAAATAATGAAAGAGAATTCCATCTACTAGGAACAAATGGCAGGACAAAGAAGTAGAGCTTTCACACATCGTTGTCTATCCTCGCCAATTCAACTTGTTCTCTTTTTGAAAATGAAACCTGGAGAAGGATGAGGTGCCTCCTAACATGCTAGATTGTGAGTGTGACGACGACCTGCAGAAAGAATACGTGTGTCCAAAGGAAAACGATGTCTTCTTCTCCTTCCTCCATGTGTGGGCTGCCTCAAACTCAATAATTTCAGAACTCGATACAGTCTCACAGGCTTCAATCATGCTCCCAAAAGATTGCCCATGCTCTTTTTTTCTTTTTTCTTTTTTTGTTTTTTGACTCTCAACTCTTTCTCCACCTTTCTGGGTCTTCTCTCATTGAAGCATCGTAAAAAAACAAAGTGCACCAGCTCTATGATTATGGGGTTTTTTGAACCTGTCAAAAAATGGACCAAGATGCTCTTCCCCGGCATATCCTCCTCGATTTTTCACATCCTATTTATCAATCAAGACAAGGAAAAAGAAAAGGTAAAAAACGGCCCAGTTAATTTTTTTTATTGATTTGTGTTTGGGATTTATGTCTTTTAAAAATGATTTTTTAGTGATACTTTTCCCTCTACAATAAACAATTATTTGTTCTTGAAGCCTTAGTATACGAGCAATAAAATAAAAAGATGAAAAAGCCCTAACAGAAGACCCAAAAAGTTACTTTCAGATCTACAGTAAAATTATGGCTACATCACTGCAGGCACATCGTTCTGGTGAGAAATTTCCATGGAGTTCGTAGGTAATCAGTTAAAATGTTGGAGACGCAGTTGGGCAAAGACCGAAGTTTGAAAGTTTGTGTTGAATGTCGAGGGAGAGTTACACCTAAGCTCAGGACAATGGAATTGAGAAGACGCCAATATTCCCATTACACATAATAATGTCGTATGCCCTTGAAAACGATTTGTCAGCCTAAAATGATAATGACATAGAAGAAAATTGATTAAGCCATTAAATAAGAAAATGATTGTACGTTTAGTATTTATCGACAATAAAATATGTTGTAGATTTGGTTCTTTGGCGAAAAGGAAAGGGGAGGTATCATCCAAGTAATTTAATTGCAGAACACAAAGAAGTACAAATAGTAGGAACGTGGATATGATGTCATTACAATAGAAAGGGAAGACAAGCTGTTAAGAGGCAGGGAGGTGTGCTAATCCGATTTTATAAAGGTTGACGGGGAGGAAGATAATGTTGTGTCTTTTAAGTGAAGCATTGGAAAAAGAGTAGGGAAGGGACAGAGGGTAGAAAAAGCTGAAAGGGGGTCGCTTTCAAAAGGGGTGGTGGTGGCACGGAAGGGATCTCATCCACCAAAGATTCCAGACAGGCCATTGAGCTTTTAACCAACGGACTTTAACTTCCAGCCATGAAGTGAAAACTGGAAGACAACGAGAGAGAGAGAGAGAGGAGTTGTTCGAGGAAACCGTAGTTAAAAGATGAGATGAGATGGGGAGGAACTAAAAAGAGGGCTGAGCTGATTGAAAGTGAAAGAGTTTAGTTTGGTTATATTGAGTAGGGAAGTAGTACGAAAAGAGAGAGAGGCAGACACAGTGATGAGATCACAGGGATCTTTAATCCTCTTTCTGACCAAACACTGCCACCATCATCGCTGGCATCATCAAGTGCTTCCTTCCGATTCCTCTTCCCCATAGACTCTGTTAACGTTCCCTCCACCTTCACCCAACCCCCCATTCAGTCTTCTCTCTCTCTCTCTCTCTCTCTCTCTCTCTCGAAATTGAGTATCTCTATTTTGCCTGGGTTTCGCACGGCCAAGTGGGGTATTAAACAATTGGCGATATTTCCATTTTGGTTCGTACACAGCGCTGGATACATAAGGAGGAGGAGCAGTCATTAAAAGCTGTGTAAAGAGTCAGCCAGATAGAGGAGCAGAGATGGGTTAGGCTGCAATAGAGCTGGTCTGAGCTTCCAGAGTCTGGTTTGGTGTTTTGCTTTTCTTTTTTCAGTTTAGGGGGGTTTGGCTGGGGGTGTTGGGTAATGGAACTGGGGACACTGGATGGCTGGAGCTTTTGGGAGAGGCAGCAGGAGTATCAGGTTTCGGTATTGTGGCAGTTGCCCAAGCAACAAGAGGGAAGTGGAAAGCAGAGGGAGAACAAAGAATCGGGAAACCACTAAGGAAAAGTGTGGTGCTCCATCAAAAGCTGGAAGGGGAAAAGCAAAAGGGCCCGAGTCTGGATCCTCAAAGGAATCATCATCATCACCGTCATCGTCAGCTTCAAAGTGTGGTTCTAAATTCAAGGTATGTAGAAGAAGGAGAAGAAGAAGAAGAGGACCAATACACTTCATCACAAGAAAAAGAACATCACCATCATCAACAGCTAGAACCTGCCTTCCTTTTCCAGCACCAATATCTTTATCAAAGCCAACATCATCCCCAACATTTATATGGAGGATTAAACTCCCAATCACCACCGCAACCGCAACCGCAACCGCAACCGCAACCACAACAACAGCCACTCCAATCCCCAAGGAAGCGCACTCTTTTTCGACCTCCTGCCCCTCCTGCAACTTGCATCGAATATGCAAGAAAAATGGGGGAGAGCCACCACCAAGCCACAACATCTTCAAGACTGGGGATACGAAGCGCCGGCGGCGAGATCGTGGAGGTCCAAGGAGGTCACATTGTTCGCTCCACTGGACGCAAGGACCGCCACAGCAAGGTCTGCACCGCAAAGGGACCGAGAGACCGACGTGTCCGCCTCTCCGCTCACACTGCCATCCAGTTCTACGACGTCCAGGACCGCCTGGGCTACGACCGCCCCAGCAAGGCCGTGGATTGGCTCATAAAAAAAGCCAAGGCTGCCATCGACGAGCTTGCGGAGCTCCCGGCATGGCACCCCACCACTCCCATGGCCACTACGACCTCTGCCGTCTCACTAGAACAGCAGCAGCAGCACCATTCGCAGGTAATCAACGAGAACGAGATCCCAATTGGTATCCACTGCGCCGCCGTGGATACCATTTCTTCTGGCTGTAGGACAGCAACGACAATGGTGGGTTACGGCGTTGGTAAAGTTTCAGAGACTGATATGCACAATCTTCAGTCGCCACAGATGGGCGCCAACCCGAGTAATAGTTCAAGTTTTCTTCCTCCATCGCTGGACTCGGATTCCATTGCTGACACAATCAAGTCCTTTTTCCCGATGGGTGCAGCGGCGGAGACAGCGCACTCTCCTCCGCCATTGCAGTTTCATAATTACCCACCAGATTTGCTGTCAAGAACTAGTAGCCAGAGCCAAGATCTGCGGCTCTCTCTCCAGTCGTTTCACGACCCAATTCTTCTGCACCAGCAACAGCCCCAGCAACATCAAAATGAACCGTTGCTCCTTTTCTCTGGAACGACGACCCAGTTGGGTTTTGATGGCTCGTCTGCTGGGTGGTCTGACCAGCACCAGCACCACCAAAACCACTCAGCAGAGATCAGTCGGTTCCAGAGAATGCTCGCCTGGAACGTAGCTGGTGCAGAAACTGGTGGTGGCAACAGTGGAGGCGGTAGTGGATTCATCTTCAATCCACTACCGCCACCCCCTTCGTTCGGCCAAAACCAGTTCTTTCAACAGAGGGGACCCCTTCAGTCCAGTAACAACGTACCTTCGGTTCGCGCATGGATAGACCCGTCAGTAGCCCCGGCTCATTGCCATCAAACTACGCCCACTATCCAAGAATCTTCCGGCATTGGATTCGCCTACGGCGGATTTCCCGGGTTTTGCATTCCAGCGCGAATCCAGGGGGATGAGAAGCACGATGGCATCTCCGACAAGCCGTCTTCTGCTTCCTCCGATTCTCGCCATTGATTAATCGACAAAAGAATCCGAAATTCCTCTCCTTTCGAGGTACTTCCTTCAACACCCCGTCTCAAACAAGTCTTTACGCCTCATCATCGGTTTTTAATATTATGTTCCCAGAAATAATCTTCCAGTTTCTTGATGTTTTTGCAGGACTCTGCTATCAGGAAAAGAGAAACTTATCCGTCGTGCAAAGCTAGAGTTTGAGGGGGAGAAGATATTTCAGTCAATTAGATCCGATGGCTTACACCGATGAACGAAGATATCTGAACACATTTCAGATTGTTCGATCCGCGGTTTGTTTTACTTCTATTAGCTTTGCCTTGATGTTTGTGTGATGTTTCCATGGGCTGTTCAAGCTCAACTTTGTTTAACATTTTTCCTGGATCGTTATGTATTTTCTGTTTTAAGACTTTGTATGTCATGCTGTTTGCTTTTTGCTTCCATTTCAACTGGTTAACTTGCAACTTGTTTGTTCTCATGGCATTCTTTCAAGCAATTGTCATAAATGAGTGGCAACTTTATTCACCTCATGTGTTTCCCATTTCCAGACGTTAGGAGTTTTCCCTCTATTGGAGAGACGGTCACTTTCTGAACGAGATGAAGGACAGTTTTCTCTTTTTGGTGATTTATAATTGTTTAGTTCTTTCACTACTTCCCAATGGCACAGTAACATTTTACTCGAGTGCTCCCTTAAGCCCGCTGTAGGAATGGAAAGAACATCTGATCTTTCACATCTCTGTCACTGCTTGTATTTTTGGGTCATTTTCCTTGGAACTTTAGGATTGTAGGAAGAAATATAGTTGTTTGTTTCTCATTACGCATCTTTAGCCTTTCTAGGAATCCGAATTGCTATAGATCTCGGTCTTGAAAAGGTAATAGAAAATAGGATGAATATTAAAACCCTCCATATACCCGGATGAGTAAGTAGATTCGGAAGCTGTTTCTAGGTTTGGTGCAACAAAGAAAAGTAGATGGAAGACAAGAACTGGTAGAATACATAGAGCTCAATTGTGGCAGAATGCATTGATGGACAGGCCATCTGTCTATGGTCCCCCACACAGCCAGAAACACTTTTCTCTGGGGGAGGAAAAGGAAAGCCAAAAATGAGAAAAAAGAGGCTGGCTTGTAGTATTCATACAGCACTGCCGGAGAATATGGGTGAAAGATATATCAGTACTTACCTAAACAAAAAAAGAAAAAAGAAAAAAAAAGGAAAGAAATTAAGGGGGCATATATATAAAAATACGCGAAGATTTTATAAAATCTTCATAGCCCACAGTGTATAGGTTTGGAACACAGCAATACAATCATGATAGATTGGTGGGCTGAAGAATGGGTGGCAAAGGAAGAATGCATTATTGTTTGATAGTTTTTATATAATGGAGACGTGGGTTGGATGATACTTTGTTGAATCTTCTTTTATTTAGTGTGATAAGATATTTGACTCTGCATCGGAGTCTTATGCTCCATTGTTTATTTTAAGAATTTCGTACCGTTTGGACAGTTCTGGTTAATGGGGCGAATTTAAAAAGCTGCCCTAGAAGTCCAAAACTCTTAGTCAGAATTCTCCTCCGGCTGCACAACATTCAGAGCAAGTACGTCGTACGGATCTGAATATTTAGAAGATAATTAAGTTAAGGACGCATTTAATATCATATACACAATAGATATAAAGCTTCTCCCGGGCATACAGAAAACGATGGATCTTGTCTTATTTTGTACAGTAGGATAGAGTACCAAGAAATCGAAATGGGCAAATGAAGAATGAATGACATACAAGAGGAAGTCGCAATCCATTCGTGGCATTGATTGGGATGTAGAATCCAAGCTGGGTGTTTGCTGACGCAGAGCTGTTGAATCTAAAGCAGCTTTATTTTTCAGCGGTTGGGTAGACCAAGTTCTTGGCTTCTGTGGTGGCCTTCCAATTCGACGAAGCAGGTTTAACTGAAGCTAAGATCTTCTTCTCTGGGTGGATTGGTAGTTTAGGTGGTTTGCTCTGCTTTGCTAGGACTTTGCTTGAATCGGTAGAGTGATGATAAGGAACTCGGATCTCCCAAGGGCGAGCAGCTATCCAGCGTTCGGTCCAGCTCCAACCCCAGTTCTCCTTGCCTGGACAGTAAGAAGCCTGGCCAAGATATTGGCTGGAGTTGGCCCTCCACTGCAAATCACATTCAAGCATAGACAATAGATTAGCAGGATACGTAAACCATCAACGTTAAAGGTGAGGATGAGAGAGCACAGTGTCTGGCAGACCTGATGAGAGAAGGCATATGCCATGGCTCGCTCACGCTTAATTGCTGCTTCTTCTCTTTGTTGTATCCTGGAAAGGATTTCCTCCATGGTATCAGAGCCACCGCACCATTCCGCCTATGAAGCAAATTGAAAAAAAGCATTGAGAGTATCTTAAATATGCCTGGCTTTCCCAAAAAAACAACATTAAATTGTGTTGTTCTCATTAAGACTTGAGCACTTATTACACAATTACATCAATAAACATTATTAAGAATTTAAACCAAATGAACTGATATTGGGGATTAATATGAAGGCCATTACCGTAGGGAAAGAGCAAGAAACTTACATAAGGTTGTCTGAAAACTTAACTTGAAAGTAAATTGTGAATTTAATAATCAATTCAAATTTAAGTGTTCTTCATGTATCTGTTATCAAACTTCTCTTCAGCAAACACCATTTATTTAATTTAGAAATCACTACACTGCAGAGTTACGATTTGAATACATAGCTTTTGGCTTTGGTATTATGTGAAGTTCTTATTTATTTCTTAAGTTATAACTGACAGTAAACTTTAATCAATTAATTAATTTTAAAATTATTGAAAAAAATAAATAGTGCAATTAACTAGTTCTAAGGAAACAGGAAAAAAAATTTAGAAGTTTTGATGTTTTACACTTTTCTAAATCTTAGAAGTCAAGGTACTAGAATCATCATATGATCTGTATAAGCCGTCCACCAAACATGTTGAACAAGAATGGCAGCATAATATGGATTTGTCTAGCTATAAAAGAAAAGTCATAATGACAAAGCAGGAAACAGTCACAGACTCATGGTACCTCTAGTTCTTGAAGCTTGGCCTCGACTTTTAACTGGTTTTCCAACTTCTTTTGCCTAATGCGGCCTTCTGTTACCATACGGAGTCTGCGATCTTTGATTTGTTCTTGTATTCTACTCCATAAGTGCATGGTACTCAATGCAGTTGATACTTGCTCTATAACTGTTTGAACCTGTGTCAAGTCCTGGAATTTCACTGTCCCCTTTACATGCAGCAATCTTTTTCTTGCCTGCATAAGTAGCAAGACAGACTATCATAATGATGGTACATATTCGCAATTAGTGGTATTTAATAAGCTCAGAATGACCGATGCAAGCGCCATTCTGTGGCATTTTCATCATTTCCTCGGCTGTTCCTAGCATTAGCCAGGGTTGAAGCTGTCTGACATGCAGTCCTAAAGTTTCGGCAATTGAATTATCAGGTGGGCACAAGCTAGAGAGGAAAAGTATACTAGTCTTGCTGAATTTGGCGGGTTATGTATGCGAATGCCAAGTGGCCAGAAAGCCTGCGGATACTACCGTTGAGTGTGCTTAACGAAAAGGATATTTATTTCGTTGACAATAATTGTTTTTGGTGCAATAATAACATTTGAGGGTCCTAATAAATGGTATCAAAGCAAGTTAAAGGTCCAATCCTTACAACTACCAGGTTGATCGGAGAGGGGATTATAGCCTTGGCCACTTGTGCGTGTGTGTGTATCAAGTGGCCAAAAAGGTTTTCTGTGCTTTGCAAACAACAATTGCTTTTAATGTAGTGACACACACGATGGTCCTAACAATTATGTGCAACCAAGTTAATTTTTATATTGCTTTGAGCCAAAAATTTGAAACTTATTTGTTTGAACCCACTCCAAATCTCAGAACTCCCTCCTAACCATTGGTTTTTAGCAAGGTGAAAGAAAGTGATGCATTAGAGAGCTAGAAAATTTGTTAAAAAAGTGATGGTACCACTGGGGCCCTCGCAAAGAGGTGTGAAATCTGAACTTAAGAAAAATTGTGCTATGTTTACATATGGTCCTTGCATTAGTTCAACTAAATGTA
This sequence comes from Casuarina equisetifolia, assembly GCA_028551475.1. Lineage (NCBI taxonomy): Eukaryota > Viridiplantae > Streptophyta > Magnoliopsida > Fagales > Casuarinaceae > Casuarina > Casuarina equisetifolia. Next base: position 17,262,869 of record CM052354.1, read on the forward strand.
CAAAAAATTTAATCAAGGTCCAGATCATTGCTAATGTTCTAATTATAGCACGCCTAAACGTGTCAGGGGGGTTTATCCTTTCTTTGATATCTTTTTCTAAGAATAGAAGAACTTGCTGAAGAACTTGGTGATTTAACTAACGGCATGGAGGATTTAAACTTCAATTTTAAAGCCCCAACCAGTTAAGAAAGTGCTTGGACACCACTGAAAAGTGAAAAACTGTTGCATATTACCGGGCGTCTTATAATTTTAATTTGCCAAAAAGCGCCCAAAATATAAATTTCTTTTCTTTCTTAATTGTGTACTCTAGAAAAGCAAATCAAGTTAAATGAGAAATCTTGACGTTCATATGTATCATACTGTAGTAAAATGTACCATATGTGCCCTAAATGCAGCTTGAATACGAGTTGCAGCTGCATATTCAACTTGAGCCGGAGGAACCTCCGGATTTTTGTTGGGGTCACCATTGGAAAAACCACTTGATTCCTCATTAGAATGACACTTCCCCTTGGACCTTTTTGATTTATCAGTATCTGAGTGTACCTGTTTTGAATAACCATGAGTAGAATAGTTGGAGGAAAAGAAGTTATCAAAGCAAAATTCACAAGTATACAGCGAGAGAGAGAGAGAGAGAGAGAGAGAGAGAGAGAGAGGTGACATGTCTTTGCAAGATCAGATGCAATTAAATGACTTTTCAACTTAATTTTGTACCAAGCGAAGTTGAAAACTTGTTGTCATTGAATGATCATCTTCCTTACAAAGGCTTAAGGCATAGTTCTTTCCTTTGTTCCTTTCAGAGATAAATTCATTCAATAAAACAGCTATGTTTGTAAAGAAAGACCATATGTATGACAAGAGTACTCAAAAACGAGAGATACGAACAATTTGCATGCCACAATTGGGTTTGTCGTGACCAGAGATGTAACCAAGTATAAGCACTTTGTCTAATAAGCCTATCCAAACTCAGGCATTGTAAACACATTACATCCTTTATGGTAGAGCAAAACTAATAAGACGGAAACAGCAAAACCATACAGGGTCTCAATCCAGAGAATGCTAAATAAACGTTCTGATCTATTTACCTTTTCTTGTTTGGATCTATCATCCTTTACTCTTTTTCTTCTAATGATTGACCTGAACCAAAGTCCCGAGCCCATTGATCAGAAGGCAAAAAAGAGTCCACTGTAGACCTGGCAAAAAAGGTTTCCTCAGCAATTGCAATAGATCTTGACATATATCCAGGCCGAGTTATGTGCTATAGTACTTGATAAAGAACTGAAGATCGTTTTCATCATCAACACAGGAACTTTCCCTTCGAATATATATTTTTCTCAAATATATAGCAAATATTCGATAGGGTTGGGCAGAATGCCAAATTCATATTTTGCAGGTGGTAGCAATCAGTACAAAACCTCAATGAGACATAAGAAGTAGTTTTTGTCATAGACATTCTCTTACCCCTTTTTTTTTTTTTTTGTTTTTCTTTCCCTTTCTTCTAAGTTAAAACGGTACTATAAAAAATCATCATAAGATTGAGTTCAACAATAATTGCAGCATAGAATAAGTGAAATGGGAAAATGAGGAGAAGGTTTAAAGGGTGTGCATACCAGAAAGGGCAACCTAGAGTCGTGGGAGATGTCTGGGAAAAAGCAGCCCAATCTTATAAGTTTGAAGGGATAGAGAGAAAGAGTTGCATGGTTTCCCTCTACCCCTAAAAGATCTCAACTCCCAACTGACGGCCCAACTAAAATGAAGCTGGTGTTTGATCTTCGGAAGGTGTTCAATCAACACCACCACCACCACCATCGCTGCGTGAAGTAAAGTGGAAATCATGAGCCCCTTCATACACGTCAACTGAGTTTTGTGCAATGGATATAATCCTGCGGCTGGTGAATCTTAACACAACTGTCCTGATCGTTGATCAAAAAATCTCAAAACAATTGTGTGTTGGTCCCGGCGGGGCTCGAACCCGCGACCTTCGGCTCATAAGACCAACGCTCTAACCAACTGAGCTACGGGACCGCTGCTGTTATCTGTGTTATTAATTTTATTTTCAGCGGTTCTTCCCAGGATCCGCCGGCTGGAGATGGAAAGAGGTGCTTTATCCATCATGGCAGAAAGCATAAAATCGATAAACTCAACAAATGGAGCAAAGAAAAGGGCTCCCCAAGTCAAGCCCTAGTAAAAAAGTGCGCTAGTAAATAACATTACTGAGATACTGATTAAGAATTTCAGAAAGAAAACCCGTAGTATGCCCGACATTCGATCACAGAATCCATTGATGACAGATAGTTGTTGGTTTTTCATTCTAGTTTTAAAAAGTGTGCGCTTTTCGTCTGCCTTCCTGACTTGACTACGGATAGGCTACTGGGCTTTGCACTTCGGCCCATGAGAATACCACATCAAGGTGACAGGATTCGAACCTATGGCCCTCTATGTTTTTTCTGCACCACGGAATCCATGCCCTTTACTTTCTCATCATATCTTTTTAGGTTCAAGCATAAAGATGGAATTAACTCTCCAAAGGAAACCAATTTTGGTGTGACTTCTTTTTCTTTTTTCTTTTCATAAGAAGATGTAAAATATTTCAGGGCGCATTACTAATCCACTTTTCTTGAGTTTGTATTTGCGGATACCAAATTCTGTCCCAATAAATATATTTCCTAGGTAAAAATCTCAGTTCAATGAGATATTTTATAGTATTATGAAGGAATAAAATGAAACTGACGTGTTCTCTTATATCAACAAAAGGACTAAAATATTTACAGAAGAGATCATAAGTTTTCAAATCCCAACACAACGCCTTAAGAAAAATTGAAGTTGATCGAGGCAATTCGATGCCGAGGTGTGTCATGCTATTTTGAAAATGAGATTGCAATGATTGAATATGACAATAATTGAGAATTGTGTCTGAACCACTAACAAGAATTTTAAGGGCAAAGAGAAAACCACTCATTTTTGCGGCTTCTAGAATACCTGCTTGTATATGGTAGTCCGCATAACAAAGTAATATGGCCAGCGTCACATTTATCATACCATTTATCAACACTAACTTTGCAGCATTTCTCCTATAAAATTTAACTGTGACCTCGTTATAGTGATAATTCTATGCAGGCTATTGATTAATGACAAATGCCCCTGTGATAACAAAACCCTAGTTATCATTTGGCAGCTTACTTATTTGAAATGAACAACATTTAAGTGGCACAAATATAACATAGCAAACTTGCAAGAGAGAGAAGCATAAGGAATTATGCAATCGAATTAAAAGTTCATTTGGCTTATTCCTATCCTTATCAACTTATTCTAATATTATGTTAAAAAAAATGAGGGTAGAAGAAAAATAATTTATTTAATCTTCTTATGAAGTATAACAAATACAAATATTACATATTTGTACAACCATATTAGAAATAAATTGTCACACAATGTACACCCACTCACATCAAAATCTGACACTAGAGGTACAAATTATGGTCAAGATCATATTATCAAAATAAAAACCATACCTTTAGGATCTTATTCTCAATATATAAATTTTGTTCCTCAAGATTTGATTCCTAGTTATACAAATCATATCTCCTATGATATAATCTCCATATCTAAATTATATTTTGGAGGATTTGATTTCCTACAACTAGTTCAATATTTAAACTACACATATACAAAGAAATATATAGAAAGAAAAACTCCAAAAGCAACACTTAGTCATGCTTCATCATCCCTATCAACTTTGTTATCAACTTTGATTGACCTTTGTCTTATCACCTCGTAGGGGAGTGAAGTGTGCACAGGTTGCAGAGCAAGTTTTAGGAGACACATGTGGTTGATCTTTGAGTCACAAATGGTATACTGGCATATTTTATCTATCTTAACGTCACTGGGAGTGTAAAAAGGTTGTTTAGAATTTGGTGTATTCCAGGCAATGTTTAGTCAACAAGAGATAGATGGTCAGTATGCAAAGAAGATGAAGATGGATGGGTAGGGAGTGCTTGAGAAAAGAAATGTGGTGGGACAAACTATTCGACTAGTATGCAAAGAATAGAACTAAAAACTTATGTAGGAAATTTAGTTAGGTGGTTTGTTTCTTATTTTCTTCTTGTTAGTGGTATTCTTTGATCTTACCAGATGATTGAATTGTAAAATAGCAAACAAACAAGATCAAAACACAAGAGATTTCATGTGGTTCAGCCAAAATTTTGCCTACATCCACGAGACAAGCAAGGGAGAATCTTATATTAAGTTGTCTAAGGAGTAGTACATAAGGTTACACTTGATATCATCATAATTTCTTCATCTACAACATCCTTTTAATGTGTATCAAGGAATGTATCACAATACTTGGCTCAATCAACTAACCTTCTTATAACTTTTCATAGCTTGATCAAAATTGTGAACTTCTCTACATGGGTTCTACCTTCACAAGATTTATGAAATTTGTTGTCTCCTGGTTCTTCATGTTTTTCAGGTACTTCTTTTTCTTTTCTTTGAATCGCATACATATATACAATCCACCCATATGTTTAGCATGAGGTGGAAGTATATAAGCAAGTGGCAGCATCTTCAAATAGCACTAGTAGCTCTAATTTTGACACATCAATAGTTGTTTCATCCTATAATACTTTAGCTATTTAAATGGAAGAAAAAGCTGTAAAATCACCTACTTAGCCAACCATTACAACTAAAACTTTTGTGTAACCTTAAAGCAAACAAATTATGAGTCAAAATTCCAACAATTCTCCACCTTGACAAATAATTATTGCTCTTTACACAGTCCTTTTCTCTTCTACTATAGCATTTTACATTACTTATATGCATACAACCCTACTAAGTCAATACAAGTCTGAAACTTCTTGGTAAGGAGTACTTTCGTGAGCATGTTTAAGGAATTCTTTGTAGTAGATATTTTCAATACTTTTACTTTACCTTTAGCCACAATTTTTCTAACAAAGTGATGATGAACATCAATATGTTTAGATTTCTCATGATGCCTTTAATCTTTAACAATATGAATTGCACTTTGGTTATCACAAAAAAATCTAATTCTACTCTTGCTTCACAACTAATTCAAACACCAATCTTTGTAACCAAAAAGCTTCTTTGATGCCTTCTACTATAGTCATGTATTTAGCCTTATTAGTTAACAATGCAATAGTTTATTGTAAAGTTGTCTTCTAGCTTATGACACTATCTTTAAGTATGAAAATATAAGTTGAAAGACCTTCTTTCGTCCAAATCTTTAGCATAATCTGAATCCACATATCCAACCACTCATTGATATCCTTCTTTGCTGAAAGTTAAACTAAAATCAATTATTCCTTGTAAGTATCTTAGTACCTATTTCGTTGCCTTCTAATGATCATTTCTAGGATTACTCATAAATCTATTAACCATACTCATTGCATAGCTTAAATATCATCATGTACATAGCATAGCATACATCATACTTCCCACAACACTTGCATATGCTATCTTCTTCATGTATTTCTTTTCCTCCTTAAAACTAAGAGATAATTTCCAAGACAATTTAAAATGAGCAACAAGCAAAGTACTTATTGTTGTAGCATTAGTCTTGTTGAATTTATTTTGTACTTTTTCAACATACATTTTCTAGGATAAATGCACAATTCCATGGTTCTTGTCGTAATTAATTTCCATTCCAAGAATTTTCTTAGTTGCACTTAAATCTTTCATGTCAAATTCTTGTTTTAACAAGTTTTTAACTTTATCACTTTAGATATACTTTTGGCTACAGTCAATATCTCATCTACATAAATTAATAAATATGTATAACAACCATTAGTTGTTTTCCTTTGATATACACAGCTATTATAGGAACTTCTACAATACCCATTTGTTACCATAAAACTATCAAATTTACCATTACCTAGGAGATTGCTTGAGATCATAAAGTGACTTCATGAGCTTACAAATATAATTGCATCTATGTTTATCCATTTTTGGTTGACTCATGTATATGTCTTCTTCTAACCTCCCCATATAAGAAAGTTGTCTTAACATCTAATTTGTGCAATTCGAAATCAAATAAAGCCATTAAAGCTAGCAAGGCACATAAAAGTGTGTTTCCTTATAAGAGAAAAAACTTCATTAAACCTATACCTTGCCTTTAAGTAACCATGCTTTATACATGGCTTCATTACTACCTAGAACGCCTTCCTTCTTCTTATAAATCCATCTACACATCACAACTTTCTTATCTAAAGGAAGTGGGACAAGTTTCCAAGTTTCATTCTTCAATAAAGAATGCATTTCTTCACGTGTTGCTTCAAGCCACTTTGTTGAATATGCACCTTTTACAACATCTCTAAAAGTTTTTGGTTCATTACATAAATTGGTCTCTTTGTAGTTGTTAAAGCATAAGCAACTAAATCTCTATGGTTGTACCTTTTAACAAGTTTGATTTCTCTTCTTGTTTTATCTTTGTCAATTAAGTACTTTTCTACCCGTTGCCTTACTAAACAAGTTGTGGTCAGTTTTGTTGTTTGAGGCTCTAATTCTTCTTTCTCATTCTTTGTTTCAAAAAAAACTTAGATCATTAGTGAATTTGGAATCAACCTCAAATTGACTTGAAGTAATTTCCAACTCCACCTTTCCATGTAACTCCTTAATAGGTTTACTTCTTTTAAGCTCTATATTTTTTTTTTAGCATGTGATACTCATCAAAGTCTACATCTCGACCAATAATGACCTTGGATGATTTTTTATCAAAGAACCATAATTTATAACCTTTTACCCCATTAGCATATCCAAGAAAAATACAACTATGCTATCTTGGCTCAAGTTTTACCTCTTTAGTATAAACATATGCTAGACACCCAAAAATTATTAGAATTGAATAATATGTAGGCCTTCCACTTAACACCTTTTTAGGAGTTCTACAATTAAGATCTGTAATGGGTGATTTATTAATTAAGAAACAAGTTTTGTTGGCTACTTTGGCCTAAAAGCTTCCTATCAAGTTCACTACTAACATCATACTTCTTACCCTCTTAAGGATTGTTCTATTCATGCTTTCAAGTATTCCATTTTGTTGTCGTGTATATGGCACTATGTAATGCCTTACTATGCCCTCATTCCTACAATATTCTTCAAACTCTTTATTATAGAATTCAAGACCATTATTTGTTCTTAGTCTTTTCACTTGTTTGTTAGTTTACTTCTCCACCATCACCTTCCACTACATAATTTATGTTGTAAGAAAAATGGCCAAACCTTCCTTGGATAATCATCTATGATGGTAAGCATATATCTAGCCCCACCAGTACAGGATACTTGAGCTTGACCCCATAAGTCAACATGTACATAATCTAAAGTCCATTTTGTTTTGTAATTTGTAAAACTAAACTTTACTATCGTTCGTCTTCCATATAAACAATGCTCTCAAATACCCAATTTGGTGATCTTTTTATTTCCTAGAAGACCTTGATTACTTAGTATTGGCATGCCTTTTTCACTCATGTGCCCCAATCTCATATGCCAAAGTTTGGTATGTTCTAAAGATGATCCAAAAGTTGTCATAGCAACTCCTCTGGAAATTGTTTTTCCTTTAAGCAAATATAATCCATTACACCAAATGCCTTTAAGGACAACAAAAACACCATTTGTTAGCTTTAGAATACCACCTTTAAATTTCCATTCATACCCATTTTACTCCAATGTTCCAAGAGAAATGAGATTTCTTTTCAATTATGGTATATGTTTTACTTGTGTAAAAGTTCTTATCATACCATCATTTATTTCTATCTAGATTGATCTAATTCCAATGACCTTACAAGCTACATTGTTCCCCATTAAGATAGTCCCTCCTTTACATGGTTGATAATCACAAACCATTCTTTGTTAGGAGTCATATGGAATGTACAAGTAGAATCTAAAACCTAACTAGTACCAGAAAAGTTTTCAGATACATTCTGAACACATCATGCATTAGATGAATATGCATCTTTAGCTATTGCCACTATTTTCTCATCATCAGGAGCTACCTTATTTCCTTTTCCTTCTTGACTTTTCTTTTTGGGCAATCTCTTTTTATATGACCTTCCTTGTGGTAGTGAAAACATTTAAACTTTTTGGTTTAAGAATGTGACTTGGACTAATTCTGCTTACTTTTTTACTGTGACCTTCTAACGCTACTTTGTTGCTCTCTCATGCTTGATCTACCTCTAGCTATCAACCTTGCACCACTAGCTTCCTTATATTCATCATTAAAGTTGTTCCTTAGTTTTGTAGAAAATGAAGCCTTAACATCTCCATAGAAATTGAATCATGACCATACAACAAGATAGTAACTAAGTACTCATATAAGTTGGGCAAAGAACATAATAGGATCAAGGCTTGATCTTCATCATCTACCTTGACATCTATATTTTGTAAGTCTATTACAAGCTTATTAAACTCATCTAGATGTTTGTCCAACGTTATGCCTTCTTTCATCCTTAAAGTGTATAGTTTCTACTTAAGATATAGTCTATTTGCAAGTGACTTAGTCATATACAAGCTTTCTAGTTTGGTCCACATTTCAGCATGTGTCTTTTTTGATGTTGCCTCTTTTAACATAAAATCATAAAGATTTAAGATAAGTGAAATGAGAGCCTTATCTATCATTTCATCTTTTTGTGTCTTAATTAAATTGGCTAGCATCTTTTCTTTTCCAAGCAGTGTAGACAATAGGCCTTGGTGAGTTAACAATGCCTTCATTTTGAGCTTCCATATCCTAAAATCATTCTTCCCATCAAAATTTTCTATTTTAGTTCTAACAATATTCATATTGAAGTTACTAAATTCTTAACTAACAATAAAGGAAAAAGCAAGGTGGTAGAAAATGTTGGGTTTTATGGCTTAACAAGAAAGGGGGTTGAATTATTCTTGTACCAAAAACTATGCTATTGTATGATATGAAAAATTCAATCAATTAATTTGACAATTTATATGATAATAAGAAAGCAAACAGAATTATTTAAGCAAGTAAAGAGTAAGAGAATCAACACTCAATTTACCACGGTGGTTTGGCAGTCTATCTTAGAGTCCTACGTCCACCCTATTCTCCTTCAATCTAATCGATTGAAGTCACCTTTACACAACCTAATTAGGAGAATACGTTCTCCCTAATCCAAATAATTCCTTCTCAAAGGAATTCTCAAGTCCGAATACAAATTATGATCAAAAGTCCATATACAGTAGCAAATCCCCAAATAATATGTTAGTTTATGAGATATTACTAATTAGAGGAGCTATTCAAGCATATATATCAAGGTACAGAGCTCCTATCACGAAATCCCCAATTTAATGAAATTAGGGTTTTGGGTTTTCCTCAAAATTTATGTGTAGTAAATGTTTATAAGTGAAATCAATACATAAATAATATTATACAAGCTATGATTGAGTATATAATCAAAGATCAAAGTAGATAATCGAATATCACCAAACCCTTGTGAGTCACTAAGAGATGAACAAACTCGAATCAAATAGTAAGTGAGCTTTATAGACTTTCTTCACAAGGAGAACACTTTAAATAGATGTAAATCATCAAGAGAAAATCTTCACGCACACATCTCCTTTAAATAGAAGTAGATCTAGGGCCTTTTTGAATCAAACTTGAGCCATAGCCTTTTTCCCGTTAGGAATAGTAGGCTATCTATCAAATTAACCTCATATCAGCCTTCAGAACCGAGATATGATCGTTCTGATAGCCCGTCTTCTCCAGAATCCTTTTGTTGAGGTTTCAGTGTTTCAGAGAAGTGAAGACAGCATCCGGGATGAGTGAAGCGACTAACAGCTAGGGCAAACTCGTAGAAAGATAAAAGCCTCTTATGTGTTTCCTTAAGTGAGATGACATCATGGCCAAAAGACTTCACCGATGATCAAGACGACACCATAACAAGGAGATTCCACTAATGGTCAAGACAACATCGTAACAAGGAGATTCCACTAATGGTTAAGACAACACCATAATAAGGAGTGGGATCAAGCTGATGCGAGCTTGGGCCGCACCATATCATCTCAGTCCAGCAGCAAAGGTCCAGTCCAGTGATGAAATATCCAGTAGATATGCATAATCCAATATCAGCAAGGTCCAAAAATATGATCTTTTATAAAGTTCATATTTTGGTATATTACATATATTTGACTTTGAACTTATATCAAGATAGAGTTAATGTCCCTCATGTTCTTACAATTATATTAAACCAAGTATCATATTCCTAAAATAAAATATATTCAAATATATTATATTTCTAAAGGAAATGTTCAAATAATCAATATATTCAAATATTCAAATATTTGAATATATGTCACAAGAGCTTTAAGAATATGTTTTATAAAGAAATGTAGGAACTCGGTTTCTTTATAATATCATTAATTGATATTATAATTTGTATACCTTTTACTTCCTATAATTTTTCTTTTTGCACATATAAAATCATATTTTAAGAATTGATATTTACCAAAAATATTTTTAGTCATGGCAAAACCCTATTTTCCAACAAAAAACACCAACTTGGCTTTAATACCATTTTTGTTAAACTGGTATGCAAAGTACAAAACTAAAAACTTCTATAGGAAATTTAGTTAGGTCATTTGTTTCTTATTTTCTTCTTGTCGTGGTGTTCTGTGAACTTAGCAAATATTTGAATTGTAAAATAGCAAACAAATGAGATGAAAACATAAGAGATTTAATGTGGTTCGGCCAAAATTTTACCTACATCCATGGGCAAGCACAAGAGAATCTTATATTAAACTATCCAAAGAGTAGTATAAAAGGTTACACTTGATATCAACATAATTTCTTCATCCATAAAATCCTTTTAATATGTATCAAGGAGTGTATCACTATACTTAGCTTAATCAACTAACCTTCTTATAACTTTTCACAGCTTGATCAGAATTGTGAACTTTTCTACACTAGTTTCACCTTCATAGGATTTATAGAATTTGTTGTTTGTTAGTTCTTCATGTTTTTTATGTACTTCTTTTTCTTTTCTTTGAAAGGCATACATATATGCAATCCACCAATATGTTTAACATAAGGTGGAAGTATATAGGCAAATGGTAGCATCTTCAAACAACACCGTTAGCTTTAATTTTGACACATCAGTAGCTACTTCATCCTGCACTACTTCAGTTGTTTAGATGGAAAAACAAGCTACTACATCACCTATTGAACCAACCATTACAACTAAAACTTCTCTGTAACCTTAAAGCAAAAAATTTTGAGTCAAAATTCCAACAAGAATGAAGTGATGACCTAAATGTGTTAAGAACAAATGTGAATGAGAGCAAGAAAATAATTACACATGAAAGCATGTAGGTTAGCATGTATTATAAAAACATTAGGACAATGCTTCTTTGGAGGGAAACGTAACCTCCTATGGCTCATTACAACAATCTTTCCTGACCCACTTTAATTTCTTTGTTGATCTTTCAAGGCATGTTTACTAGAAAAAAATTCAATATTCGTGTTAATTTATACTTGCTTTCAATTTTTGTTATTTACTAAAAACTCATCCATCCACCTTTATTGTTTTCTTATCTTAGATATAGTTGCGCTTATCTTCTTGTCTCTCAATAGAACTTTGACATATTATGTGCTTGTATTATAAATTTTGTATATGTGAAGTGTTTTTTATTATCTTTTTTCTTTTTTCCCTAAAGAAACAACTGTAACATTATATGTGACATACTTTGTGCTTAATATAGTGTCCACAAAGTTGTAGATCCATGCAATCTTCTAGGGTTTTAGTGTTTGTAGAGTTTGACTTCACAAAGTATCCTTGTTTGACTTGTTCTTAATGTTTAAGTTGTGATTGACTTAAATGTTTTATTGTTTTAGACTTTTAGGTTTTTGAAGTTGTGAAATAATTTTTTGTCTTGTTTGTCAACACTTAGCTAGATCTTTTTAGTTTAAAATGTCAACAAATCATGCTATAGATTTATTGTTTGTTCCATCAATTAAAGACACAAATATTATGAACCTTGGAGACATAGTGTAATTGGATGTGTTAATCGCTGATCTTCGAGGCAGAAAGAAGAAATTGAATTTCTCTTAATTTCTTCTTTTCCATTAACTTCAACAATGCTTTATTTTGGTTAACTATATATATTAACTGTTATGAATCACCTAAAATTTGTTGTGCATCTCAGATTATTATTACATTCTACACTCAAAATTTCCTCCAATTGCATCAACTAGCACTCTAGAAGTTGCTTATTCTTGTTCTTCTTCGTCTTTTCCTTCAACTCGTTAGACATATGATGTTTTTCTCAGTTTTTGTGGCAAAGACAGTTGTAATAATTTTATCGACCATTTGTATGTTGCTTTAAAGCGGAAAGGAATAAGTAGTTTCAAAGATGATGAGAAGTTGGAGCATGGAAATATTATTTCTAAAGATCTCATGCAAGCAATAGAAAACTCCTAATTTGGAATTGTTGTAATCTCAAAGAGATATGCATTCTCCATGGAACGTATGTCAAATATGAGGTTGAAAGTGTTGCCAATTTTCTACCTTGTCAATCCGTCTAATGTTTGAAAGCAAAATGACAGTTTTAAGCAAGCATTCTTTTAGCATGAACAAGACCTAGAGGTGAGCAAAGAGCAAATAAAAACATGGCGAGTTGCTTTAAATGGTGCAGGTAATCTTGTTGGATGGCATATAAATAGGAGATATAATCATTGTGATTTGGTATACTACATTCTAGCTTCTTCCTTTTTTTCTTTCATTATTGACATTGCAAATTTAATTTACTTTATTTGATAAAGTTTCAACATGTATTGTAATTTTTCTTTTATAGCCCTGAGTCAATGGTTATTGAAGATACTAGTCAAAAGATACTTGAAGAGTTGAGATATAGCTCTATAAACATAATCAAAGGAACTCATTGGGATAAGCTCACATGTTAAGGAAATGATCCCTTTACTCCATATGTGACTAGAGAGTGTTCGTTTTGTAGAAATTTGTGGCATGGGAGGAATTGGTAAAGCAACTCTTGCAAGAGTTATTTATGATGAAGTTTCTCTTCAATTTGAACTAGTTGTTTAGTTGCTCACATTAGAAAAGAGACTGGAAATCAAAGTTTAATCCATATACAAACACAAATTATTTATGAGATACTCAAAGAAAATAGAACAAAGATATGGAATGTTTATGATGGAGTTGAAGTGATGACAAAAAGGATACGTAATAAAAATATTTTTATAGTTTTTAATGATGTGGATTTAGAAGATTAATTGAAGGCATTAGTAGGAAGTTACAACTGGTTTGGTCAAGGGAGTAGAATTTTTTGACAAGTAGAGATCATCATTTGTTAAAGCTATATGTGGATGATATTTATGATGTTGAGGAGCTAAATTATTATGATTCTCTAATGCTTTTTAGTTTGAAAGGCTTTCAAAAATTTCATCTTGAAAAAAATTATAGAATTGTCTAAGGATATTGTGTGGTATATTTAAGGTGTTCCTTTGGCTCTCGAAGTTCTTGGTTCCTTTTTATTTGATAGGACAACAGATTTATGGGAAGAAATACAAAATCAACTAAAGGAAAATCCTAAGGTGGAAATTTTTAATAAACTTAAGATAAGTTTTGATGGATTAGAGGACCAACAACAAAAAATATTTTTAGATATTGCATGTTTGTTTAATGGAAAGTATCAACTTGAAAATGTTAATGTATTGCAAAGTCTTGGTCACTACTCTAAAACTAATATGGAAGTTCTTTGGGACAAATGTCTTATAAAGAAAAGCCTAGATAATGGATTCATATGCATGATTTGTTGCAAGATATGGGGCAACAAATAGGTCATCGTGAGTCTATAGGGCTTGGCAAATGTAATAGATTATCATTTCTTGAAGATATTGTTCACATATCAAAATATAATACTGTAAATGAGTTTGTTTATACCTTATATATAGAGGGCATTAATTGAAATTCTTTGAATTATTTATCTAATATTTCTATGATATTAATGAAGTCCTTTTAGATTATAGGGAACTAATGCTATTGAAGGCATTGCTTACCATTGCCATCAGAATTACAAATACCAGAACATGAATCATTAAATTTTGAAATCTTCTCAAGAATGAATAGATTGAAATTGCTTGCAATTGGCATGTTTAAATTTTGAAATCTTCTCAAGAATGAATAGATTGAAATTGCTTGCAATTGGCATGTTTTGTCAATATGATCATTTTTGTTTGAATTGGCATGGAAATCCTTCAAATTTCATGCTAACTAAGAGCTTTGTTTCTTACAATGGCCATGATATCCTTTACAATCCTTGCCAGACAATTTCCAACCAAACAATCTTGTTGAACTCATAATGCCTTATAGCCATGTCAAAAAGAAATTAGGTGCAATGAATGTAAGTTTTAGCTTATGAAAATACATTCTTTTTCTTCTTTTTACTCACTCATATATTTATTTCACCATTTTATTTTTCTAATAATAGAGTTTCCACATGTTAAAGGGCATTGACTTGAGTTACTCATATGACTTGGTTAAGGTACCTTAAGGAATTAAAGCTTTAACATTGTCATAGACTATTAAAGGTCCACTTATCCATTGGATTCTTGAAATAGCTTAAGAAAGTGAATATGGAAGGATTTGAACATCTTAATAGACTCCCAGATAAGATAAGCTTGGAATCTCTTGAATATTTTAATCTTGCAAGTTGTTTAAGTTTAAGTTTCCAGACATTGTGGGTAATATGGCTTCTCTAAAGTTCCTTGATATGGTTGGGACTGCAATAAAAAGGTTATCGTTATCCTTCAAGACATTATCATCTCTTGAATATCTCAACTTTGGTGGTTGCTTTAGATATAGAAAGCCACTTGTGCTTTCACCATCTAATAGATTTTTTACGAGTTGGTTTGTAGTAAGCCCTTTAGTAAGCATGCCACTCAACATCTACCCCTTATGGCAAAAAATGAGAGTTTTAGATGTGAGGGGTATTAGCTCAAGTCCTTAGTCTTTTGTCTTTAATATTTTTTCAAGTTTGACCTTTTGAAAAAACTAGCTTTTAGTTATCTCAATATGTCTAATGCAACTATGCTTCATGATTTTGGCTCTTTATCTTCAAACAAGATTTTAAATTTTTCTGTCAATAAATTGACAACAATCCCAAATAGTATCTATCAGCTTTCCAACCTTATTGAACTTCACATGAGAGATTATAGAAGCCTTCAACCATTATCAAAGCCATTACTCGTATGGTTAAGCTTTTTAAAAAGGTTGAAGCTAGCTTATTGCACTCTATAAAATGATATAGTTCTAAATAATCTTGGTTTTTTATACTCACTTGAAGTTTTAAGTCTATGTGGGAACAAATTTAAGAAAATACCATATTTGGTGGAAATTTCCATTCTTTTTGCACTCTTTTTGGGGGACTACAATGAACTTCAAGTATTACCATTGTTACCATTGAACTTGAACATTAGGTCTTTCAAATTTTCCATTGTTGGAAATTTCTTTTCACAAGATGGACTCATGGACATCAAATGGAATATTTCCCTATAGAAACTTTTTTGTGGCCATACATTTTGGTCTAATGGTAGGCATTACAAGATCCTGTATTAGGATCCAAGTCACCCAATTGAATCCTTTGTAAGTCTCTTTGTTACTTATTAACATTTCTTGTTAGGTTCTTGAATTAACTAATGTTATGGTTGCATGATAATTTAAAGTAATGTAATTAATTTTTTTCTCTTCTTATTACATCGTTATAGATTTAAGTAACAGTAGGCCATACTCTACCATCTAGAATCCCAAACTGTTTCAATGAGAGAATCACTTGTTCTTTTGGAACAATTGAATGTCCCCATATATCAAGTGAGAATTGGTGGCATGGTTATGCTTTGTTGATTCTTTATGAAGTTCATAAGCATGGGAGTTCTAGTAAAGGAACACTTGATGGTAGTACTCGCACTCTTCCCCACTTTGTTTGCCAATTTCAAGTCAATAAGGTTGCTATGGAAGATCTTTAATCTTGTGTGCTCCTGAAGTCCTTTCTATTGGCTCAAATGGATTTTGGGTGTTTGTAGCTAATGAATGGTTCACAAAAATGATTTTGAGGATTCAAGATTGCTACTCAAAAGGTTTAAAAACCCACCTTGAGGCTTTAATTAAGTCATGCAACCCAAATGTAAAGGTGAAGGAGTGTGGGGCACATTTTGTATATAATGAAAATTATTTTAAACTTTATGAAGTTATAAATAACATTTCTTTGCATACTTTGTATTTAAAAGATTTCAAGGAATGTTCTTCTTTCCAATTATATTTTGTTGTTTGTGGTCATTCTTGTCATTCTGGCCTTTTTAGCCCATCTATCCTTTTTGGCATTTTTAGCCCTTTTCACCATTCCAATCCTTCAGATCATTCTAGCCATTCTGGCCCTTTCTAGCTATTTTGGCCCTTCTAACCCTTCTTACCATTTTGAACCTTTCGAGCCTTTAGCTCTCTAGCCTTTCTAGCCCTTTTAGTCTTTTTACTCCTTTTGGCTTTTCTAGTCCTTTTGCCCTTCTTGACCCTTCTAACATTTCTCATCATTTTGGGCCTTTTGGGGCTTATAGCCTTTTTAGCCCTTCTAGCCATTATGGCCCTTTTGACCTTTTTAGACATTTTAGCCCTTCTAGCCCTTTTAACAATTTTAACAAAAGATTTACTTCTAATGTGTGAGGTTTTAGTGGGTTAATCAACATAGTATGTATATGTGGGCCTCGTGTTATACACCAATATAGCAAGGTAGAATTGAATTTTTCTTATATACCCATAAGTTATTTTGTTATAGACTTTGAGTAACCGTTTCGTTGTAAAGAGTATTAGAAAAATCATGCTCTCTCATACACTCATCATTGTTGATCAGTAGCAACGCACACAGAGGAGGGGATGGGGGAATTGAACCCCTAACCTATTGAACTCATAGGGTAAAGGCTAGCTTACCACTAAGCTAGGAGGATTCCCCCTTTATCTTTTTATTGTGACCTATCTCATAATTTGTATTCAAAAACTTACAATGTATCATTTTTAGTATTTGAACAAATTGTTAATATATTTTAAAACTATTTTCTTTTTGTGGTACATAAAATGACCTTTAATGTTTTGCCTGAGGCAAACAAAACAATGCTTTATTCACATGTTCCCTTCTTGACATTTTCTTCTTCCTTAGTCTCATGCCGACTTTTACCACACTTAGGCATTTTCTCTTACATCACCCGCAGGTCACTCTTTGTATGATGGCAACCTTTTCTACTTAGTCTACTAGTCACCATTAATGTCCGTCAACATCATAGCAATCTAAGAGACAAATCCTAGCCTAGCTCGTAAGGTTACTTGGTAAATAAAATGAAGAAGCCAATGTTTATGACATCCCCATCATTTTTGGAATTGTGGAACCATGCTAATAAAGTATAATATCTTAGGGTTTCAGTTGTAATAATCTATTGCCATGGTATAAGTATGGGCTTTGTTTTATGTACTAATATGATGTTTTAGAATTTAATCAAATGGTGAAATGCTATCCTAAGTGTTTATTTTCTCCTTGCTTACTGTCTTTATTTTATTAACTTTGCAATGAAAAATAACTATAAGAAAGTCTTTCCTAAGGAGTTTTCTTATACACAATCTTAAGGATGCTTTTTTTTTTTATGGATGGTAATACGAGAAGGCCATTACATTGCCTTTTTTCTTCCCAATTATTTTTACATGTCTCTTGGTGTTTTGATTGTTTGCAATGCTATGATTAAGTTGAATTCATGTGAATCTTGAAATGAAGAATATTAAGATGATAAATTTCAAACAAGGACATGGAAATTAATTGTTTCATTGGAGGAGATTTGGCTAAAGTCTCTATTTGGACATATATTTGATTCTTGATGTTTTCTCTATTTGGAAAAAATCAAAAGCATCATAATGTATCTCGAACCATTTAGAAAAGTTAAGTAATGCCAACAGTTCCCTCGTCACAGTAGCTTTCAAATCTTCAAAGGCTCGTTGGCATGTTTCCATCCAATCCCACAAATTAGACTTCTTCAACAGTTTCATCAAGGGTGTAGCTCTTGCTAAGAATCCTACAATGAAACGTTGATAATAATTTATTAGGCCTAGAAAGGATCTCAATTTTGTAACTTTTGAAGGAGCTTCCCAATCCTGAATTGACTTTACTTTTGCTTGGTCCATTTGGAGAGTTCCTTATTTAATCACATGGCTAAGGAAATGCACTTCTTCTTAAGCAAAGGAACATTTCTCCCTTTTTAAATGTAACTTGTTTTCATGCAACACCTTGAACAATATCTTCAAGTGTTCTAAATGTTCTTCTAGGGAGTTATTGTACACCTCGATGTCGTCTAAGTACATAACCATAAACTTGTCCAAGTATGGATGAAGCAAGTTGTTCATTAGGGTATAGAACATTGTTGGTCCATTGGTTAACCAAACAACATGACCAACCACTCAAAAGAGCCATATTGAGTCATGTAAATGGTCTTTGGCTCATCTCCCATAACAATGCAAACTTAATGGTACCTCGACCACATGTCCACTTTTGTAAAATAACAAGCATGCCCAGCCAGTCAAATGAGTCCTCTATAAGAGGGATAGGATACTTGTTCTTAACAGTATACCTTGTTTAATGCTCAGTAGTCAATGCACAAAAACATAGATCTGTCCTTCTTTGCCTAAAACAAAATTGGTATGCCGTATGGGGCTTTTGTAGGTCAAACATACCCCACTTCTAGTAATGACTTCAATTGTTTCCTAAGCTCTTTCAGCTTAAGTGGGGACATTCACTAGGGAGCTTTTACTAGAGGTTTTGTCCCTGGCTCTAGCTTGATGGCATGATCAACTTCCCTCCTAAGAGTTAACTACTTTGGCCACTCCTCATTCTCCTTAAGGAGATCACCAACAATTTGAGGAAGGTGGTCTTCCTTTACAGTCTCTTTTATCTTCAATACGGCAAGATAAGTCTTTTTGCCCTTTGAGGTACCTTTCTTTAACTGCATAGCAAAGAAACTTTTCTGCATTGGACTCATCACTTGAGTCAGAATCATACACAACATTTCATTTGCGAAAATGCATAGACGACTATGTGTGGGGTAAGGAAAGGCACTAGCCTCATGTAGAAAGTCTAACCTAAGGACTAGCTTATAGTCATCGATATCCACCACTATCAAGTCTATCTTTCCCTTCCATTTGCCAACGTGCAAGTCCACTCTTCGGGCTATTCCAGTCACTAGCCATGGGTGTTATTCACTATATTCAACAACCCAATATCTTTCTTCACTAATAGGCCCAATCTTTTGGCTTATCTAGGAGTAACAAAGTTATAAGTTGTAGTTGAGTCTACCATTGCCTTAACATTTTTGTTGTTGATTGCACACTCCACATACATCAAAGACCTCAAATTGGTCTTCAAGGGTTCTCTTTTCATAGAATTAAACATTTAAAGAGCTGCTATATACCCCTCCTTTACTAGGGTTTCTTTTGGAACCACATCTTCCTCCATTACATTTAACAATATTTTCTTTGGACTATCCCTCACAAAATAAGGTCCATTGTAGATAAAGCAAGTAAGGCCACCCTTCTTTGTACCACCATCACGATTGGAGGATGATCTATTGTCGCTATTCTGATTAGATATGGCTCCATTATGATTGAATAAGGGTTAACTCCCTCTGTCTCTTCATGTATTTTCATTTCGAGGAGGTGGTCTCAATGACACTTCCATCCATCTTCAATTTGACAAGGATTCCACAATAGAAATAGCATGACTCAGCTTACTAACATCTCGTTTATCTATTTCATCCTTTGCCCATTTATGGAGCCCACTCATGAAGAAGAATAGAAGAGTCTCTTCTGACACATGCTTGAGGTATAAGATTGTCTTAGTGAAAGCTTAAACATAAGCTTGTATAGTTGTTGTGTGCCTCAGGTCATGTAGTGTTTCATTGGCCCTTAAGTTTTCATTTTTAGGGAGGAATTTCCTTTTCAATGCCTTTTTGAACACCTCATACATGTCAATTGCTTCATCCCCATCTTTTAGTTCCTAGCACTTCCTATGCCACCACACATTAGTGCTATTGGTGAGGTAATAAAAGGTAGTCTCAACCTTTGTCTAATCATCCCTTATTTTCGCCATTTTAAAATATTCTTCCATATGCCATAGAAAATTTTCAACTTCCGTGGCATCTCGTTTTCCACCATAGCTCTTCAACTTAGGGATGTCGGGATAGGGAACAATAGTAAAACCCATTCTTGTCTAGAATTGTTTGACAATTTCCTTCAACTCCAAGACTTGTTCTTAGGATTGTTTATAGGATCTTTTCAATCCCATAACCTATTCCTCGATGTGAGAAACGTAGCCTTCTAGTAAACTCAATTTGCCCTCCATGGATGCCACTGTCTGAATTTACATTTCCAGTAAACTAAGTCAATTCTCCATGGATACCACTGTCGTGGTTTGTGTTTTCTTTTGTTTTACCCCTTAGATTGGGTGTTATGACTCTCTTGTGTCTTTAAACACCATCTCCTGGTCTGCGTCAAGAGAACCTAGCTCTAATACCAACTATCATGAACTTAGGGGGATTCGTGCGGCATTCAAGTCTTAATAATGAACTGAGTCAGCCTATTGACAAGATTGCTCTCTCTATTTATCTAGTTGAGACAACACAATGGGACAATTTGGTTAGAACCAAGATAATTCATTGAGGCTTGGTAGTTTAAATATGCACATAATAGATCATGAAATATATCTTTATTGAGTAGTAAAATCATCCTAATTACAAGCAACTAATTCATCCAAGTTGCAAGCAACTAGATGACAACTCCCCACATCAAATGGGGTTACATTCCATACACAAATGTAACAGAAATACATAGAAACAGACAATAAACAATAAACATGGGCACCACCTTGAGTGGGTGACCGAACAACAAGCAAACTAAGTAGGTTGGCCTCGACCTCGACCACCTTGTCCGTCGGCTCATATTGCCAATCCGGAACATTAAGGCCTTTGAAATGACGATGTGTGCAAAAGGTTCCAAAAAGGTGAGAAATAACACTGTGTAGAGGTCACAACAATACCTTAAAAATTTGCCAATGCGGCTTACCCAAACACTGCTCACTGTCACTAAGAAGGATCTTTCGTTGACCAAAGGAAAAATGGAGGAAAAGGTTGCCAAATCAAAAGGCAAAGGAAACCGTCTAGTTGTCTTTAAGCAAAGATACCTAGTTTGCCACCGTTTCCAGTCGCCTCCACTAAGAAGAGAATCCTTCACCGAATCGAGACTACCAAAACCAAACCAGCAAAAAAATGAAGTAAGAGAGGCATCAAGATTGAGGCCTTTTTAATGCCATCTTAGAATAAGTAAAATAACAAAGGAAGTGAAGCATCAATGAAGAGGCTACAAATCAAAGTAACAGTTGTGAGGCTCCCAAATCATATTGTTTGTATATTCACTTACTAAAGAATAACCAAACAACAGTACATCGGTACACTGTATAAGTTAGATGGGCCTATGCTATTACAATGGGCCTAGGCCCAATACAAAACATATGTAATGCATTTAACAGGAGTACTACAATTCAATTTTTGTAGTATGAAGATATCATTTCCTGTTGAGTTGCAATACTATAATTTGTTTGGTTTAAATATGATGATACTAAGTAATAAGTGTTTAATGATTATAAAGACTTATCTAAGATCCACCGGTCCATCAAATTTCTAAGATGGCTCAAGTGAAATTTACAAGATTGCAAAAAGTCTTACTAGATAAGATAAGCTTGAAATTGCTTAAACATCTTAATATATCTTATTAAGTGGATATAGATGTTCTTGTTCAATGTATTGGTTTGACACATCAATTGTCTATGTCATCGTCAAAGGAAAAATCAATGGGCAATAATTGGTTTGAAGACATTTTTACGGATGATTTGGTTGCAATTGACTTTTTCATTATGTTTTATTTTGGAAAATTTATCTTTTCTTTATCCTTTTTGAACGGGTTTCATGAAAAGGTTTATTATAAAAACATGACTATGGACATAACCAAATCATGAGTTCATTAGAATATACATAGCATTATTTCAAGGATCTCCACAAACACATCACACACTCTTTGTACATATTACTTTAATTGCGTAAACTGTGGTAGATTTCCACATATACAGCCCCCAACATTTGAAAAGTAACCTCTTACAAATGGACATAGTTGGGTTTTGTGGACCTGGTGCGGCCAAGGAATCCCAATCATCTTTCTATAACATGGACCAAGTGTACTTGATTAATACAAGAACTCCAACCAATGCAACCAACACAAGACCAACAAAACTCCCGTCATAAATAAAAAAGACGATGCTTATAAACGAAAGGCTCCGAACAGTTGGCCTCTTTATCATCTTGGGCAAGTTCTTGTAAGGTCTTGCTAGAGAGGTATAGAGGGGGAGCCATGATAGTGAGAAGATACTTACTTGACGGAAAGAAAGGAAAGAAAGGAAATAAAGAAAACCTTTAATGAATCATGTGGAATTTCATGCCGTGATAATGATTGTTGTTGCAAATGCTATCATCATGAAGAACACAAAGAGAAACA
This sequence comes from Casuarina equisetifolia, assembly GCA_028551475.1. Lineage (NCBI taxonomy): Eukaryota > Viridiplantae > Streptophyta > Magnoliopsida > Fagales > Casuarinaceae > Casuarina > Casuarina equisetifolia. The sequence continues at coordinate 17,285,464 of CM052354.1, forward strand.
TAAATGTGAACCAAGCATCATCATGTTTGGAATAGACTGCTTGAAGTCTTCCAGCTGGTATGACAACGATGACCACTGATGCTAAAGCGAATGCTACGGATAGTACATCAGTTGTAATGAAAACCACAAAGAAAGGTTGGTTGATAAAGATTGGCGAACCGCTAATATGATTTGGACCTCCTGGCACCATGTAGGCTGCAGCGAAGGCAATAGTTGCAATGAGAACTGCCATAATGGAACATCCTTTTGCAGCATTCCTTAGCCATTCTGTGGCTACTTTTGGGAGATCTTTAATGGAATTACCCAATAAGGCATCGGCAGTTTGATTGTTGTTGTTTTGATTATCAATTAGATCTGGTTTTGTGGTGGACTTCACGCGTTGCGAAGGAAGTACTAATGTGAGACCATATTGTTTGACCATATATAAACTCTTACTCTAAAATGTGCACTTTTGATATAAAAGAGGTTGAATAAAATCCTTACTTAAAAGTAAACTAATTTGAAGTTTAAACCTTTTAAAAGTACCATTGGAACTTATATTGCTTGGAAATCATAATGCAGCTAAAAAAAAAAAATGCTTACCTCAAACCAAAGTAGCTCTTCTTGCAATGCTATTTTGGCTAGGGGGGTGGTGTTTTCAGTAGGAGGTAGAGGCAGTGGGAGAGGAGCAGTATTTGTGGCAGTAGGATCAGGTCTAGGTAGTGTCGAGGAAGGTGTAGGTAGTACGGCTGAATGGGGGCAAACTGGTTTGGGCAGGAGATTAGGTGTAAGTACAGGGTTATGGGTTGTTAGGGCTGCCATGTCTTACATATGAGTGCATGCACCTCTAGAGGCACGTGAGAAGTTTATTATTTGCTAGCAAAACATTGCCTAATAAGTGAGAAAAGTTTGAGTTCACAAGATTGAGTTTCCATTTACTTTATTCTCTAAAAGTTATAAAGAGAATTGATTTATGTGTAAATAGAGATACAGCTAAGAGTAACTGATGTCATGATTAGATAACTGAACTCAAGTGATATGAAATTTAATGAACAAAATTTTAGGTGATGTAAATTGATGTGGAATAATTATTTTTATTTGTATCTTTATTCTCTAACTTTGTAAATATTTGTTACTCTTTTTGTCATGAACTTCTCTTACATTGAAATAGTAAGTGGGATGATCTAATCATTAAAGGAGGATGATTGCCTTTCTTAATTATGGTTAGCCTTTTGGGATGTAATCTAGGCCCATGACAAGTGATATCAAAATTAGATTTTGACCTTGGGATTTTGTGGACTCACTCATATCGAAAGTGATGTGGATTTAAATAAGGGAGAATCTCATGAACTTCTCTTATATTGAGAAGACAAGTGAAATGATCTAGTTATATAGCTGGGATGGTTACTCCTCTCAATCAAGCTATGTTTTTTTGAATGAAACCTAGGTTCATGACAAGTAATGGCATAGCCAAACTATAACTTGATCTAGTGGCTTGTATCTGCCATCTCATGGTGTGGGATAGGCAATGGGCTTTTCTAGTGGTGCTTATAACTGTTATCCCTTAATGTGAAGTAAGAGTAAACTCACCCACATTGATGGCAATATGGATGTGGGTGGGGAAAAATGTCACATAGATTTCTTACGTTAAAAAGGCAAGTGAGACAATTTGGCTATATAAATGGGGTGGTTACTCTTCTCAATTAAGGTTAGCTTTTTATGATAGAGCTCAAGAGCATCAAACTTTCTCTCTCAACTCCTCTTGCTCTCCTTTCATGTGGCTTTTTGTGTCCAAATCGATAAGAGATCATGACATATTAGCACATGCCATTACATGTTAACTATTGTGATTTATGTAACTAAGATTGTAAAGGAAGAAACAAATGTAGATCTTGTTCAAAAGACTCAATTGGTATACCATATAGATATCGTTGGAGAAACAGATATAATCGGTATACACTGGCCTAGGATTTAAAAAAATAAACTATAGAATTCTTGATTAAGAGGTTTACTATAAAAAAAAATGACTAAGAACATAAACAAATCACGTGTTCGTTAGAATATACAGAGTGTGTGTTATATCTAGGATCCTCACAAACATACCACAAATTGTTTATGCATACTACATTAATTGCATAAGCGGCGGTAGATTTCCACATATACAACACCGACATTTAAAAAGTAACCTAATCTGCCCCTTCAAACGGATGTAGCTGGGTTTTTTGGAGCTGGTGCGGCCAAGGAAACCCAAACATCTTACTCTAACCTAGACCTAGCTTACTCGACTAATAGAAGAACTCCAACCGATGCAACCAATACAAGACTAAAGGGCCCCGTCATTAGTACAATAACATATGATTATAAACGGAAAGCTCCGACCAATTGCCCACTTTATCATCGTGGGCAAGTTCTTGTAAGATCTCGCTAGAGAGGATCGAGGGGGAGTCATCACAGTGAGAAGATACTTACAGGAAGGAAAGAAAGGAAATAGAGGAAACCTTTTGTGAATCCTACAAAATCAAGCGTCATGAGAAGGATTGCTTCTGCAAATGCTATCATCATGAACAACACATGGAGAAACATAAATGTGAACCCTAGCATCATCATGTTTGGAAGAGACCGCTTGAAATCTTCCAATCGGTATGACGACATGAGGATTGAAGATACATGATGTTGGAAGATTTCAAGCGGTAAGGCGACAGGAATATTTTAATCTTCCACTGATGCCAAAGTGAATGCAACGGATAGTATATCAGCTGTAATGAAAACCACATAGAAAGGTTGATTGATAAAGATTGGTGAACCATTAGACTAATTTGGATCTCCTGGCATTGTGAAGGCCGCAGCAAAGGCAACAGTCGGAATGAGAACTGCCACAATGGAACATCTTGTGCCAGAGTCTTTAGCCATTCTGTGGCTACTTTTGGGAGATATTTAATAGAATCAGCAAATAAGGCATCGGCAGTCCGATTGTTCTTGTTTCGATGATCAATTAGATCTGGTTTTGTAATGGACTTCACGCGCTGCAAAGAAAGCACCAACATGGACCACATTGTTTGACTGGATATAAAAGTGGTTGAATGAAATTCCCTACTTAAATCGTAAACTAATTAGAAGTGCAAAGATTTTAAAAGGACCATTGGAACTAATTGCTTGTAAATCATAATGCGATTGGAAAAAAAATGTTTAGCTCAAACCAAAGTAGCTTTTTTTGCAGTGCAAGCACAGGACCTTCCAAACCTCCAGGCACACGACGCTCTACTTTCATTCTGTTCATATGCAAAATAGAGTTCCCGTCATTGTCAAGCCTTACTGACAGCCACCTCTGTTACATGCACAATTTCATTCCTAATCCTATTGTTAACAGAAGCTTGAAATCCTCTAACCGGCAGTACTTGATAGCTATATGGAATATTGTCTTCCCTTCATCGTCCATGTGCTTCGCTGCCTGAGGTTTAGCAGTATTAGTAAGGCCACCACGGTGCGACCTGACTTAGTTGCGAGGAATGACGGTGTAGTTTTTGCTTTTTCCTTCTGTCTTTGAAAAATAGAAGAGGCTGGTGTTGGTAGTCCATCCTTATCAAACAGCTAAGAAGATAAGAAGTTACGAATTTGAAGTCGAAAACGGATACAACAACAGCAGGAGGTCACAACCAAAGTTTGAACCTGCAGAATTTGACAGCAAGTTGTGTACTGTCTTGTAATCATCCTATCTACATGAAAACAGTTGTAGAACAGCTTAAAAATCTCTTAAAGATAAAGTATTATGTCTTTAATGTTTAATTTTTTCTATAAATTAGAGGTTTGTATTAGAAAACGTAAGAGAGAAGTCTCTAGAAAGAATTAAGTTTTTGCAGAAACTGAAAACAAAACAGTTTTTGTATCAACTTTGAAAGCTTGTAATTTTCTCCCTACTTAATGAAATTTCATGTTTCTTGCCCAGATCTTTTCCTTGTCTTGTGTAGTTTATGTTAGAATTAAGTTTTGTCTTATTCCACTGCATATTAAGTTAGAAATCGATCCTACAACGGGGTCTTCTTTTGTATCTCCCTACTCTTCTTTGTGGATAGAACCAGAGAACTACTATGTATGGACGCCTTTGTATCAGTCATGAACGACAATGAGGTACGCTCTATCAATAGCACGGCTAACTTCAACGATGGGTTGGAGTTGAACTTTGTGGCCAAACAAGAGTGCTTGTTGAACTCTGAAGATAAAAGTCAGTAGCTACGAGTACATTTTTACTAACCCAGTTCACAGAGCTACAACCAAAAGGACCACAGCTCTTCCAACTTCAACCAATTAAGATAAGACAATTCAACCATTTTTATTTTTATTTTTATTTTCACTTTAGAGAACACATTAGTTTTTTTTTTTTTTGACTTTGGATAACACAATATTTTATTTATTTTTTTATTTATTAATTTTGGGTAGATAAAGGGAGAGGAGAGTTGTGTATCAAACTTGAAACCTTTCTAGTCCTAAGTAGGTTTGCAACCAATTGAGTTGAACACTTACTAAATACAAAGTAATTTTTAATTAGTAAATAAATTGATTTTTTCATTACTAAATATTCTTCTAGGAAATTATATAATTAATTACTTATATTCTCTTTTCAATTATTATTTCAACCCAAAACGTGCTTTCTAGATAAATGTCATGACTTCTAATTTACAGTGTCCACAAGAAGACATCACAAAATAAGATGCAGGGATGGAACCTTATGCAAATATCATTATGTTGGGGTCCCTATAAGTCTACTACACAAATCTATCTGTACGTTTTTCTTCTTTTGGAGTCAGTCACACAAATGGTTTGTGTCTTCCTTTAAGTCATAGCACCACTCTTATATAAAATTTAACGTTGTTGTAATCGTTAAGAATGCTTCAGTTGTCCAATTTCTTGAACAACCCGCTGACCGATAACCCGCTCAATTACCCAAAAGTAATACCAAGCAGAACGGTGGCGCGAAGAATAGTGGTGTGTCCACATTGGTTGGTGCTGATGGACTGGTTAGGTAGTGTTTTCTTCTTCCAAGTTTCCATTAACTTAATGTAGTGTTGAGTTGAAATATTTTTTATGAAATTAATTTAACTGTCTTCAATATTGAAACACCTAATGGAAGACATTTGGTTGATTGGCTTGCTTCCATATTGGTTGGACAATGTGAGCAAATGCAGGCACATCACATTGAAGTGCAAGAACGATTGGCAAGAACCATTTTATTTCTATAGTGGTCCAAATAAAGCCGAATCTCATCCATATTTACGCTCATTTATACATAATTATGTATTTTTCAGTAAATCAATGAAATAAAAATTCCTTAAATTAAGAAAATAACTTGTTGATGAACAATGTTTGATTTTATTGGATAGGTATTAGATTTTAAACAGAATTAATCTCATATGACAAAAAGTAAAACAATAAAGAGAGAGAGAAGTAAAACAATTAGCAAAGGTCATAATTATTGATGTCTTTCCCATTGGAAATAAGAGATTGATGAACAATTAATTTGAGTTAAAGAAATGAAGCAACTTTGCCTTTTCTTGCCACAACACTATCTCAAAAGCAAAAAAAAAGCAGCAACAGATTGAAAGATCATCAATACTTAAGATTTGGGATTGTTTGGAGGATAGAAACCTATCTAGGAAATCATGTGCACGTTGGTCGCACAAAAGTGATAGATAAGGGATGACCAAATTATAATTTGAGATAATGGTCAGCACTATTAAATTTTATATAAAAAATATAAAAATTAGAGAATTTATTTATAAAAATTTAGTTTTCATGAACATTTTAGGTTTTTAGTTGGATATAAACTTATTTTTATATTTAATCTATTAGTTTTTCTTTTAACATACTTATAGACACAAATAAGTCAAGAATCTGCACAAAAATCAACACTGTAAGATGATTTAGGTAAGAGCCATTACAATAAGAGCGAATGTCAAATAAATAATATAAGGTGTTCTATATTGTCAAATAGTTTATTGAAAATTTAAGTTTTATTATGAAAATCTATTCAAATCAAAGCTTCAGCGCCCGTCCAATTTCTGACGTTGGACCACTTTTTCAGCCATGTTAATTCTTGAAAACATCTTGTAGATCCATGGAATGCATATCTGTAGATTTCTTTTCTGCGAATATTTTTGCACTCATGATGATGTCTTTCATTACTTTGATCTCTATAAATATGACAGAACGGGTACCAAGCTATCCCTTCACATGGGGGAAGGTCACGACGGAGGACGGACAGACTGCGTGAAGTTGGTGTTTAAATCCATTCAAAGATGGCTGAGATTTTCGCAAGCGTAAAATGTCTTTTCATTGAAAGGCCAGCCTGATTAGATTTTGAGAAAGTGACCTGGCGTAGTACTAAGCCAGTCTGGGACAGTTCCAAAAAGCAAACGTGAACTTATTTTTCCTTCAAAGTTGATTAGAAATTTCGTTTGGGAATTTCTTGTTGACCTTGACGTGCATTACACTTCGCATCAAAATACAGTGACAGGATTTTCTTTCACAAATTGTTGAATGTACAACATCAAGATCCAAAGCTCAGTTTGATTATTAACCACATCGCATTGAGATATTTTAAAAAATGTAAAATTTATTAACCACATCTAAAATTAAGTCTAACAAATAGTTATTTCTATAATAAAAATTCCAAGCTGCAAAGGTCCTAATTATTAGAGGAAAGTTTACCTGAGTGTTTGGATCAATTAACAGTAAATCAACGCGTGAATGCATGTTGAGGGAGCGCCAGATTGAAATTTCCTCAACCCGTTTCCTTCCCAAGTCGATTCTTTCGAAGATACTCTCTGCTTTTGACGTAACAACACCTGCCTATGACTTTCATTTAATTTGGGTAAATTTCTTGATCATTAGGTAAATGTCCAAGCTTTTTTCATACCTGGAATTCCATACCTTTTCTTTTACACGTTTCCGCACTATGCACTCCTTATTTTTAAGACAAGACATGAGTGATTTAAGTAACCCATTGTTCCAAAGTTTCATTTTCTGCAGCTCATGTTGACAGCTTTTTATAAAGTTGATTCGTTGGAAACATCTTTGTGATAGTTCAAGCATATCTTTCAGATGATCTTCGAGTTCACACTAAATTTTGCTTTTCTGATGCAGCGGAGACAGATATAGATGTTAAAAATAATTCCAATTTCTATCCATCTTCCAATCTCTATTGTGCTACATGTATATATAAAAAGTTCGTGAGCAGAGCATGAATTGCTCTAGTGGGCGAGCGAACTTAATGGTGATTCCTGAGCATGAACAAGAAAAAAAAAAGCATATTCCTGAATACTTAACAGTTACTTCTAGTTGATTTCTTTCTTGTCCATTTCAACAAAATAAAAAATCTGTCGTTTTTAGTACTCTGTTTCCATATTATTCAGGATTAGTAGAATTTTCAAAGAACCTTCCTACTAAACATAGCTAAAACATCTAAGTTACAGATTTTTCCATTGTTTATCTCACAGTAAGGGTAATAAATTGCATTAAGCTCGACAAACCAAGAAAAATATAATACTAAGCCTAGAAAAAATATAACTTTTCATTTAATGTGTTCACCAATACTTTCCCTAGGAGCTGCAATTTTATGGCATTTAATGCTTCTCTCTCTATGCACTCCTTCCTGCAAAACATAAATAGGAATGAAATCATCTATACCTATTCATTTTTCCAAAAAATTATTCAAATTACGAAGTGCAATGCTTTCGTTACTTTAACATAAAAAGTAGATTCTAGTATAAAATTTGTTGTGTTCACATGACAAAAATAAGTAATTATTAAATAAATATTTCCATATCTGTTACAAAAAAGTAATTTCTACCAACAAATATGTCCCAAAAGAAAAAAAACCACTGACTTACCTAAAAGAGAATAAATATAGCATGTCCACAGTTCAAAGAAAGCATGAGAATAGAAAAAAATTTTGTCCATCAAAGCACCAAATTCTTACCAAGATAACCCCACTTTTCATAATCATATAAATGCTCACTTCTATCTTTGTAGCACATTATAATTCTATACGTCAAATCCTTTTAGTTTTAATTTTTTTTTGTTTATTTTTTAGGTATAACTAGCTGAATACAAGTACCGAACAGTTATACAATATGCTTGGATCTAAATAATCTTCTATTATCTCAAAAATCCTCACTAGTGTGCACTATTGGCATTGCAAATGCATTAATATTTTAGAAAGAAAAAGGGAAAACTTGCATATGATGTATTTAACACACTTTTATTTACAATAGCATCTAGGGTACCAAATATTATAAATATAAATCAAATGATGAATAGATGAAATGTAAGATGTTTGCTTATGTAAACATACATCATTCTTTATTGTTTTCCCCATTTAACACACTTTATTATTTGTTTATTTGTTTCTAACAGAGTTTTGACAAAATAAAGTACATTGACACGAAACTTAATGAAAACACCAAACTTTAATGGAGTCTCAAACCTTAAGGAATTAAGTTTTCAATATTTTGAAAATTTGTCCAAGATTTCCTTTTTAATTGAAATTCTAAAACTATTTGGAATTTCTTGAATGCATTAATATTATATTTATTGAAAACAGTAAAAGGTTTTTAAATATTATAGTAATCAGATTTCTTTAATAACTTTTAATTTGAGAGTAACAAAGCTGTCATTTTCGTTTAGGAGTTTAACGTCTCCTAAAAATCTCAATTTATAGGATTACTTGCTGTACTTGATTGCTTTATTTCAAATCTAGTTTGACTCTAGAAATAAATTTATGTTAACTTCCTAAATTTATCACTAAATTTATGCATTTTTAAAATTTTCAATTTTAAAATTACGAACGATTTGGAGGGGAAAGAAAAAATCCATGCTTATTGAAGGTTGGACTTAAGAGCAGCGCGTGCAAAGACGCTACGGTAGTTTCCCGGTTCGTTGGTTCCATGTGGGCCAAAAATGTAGGCCCATACTGCTGCCTTGGGGTATGTCGGAATCCTGATCTGGGCACTAGGACCCTGGAACAGCCCATGTAAGAAACAAATGACTACATGGAATATCCTCTAAATCCCCACTCCATCGCTTGTTGTCCTCCACGTGGGGAGTTTGGACCCCACACTCTCAGGACATCATATATATGAAAAGGTTTCTTATCTAATTTTAAGATTAACTTAAAAATTATTGAAACCTTTTATAATTTAAACAATTTTATTGATTCATGCTTTACAATGTGAGATTAATCTTGTGTGTAATGAATTTGAGGTTAAAGATTTTGGTCATGATTTAAGGGCTTGTCTAATCATTACCAAACTTTACTTTTTAAATGAAGTCTTCCTTCCCTTTAAGATCTTTATATGGTAATAATGAATGGGTGACAATTGTTTAAATCATATTCTAACTTTTTATTTATTTTATTTTTTGTCTTTTGTGCTCATGTTATGGTGTGTTTGCATGGAGTTGAATTAGGTAAAAAATTATCATCTAAGTTGAAATATTAAGTTATACTTGAAAGTAAGAGTGAGTGGCTTTACTAATGAAAGAAATTAGACTTCCTTTGGAGGAATGACTAGAAATTGTAGAACGAACCCTAATTCTCCAAAACCCTAAATTTTGAAAATTTCCCGATGATAATTTTATTGATTGTGATTAGATTAAATAAAAGAGTTTATTCAAATCACAATTGGAAAGAAAGAAACTATTAACAAAATCAAATCATTTCTTTACAAATTTACATAAAAATCAAATTAGGAAATTTTCCCGACAACAAGCAACAGTAGGTGTAATTCTCTCAATCGCACACAAGAGCGAGGTGATTGTTGATGTGGCAGTTGGCATGATAGCTAACATGGCTAATCGTTCTAACATCCCTTTGCAAGTTGAAAAGGCAATATGGATCATCAACTTGGAGTGAAGAAGCTTGAAACAAGTGGAAGATAGACCTTTGGTGAAAATGTCAGCTTGTTGATCAATAGAGGAAATGAACTAGAGGAAAAGTTGTTCATGAGCAAGTCCTTCTTGAACAAAATGAAAGTCAATTTCAATGTGCTTAGTTCAAGCATGGAACATGGGATTGGCTATCAAGTAGAGAGCAAATAGGTTGTCACATAAGAGGGTCAGATGTTATGGTGGAAGGGCATGGAGGTCATAGAGACGGTACATGATCCAAGAGATAAGGTTGGAATGAGCAACGGTGTGTTGCTTGCGGGAACTCTAAGAGATGAGGTTATGACCAAGATAGATGCAGAACCCATCTATGGATCGGCAATCATCATAGTCGTCGGCCCAACCGGAATTAAAGAAGGCATGGAGAGAACTAGAGGGGCCATGAGTGAGAAGAAGTCTAAGCTTAGGAGTGGCTGTCAAGTAGCACAGGATGAACTTGATTGCTTGACAATGAGTAGTGGTGGGGTAGTGGAGGAACTGATAAATGGTGTTAACTGAGTAGGCAATGTCTAGCCAAGTAAAAGTGAGATACTGAAGAGTGCCAACAATGCTACGATAAAGGGTGGGATCAACTAACAATTCACCATAGTGAACATACAAAGGTTCATCGATCTAATAGGTAGTGGAAATGGCCTTAGCATTGCTCATCTTGGCATGGGCTAGAATGTCCAGAGTGAATTTGGCTTGATGGAGGATAAGGCCATTAGTGGTAGGCTAAACTTCAATGCCAAGAAAGTAGTGGATGAGACCTAGGTCCTTAAGAGCAAACTCATGATGAAGTGCCTAGAATAGAGCAAAGAATAGGGTCTGTGAAGAGCCAGTCAAAATAATGTCATCCATATAAACAATGAGAATGAAACTATATTGTAAGGTGTATAATGTGAATAGAGAGGTGTTTGTTAGTGAGATGACAAAGCCTAGAGAGAGAAGGAAGGAACTTAGTTATCGATACCAAGCTTGAGGTGCTTGTTTCAAGCCATAAAGAAAGCGGTAAAGGTGGCATACATGGTGAGGGCGCTTAGGGTTAATAAAGCCTTGGGGTTATTTCATGTAGACGACCTCAAAGAGATGCCTATGGAGCAAGGCATTGGAGACATCCAACTAACAAATAGGCCACCCCCTAGAGTAGGCCAAGGCAAGAATAGTGCGAATGGTGACAAGCTTTGCCATGGGACTAAAAGTCTCAGTGTAGTTAATACCTTCATGTTGATGAAAGCCTTTGGCCACGAGACAAGCTTTGTAGCACTCCAAGGAACCATCAAACTTGAGCTTGACCTTATAGATCCACTTACAACCAATGGGTTTGATGCTAGGAGGTAGGGGTACTAGACCCCTTGTACCATTGTGGAGGAAAGCAATGTACTCAGCAGTCATAGCATCATGCTAATGGACCTCCCAAACAGCCTGAGAAAAGCAAATGGGTTTGGGGTATAAAGGGTAAGATGTAGTGAGGGCAATGGTATGGTCACGGGTGAAATGATGGCGAATGATGGTGCCATCCTAGAGGCAAGTCATAGGTCGAGAAGGCTGGGGAAGAGGGGCAGGTGGACTAGTGGAGGGGTGAGAGATAGGAGGGTTTGGGGAAGGGTCCTGAGGTATAAAGTCATCGGTGAGGGAAAAGGATGACATAGGAAGGAAGATGACCGAGACTAATGTTAAAGGGGAATCAAGGGAGGGGGATGAGGATAGTATGGAAAGAGAAGCTCTCCTTATGAAACACTACATCAGCAGTGATGTAGATGTGGTAGGTAACAGGGTAGTAGCAACAGTAGCCGTAGTAATCAAAAGGAGAGCCAAGGAAGACACAAGTGCTAGACTAAAGAGCTAGTTTGTAGGGAGCATATGGACAAAGATAAGGAAAGACCACACACCCAAAGACATGGAGATGAGTAATATTAGGAGGGTGGTGAAATAAAGTTTTCCATAAAGAGACATTATGGGGGATGGGTGTAGGAAGATGGTTAATGAGAAAGATTGTAGTCTCAAAGGCAAGTCCCAAAAATAAAAGGGAATGGCAACTTGGGTCATGAGGGTGAGACCAGTTTCAACAATATGCCAATACTTGCATTTGGTAACACCATTATGAAATGGGGGATATGGGTAGGATACTCGCTGATGAATGCCAACGGTTTGGAGATAGGTGTGAAAGTTTGCATAAAGGAATTCAAGAGCACCATCACACTTGATGGCTAAAGACAACAATGGAGTTGGTTATTAACAAATTTATGGAAGGTAGTGAAAATCTTGAGAAATTGGGAGCATTGTTAAAGGAATAGAGCTAGGTGAATCGGGAAAAATTATTGATGAAACATACATAAAATTTATTTTTATTGATAGACTCAACCGAGGAGGAACCCTATACATCAAAATGAACCAGTTAGAATGGATGACTCAACCTAGAAGGAGTAAAGGAGTAAGGGTGGTGATGGCTCTTACTAAGGGCACATGCCTTACATGGGGGAAATGAAAGGGAGGTGTAGGGAACATGACTAAATTGCAAAAGATGAACTAAAACTGAGATACATGGATGACCTAACCGATGGTACTAGAGGAGAAGAGGACTAGTGCAGGACGCCAAAAGAGCACGAGGACACACATCAGACAACTCAAGATAGTAAAAACCACGATTAAGCATTTAGTGGAGGATAAGATGTCTTGTGAGACAAAAGATAGCCCAAAAATGAATGGTAGAGAAAATGAAATAACAATTATTGTTTGATATGAACTTGGAAATAGGTAAAACATTTTTGGTGATGGAAGGGACAACCAAAACATTGTGTAATTGAAATGAGGGGGTGTGGATTACCTGTGTGAATGATGGGGAGAGACATACTATCACTCGTGGTGAGTTGTTGGGTACTTGTGTAGGGGGTGACACTAGACAAGCAACGGAAGAGTTAGTCACATGGTGAGAAGCCCCTGAGTTAGGGTGCCAAGAGGTTGCATCTAGAGTTGGGGGTGAAGGGTTAGGTGGGCCATAGTAAGAGAGGGGAGGAAGAAGTTAGGTGTAATGGGCCTATGGAGGGCAGGATGAGGTTGGGCCATTCGGGAAGGAAAGGTGGGCTTGGGGGTTATTTTAGGTTTGTGGTGGGCTAATATTTGGATTAAATCATTCCCAGCAATTAGAAACATGATGGCTCAGCTTGCAACAAAGTTGGCAATAGGGCACTTTTTTACGATGGCTTCTAAAGTTGGAGCAATTAGTCTAAGAGGGGCTAGGTAGAAGCCCATTTAAACTAGTCTATGAGGTAAGAGGCAAGAGGAGCGCAAGCTAGCACGAGTTTGCACGCACATTAGGCCCTGGGCCTAGATCAACGTAGGTGGAGTTACTCAAGCCTATGCCCAAGTGCGAGTTTAGGTGACTGACGAACTAACCTAGGTAGGCTGCGACATGGCTAGGGCGATCATGGCAATGCTGCAGCCATTGGAATGGCCTTCTTAGGCCAAAATTATATCGTGAATGGCCTCCCAAGTGAGTTGCTAACTTTGTTATAGGATAGAGATAAAGGTGGTAGGGCTGTTGTAGTCTTTGCTAAAGCCATGAAAGACATGAGTTAGGTACTCATCATCAAAGATATGGTCGCTAATGGTAGCAAGTTGGTCAAGAATTTCCTTCACATCGTGAAGGAATTCTGTCACCGAACGGGTTCCATGGTTAATTGTTTAGAGTCATAGGTAAAGGCTGAAGGAATGGGTTGACAATTGGGCCTTGTAAGATTGCATGAGATGCAACTAGGCAGTAGCAAAGGACCAAATACTAGTCAATTGGGTGACCATGGTGTTCGTTGACATGGCCAAAATCCACCCGAGGGCTGCTTGATCACATAGAAGCCACGATTGGAAGGCTAGGTTGGGGGATTTGGTTCTATCAGGCCTAATTAGGGTTTTGGCAATACGGATTCACAATTGTCGAGGATGGCAAAAGTTGTTGCAAGGTGAGGAAAGGAAGCAACTATGTCTTCTAGATGATGAAATTGGTGCCATTGAAGCGTTCAATGGTAGTTAGTACAAGCATTGTTAACGTTGGAGAGTGCGTTAGAATTGTGGGAAGGGCAGGTTATGGTTACGGTTAAGGTTTTCAAAATTTGACATAGTTGCAAAGGGGTTCCCCGATGGAGGGGTATGGGCCATTAGCTTTGTTGATACCATGAAATAAATCAAACTTTCGTTAGAGGATCGACTGAAAATTGTAAAACAAACCCTAATTCTCTAAAACCCTAAATTCTAAAAATTTTTATTGATAATTTTATTGATTACGATTAGATTAAATACACAAGCTTATTCATATTACAATTGGAAAGAAACTATTAACATAAATCAAATTTATTTCCTTACAAATTTACATAAAAATCAAATTAGGAAATTTTTCTGGTGATGAGCGATGGTAGGTACAATTCTCTCAATTGTGTGCAGAAGCGAGGCAACTGCTAGCATGGCCATAAGGCTGACATGTCCCTAGGGTGGATGTGGTACTAACATGGCTAACTGTTCTAATAGCTAACTAACCAATGAGCCAACAAGTCTTACCACAAAAAGGAAAATTGAAAAAGAAAAAAAATGAAATGGTCAAAAAAGTCAAAATTGAATTTTGATACAAAATTTGAATGAAGTAATTCAAAATTGAAGAATTTTATTCGAACTTGTTTCGGAATGATGGAGGTCTTGATCACCTACTCTCTTTACTAGTGCCCCTTTTTCTTTCTCTTACAATAAAAAGGCTTTTCTTTTCCTCCATGAAATTTCCCTTTCTATTGAAGAAAATGGAATCCATCATTCTCACAATGAATACATAGGCTTTTCTTTAGACTACCTCTTCCTAAAAAAAGAAAAAAAGAAAAAAAAACTTCCAATCCAAAAATTCTTGGAAGTTCAAATTCAATAATGTATGGTGCTAATGAATTTCTTGTAGATTTTTTTGGCTAAAATCCAATTAGATAGCCTTATTGATCATGAACTCTAACAATGGCATCAAATAACATTGAATGAATCTCATTGTCTTGTTGTTTCATTCATCTTCATGAATCCATTCAACTTTATTCAATGAAAGTACATGATAGAACAAGTCATGTGAAAAGGTCATAAAAGACTAGCAAATGTGTGAAGCTGGTGCTAAAAGACAATGAAATTGGAATTCCAAAGAGGTTAGGTGCAGAGCTTAGGCAATACATCTACATATAAAAGTGATAAACATATTAATGAAGATGGAATAAAATATTTGTGTTTCACAGTGTGGATAATTACAAAAATTGTATGAAATTTTTTTTGATTTGTACTTATTTAATTCAAAAGTGAACTTATAAAAAATAATTTTAAAATTATTATCTTAAAAAATCATATGATGTGAAGAGTTTTTTTTTTCAAGTCTTTAAGGTTTTGTTGATGTGATCACTTTGAGTTTTCTTTGCTATAAAACGAGACAATCCAAAGTTCAAATATCATTAAATATTATTTTTGGTAATGCTTAATTAAATTGGGCAAGCATTGATCCCATCTTAAAAATGCTAAACTAATGGTAACGGTGCATTCTTCATTTTCAAACCAAGCCATTCATGGCCAAGTTTGCCTTGGTTGCAAATCCATCGTTGAGACTATTTTACAAAAGTTGTGATAATTTAGGCAATTTGGATAGACAAGAAACAGTTAAAAAAGATTTCAAAAAAATATTTTGATTAGCTCTAGGTGATGTAAATATAACTATTAATTTGAAGTCTAAAATTAGCAATAACTAAGACAATGAAAAATTTTATTAGTACAAAAATTTGAAATATGAACTCTAGGATAAAAAAGTTGTAAAATTAAGAAATAAACGATGAAGCACCATATGATAGATCTTCCTTGCTTACATATCACATTCCTATGACATTATATCTATTAAAAAGTTTATTATCTAATTTTAAGATTGATTTAAGAATTAATGAAACTTTTTATAATATAAACAATTTTATTGATTCATGCTGAACGATGTGGGATAGAATCATGCACTCATTATCATGATGGAAAAATATTACTAGATGATGTTAATCTTATGCTAATGAATTCAAGGTCAAAGATTTTGGTCATGATTGGCGGCTAGTCTAATCGTCACCAAACTTCATTTTTTAAATGAACTATTCTTTCCTATTTAAGGTCTTCATATGGTGATGTAATGAATGTATAGGTAATTGTTTAAATTACATCCTAACTTTTTATTTATTCTATTTTTTGTCTTTTGCGTGTCTTTTTGTGTTTTGTTTGCGTGGAGTTGAAGCTAAATAAGAAATTATCATTAAAGTTGAAATATTAAGCCTATGCTTGAAAGTAAGAGTAATAGTCTTGTTAACTTACTACCAAAAAATAATAAATAGAAAAAAAATGGTCAAAAGAGTCAAGATTGAATTTTGTGGAATTCTAGTTCATTGATGGCAGGCTATTGTGAGGAGGACTTTTTATGGAGGAAGATGCTAAAAGGCGTGGAATTTTTGTTAACCACTTGCTAAATTATCACTTAAAAAATAATGAGGAGAAGTCACCTCATTTCTCTCTCTCCATGAAGAAAATAGAATCCATCATTCTGAATAGATGGAATTTTCTTTAGACCATCTCTTAACAAAATATATTCTAATGTGAAAATTCTTGAAAGTTCATACTTAATAATGTATGGTGCAAATAGATTTTTTATAGATATGTTATGGCTAATAGTCTTATTCACCATGCATACTATGATGGTGACATCAAATAGCATTAAATGAAACTCATTCTCTTGTCATTTCATACATTTCAATGAAAACACATGATAAAACAAGAACCTAACTACCCCACCATATGGAAAGGTCATAAAGGATTGGCAAACAAGTGAAGAGCTAAGGCAACAAGTCTACATATAAAAGTGATAAACGTATTTATGAAGATAGAAAAATATTTGAGTTTTACAAAGTGGTTAATTACAAATATTAATAAAAATTTTGTTTATATCAACCTATTTAATTCAAAGAATGGGATAATAAAAATTATTTTAAAATTATTTTTTAAAAATCATACAATATGAAGATTTTTGTTTTTAAAGTCTCTAAGGTATTGTTGAAGTGATTGCTTAGTGTTTTCTTTACAATAAAACAAAACAACCCAAAATAATATTATTTTTGTAATGCTTACTTAAAATGGGCAAACATTGATCCTATCTTAAAAAATCTAAACCATTGGTAACTATGCATTCTTCATTTTCAAAACAAGTCATTCATGGCCAAGTTTGCCCTTGGTTGTGAATCCATCGTTAAGACCATTGCACAAAAATTAAAATAATTCAAAAAAAAAGTTAAAAGAGACCACTTCATATTTGGGTAGATATGAAGTAGTTAAAAGAGATCTAAAAAAAAAATATTTTTCTTGATTCTAGGTAATGAAATAGAATTATTTATTTGAAGTCAAAAATTACAGTAGCTAAGACAATGGAAACTTTTATTGGTAGAAAACTTTAAAACATGAACTCTAGGATAAAAATGTTATGAAATTGAGAAATAGACAATGAAGCATTATATGATAGATTTTCCCTACTTGCACATCACAATATGGGCCTAGTGCATAGAAACAATATGAATGAAAGTTTCATTCAAAGCAA
Source organism: Casuarina equisetifolia (assembly GCA_028551475.1). Taxonomy (NCBI): domain Eukaryota; kingdom Viridiplantae; phylum Streptophyta; class Magnoliopsida; order Fagales; family Casuarinaceae; genus Casuarina; species Casuarina equisetifolia. Next base: position 17,302,973 of record CM052354.1, read on the forward strand.
GTATTAACGTCCTAGAGATATCTTCATCTTGGAAATGTTTTTCATAACGTTGATTTTTTTTTTTTGATAACATATAATCTTTCCTCATTTGTAATCTAATATATAGCATTAAAGGCATAGCAAAAAGGGATTGAATATGTGGACAATTATTATTGTTATATCATATCAAAGATTAAAGCATAAATGGGAGAAAGATTATCTATACCTTGTCAATTTTCTTAAAAATTATCTATTATTAAATTTATCAAAAAATTAGTTAGTTTGTCATATAATAAAACTTAAGAGGATTAAATCTACCACTCCACTAACTTACCTAAAATGGAACAAATACAACATGGCCCACAAACAACTCTAATTTGTATAATGAAACCATTAAACCAAACCATAACATTCTAAAGAAATCTCAAGAAGAGAAACAAATTCTATTCTTCAAAGAGTAGTTTCTCATAAGATATCCTTACTTTTTGTAACTATATAAATGTTCACACAAACCTATATTTTCTATGGCACATTATTTTCTCTACTTCAATCCTTTTCAATTTTTTATCTATTATTTTTTATGTAACTAGCTCATCGCAAGCAAGCAACAATATGCTTGGATCAAAATAATCTCCCCCTATCTAAAAAAAAAAAAGAAAAGAATCGTCCTTACATGCTATTGGCATTGCAAATGCTTTGGTATTTAAAAAGAAAAGGTTAAACTTACGAATGTATTGACAAAGATACTTGCATACTAAATTGTACAATTGGTGTGAAATATGGAGATTGTCTTTTTATTTTTGGGAATTCAAGTCAAACAAAAAAACAAAATCACTTCCATTTACGATAGTGTCTAAGATATCAAAATTAGAAATACAAATCAAATAAACTGCAATACATTTTAAAGTAATTGGAGTTTAGGATTAGCTAACACATGTATGAAAAGAAAACATCTGAAATGGTATATATGTTCTAATTAAACTAAAAATTAAATCATAGAAGCATTAAAATTTTGTAAAATGAAGTAATTAAAATTACATAGGATATGAAAATTACTTTTTCTTTCTATCTTTTAAGGGATCCTCCACGTGATAAGTTTTAGAAACTTTGAAAATGCAGTAAGGAGGCTGGCGCCAATGGATATGGCAATTCCCTTGAGCTCCTCTGAAATTTCCAAACCAACCTATAAGCGAAGTGCCCGACACTTCACCGTTGATTGGTTGGAAGAGTCCATAGAATTGACTATTATTGGGTGGGAGGAGGGACAGTGGATGATTGCTTTCTCCTTAACTCGCGATAAGATTGTCTTCTAGACCTCGTGTTGCGTAGCAGCCGTGTCAAACAACGTGGGAAGGTAAGACTAATGTTGGCATGTTGATTCTTTAAACAAACACAAAGTGCCTGACTAGCGTTATATAGACATACATTTCATGTGGATGGAAATTGCAAGTGTTGGACACGGATACCATGGACACCCCTGAGAATTTCCTCCTACTAAACCCCTTTTTTATAAAGCTTATTTTTTGAATAATGCAGCGATTCACATATCGTGGACAATATCAAAAAAATTCAATTATTCTACAAATGTTAATTTAAGAGAGGATGAACATTAATTAATATATAAACTATTCTATAAGTCTATACCTTAGCCAAATATGACAACTTTATATTAATTTTAATATATTTTTTCATCACAATGGTCTAGGTCAAACTTCTTTATAAATTTTTTACTAATATTCATAACATTGTAAAGAATAAACTAAATTCCAATACTATATTTAAAAACTTAACTTTTTTTACAAAAATTAACTCAAAAAAGAAACACTTTTTTTATATATAAAATTACTCCATAATTCACCCTTCGGATGACATACGTGAAGGTCCTACAGAGTTCTTGTTAAACAGTTAACTGTGCTTACCTAGAAGGTTGGTAATGGAAACCAACTGGAATTTTTCGGACTGACTTAAAATCAGACGACATTGGGACCCCGGTGCTCTGGACAGCCGCCTCAAACATCGTGTAAAGTGAGGTGGCTAAGATTTTTGCAAGGTCTAAAATGTCTGCTACTTTCTTGTAACTTCGTCAATACGTTCAAACAACGTGTAAAGTAAGGTGGCTAAGATTTTTGCAAGTCCAAAATGTGTGCTATTTTCTTGTACCTTCGTCTCTACGTTCAACCCCACCACATGGTTGTAGGTCATAAAGATGAACTGAAAGATGCGTGCAGTTAGCCTTAAAGACACCTTGATTGGAATTCGAGAAAGTCGGCTGGCTTGCTATCTCTGCTTTTGACATTTCAACACCGATCTGTAAACAGGATATCCATTTAATTTCGTTGATCTTTCCTGGCAACTAACCGATCAAAATTTCTGCTACTACTGGCTTCTCTTTTCTTTTCATGTTAATGGATAAAAAGAAAAATAAAAAAAGTAATATGCGCTAAGCCAACTTCTCCTATAAATTATTTGCAAATTTTGTTGATCATTCTCCTAAATTTAAGATAACTTTGTGAAAAATATATTGAATAAAAAAATTCAAAATTCATGTTAAATAATAAATTATGCTTGCCCAACGGTATTGGTGCCTATGTCAATTGAATATTAATATTATTTCCAAGAGTTAAAGTAGAAATTAAAAGACATGACAATGGATTTTTCATTTTCAAACTAGGGCATGCACATCCAAGTTTCCTCCAATTTGCAAAAAATTTGTGCTTGGTTGGAATCCATCCCTAAGGCAATTGCACATAGACGTAATATGAAGGTAACACACTGAAGGATGAGTTTTGATTTTGTAAATTTTTATCTACTTTTTGATTGTTATCTACGGAGAGAGCAGGGGACTACACGCTTGACAAATCAAATATTGATGCTTCTTACATTTCAAGAATCTTTGTTTTTTCTCTACCAAAGGAAAAGAAGCGTCTTTGCTTTCCACGCTAACACCGAAATTTCCTAATTCAATAATACTAAAGGGACCAACTTTTATATAAGAAAGTGAGCATTGACCTAGTGTTGGAACGTATACTTTTCCGTCCATCTCTAGAAATCTCATTCGTCCTAAAATATTCTCCAATGGCATCCATGGGTAGTCCAAGAGCTTCCTCTTATTCTTCCTCTACTCCATGGATATATGATGTTTTTCTAAGTTTTTATGGTGAAGATACCCGGAAAGGTTTTATAGACCATCTACATGCTGCTTTGAAGCAGAAAGGAATTTTCACCTTTAGAGATGATAAGAAACTAGAACGAGGAAAAAATATTTCTATAGAGCTCATAAAAGCAATACAAAATTCCCGATATGCAATTGTTGTAATCTCAGAGAGGTATGCTTTCCCTTCTTGGTGCTTGAATGAGCTAATTGAGATCATGAAATGCATGACAAAGACTGGTTTGATAGTTTTACCAATGTTCTATTATGTGGTTCCCTCTAATGTACGTAAGCAAAATGGGAGTTTTGCAAAAGCTTTTGCCAATCATGATGAAAACAATGAGGTTGGTGAAGAGCAAATGAACATCTAGAAAAAAGCTTTGAAAGATGCTAGCCATCTTACTGGATGGCATGTGGTTAGGTATAATCATCATAAATTACTAAACTAAACTTGATCAATACTCTTATGGATTAGAATGATTAGTTCTATTGACTTGTGAAATTGAATTGGAATAATTTTTAATTTATGTCTATAGTCATTCTAATTCAATTTCTTTTTCTAGGCATGAAGCAATCATTGTTGAAGAGATTAGTCAAAAAATACTTGATGAGGTGAACTCACCCTTAAACGTCTTTCAAGGGCTGGTTGGAATCGACTCCAAAGTCTCAAAAGTAATCTCCTTACTTTCTATAGGGTTTGATGATGTTCATTTCATAGGGATTTGTGGGATTGGAGGTATTGGGAAGACAACTTTGGCAAATATCATTTATGATCGAGTTTCTCCTATGTTTGAAAGAAGTTGTTTTGTTGCTGACTTAGAGAAGAAACTCAAAAGCATGGTGTAGTCCATTTACAAACATAACTTGTTTGCGAGATCCAATGTGAAAGTGGCTTAAAGATATGGAATAGCCATAGAGGAATTGACATAATAGTGAGGTCAGTACGTAATAGAAATGTTTTCATAGTTCTTGATGATGTTGATGAAGAAGACCAACTAAAAGTATTAGTAAGAAGTCATGCTTGGTTTAGTCGAGGAAGTAGAGTTGTTGTTACAAGTAGGGATCGTCACTTGTTAAATAAGTATGTTGATATTATTTATGAAATGACAGAATTAAGTAAGGATGAATCTTTAGAGTTATTTTGTTTGAAAGCCTTTAAGAAGAACCATCCTAAAGAAAACTATGTAAAATTGTCTGAGGATGTTGTGCATTATGTTCAAGGCCTTCCATTAGCTATTGAAGTTTTTGGATCCCATTTATTTGGTAGGAAGATTGAAGCATGGGAAGCAGCCCGAAAACAACTAAAGAAAAACCTAAAGAAAGGCATTTTGGATAAACTTCAAATAATTTATGATGGACTAGAGGATTCTCAAAAAAAGATTCTTTTTGGATATTGTTTGTATTTTTTATGGAAAATATGACAAAAAATTGAGATGTATCAATGAATATTTTGCCATTGATATTGAAGACCTTAGGGATAAATGTCTTATAAAGGACTTGGGTGGAAGATTCAAGATGCATGATTTATTAAAGAAAATGGGTCAACAAATGGTCTATCGTGAATGTCCAAGTGATCCTGGCAAGTGCAGTAGATTGTGGTGTTATGAAGATATAATGAATGTACTAAATTATAATACTGTAAGTAAACTAAATTAAATATGTTAGAAACGTATATTAGATACGTAGTTATTAAATTGTTTAATCAATATTTTTATGAGACTAATTTACGAATTCTTTATTTGTAGGGAACAAACACAATTGAAGGTATTAATCTAGATCTACCACTCCACAAATTGGAGAAACTAAATCTTGAAGGATTTTCAAAAATGAAAAGATTGAAAATACTTGTGATTCATAATGATCAACCTTTTCATGAATTTCATGCTTTAAAATGGTGTGGAGATCTTTCAAATTTCATGCTCAGCAATGAATTATGTTATTTGGAATGGGTTGGATATCCTTTGGAAAATTTTCCAATCAATTTTCAAGCAAACAAGCTTTTGGTGTTGAAGATGCCTTACAGTTGCATCAAACAATTTAATGCATGGAAGGTAAGATTCTAGCATATGCAAATATATCTTCTTTTTCTTTTTCTCCTTATTTTACTTTGTCTTATACTTTTATATTTTAGTTTGTATAACTACTAATCTATTTGTTAATTATAGAATTTTGACAAATTAAAATCCATTGAGATGGGTTACTCATGCAAGTTGATTGAGATACCAGACTTTAGTGAAATGTCAAACCTTATTGAATTAGACCTTCAATATTGTAGAAGTTTGTCTATGGTCCACTTATCCCTTGGAAATTTGAAACGGCTTAAGAAATTGGATATAGAGGGTTATGATTATCTTACCAAACTTCCAGATGAGATTAGCCTAGAGTCCCTTGAATATCTCAATCTTACTGGTTGTTTAAGGCTTGAAAAGTTTCCAAATGTTAATGGTAATATGAAATCTTTGGAGTTTCTTGATTTAATTGGTACTACTATTAAGGAGTTGCCATTGTCATTTATGGGTTTTTCATCTCTTAAATATTTCAATTTATGTGGTAGCATGAGGTATAGAGTACTTTTAGAGGAGGATGAAAATCTTAACATGAAACCCGATCAATTTTTAAAATATGAAGTTTTAGGAAGATCCAACTCTTACATCACAATGCAAGAAATAAATGGTGGTGGTAGTAGTTCAAATCCCATTAGTTGCTTGCACTTCCATAATGTTTTCTCAAGTTTTAGCTCTTTGAAAAGACTAGATATGAGTTATCGTAATTGGTCAAATGCAAATATTCCTTACGGACTTGATTATTTACCATCACTTGAGTATTTAGATCTATCTGGAAATAAGCTAACAAGAATACCTTCAAGTGTCTTCCATCTTCACAAACTTAGGTCTCTTCACCTAAGAAGTTGTACCAACCTTGAAACATTGCAAAAACCTTCATTTTCACAATTAAATAGTTTAGAAGTACTACATTTAGGTTATTGCAAGATGGTAGATGGAGCAATCCTTAGAGACTTAAGTTTTTTCCCTTCACTTAAGTGTTTAGATCTATGTGACAACAAATTTAAAAGATTGCCAGATTTGATCCAACTTTCTCGGCTTTGAAGTCTTCGTTTGGATGACTGTACAGAACTTGAAGCATTGCCAAAATTACCTTTAAGCTTACAAAGCTTATGGATTCCTAATTGTTTATCATTGAAAATTCCTTGGGTTGAAATGGATGGAGAGTTGAACAGTAATTTCACTGTGTGTGTCATCATTTTTGATTATGATGGTAGACCCTACCAACTATCTTCATATTCACACATTAGTTTATCATCCGTTAGGGGTTGGATGGTGAGTTTCTTTTTTTTCCTTTTATAATAAGGCTCAAATTCACTAAAATTAATGTTGTATCATAGATTATAATATTTCATTTTACATCTTATTCTTCTTTTTTTTATGTTTTTTATTGCATAGGTTAAACGTATCTACACTGTTGCCCCTGCATCAGTAGTTGAAATCCCAAAGTGGTTTGATTGGAGAATCACTAGCTCTTTTGGAACAATTGAAAGTTGCTTTCAAGTAGGTTGCCTTCAAAGGTGGCAGTCAGAATATTATGGTGGATTTTTTTTGTTAATTAATTATTGACTTGGGTTTCACACTTTTCAAGAAAAAAGAAAAAAACAAAAGGTCAATGAGTGTGATAAGTCAAATTATGGAATATTTGATGGCACTTTCTTTGTCATTTTCAATTTAATAAAGATGGAGCAAAAAATTCCTTTCTCCTTTGTGCCCCAAAAGCACCTTCCATTGGGCTAAATGCATTTTAGGCATGCATACCCCTTCAATGTTTCAAAGGGATACAGAAGTTAACAAATAGAAATGCCAGCATTAAGGCTTCAATTGAATCATTCAACTCAAATCTAGAGATTGAGTGTGGGATGCGTGTAGTAAATGAGGATGATTTTCTAGTGCTAGCTAAGGTGATAAGTGACATTTCACCATGTCCATTTGGATTTAGAAATTTGTGAAGATTTATTTGAAAGGTGTTTCATCATTTAGGGCTTTAAGCGTGAAAGATTAATTGTTAGAGTTTGCTTGGGTTTACTTCTAACTAGTTGGTTCAAAGATCAAATGGAGTTTTTGGATGGATGGATAAACCTTAAGGCTTTTAAGGCTTTAATTGCAACATCCGACCTAGAGTAAAACATCTAGCTTGTCTAATTCATGTAGTTTTTAAGTTCAATGAAGTTCTCAATAGCATTCCCTGAAATGCATAATAATTGAACTTTTGCAAGGTCTTTTTGTTGATTAGACATAGAAATTCGTGGTCCTATTCAAGGAAATGTGGTGGTGTTTGCAATGGGCGATAACTGGTTTCAAGACACATTATTAGGTGGTTTGATTACTATTAACACATTCTTATGCCTAATTTTTGGCTTACATTTTTATTTCTATAATAGATTTTATTTTTAAACTTCATATTTGGAAGAAGATGGTTGCATATTGAAATGTGCCTTAATGTAGGTTAAATAGTTTGCAAATAAATAAGATGCTACTTTGATTACTCAAAATGCATTTCAAGTTTTGTGGAAAGGGATAGAATAATGATATGTTCATGTGTTCTCCTCATTACTACTTCTTTCTCTCTATTATGTCATTTGGTTGTCATTTTGATATGATGGTGAGTTCCTATGCTCTCCTAGGTACGTCTCACTCCATTGAAGGCCTTTAAAGTAAGGCCATATTGAAAACTTATATAACCATGGAAGGGCCATGTTGGAGAGAAACCATAGACTGCTATGGTTACTTGCTTAAAGGCATGAAGAAGCCATTCATCTTGTTTGTGTTGTTTACAATGTGAGTGGAGGCTCTAGGGCTGTTTGCTCAAATGTCACAGTGGCAGATGTAAAAACAATCTCCCAACACCTCATTGGAGTTACTACTTCATTAAATAGTTTTCTACTTTGTCTTTCCTTATGTAGGTTGAACTTGTGAGAAATTATTTGGTCAATTATTCAATGTCTCTTGCCATGAAATTTGGCTTATCTACCAACACTACTAACAAGCTTAGGAACAACTCTGCTAGAGGTAAGTGTGGCTGTTTCTCGTTTATTTTATTATGTTAGGTTAATTCCTTCTTGGGACATCAAAATATAAACATAACAAAAGATGTTAGAAGCTAAGCAATAAATTTTAAATATTAGTAAGGTTGATGCATTTTGTTAAGACTTTTAGCAACTTTTAACTAGTTAAAAATTCAAAAAGTTGAGCCTTTAGTCTATTCAGTGAAATCCTAAATGCAAGTGTACATGTTGAACAAGTAATATAATGATGAGAATGAGTATCGTCCTATAGGGATTAGTATTACCAATTTGACTAATTACTAACAATAAATTGGTTTTATAATTTATCTAGCTACTTATTAAGGTCAAAGATGTTCTAAAGTAATAATATGTGAAAACAATCAATTTTAAATAACTTAATTAAATATGAAAATTATGTTAGAGCATTCAATTTCACCATAATTAGTATATATGAATTTCAATGATTAAATGCTTGTGAGAATAACAATACTTATGTGATAGCAAAATTTCATAATTCACTCACTATCCTATGTATTGTATAGTGAATCTACTTAGTTCATTAACTCACTATATCTCTATACATGAATTAAGTAAACTACGTGCATTAAGATCTATGAACATTTCAGTTTACACTTAAAGCCATATAAATGACATGGTATATGTCTATCCACATGTAGTTTATGGTTATATGTTGTAAGAAGCATTTGCTTATCATCTTTGTTTGGTCTTAAATATGTACATCATATTAGTTAAATGATGATTAATCACTACAACACATTGAACATCACAACATGCGACTCACATGAATATAATATCTTGCATAACATATTAATGGTATCTAGAGCTACCAATCTGGCGCGCACCCAGCAACAAAAGGCTATGGGGGACTTTGCTGCCCACATCAAGCACCTAGAGGTGCAGGCGGCCGACATCTAACAAATGAAAGAGCAACAACTCCTCATCTTGCGAAAGCTTGAAGCTTTCTACCCATCACCCCCTCCCACAATCCTTGTAACCCTCCCCATCGCTTCTGCCTTTCCCCATTCTTGGACAGTCTCGAATGGCCCAAACCACTCGGTGCTCGTCCAGGATCTCGACAGCCTCCCCCCTTCACCCACCACCCCACCCAGTCCTAACACCTTTTCCCTGACCACCACTCCGCCCGCCACCACCAACCTTTCCGTTTCACTTCCCTTCACCATCCACTGCCCTATCCCGATGCCTTCCCTTACCCTTCAACCCCTAATTCCGACCAACACGACCTGCCCGCCACCTCACCCCCTTCCTGTTTTACCACCATAGACACTTTCCCTACCCTAGCCGCACCCAACCTCTAGCGCCCTTCTTGGACCCTCAAATTTGGGTCCCTCAACAAGACCGAGTCTCATGGCCTTATCCAAATCCAATTACCTAGGGCCCTCCACAAACCCTCCTAGGCCGCCTCCTTGGCCGAGTCTAGGCCCTTCTTGGCGCGGCCCGCCAGGCCCTGACAATTCCACAGGGCTAGGCTTGCCCCCGTCAAATTGGACTGCCCCCATTGGGCCATCCACTAGTCCACATGGGCCAGGTCCCAGCCCCCTTCCACCTGGGCCGCCCACCCTAGGTCACCACCCTTATGCACCTGGGTTGGGCCCCCATACACTGGGGCCCCCAGCACCCCAGCCCTCTTTGCAACCCCCCGGCATCAGTTGTCCAGACCCCTTGGGCTGGTTCTCAGTTTGCTAGGGCCCCCACTTCCACTGGCCCTCCGGTCGCCCCACCTAAGCCGTCCACCCCGACCGCCTAGGCCAGTCTTCCGATCCATAGGGCCCTTAACTCTACAGGCCTTCCTGTCGCCCCACCTGGGCCAGTCTTTCGAGCCCCTCATCTGCCTCACTTAGGCCCACCGTCCCAGCCCCCTAAGTAGGGCCCCCTTCCATCGGGGCCCCCACGGCCACCACCCCACCTGGGCCGTTCACCCCGACAACCTAGGCCGATCTTTTAGTCCATGGGGCCCCCAGCTCCACAGGCCCCCTGTCTGCCCCACTTGGGTCAACTGCCCCCACCCCCTAGGCCATGCCCCCTTTTAATAGGGCCCCTATTGCCACTGGCCCCCTTGGGCCTCATAGCCCTACAACCCAGTAACCTGGGCCGTCTGAGACCTCTAGCCTAGCCTCAGCCCCCAGTTCTTATTGGCCTAGGCCCAACTTCCGCTGGGGCTCCTATGCCTACTAGCCCCCCCTCACCTTGGGGCCTAGAGCCCCAGCCCACTGGCCGACTCCATAGGGACCACCCCCTTACGGGCCTCCCTACCCATGGGGCCTAAGATCAGGATTTCTCAACAGCCTTTTTAGTAGGGCTTAAGGAAGAGGTGCATGTGCCTATCACCTTGGCCCACCCCATTGATCTTGATGCTGCCTATTAGCAGGCACTGATGTATGAGAACCTAACGATGAGCCTTCATGGAGGTCATCACTCCTCTCCACCAGTGTAAAAACTTCCTCCATGGCCTGCCCACGAGTGTGTTTGGGCTCCCCGACCCCTTCGTCAAGGGAATGGTGCGTGCTTATCCACTAAGTGCATCTCCCCAGCTCATATGACAGACCATCGAGCCCAGGGCCTATGTTGTTATTACGATGATAAGTGGGATCAAAACCATATTTGTAAGAAGAAACAGTTATTTTTTATGTTGGATAAGGATGGGTTGGAGATTGAGCCTAACGCCGAGCTGTCATTAGTCCACCACTTAGAGGACGTGGATGTGCCACCAGATTTCGAAGAGGTACTTTCGATACATGCCATGGCCGATGGATGTTCTTCTAGCACCTTTCGTTTAGTAGCCTTATCTGGTACATCCCGCATTAATTTACTATTCAACACTAGGGCTACCCATAACTTTGTAAATGAAAGTTTAGCCCGACAGTTAGGTTGTCAGTTGGAGGAGATTCACCCTTTTAGGGTTAAGATTGCAGGGGATCAACAGTTGCAAGGCCACTTATAATGTTGCCGATTTCCTTGGTGAACTCAAGGCCACCATTTTGAGATGACAGTTTACCTACTTCCTCTTGGTGAATGTGATGCAGTGTTGGGCATGCAGTGGGTTGCAGGCATCAACCCTATCAGTTTGGATGTCATCAACCACACCTTGACGATACATGTGGAGGGCCAACCTATGGTATTGCGTGGATCTTGTAGCAAGGGCGTTTCCTTAGTAGCCATGAATGGACCTAGTTTTTGCAAGTGGGTTGCTGACCACCCATATTGCATGGTTGCTCAGCTTATAACCAGTGAGCTAATGAGCAAGGATGCGATATAGGACCCATAGAGGATAATAGGACTAATCCAGCCCCCTTAGTTACACCTCCGAGGTTAGCCACTCTACTAGCAGACTTCCCTGATGTGTTTGAAACTCCTAGTTAGCTGCCTCCACACTGAGAGTTTGATCACCATATCCCTTTATAAGAGGGGAGCACCCCAATCAACTTGCACCCTTATCGTTACCCTTTCGTCCAGAAGGTAAAGATCAAGAAGATGGTGGACGAAATGCTCTCATTAGGCATCATTCATAATAGCTCCAGCCTCTTTGCATCCCCAGTGTTGTTGGTCAAAAAACATGATTGGTAGTTGGCGCTTCTGTGTTGATTATAGGGCCTTGAATGCACTCACAGTGAAGGATAAGTTTCTCATTCCCATCATTGATGAGCTTCTCGATGAGCTCCATAGGGTTACCTAGATCTTAATGCTTGATTTGCGATCTGGCTATCATTAGGTACGGGTATTTCCACTAGATATCTCCAAGACAGCCTTCAGAACCCATTAAGGCCACTATGATGCCTTTTGGCTTGACCAATGCCCTAGCCACCTTTTAGGGCCTCATGAATCACCTCTTTCGACCACACCTCTAGAAGCTCATGCTCATCTTCTTTGATGATGGTCTACAGCCCCACTTGGGAAAGTCATGCCCACCATTTATGAGTGGTGTTACAAGTACTTCATGACAATCAACTTTTTGCTAAACAAAGTAAGTGTGTTTTTATGCATCAGCAAGTGGAGTACTTGGGCCACATTATCTCAGGCCACGGAATAGAGGCAGATCCCAAGAAAGTGGCAGACATGTTGGCTTGGCCCCGATCGACCACACTTTGTAGATTGAGGGGTTTTTTGGGACTCACAAGATACTACTGGCGATTTGTCAAGGATTATGGTCAGATCAGTCGACCCTTGACCCAAATGCTGAACAAGGACAATTTCTAGTGGATAGAGGAGGCCATTCAGGCCTTTAAGTAGTTAAAACAAGTACTTAGTTCGACCCTCATCCTAGCCACTCCAGATTTCAGCAAGTCGTTTGTGGTCAAGATCGATGTTTGTTATGGGGAGTCAGATCAGTATTGATGTAAGAAGGCAAACCTATTGCCTTCCTCAATAAGGTATTGGCCCCGAAGTACTTGAGACTCTTCACATATGAGAAGGATTTACTAACAGTAGTCATGGTTGTATAGAAATGGAGGTCTTACCTACTTGGGAACCACTTCATCATCCACACTGATCACAACAGCCTAAAACACTTGTTAGAATAGCATGTCTCTACATCAACGTAACATAACTGGCTCACCAAACTTCTAGGGTTTGACTATGAGATTCGCCATAAGAGAGGGACTGAGAACAAGGCTACAGATGCACTCTCACGGGTGACAACAGAACAAGAGGACTTTGAGCTACAAGGAATGACAATCTTACAACCCCGTTGGATCCAGGAGAAAGTATAAAGCTATAAGGATGATCCCGCCATACAAGACCTAATTGCCCAGTTAGTACTCGATGAGACATCCCACCTTGATTATAAGTTGGACAAGGGCGTTCTTCGGTTCAAGAGGAAGATTGTTATGGGGGCCAGTGGATTGGTACGTGATCAAATAGTGCAACAATTTCATGATACAAGCATGGGAGGACACTCAGGGATCAGGGGAACACTTAAGAAGGTTTAACAACACTTCCATTGGCCCAGGATGAAACAGATGGTAGCCAGCTGGGTTGAGAAATGTGAAGTGTGCCAGTGGTATAAGACAGAGAGGGTGCCGATGCCCGGGTTGTTGCAGCCACTACCCGTGCCCAACCAAGCATGGTAGGACATATCCATGGACTTTGTGGAAGGCCTATCCCTAAGTGAGGGCAAAAATACTATTCTGGTAGTCGTGGATCGCTTCACCAAATATAGCCACTTCATCAGAATCAGCCACCCATTCACTGTAGCCCAAATCGCCACCACTTTCATTAACGGGGTTGCAAAACTCCATGGGTTACCCAACACCATTGTGAGTGATTGCGATCCCATCTTTATGAGTAAATTCTAGGAGGAAACCTTTAAAATATTGGGCATTAAACTCTTGAGAAGAACTTCTTACCATCCCTAGACCGATGGGCAGACAAAATGAGTAAATCAGTGTTTGGAGCAATACTTGAGATGTACGAGTGGAGAACGGGCCCGAAAATGACACTCTTGGTTACCCTTGGCAAAATGGTGGTATAATACCAACCATCACACAACCTTAGGAATGACCCCGTTTGAAGCACTTTATGGTTACAAACCACGCCATGCTCCGTATCACAACTTTACCTACACAGGAGATACTGAGGTCGATGACTTTATGCAAGAGAGAGCTAACCAGTTAGAGCTAACTAGTTGGAGCTAATCAAGTCACACTTACATAAAAGTCAAGCTCGGATGTTGTTTCATGCCAATCACAGGCGTTTGGAGAGACAAGTTGAGATCGGAGATTTAGTCTACTTGTAGGTACAGCCCTACCGTCAGTACACACTCTCGGGCCAACGAGATCACAAATTGGCCCCCCGTTACTATGGATCGTACATGATAACGGACCGCATTGGTGCGGTAGCTTACCGACTAGCACTGCCACCCGAAACTACCATCCACCCAATTTTTCATGTCTCGTAGCTCAAGAAGGCCATTGGCCAGCAGTGTAAACTTTATCCAAGGGTTCCCTTGTTGGATAGGGACAGTAGACTTTTGGTGGAGCCACAGAAGATACTCGCCCGACGCATGGCGAAGTGAGGAGATAAGCCGAGAACCAACTTATTGATCTAGTGGTCCAAGCATCCCAAGTGCAAACCTACTTGGGAAGATGTGGAATACATTCGCAGCCAGTTTCCCTCATTTTCACTTGACCCTTAAGGACAAGGGTCGTTTGAAGATGGAAGGATTGTTAGGATCTCACCTTTCCAGCCGACACGTGGCGAAGCAAGGGCTTAATGGGGAATTAACCAAGGGCAATTTTGGAAAAAGAAATAGGAGAAGAGAAGAAATAGGTAGGCATGAGAGATGGGAAGGCATCAAAGATCAGAGAATGCTTCAAGGGTTTACTTTATGTGTATTTCTTGCTTTGTAGCCTAGATTTAGTTATTGTTGGTTGTTGAATTCATAGTTGTAATTGTGTTGTGAACAGGGAGAATCTTATGAATATAAGGGAGATGCTATCTGATTTTCCCTAGAATCCTTGTGTGATTTGGGTTCCTATTTAGAGACATCCCTAACCCTAACATCTTTGTTGAAAAAATGTCAAACAGTGATGATTACTGGAAACAATGCCAAAGAAATAGGTCTAGATGGTGTTTAGGCGTTCCAAGCACCTAGACTTATCGGAAAAGCTCTTGGGTTCCACCGCCAGAGACAATCAGTCGGCTGTTGCACAACCAGTCTCACTTTTGTGTTTTTCTTCTTTTTCTCTCTCTTTGGTCCCTTCACACTCAATTTTTGAATCTTCCATTTTTTTTCTCCCTTTGTTTACTTGCTACCAAACTCTAATTCCTTACCCAAATGGTCCCCGCTTGTGTTCCTTGCATTTGCTTCCTTTTCTTTTGTTTCTTTGCAAAAGACTTCTTTTTTGTTCCTTTTTCTTGTATTTTGGGTGTGCTACCTAAATCAATAAAACTTGAATAAATATACATAAATATAAAAAAATGTAGACAAAATTTAACAAAAACTACATTATACGTTGCTTATAATATTCCAAAATAACTCTATAAAAATAGGGTTATCAACACCCCTAAACTTAGCATTTTGCTCGCCCTCAAGCAAAAATAAAAAAAAAGATATATTACCAACCAATCCTTCCATGATATTTTCTCACAATTACTTAACTTAGCAATTCAAAAAAAAATATAACTTTTATCCAAATAGTGTAATTGGTTTATGAGGTAAGATAAATTCTTAACTATGTCAACCACGTATGTATGTGTAAATCCACATTTTTCTTAATTACATGCACTCCAAATAGCTCCACATTAATATGCAACCTCTCAAAATCTTTAACTAAACCTCATAAGTTTGCTTTTCATTCATCTTTCCACTAAAATAAGTTAATCATCTAACAAATAATCAATAGGACTTTCATGAGCTTGTAATGTAAGGTTGGGTTAAAGGTAAGATGAAAGTCATTTAAGCTTAAATAACCCATGAATACATTACTTTCTAAGATCTCATCAAAACTCTAGCCATTCATACCTTTTAACTTCATGAATCTTTTCACCACCAGTTATTCTCATTCTTTCATGTCCAATTATACTTTGACACTATCCAAAAGCTACAATCATGTGTGCACAATAAAGTAAAACAACATTATTAAAGTACAACCACCTTAATCCTCTCCTACTAATGATGTTGAATTACAATGCTCAAAAGTCTCTTTTAGAGAACTATGTGACTTGAATCTAATAAAAAATGATGGGATTATTCTATCCTAAAGTAAATGTTTTTTCTTTTCTTTTCTTTTCTTTTCTTTTTTTAATCATTTTTATTTACATTTACAAAACTAACATATTATGCCACACACAATCATTTAAATCAACTTATTCCCAAACTACATCCTTCTCCTCAACTTCTCTTATGATCAAAACAACTCGTACACACTAGAAGTTAATATGTTCATAGGAATAGGACAATGAGATAAATTGATCAAAAGGCTAAGAGATATCATATCTAGGTGTCAATCAACAAAATTAGGATAAGAACAAGACTCAATGAGGTGACTGGGGATACGTAAACAAGGTTAGCTTAAAAGGCTCAATCAATCCAAAGATGACCTAAATCATTTTCTCAGTTAGATGCCGCCTAGGATTTCACCTCAAAAGGAAATCAACCAAATTCTAAGATTCGGATAAGACCTAAGAAAATCACAAACTTCACATGAATGTTCTCTAGAAATACACATAATTTCAAAAAAAATGCAAACTTTTGTGCTTAATAAGTGAATTAATATAATCAAAATCACACTTAACTCATACCACAATTGTAAATTTGAACAAAATCTACATCTCCCTAAGTTCCATTGATTTGACTTATAAATCTCTCTTGTGATAATGAGCCTACAATGAAGATTGTAGCTAATCATGTGCTTAATGAGAAGACCAAACATATTGGGATTAATGATCATTTTATTCAGGAGAAAATAAAAGCATGAATCATTTAGACTACTCAAATCTTAACATAAGATTAGCTTGTTGATTGTTGACTAGGGCATTGAGTATACAATAATACCATTTTCTTTTAAGCAAGTTGGGTGTTTATGATTTATATTCACCACTAGCTTAAGGGAAGATGTTGACAACATGTGTTATTATGTTGTATGTATTAAAAACATGTTGGTTCATACATTGAGGACACATGTCCATAAGACCTATACCTTTTTTATTCCTTGTTCTTTAATAGCATCATAGATGCATGGGTGCTCTTGTTAGTTTTGCCTTTGAGATCAACTTGTAAGCTATTTTTAGCATAGATTTTATATATGAAAGTTGTTTCATTGTTTCAACTTTGATATGTGTTTGATACACTTAATACTAATGGAGAGAGACATAAAAGGAAATCATTGATTCCACAAGTTACAATGGGAACAATTGAAATAACAATAAGAATAACAACTAAAAGGTTCAAGAATAATAAAGGAATTTATTCAGGCTATTCTTCACTTTTGTACATAACAAACTTCTTCTAGATAGATTTAGGCCTTCTTCTATTCCTACATTACATTATTGTCCACTTAAAAAGGACCTTTGTTCCAAACTGGTAGTATGGGCCGACGAACTGGGCAATTGAGGACAAGGCCAACCTACTCAGTTTGCTTGTTTTTGGGTCACCCACTCAAGTGGTGCCTATGTTTTGTTGTTTGTTCTTTGTTTTTATGTAATTCTACTACGTTTGAGTATGAAAATATAACTCCTTTTTGTTGAAAGGATTTTTGCTTAATTGCTTGTAACTTGAATGACTTCGATATTCAATAAAGATACTTGTTATGATCTATTGGTTGTGCTTTTAAACTTACAAGTCCTCGAGTTATCTTAGGTCTAACCAAATTGTCTCATCATGTTCTCTCAAGTAGATAAATAGAGAAAGTGAACTTGAACGATAGGCTAACTCAATTTATTGCTAAGACTTTAGTGCCCCACGGATTCCCTAAATTTGTGACACCTTGTCCCCTAGGTCGAATTTTAGGAAATGGAGGTGCATTTCTTTCCTAGACTCTTAGGTAGTGTTAGTTGGAAAAAGGCTTGCCTAATGCACCAACACTTCTAGTTTCTTCTTATAAATATGTTCTATAAAACTACTTGAAGGGCGAGTAGAATCATGTTGGAATCTTCCATAAATTTGGGCATTTCACTTTGCACCATGTTATCCTTGCTAACACATTTCTTAAGGAAAGAAATGTGGAAAGTTGAGTGTATGCAAGAAGTGGATGGCAAATATAACTTATAGGTAATCAAACCCACCTACTAAATAATTTCATAAAGGCAATAAAAGCATGGTGCCAATTTAAGATCTTAATGCAATGTTACCAAAAGGCTTTTGTAGGGTTGGAGACATAAATACAAAATTTTCCCTATCTCGAATTGAGTCTTTACCCTATGCTTATCATAATTAAGCTTCATTTTGTGTTACATCTCTTAAAGATGTTGGCAAACTTGTGCATTCATCCTATAACAATCTAGTCAATTCTCTATTCATAACTATTACTCTTACACAACCTCATACATATTAAAGGAGTAAGGGTGGAGGTTTCCTATAAAAAATCATATAAGGTTTTAACCCAATGGCAATGTGTTTTTTGGTTTTATAGCAACACTACTTGGGATGATCACATGTAAAACAACAAAGGTATCTTTCTAATAATTTATTAACTACCTTAGCTTGCCCATATTTCTAAGGATGAGAGGTATTTGAAAAGTTAAACTTGGTTCCTTAAAGCTGGAATAATTCCTTCCAAAATGCATTGGTAAAAGGCCTAATCATGACCACCAACTACGGACGTGAGCATCCTATAAAGTTTTAAGACATTATCAAAGAAGGCATAGGTTATGGAGGTTTTTGTGTAATGATGGCTAACTATAATGAAATGGGCCATTGTTGGTAGTTTATCCACCACTACTAAAACCAAGCTCTTTATTTTAACCATTGGAAGCCATCCATAAAATCCATAGAAATGTCTATCCAAGTATCCATGGGTATTAGTAATGGTTGAAGTAGCCCTTAAGTATGTTTAGTTTCCCATTTATTTGTTTAACAAATTAGGAAATTGTGAATCCATTCTCTTATTGAATTCTTTCATTTATTTTGTGTACTCCTTCATATTACACATGCATTTCCTTAATGATAGTTGGTATCAACTCCAAGTCCTCATTTAAGTAAATTCCATTTTGTAGCATTAAAGTCTTTCCATGTATTGCAAAAATCTACTAGCCTCACCTCTTAATATTTTCTCAACTATATCCTTTAATTCTTAGGATTCTTAAAGCTTAGATTTAATTGTGTCTACCTAAATAGGAAGGGGATGTACTATTGTATTCATGGAGACCCTTACCCCCCCCCCCCTTCGGCGGCCCCATAAAAAAAAGGATAAAAGGAAAAAAAGTTTGTATTCTATATGAAAATCATATCCCAAGAGTTGTGCATACCTCAAGCTATAGTGGTCCATCTTGATGATGAAATGCCTCATTAACAAATAACTTTGCCAACACTAAATTGCCATTATGCTTGCTAAGAATTCCTTTTTCATATATGAATAAATAAGCATTTCTCCTTTACAAACTTTTGCTAAAGTAAATGGTGAGGCAAGTATAGTTCCCACACTACTACATGAAGCATTAAATTTTAGAATGAAACCTTGCCAAATCCAATAAAGCCAATACTAGAGTCCTTGTCATTGTTATCTTGAGATCTTCAAAGGCTTTTTCTACTTATGTTATCCAAGAGAAATTATCCTTTTTCAAGAGACCAATTTCTTGTACTCTTGGACAAATTCTCAATAATACCTAGTTAGGCTTCAAAACCCATGTAACTCCTTTAGATGGGTTAGTCTCAGCCATGAAAACATATCTTCCACCTTAGAAGGATCAATGAATATGCCCCTCTCATTAATGATGTGGCCAAGATGCTATTCCTCTTGACAAATAATTGGTATTGCTCTAAGATTTTTAACATAATGGTCACATGAGAAATATGAAAATTTCAAAACACACAAGAATGAACCTTTGTAGTTGCTCGTAGACAACATTGTTCATGATGGCCTAAAGGATTAATGGAGTATTAGTGAGGCCAAATGGCATGACCAAAAATTCATAATGGCCACTATGAGTTTGAAAGGCCATTTCACTACTTCCTTAGGCTTTATACATACCTAATAGTACCTTGATTGTAGGTCCAACAGAGTAAAGTATTTTGCTCCATTTAATGCATCCAAGAGTTCCTCTACTATAGGAATAGGAAACTTATTTTTAACTATTTGGTGATTTAAGGCCCTATAATCCATTAAAAAAAAAGCACCAACTCCCATCTTGTTTTTTAACAAGAAGTATAAGGGAAAAGAAAAGACTTACACTAGGCCTGATAATTCCTTCTTAAAATAGGTAATTCACCATGTGCTCAATAATGTTCTTTTGAGCATATGGATACTTATATTGCTTGCTTTTAATGGCCTATGTTGGATCCTTAAACTAAACACCATGGTCCAAAGTTTAGTTAGGTGATAGCCCTTTGGGCTTCCAAAATAGGCTTGCAAATCACTGAAATAGTTTGTCCAACCATTTGTCTAGATAAGGGGTGCCTCTAGTAATTTCAACTCTATGCTTTCTATCATACCTAAATATGGAGCAGTAACTTAGGATCCCATTTCTATAGAACCTTGTTTACCCAATTATCTTTGATGATGGGAGAATTATTAATCAAACACTAGCAAGCTCCACTTTCCTTCCATTAATGCAAAAAAACCATGGTAAATTTAGAGAAATCCCATAATAGCACTTTTATTGAAATTAGCCATGCAACCTTAAGAATAGCCATTGTCCTTACAAAACAAGCATAACAATGGAGAACATAACTTTAAGAAATCATATCTCAAGTTGTCTTTAAAGACTTGAACTCCAAATTTGTTGCCCATTAACCATGGCTACATCCATGATGGTGAACCTTTTCATGATCCCACACATTATAAAACCATTGTGCATGCCCTACAATATCTCATACTTACTTGTCTTGATATTAGGTATGTTGTAAATATAGCATGAAAATACATGCATGCACCCATAAGTACCCACTAGCAAAGCATTAAATGCATCCTCCATTTTCTTACAAATATCCTTCCTAAGGCATTAACTTTATAGCTAGTGATACTACCTTCCTCCATGTAGACTCCAATGTTAGATAGGCAGGTGATCATGATGATTAGCACAATTGCTCTCCACATGCGAGAACCAACCACACCAACCCTCATGCTTACCAAGCTTGTCTTACCACATCTCCACCTACGTTCCTGACTAGCATTCCAAAAGGAAAAAGCATCACACCTACCATGACTTTGATTCCAAACAAATAAGGCAACAATCAAGCTTAAAGAAATCAATTGACATCATTATCGACCGAAGAAGGAAAAAGTTGAATTCCAATTCAAATTTTCTTAGCAAGAATCAAAAGCTTCCTCAAAGGATCCTCGAGAAATTTTGGCATTATTGACATACATGAAGCTCTTCCTTTCTTGCACCTCTGTAATTAATCTTCTTTCTATGTATACACAAATCTCCAACCAATATAATATTGTTGATTGTACAACCTAGACTATCGAATTCAATGTTATTTCACTAGCCCTATTTTTTGGGTACATACAAGAAATTCTTAGAGTTTTTAAAGGGTTGAAGAAATTTTTTTCAATTTCTTTTATTTTTTAGTAGATTACTAAGTCTATCTTAATTTACATTTATAGTGCTTAAGTTAGAAAGTTAAGTGCGTGTTCTAATCCTTGAGAAATGTTGCTGTTTTGATAAGATTAATATATATCTATTGCTTGCGAATTGAGGTGCTTTTTGGAAGAAAAAACGTTTGGTTGATGATTCTGGCATTATCTTGACATTTTAATACATATCTTTAAGTGCTAAAGGAATCTTGGATTGAAATTTGTGTTCTGTCCGAATTGTATAAACATCTTGGCTCATAGCTTGAGTTGATCTTAGATGTTCTATAAGCTTACTATAAATACTTTAAGGACATATATGTTGATTCTTGGTGTAGCTTATTTCAAGGTGAAATTTCTTGCGGCTGTCATGTGAGTAAGAGCAATACTTGAAGAGATAGTTCAATTTTTATGTATTCACTATACATCTTGTAATTTTTATGTATTCACTATCTAGCTTTTCGATAGAGGGATCCATATTTAATTGTAAATTGATTGTAATCCCTTTATGATATGAACTGTATTGGGTGCGTTGCACTTAGGTCTTAGGTCGGGTTGACCTGATTGTCACAAAACGTGTCATTGTTGTGATGCAAGATTCCTTAAATAGTGAGGAATCGGTGTGCAATGTGTATCGCTGTGCAAAATTGTAGAGAGTAGTTTCTCTCTTTCCTTAGTGGAGTAGTAGTTCTCTTAATTATATTGATTAAGGGAGAGATAGATGTATATTTGGGATAAGTCGAACTATTATTAAACAATTTCTTCTGTGGATTCTCTCTCTCTCTCTTTACTTTGAATTTTCATTTAATATACTATGCTACTTTATCCTATTTGCCCGTACATTAATTTACAATCTGAATCACAAGTAAATTAAGCTAACTTGAAATAGAAATCAAAAAGAAAATAATATTCCTTAACCTAATTCAACCCCCACTTCGTAGGTTATCATAACCCTTACAATTGACACCAACGATGGCTATGTGGGAAGATTATCAAGCTATTAAGGAGCACTTTTTGGACCTTGGACAAGGTCCAAAGCCAGTAGGAATAATTGTTATGACCGCGCCAAGTCAGAGCTGAAGACAATGAATGCAAGAGACGTTGTTAAGCTCTTTCTAAGTGACGTCAATGCAGGTAAGGCTTGGTCGCCTTTTGTGTTTAGCCAACTTAGTAGATGTTCTATAACAGGGAGGAGTTTTAAGCAGGCTGGGTAGTAGTACAACCTGCATTGTGATTTGTGGTAACAACATAGAGATATTGGGAACGGACATAATACGCTCCACGCCTCTCGGGAGGGTTGCCTCCAAGTTGTGTACTCCTCTGCTGGCACTCTGTTTCAGGAGACGACTAGTATTTTAAAGGAGTGAATAGCAAGAGAGGAGGCTGGCAACTATCTTCAGTAAAAGACCTATCCGCTTAGGAGGACTTGGTTCTCCCTTGGATAAGGCCAAACCTTTCGACTTGTGATCCATAGCCAGTCTCTGTTTTATCTTTCCCCATTACTCTCAAGAAGAAGTACACGAACCTCCTTCTAGACGATTACCCAGTTAATCGGCCAGCCACACTCTCAAACCAGTGATCGGACAGAAGTATGCATGCTGGTGTTGCCAGATTCAAATTTGAAAAGCGGTAGGGAAGGGGCTCAACGGTAAAAGTAGGTTGAAGTGAAGGATGATATGGGCCTAAGGTGCAATGGGCAATGGGCAATGGCATCAATTAGAAGTACGGAGGTGCACCGGAGACGAGGTTCTTAAGAAGAACCAAGATGACTCCATAAAATCAAGTGGCCCGCCCCACCGGAGATATTCTCCCGGATCCTCTGCTCACGATCAGAGATAATAGTACAACTAGGGTACAAAATCTGTCTCTCTAAAGCCATTGCGACGAACGAAATGCTGTTAGATTATGGAATTGAACAATCAAGATTGATGCTTCGGCGTGAAAATACATGTCGCAAGATCTTTTTTTTTTTTTTTAAATACCCAACTAGGGTACTACTTACTACGCTTTTGGTTATTCTTCTCGTGTGGATTTAAAACTTATTCCAAGTTGCTGAACAAGCCCACCCTGTAGAGTAAACAATAGTTTTCTCCATTCTTATTATTATTCCAAAATTAAATTGTGGTACTAGAACGATAGGAGAAAAAAAAATGTCTTTTTCTATGTTCTTTGATGACTAGGAAATGGATTGGACAGAGATC
The DNA here is from genome assembly GCA_028551475.1 of Casuarina equisetifolia. NCBI lineage: Eukaryota > Viridiplantae > Streptophyta > Magnoliopsida > Fagales > Casuarinaceae > Casuarina > Casuarina equisetifolia. The sequence continues at coordinate 17,326,583 of CM052354.1, forward strand.
ATCTGTTTTCCTATGGGGTTAATAGTCATATAAACCAGACTAAGTAGTGCAAAGTATTTAAACTACTTTTTCTCACTTTTAAAATCTAAGAATAATATATAATAAGAAAAACTATCCTCACCAAGCAAACAGCCCGACCTATTAATGTAGTATTTCTTGAATACTCTAAGGTTGTTAAAGAACGAGCATGATCCAAAAACCTTAATTCTTGTATAGGTTTAACACTAACTCCAAGCAGTCCAACCAATCAATTAATTTTCCAACTTGCCGCACGGAAACAATTAATACTCTTGAAAAGTTAAACATCAAAGTTCCCTATCAATCGCAAGGCAGTTAGCAATTGGTCTTTGAAAAAAGCCGTTTCCTTTATATTGGTTTAAAACTCATCTCATGCCCCTGAAGTTATTAAATGATAATTTTTTTAAGGAAATAAAATTAATTTTCCTATATAAATTTAAAAGGCATTTTATTTTTCTATATATTATGAGGTGGTTACCATTTTTATCATTTAAAACTCGTTCAAATCCAACTTTACCAATAACACCTATTCCTTCATTATTTTAAATATTTAAAATAGGTATCCAAAAAATTGTCCAGTTTTGAAGAACAATCATTACGATTAATGTTATAAACTTATGTGGGTAATTATACTTCGTGATACATTTACGATCAAATTGATATTTCTAATTAAATTATGGACATTTCATCATTATTATGTTAGTTTTTGAGTCAACCTCATAAGGGTATTAGGGATGATACAGTTGTCAAGAAATGTTTGAGTAGTTGCAACAATTTACATATAGTAGTTAATTTTGTTATCTCATTGGATATTCTGTTCTCACTCACACAACTACTCAAGCATATTCAAAGTTATTTGTAGGCAACTTTGACTTAATGGTATTCTTTAAGCCAGACCTTGATCGACAATCCTTATCATTGAGTTAGGCATTTGTCAACACAAATATCTATTACACAAGGCAAGACATTAGTTACTTGTCAACACAAATATTTTATTACAAAGGAAAGACAAGGCCAATGTGTGACTTTTTTGTTTCTTTAATAACCCAGAATCCTCACCAAGTTTTACTTAATACCTTAAACTCATGCCAGTTAGAAATATAGTTGAAAAAGATTCGAACATAAAATGCTTGCTTTGCAACCTTTTTTAACATCTTGACTACATTCGAATTTCCAACAAACCTTAATCTCAAACAACCTCGTACAGTAAGAAGAACCGTTTTTTTATTTAAGTCAAACTACGATGTCTAGGTCCTTGCAATTCAACTGCTTTCTGATTCTGTTGCATTAGAATTGGATTAAAGTTTTCTGTCCGGAATACCCGTTAAAATGTTTTTACCGATAACCTCCCTTACTATCTCTCGGATCCGCTTATCTTTGACTCGCTACTTTGAAAAGTTCCAAGATTTCCAAGTCGCGTTTGTTACGATTTCAATTATCACGTAGGATATAATGTTAGAATTTTTTCTTTTTCTTTTTCTTTTTCTTGCATGTATGGGGACTACCATGTGAAGGTGTTCTTGACAGCCCATCTAGTCCGTAGGGCACCGACAAATCTTGGTCCTAATGCTTCGACACAACTAACATGATTCGGGACCCGTCCCCTAAAATTGGATATCCTGTCAACTTCTACAGCTTCCCTACCCTCCATTGGTCTAGATCATGCTTCCGGAAAGGATAGCCCATTCAATCAGCAATTGGCAATCTGAAGAGAATAGAATAGTGAATCAAGGTAAAATAAAATCTTTTTGAATAGCTGCCGAGGAGGGGTTTTGTAACAGGCCGGAACATTAATTTATTTTTATTTGATTTCGAGGTAGCTAGTGTGGGGTATTTATGGACTAATATGTGTAATGTACGGTGTGTATTAGGTGACGTGTAGAATATGTACCTGGGGAACATAAACTAGGACACGTGTGTAGATTGTAGGCAGTAGGTGATATCGTCTCAAATGGTAGGGATTTGTATGAGGGGAGAAGGATCGAGAAGGGGCTTTTGAACAGATTGTCGATTGGTATCTTTCTCTCTGTCAACAGAGAGGGGATTCGGCGGTGAGGGTTCCCATGAACGAGCCCACCCTGTTTGTTGTTTTTTCTCAGAAATTGTCTCCTTATCTCTCCAACTCACACCATTACTTTTCCCTCTTTATCCTATATTTTCTTGACAACATTCCGCACACTCAGAGGAACCACAAGCCGTCACTTGGAAGAGATCCAGTGGCGGGGCCAAATACTAGGTCCAAGGTCAAATCGAGACTCATCCGGGAGGAAATCGAAGAAGGGCTGTTACAAGTGGTATCGGAGCCGTCTGATCCTAACATGGACGGCTGCATTTCTCAGTTGGAAACAAGTATGTCTACCTTAGAATCAAATCTCAATTCTGGCCTTGCTTCCGTCAACACCCAGATCCAAGATTTAAGCACTCGAATGGATTTGATTCTTTCTCAAGTCCAGGCCCTTACGGCCTCTCGCTTAGACTCCTCATCTGATGGACACACACGCACTAAAGAACCTGACGGTTCAAGCGGGGGCGACGGTCGGACCTCATCCGATACGAACCCTAACCCCAATTCTTTCCAGGCCTCCAACCCTAATGGGTCGGGGCCAACGGGGTCGAACCCCAATGGGTCGGGCCCCAATGGGTCGGGGCCCCACGGGTCTGATTCAAACGGGTCGGGTTCTGACCCCAGATCCAGCCTTCTGAGCTACATCACCCAGTTCGAACTACCCCGTTTTCATCATCACAATGAACCCTCTTCGTGGCTGTGTATTGCCACCGAATTCTTTGATTTTCATACCCTGTCAGACCCGGAAAGAGTTCGGGTATCTACTTGGAACATGGCAGGAAATGCTGTCAAATGGCTCCGATCGTACCGGGAAGATCTGGAGCGAGTTGGTCAGAGCCTCACTTGGTCGAAATTTCAGGAAGGACTAATGGACCGTTACGGTTCAACTCAACCTAGAAGTTCGATTCGCACCATGATGAAATTAGAACAATGGGGAACAGTGGAGCAATATTATGAACAATTCCGTGAAGCCCTGTCCTCCGCCAGACCTCTCACTGCCCGCCAAGTTGTGGATTGCTTTATTGGTGGGTTGAAGGTGGGAATCTAAGGTGATGTGGATGCAAAACACCCCGCAACTCTGAGCGAGGCCCTACATTACGCTTTCATATATGAGGATCAGTTTGTCAAGCTCCAGGGACAGCGATCACCCTCGACTTTTCCGCGCCAGGGAGTCTCAGATAATTTCCTGCGCAAAAAAGGGGGGGACAACCCATAAGCACCAGTGCCACCTAAACCTCCACCTGCAGCACAACAACATTTTCTGACTAGATTTCAACCAAGACCATCTCTACCTACCAGGAAATTCACCGCAGCAGAGCTAGAAGACAGGAGATTGAAGGGACTATGCTATCACTATAATGATCGATATGCTCCAGGGCATAAGTGTCACAAGCGTCTGTTCATATGTGAGGCGGTCTACCTATATGAATGGGGGGATAAGGACCAGGAAGGGAACCCACATTGTGAAGGGGAGGAAAGCCCCGAGAATTTTGAGGCAGAGGAAGAAATGGGCATTTTGACGATGGCTTTATATGATGTGGGGGTTGGTAAACCACAGACCATGAAGGTTGATGGGCAAGTGGGGTCTTATAAGAGACAAATCAGGGTTTTGATAGACTCAGGCAGCACACACAATTTCATAGATCAGGAATTGATGTCCCGCCTTGGTCTAGTGGTGGATAAAACCAGTACTTTTAAGGTTATGGTAGCTAGTGGCAGAGGGGTGGAAAGTACTGGTGTATGCAAAGGGGTAGAGGTCAAATTACAAGGGGTTGGGATGCGGTTAGACCTCTACGTTCTACCTCTAGTTGCTGTTGACGTGGTGTTGGGGGTTTAGTGGCTGGAAACCTTGGGGGGATATTATCTGGAATTTTGTAGAGCATCGAATGGAATTCGGTATGGAAGATAGAAAAGTGACCTTACATGGTTGGCGCCCTCAACCTTCTCAATTGCTCGTCGGAAAACATATCAATAAGGAATTGGGCTAGAAGGGGCAGTTTATGATAGTTTAAATAATGGAACAGCAACAAGATGTCATAGAGGACACCACCAGCCCCAATAGAGTGGGGATGGAGTAGCAACAAGAGATGGAACGACTGTTGTTTGAGTATTTGGATGTATTTCAGGCTCCAAGAGGACTTCCACCAAGAAGGAGTCATGACCACAAGATAATTTTACAAGGGGATGGGAAGCCAGTTTCTATGAGGCCGTATAGATACCCATATATTCAGAAGGGGGAGATAGAGAGATTAGTGAAAGACCTTTTGGAGGAGGGAGTAATCAGACCCAACCAAAGCCCTTTCTCTTCTCCGTTATTATTAGTGAAGAAAGCGGATGGGACTTGGAGGTTGTGTGTGGATTACAGAGAGTTAAATAAGCGTACAGTTAAGGATAAATTTTTGATATCTACCATTGATGAACTATTGGATGAGTTAAATGGGGCCAAGTATTTTTCCAAGCTGGATTTGAAGTCTGGGTATTATCAAGTGAGGATGAGGGAGGAAGATATTAAGAAGACAGCTTTCCGGACTCACCATGGGCATTATGAATTCCTTGTGATGCCTTTTGGAGTTACAAACGGACCTTCCACATTTCAATCATTGATGAACGTAGTATTCCAGGAGCAGTTGAGGAAAATAGTGCTAGTCTTTTTTTATGATATCCTGGTTTTTAGTCAAACCTAGAGAGATCACGTTAGAGATGTCAGGACAATGCTAGAGGTGCTGCGAAGGAACTACCTGTATGTGAAAATGGTTAAGTGTGAGTTCGGCTGCACTGCACTAAAATTTTTGGGGCATATCGTGAGTGGACAGGGGGTAGCAGTCGATCCAGAAAAGGTGACATCCATCCTACAGTGGCCTATACCAAGATTCATTAAGGCATTGAGAGGATTCCTTGGGACTACTGGTTATTATCGAAGATTTATAAAGGGATATGGACAGATTACGGAGCCTCTCACCAACCTGCTGAAGAAAGATGGGTTCAAGTGGAATGAAAAGGCTTAGCTAGCTTTCGACCAACTCAAGAAACTGATGACAACAGCCCCGGTTTTGAGACTTCCCAATTTTTCTGAGCCTTTTATCTTGGAGTGCGATGCATCTGGGACTGGGGTAGGGGCTGTATTGTCCCAAGGTAAACGACCCATGACATTTTTCAGCAAGACACTCCATGGCAAACATTTATCCTTATCCACTTATGATAGGGAAATGTTAGCCATCATCCTTATAATGCATAAATGGAGACATTACTTGATAGAGAGCAAGTTTATAATACGGACAGATCAGCAAAGTTTGAAGTACTTACAAGAGCAAAAGATTGTGACCCCCGCACAACAGAAATGGCTCCTAAAGCTGATGGGCTATGATTTTGAGGTGGAATATAAAGCTGGCAGAGAGAATGTAGTGGCTGATGGGTTATCCAGGCAGCAAGCGGAAATAGTGAATTCAGGGAGTTTTGAAACACAACTCGCTGCTCTAACAGCACCACAACCAGTATGATTAGACTCCATTAAAGAAGATATTAGAAGCAATCCAGAAACCCAGCAAATCATCAACCAGATTGGATTGGGAAAAATGGGTGAGTCTTGGAAGTATAAGGATGGGATAATTATTTATCGAGATAAGATTTACCTCCCTGCGGGTTCCCCCTTACTGACCTTGATCATCTAAGAAATGCATAAGGGAGCTCACGAAAGGCGGGATAAGACGTTGAAGAGGATTAGGGTAGTTTTCTTTTGGAAGGGGATGAAGAAAGACGTGGAACAAGTAGTAAAACAATGCACTAATTCTCAGAAGAACAAGAATCAGAATGAGAAATCTACCGGCCTCCTCCAACCGTTGCCCATTCCGGGGCAGATATGGGAGGACATCTCGATGGATTTTGTAGAAGGGCTGCCATCTTTGAAGGGGAAATTAGTATTGTTGGTGGTGGTGGACCGGTTGTCCAAATTTGTGCATTTTATACCCCTGGCCCATCCCTACACAATCGTCTTAGTAGCTCAAGCCTTTTTTGATCACATCTTCAAACTGTATGGAATGCCGCGTTCCATCGTCTGTGACCGAGACCCCTTCTTTACCAGTAAGTTTTGGACAGAATTATTTAGCCTGCAGAATACCCGTTTTAACTTTTCTTCATCCTACCACCCGCAGACTGATGGGCAAACGAAAGCAGTTAACAAGATTATTGAGATGTATTTAAGATGTGTGGTTGGAGAGAAACCAAAAGAGTGGCTGAAATGGCTTCCGTAGGTCCAGTACTGCTACAACACAAGCTGGTAGAGTTCAACCCTTCACACCCCTTTTGAAATAGTATACGGAAGGAGCCCTCCATCACTTTTGAGCTATATCAAAGGAACCGCAAAGGTGGCCTCCATGGAAAAGCTACTGGAAGAAAGGGATGCAATGATGAATAAATCAAACAGAATTTACATTCTACTCAAGACCACATGAAAAACATTTATGATCGTAATAAAAAGGAGGTAGAGTTCCAAGAAAGGGAATGGGTTTTAGTCAGGCTCCCTCTGAAGAGACAGGTCACGGTAAGTCAATACAGAAACCAGAAGTTAAAGCCAAGATTTAGTGGCCCTTATCAAATATCTCGCAAGATAGGGACTGTGGCCTATGAACTCATCCTGCCTTCCAACGCAAAGGTCCATCCCGTCTTCCATGTCTCTAAACTGCAGAAATTCCATGGAGATCCATCACATGGAGGAGTTCTTGGATGCCCAAGAAAAATGGGAGGATGGTGAACAACCAATGGTTGTTTTAGAAGAAAGACAGAGGGGGCGACAAACTGAGGTCCTAGTTCATTGGCAAGGTCGAGCCCCTGCAGAAGCAACATGGGTTCCAACGCAAGAGTTTGCTGATAAGTATCCCCAATTCCCAAGAAGTGCATTTGTTGACCTTGAGGACAAGGTCTAACCGAAGGGGGGAGGAATGTAACAGGCCGGAACATTAATTTATTTTTATTTGATTTCGAGGTAGCTAGTGTGTGGTATTTATGGACTAATATGTGTAATGTATGGTGTGTATTAGGTGACGTGTAGAATATGTACTTGGGGAACATAAACTAGGACACGTGTGTAGATCATAGGCAACAGGTGATATCGTCTAAAACGGTAGGGATTTGTATGAGGGGAGAAGGATCGAGAAGGGGCTTTTGAACAGATTGTCGATTGGTATCTCTCTCTCTGTCGACAAAGAGGGGATTCGGCGGTGAGGGTTCCCGTGAACGAGCCCACCCTGTTTGTTGTTTTTTCTCAGAAATTGTCTCCTTATCTCTCCAACTCACACCATTACTTTTCCCTCTTTATCCTATATTTTCTTGACAACATTCCGCACACTCAAAGGAACCGCAAGCCGTCACTTGGAAGAGATCCAGTGACGGGGCCGAATACTAGGTCCAAGGTCAGATCGAGACTCATCTGGGAGGAAATCGAAGAAGGGTTGTTACAAGTTTATAATAAATTATGCATCTAAGAAAATCTTGGCACGATACCTGACAAAAGAGGTGCTATCATGGAGGCTCCAATGTCCTCCTTCAGGATAGGGGTACTCGCGTTTCTTGAAGAATAGAGCCTTTGCTTCATCAACAAGTTAGAGAGTGTTTGTTGTGGGTCCATTAATAAAAGGTAGGGTTAGATTTGCACCTTGGTATGCTAAGTAGAGAGGCCAAGTCTTAAGCATCTTGACCCCGCGACTTTATTTTCTTCTAACTTTCTAGAAATTGGTTTTGAAGTTTTCAACTCCAACATTGTCCTAAAAAGGTGTAGGTTATTAAGTAAACTGATTGCATAATAGCCTAACTAGAAGTGTATACTAACAAGTACGAATCAATGTAGATCCCTCTGGAACATATTATGTTCTAGTTCTTATACAAGATAACGAATAAATGAATAAGTAAATAGAAAGAGAAAAATTGATGGTGGACAGTGACGAACAAGTAACAAAATGTTCTTATTACCCTAATGTCCGTTGGTTAATAGCAATAGTAGCAACATTAATTTTAACATCCCCTTGAGTTAGTGTTGCATATAAATCAAAGGTGCCTAATTTGCCAAGAAGAAAGTGATCTTATCATATAGCCAAAGCATCAATAAATTTGTTGGCTGCTGTTTAATAGATATATGAGAAGTCTATACAATTCCTCATGCAATCTTTTCACATATGAAATAGCAACTAACCTCAATGTATATGGTATTCTCATATACCATTAGATTTTTGGTTATCTTTATGGGAAACTCATTATCACAAAATAAGGAAATAAGCCTAAATATATCACTTGTAAATCATCAAGTAAGCCCAATAACTAGATTATTTGACACAAAGTCGTTGACATAGCTAGGAAAGTAGAAAATCATTAAGCTTTGTACAAAAGCTTGAGTCTAATCTTCTATTCATTAATTATCTTCCATAGTCAAAGTCATAATAAGCTTGTACAATTAACTTATTATCTAGCCTCATCAATAATCCTAATCTAGGAGAACACTTAAGGTACTTGACAATGTGGAGACTAGCTTCCTAATAGGAGACCGTAGGGGTATTGCATAAATTAACTCTGTATCTTCACATGCTTAGCATATATTTGGCTTCATGATGGTGAATAAATTAGTTTTTGTACAAGTCATTGATATCTAGTAATGTTTGTCAGCAATGGGTCATTCACATCATCAAGGTTTACATCATATTCAAAAGTAGTGAGCTTATGGTTCTTTTCCATTGTTATATTAGTAGGTTTGGAATGAAATAACCCACATCTGAATGCAATTTCTAGGGTATATTTTCTTTGATTTATCACAACTAGTGATAAACCAATCTCCATTTATATCAAATAATCTATACCCCTTTTATGTGAAGGAATATCCCTTAAAAATTCATACAACAACTCGATGTCCAAACTTATCTTATTGAGTGAGATTCATTGCATAACAAGGAACCCAAATATTCATAGATGATCAAAGAATGGGGCTTTTCCCAAATATCTATGGAGTGGGATAAAATGACCCACAAATGTAATGAAATGTTCCAAGTAAGGTTTGGAAGTAGCGTCGACATGAAATGATGTTGTGTCCACTCCCTTCCACACCAGCCCTTGCTCGAACAAACAAAGTTAGGATTTCAACTTGATTGAAATTTCTAGCAATGTTCCTCTATTTTTCTTCTTTCTGACCATTTTTATCATATCATGGAGGAAGGAAGAGATTACATGTAGGATATTTGACTTCAAAGTGCCATATAGCTCTCACTAAATTCTAAAAGTAATTCCATAACCCTACCTTCATCTTGAAACCTTCAAAATTCTTCAAGAACAATCAATCTAGGGTGGCAAATGGCTATATATGTGCTTGACTGATCCCACAATTGAGCAAGTCGGAACACATAACCATCAACCATGTCACTTAGGATGATTTCGTGTTTTACTTCAATAATCTCATTAGTCCCAACCTCAAAGAACCTTCCATGGATTTGCTGCCAAACTTCTCAAACACATATGGTGTACAAATTGGGTCCCAAAAAGATTAAAAGCCATGATAAAATGATATCAGTTCCCAATAGGTTCAAGTAAAGACCCATCGACAATTTGGAACTTATTCCTCTATGAAAAGGCCATATTCATATCACAAGACTAACAACGTCTCAATCTTTGAGTCTTAATGCGAGTCCCTAGCTTTTGTGGCACATGAATTAAATAGAACAAAGTGGGTCTTAGTCTTACCTAATTTGAGTCTCTTAACTAAACAAGTCTTAGTCTCACCTTGTTTGAGTCTTTTAAATAAACAAAGTCCTAACTTTACCTAAATTGGGTCTCTTAACTAAATAAAAAGGTTCTTAAGTTTCACATAGTTCGGAGGCCTCTTAACAACACAATAAGCCCACAACATTCTTCATTAGGCACCACGTTGAAAGCATCACCAAGCTCAAGCAGTGCTCTATCTATTAAGGGTGTCTAGGCTTAAGATTTGTGACCATCACGAGATGCTAGGTTGAATTAGTTTGCCTGAATGGTCTATCCTCTATCACTTCTCCCATTTACCGTGAAGATTCACAAGTCTGGAGGTTGAAGGAAAATGATTGATAGAGGAGACAAGAAGGAACTCGGTGTTCACAAATAAGCTTGATGGAATGCCTCTAAGACTAAGCAATTAAGACAACCTGATTGTTCTAAAAGAACAATGATGAGTAGGGCTACAGTTGAGGCTGTTGGGTACACCAGAAACAATAATCTTCACAAGGAATTAATATAACACCTAAAGTAACAAAACAGCAAGGATTTGGGTGGTAGATAAATGCAGTGGAAACAATACTTGATTGAGCAAGGACAAGTAATGAACTATCTTTTCCGATTGTTCCAAAAGAACAATGATGAGTAGGGCTACAATTGAGGCTGTTGGGCACACCAGAAACAATAATCTTCACAAGGAATCAATATAACACCTAAAGCAACAAAACAACAAGGATTTGGGTGGTAGATAAATGCAGTGGAAACAATACTTGATTAAGCAAGGACAAGTAATGATCTACCTTTTCCGATACCATATTAATTACACCAATTGAATTATAACTCAGCCAGAAAGCATACTAACAAGGATGAATAATGTACATCACCTAGAATGGTTTATGTTCTACTTCTGAAACAAGATTACATAGGAATGAATGAATGAGCAAATAGAAAGAGAAGATGAAGGTGGAAAATGACCAACTGGTAGTAGAATGTTTCTATAGTACTAATGTCCATTGGGTAATAGCAACAATAGCAACGTTATGTTTAACATACGTATTCTTAATGTGCCTGGTTAAGTTAGGGTATGGGTAGCATATAAATAGCTGACTAGAATATGAATTCATTACAAGCCAAGCCTTATGAGTTAGTATTAAATATTACAAGGAAAATATAAAAATTTAAGGAGTATTTGATAAAATGACGAGCTTCTCTACTTAATACCTTAGAATTTTAAATTAAATTTAGTTTTTTAACTATAATTTCTGACCCTTAATATTAGGATTTGTTGAGGTTATTATAGCTTAGGTCATTGCATGTGAGCTTAGAATCAAACATGGTGAATTTGCACAAAAGAAACGTACCAACTGCATAACATTATACCTCATTTCTTGAATAGAAGCTGTAATTGAGCTTTTGACTAAAGTGGGAAAGAGCGCCTGGGATACAACCGCCATTGGTTAAGCAACTTGAAATAGAGAAACTGAAATCACACAGTATGTCCAAGTATGCTTTCCTAGCACGGAGTAATGTTTGAAAGTCATGACAAAAGTTATCAATATGACCAATTTGGCTCAGTAGGCTTGGTACTTGGAGGAAACAAAAATAAAAGAATTTAGATACATATGGAGGTCCCCTGTTTAGAGAAATCACATCTGCATCGAATAATCCTATAGAAAGGAGTAAATGCAAGCTATTCTGTTTCTTTATTTATGGGTACAACGATTTGACTAGTAATTCGACTGGTTTAATGACAAATGTTGTTATGGAAATTGAATAGAAGAAAAAACGAATCCTCTAAATGTTGAAAGTAAAAGTCTTAGAACATTATTGCCAAGAAATAAAATAAAATAAAAAGTTTTTAGAATATTTTGGGGAATTCCATGCATGTGTCAGGAACTTTGGTGGGGTTCAGTTGAATCCTACTACTGCATAGCCAATTGAAAATTTTCCCTCAATTGAAACCACAGAGCTAAAGGTGAAATTCCCCTGCTCATGCAGCTACTTAGTTCTTTTTAGAACTAAAACATAATGTAGAGAGAGAGCGACTGATGTGAATTGGCCTCAAGTCTTGCAAGACAAGGGAGAGAGAGTGTGTGAGAGAAAACTCATGAGAGTCGGTCTAGGAAGGAAACGAGGAGTGGAGCGAGGATTTGGGCTACAAATGAGAGAGAAAATTTTGCTCCTAGATTTGCATGGTTTGAATTTCGATAAAATATAGGTTTTCTGTTTTCAGTTCGTTTGCGTTCCTTATCATGTGTTTCCTTTCGGATTTGGTCTCACAGACGAACATCTGCTTTTGAAAACCTCGACTAGCCTTTTGGGTTTGTTCATCAGATTCCATTAACAGCGAGATTTTAGGTATCTTTTTCCTCCTTCATTTCACCCTTTTCTTTAGACTTTCCTATAAGGTTCTGATTTCAAGACGAGGGGTTAATCTTGAGGTCAATGATCTCTCTCTCTCTTTGAAAAGTAGATTGAAGATAACGAGATTGGCCGAGGTCTAAAAGTCTAAGCATTGAGAAGAGTCTTGAAAAACCATTTCTCGTCTCTCCCTGCACCTTCCCATCCGGGTTTGTTTCGTTCGTTCTGGAGATTCATAAACTGGGATGGAAAACAAAAATGGATGAAGCAGACCAAACCCAAAAGTATAGTAACAGTGGTGGTAGTGGTGGCTGTCCTAGTGGAAGTGGAAGTGGAAGTGGTGGTTTTGATATTGGAGGTGTTTCTAGATCTACCAAAATGCCGAAGCAAAAGAAAGTGCCACAGAGAGGACTTGGCGTAGCACAGCTCGAAAAGATAAGATTAGAAGAACAACAAAAGAGAGATCCAGTTGCTGTAACTGCAGCTTTAATTTTGTCAACCCCACCTTCGGTGTCAAAAAAATCTTCCCTTCTATCTTTGCCGCTACCAAGCCCCCACACCTCTTATCCATCATCTTCATTTCCACTTTCTTCTCCATCCCTTGGCGATCTCTCATCTCTGAATATGATGATCAGGCCTCCTCAACCGGTCCAAAACGTGGGTCTGAGAAATTCAAGCGCTAGCCTGATAATGAACCCGGTAAATGATGGCGGATCCGAGGCCGGATGTTCAGGAATTTCTGTTCCTGGTTATGGCTCTGTATCTAAATTGTTGAACTCTAAAGTGTGCAATCTCCAGGAGAACTCAGTAGTGGATCCGGCTTCAGCGCTTCTTTCAAATTTGAATTTGCCTTATGAATCCGACGACCTTGTTTGGTCCTCCTCTCATTTGATGCCAAGAATACAACAACATCAACAACCTTCTCGTGCAATGGTAATTTTTTTTTTTCTTTTACATTTAGTTACCTACAATTTCGAACTGGGGATCAAGAGATTCCAAATAGTACTTGAGTTAGGTGCTCACGAATGCAATGTTAATGGATTGGCCTCATGTTCACTCCAATATGCTCTTGGAACTCCTATTCATCTTTGGATCTAAAGAGACACTTGTTGTGCGGAACTTGTAGGTGAATGTCTCATCAGGTACTTCGTCATCATCCGTACTAAATTCTCGGATGGAGCCCCCTTCAAACCAAAGCTTATATGGCAACTACGCCCATATTTGGCCTGAGGAAGAGAAGGTATGTAAATGCAAACCTGAATATTCCTGTGATTTTAATCTTTTCTGTGATTTTAATCTTTTTCACACCGAGTTATGCGTTTTCAGTGGTGAAAGTGGGTTGGGATATTATATTTCAATAATATTTTATTATATGAAATCTATTCAAATATCATCAACTGCCTAATAGACCTCTCGGTGTGGGAGTTATAAAAAATCAATAAATAAAATCTGTTCAAATGCTCTGCCAATGCATTTTCATGCGTTAAATTAGTTGTTCTGTCTACTAATAAATCTAAAAAGCGGGTTTGTTTCTTGTGGTGTGTTTATTCATATGTAGTGTAGGTGGTTGGCGTGAAAAGGCCGTATCCCTTCTCTGCTGAAAACCTCCCTCGCTCCTATTTCAACTATAGTATATATGCCTCTGTTGCTCCTATCCGATCAGATGAAACAGTTTCATGTGGAAATGAAGGCACGCTAAAGTTCGAAGTCTGCAATGCACCTTTAAGGTTACGTTAACATTTAATCTATTGGCCCTTGTGTGTAATGTCATCCGCCATCTGTTTTATATAGTGTATTCTTTTGCCATATTCAGAGAGAGGCCTTCTTGCTCGTCTTCCGATACCAAACTGAATTTGAACTTGGGCATCAAAGAAAAAAACGAGGTTCTCCATGGAGATTTTCTCACACTAGCTCCTCCTTCAAACCCTTCAATGCGTCCAAGCTCCACGTCCAAGCATCATTCAATCTATCTTGACCCTTGTAACCACATCCCTGATTTTGAATCACTACCTTATCAAGTGAGCTAAACAAAAACCGATGTCCCATTTTCTCGAAACTCCTGTTGCGTTTCACTTCGATTCATCCTTAACTGCTGGTTTGATTAATTTTTTGAAGGGAAGCGCGGAAGGCCCAATTATCCAGCCAGGACAAAGTCAGTTCAGTGGACGACCCTTCTACAGCTTCTTCCCACCGGCAGAGCAGCCAGTTGGTGAAGCAACAAGAAGCACCAGGGACGATCGCAATGCATCAGGAGAAACTGGCGATCTCAATTTGAAGTTATAAATGCCATATCTTTGATCTTGTTCGGCCGGCCGGCTGATCTTCCCTTTCCATGAGACAACGCAACACTGTAATATCATCATCTTTTTGGGTAAATGGAGCCTGAATCATGGCCACGCGAGGAAAAGACAGAGAGACGTAGATTAGTTTGTTTTGAATGTGTTCCCATTTTGATGTAAGTAACGGTTTTTCTGTCTCTGGTCGGTGGATTGGAGCATGGATCGTGGGATCTGATGGTGCGCTGTCGTGTACTTATTTAGGTGGGGGTACCCATTTCTGGCCTTCATTATTGTTGCAAACGACTGACGACGGAAAGGCCCCACGTTGGGTCCCCGAGAGGCAATGGAGAGAGATGAAGCGAGTGCCCCTTTTGTTTTTGCTCTGTTTATCTTATAGCCCAAGAGATCTACTAAGAAATCACTTCCGTGCCTTTTGTATTGGAGGGGGTTCAGGACCCTACGAACTTTCTTCAATCATGTGATAGTTTTTCCTTTTATGTCGATTAAGAGTTGGATGCTTTCTCTCAAAGATTCGTGTCCTTTAAAATGGATTTGATTAACCATTTGGCCACTATGAATGTGTGTGAACTCATCCAAAAGTGAGTGGAAAAGTGCCAAAAGTCACCGACAACTCGATAAGTGAGAATCTCAGAAAATGAATCTGTTCTGCACGAGGTTCTTCCTAAATCTCTTCAAGACGAGCGCATAAAGTTTTGATAGGGGTGTGCTTAAGGGATCGCTGCCAGTTTTGATAACATTTGCTAGATTATCAAAGCAATTATTATTCAACGACGAAAATTACACAACCTAGACTCCTCAAAAAGGAAAAATATTCGTGTCTTTCTCATATGTATTATATGTCAAACAATAAATCTGACCAAAATGACTCTCCCCCGCAGGGCAATGAAGCATCCTCGAGTCAAAACCTCTGGGAATCCACGAGTCTATGACCACCCCAAAACGTAATCAAGCACGTAAACCAATGCCAGGGAGAATGGATAAAGTAAGATAGCTACTATGGATGTCCACAGAGGGAAATGAGTGCGGAAGCTGGCAAAGGCACCCACCACGACGCAGACAATGAGAATAACAAGCACCTCAGAGGAGAAATCCCACGTCAACCCCCTTATATACACGAGTGCTAAGAAGACTGAGAGGCAGAGGACATTATTCATCGTCACTGCCCCATATAGCTGCAGCAAGAAATCAGCCAATTATGGAACTAATGAAGCCAGCATTTTCTAAAAGATTAATACTTAAAAAGCTAAATAGCACACAAACACATGCTACCAATCTTGACTGATTGATTCAAACTGTTGTCAATACTATGAAATTAGGAGGAAATCTTTCCCTTTTAAACCAGTAAAATGAATAGGGTATGTAATGAGAGTCAAGAAATTGGAACATGTTTAAAATCTGCAAGAACATAGGAAATGCAAAGAATGGTTAACATCTGGGTGTTTGCTGTCCTGAATCCAAGGGCTGGGCGGGCTCAGTTAAAATATTAAGGGGCTCATCGGTTGGTTCCACCCCCACATGAAGTCTCAGAAGCACCAGACTCAGAAATTTTAACACTATATAAGGATTCAGCACAGTCCTAAATATCATTTGGGAGAGCAGGTTAAAGTCTTGTATACTTCAGCGGACAACTATAACACAAAGTCTATTATATATCTTCCACTTTCAGTAATTTATCCAAAACCTATGGTGTGAGCACTAAACATTATTTTAGGAGAGTGGAAATGAGAAACAAACCTCAGAAAATGTTAATGAGGCAGTTTTCCGCTTGTCACGGCTAGCAAATATTATTGCTGACACAGCTTCACTAGAGTTGGTAGCCAAAGGCAATGCAATAAATGAGATAAAGAAAGCAGGAATACTAGTGGCATCGGAAAAGTCGTCAACAGCATCTACAAGGGGATCAGCGAATGCTGCAGCAATTAAAGTTCCTAGCAACAACAACAGCACTGCTTTAATTGTGGTCCATTTGGAGCTTTCAGCACCCTCGACAACTTCATCACTCTGATCCCTCAGATCCAACAAGTCTCTCTCTCTGTTTGTTTCCTGTATGAATTTTTCAAAAAAAAAATATAAGCATCTGATTTGTGTGTGTGTGTGTGTGTGTGTGTGTGTTGTTGTTGTGGGGGGGGGGGGGGGAGAGAGAGAGAAGTTGAGAAAGTGAGCAACTTACCTCATGAAAGTTATTGAAAAACTTCGCTGTGTGAGGACCAGGATCACCAGATGCAGGCCTACTCTTCTTTAACTTATTTAGCCACCTAGAAATGCCCCCGAAAAACTCATCCCCATCAATGAGCCCATCTCGAGTTGTATCAAAATCTCTCATTATTCTGTCCACAGCATCAGCACTATCCAGGTCAATCTCTTCAAACTCAATTCCGACGATCAAAGCTCTCAATTCAGCATGAGAAATGTTGTTATCACCATTTGTATCAATTGCGGTAAACAGCCTGTCATGATACAAAAAATCAGTTAATATAAAAAGAAAGAAAAGGTTCAAAGCTAATTTTCTGTTATTTGATGAACCAACTTTTTAATGACTTCCTCATCAGGTTGACCATCATCCCTAAGCAGCCTTCCTAGCGAACGTTGTTTTAGATGCCTTAGAAGTTTTAATATAACATGCTTGTGCCTTACATAGTCAAGTTTTCGCTTCTGGATCCAAGGCTGAAAGACCTGCACAGCATTTTTACATTAAACATCAATACAGGAAGATTTTTGGATCCTTAAGCCAGAATAGTGTATCTAAACTTCCTGGAGATCAAAAGTACTCCTTTTGCAGTAGTTTTGAGATACTCTTTAAAAGACTCTTTCAAACTTCCTTAGCAGGAAAAGAAAATAATGAAAACCTTCAACTCCGATGTGCATTTGCCCATGGTACTTAAGGAGTAAAGCTGGTGACTAAACAAGTATTCAAACCATCTTAGAGGTTAAATATTCTTTTCAAAATGCGTTCTGCATCACCACTAATGTAACCCATCCTCTCCTCTCTTCTCAAATTTACTTATCCCCCAAAAAAAAAAAAAAATAAAAAATAAAAATAAAAACTTAGCCCCTGCCTTTATCTCAATTCATAATCGCAAATCAGGTTTATCGAACAGCAGGATGTCTAAAATTCATATTCATGAACCGAAGCCAAGCATTGATTGGGACACAGCTTTGTGTGCTTAGGTCAGCAGTTCACACCAGTTGAATTGCTAGAAGTATCTTTCAAAGCTTCAGACTACAACTAATTTTAAAGTAGTAACATTGCAAGCATTTTTTTTGTTCCCCACAAAAATGGTCGCTGAATGGTTTAGCACTGTCAAACTCTAAGAAGGCTCCACACCCTCTACAGAAAAAAAAAAAAAAACATTAATTCACAAACCAGTGGTCCAACAGTGTCAATACATCTTTTGTTTACTGCCAAACCAGTCGTTTGATTTTCAGGTTAATGGTGAAGCATTACAAAATAAAAACCACCAGCTTACAAAACAAAGACGGACCAAGTTGCTTGACTATGACCAAAACAAAAGCCAGAACCTTAACGTGGGCCATTCACTCAAATCATCACAAGGAGAGATTCAGTAGGAACATCTACTGCATTCAGCATAACTAACCATCTGATTTTTGTAATGCTACACATACCCATGAAATGAGCTTAGAGTGGTTTTTTATCTTTGTGGTTTTTTAACTTTTTTTAACTTTTCAAATGTATTGTTAATGCCCTGCCTTCGTAGTTTCTTCAAGACTTGGATTTTGACTATTAAAAAAAAAAAAAAGAGGAAAGAAATAAAAAACCTGAATTTCCAGCTGAGCACAAAGAGTGACTAATCCATATTAACAGTAGGAGAATAAAGTTGAGATAAAAATGAATGATCAAGCCGCAAAAGAAATCTAGTCATAGCACCCAACACTTACCTGATAAAGGCAATAAGAAATCAATAGTAGAAGAGAGACAACAAGGCCAATCAAGACTGCTAAGTGCCTTCCTGAAGTTGAATCGAGAGCTTGTGGTATTTGAACAATTAAAAACGGGATGACAGATAGAACCATAATCCTTGCAGCGTAGCTAGTCCAGATATCAGTACTAACACCAGATTCTGAAAAGGCCGAGATTTATTAAGGTCAAGATTTTATTGGGTCACGAATCAATGTAAAACAGTCAAATCACTCACTCACTGACAACTTCATCCCAACCCACCCCAAACTTCAAAATTTCGGAATGCAATCAACTTCAGCAAATGACATAGCTTGTGCATCTCTTTATACATATCATGGAAGTCTCAGGTAGATAAAATTACAGTAACTCCTACATAAACTTGTCTTAGTCTCATTAAACATTGCGATATTATTTTCACCATTCATTTTTAGGTAAACTTTTACATTCAACTGAGCATTGCCTTGCAGTTGCATGTTTTGTTTCAATGTTCATGTAACTTGATAGATGTTCCATCGTCCCTCCACCAGCTTTGCCGGTGCTTATCGATGAGTTGATATTAAGAGAGGGTCCTAGTGTCTTACACCATTAATCTACCATTTCTAGTCAAAAATAAAATTTCAGACACCATAGCTCCAGAACAACTGAATACCACCATACATGGGGGTCTTGCACCCTTATGCTCACCCTCTTATCCAAATTTAAAGAATGCAAACACATAAATAAAGAAATAAACAATTTATGCTAATTCTTCTAGCACCCAAAATCATGGGTTACAAAGCCAACTCCTCTATTTCCATACATTACAAATAAAGAAAAAGAGAAACTAAAGGACATACCAGTTAAGCTAAAGCCTTTTGTATCTTGCATGTCTTGAGCAACTGAATCAACAAGGTCGCACTTGCCGACAATAACGCATGATCCCCATATAATGGTAAGAAGCATAACTGTTGACCCAGCTAGCAAGCCCATACCCACAGAGACTTGACTTTGAGCAGTTTCTGTAGTTCCAGAAAGACCCGACACTATACAAGAGAATAAAACTCATTAGAAGGAGTAGAAATCAATCCACAGGCATGTGAACTGCAGTGTCTCTTACTAGATAAGCTGCAGTCATCAGAATTGGATAGAGTTCAGCTAAAATTTAAACATACACGTTGGGCAGTTTATACCAGAATAACTTCTTGAGTGAAAAAAGAAACACGCTGAAATATAGCCAAATTTTCAAAATCTGGAGAAATTGAAAAAATTCGTAATACTAATTAAATTTAGTAGCAAAGGGCTGAATGTAACATTAAACACATAGGGAAATCCATCCATCTTTTCTTCCAGTAAGCTCCATTTTGAACCAAATCTTGTTCGGAAGTCTCCGATCTTTGTCTATAGTACAAGAAGAAGGATAACTTGTTCGGGTCTAGGAAACACAAAGGACATGATGTCGTATAATATTTTCTTCATTTTTTCTCTCATCAGTATCATCAAAAATTTCAAATGAGTAGTAGGAAATACAAAGGACATGATGGTACCATTTCTTCATTTCCTCTCTAGCTAGCATCTCTAAAATTTAAAATGCTAATTCCACAACAGAGTTCGTAAAATATTTTCCGTACTTTTTAAAATTTCATTCAGATTCTGACACCACCACAAATGTCAGTTTCAAATTTAGGGCATTAAAATAAAATTTAAAAAAAAAAAAAAAGGTTGTGGATCTTCTACAATGACGAATAAGACGCGATCATCTGCGTTTAAGCAACTGTTCATCCGGGCCTACTCCAACTAACTCTTTTATGCTTATTCTTTTTCCACTAGTCGTCTATCCTTAAGACTTACCTCAATCGTTGCCACCAGTTAAATAAATGCTACCAGTACCAATCAAGGCCAAAAAAGATATGGATTATGATTCCCGTAGATAGTAGCGATTTGAAAAAGATATCAAATATGTAATCCGTGACCAAAGGAAATCTAAGCCCATAAAAAATTTCCCATTAACCCAAATAATGGAGTAGCTCCAGCAACAGATAGATTCTAAACAAAAGGATAATGAATATCATCCAACAAAAATATACGTTCTCGTTACCAATAATATGAACAGAACCTTCACTTGGGCAACAAGTATGAAAAAGAAGTAAAGCAACTAAGTGACAAAATCTCGGATCAAACATACTTTCCCAGCAACCAAAGATGCCTAAGAAAAGGAGATCCAATCACGAAATAGAAAGAAGCGAAGCTACGCTAATGAAACGAAAGCGCATACCGAGAATGAGCATGGCATCGGGAAGAGCACCGAGAATGGGGAGGAACAGACCGCCAATGATACCCGGGCCTAGAATCTCCAGCAATAGCTCGCTACCACTGGACAAGTAGGTTGCAGCGAGGAACATGAGGTACCCATAGACCACGATGAGGAAGAGATTGCCGATCACAGAGGTGGTGCACGGCAAGAACCCATAGGTCTGTTCGCAAGACGACTCCGCAGAGAACCGGTCGAGGACGAGGAAAGGTGGGCCGCGGACCTGCCGGACACCGCCATCAGAGACTAGATCAGAGGATGATGGATGGCGAGTGATGAAGCGGGCATTGGCTGATCCACAGAGGATTAGGAGAAGAAGGATGAGGGTTGGGTGGTTAGACATAGCTAAGTGGAGAAGGCCACAAGGGGAGGATTTAGCTTCACATCCGAGAGAATATCTTTCACAAATACATGTGGCTACCACTTTCACAAATATATGAAAAACCGGTTGGGAAGAACCTGCTTTGAACGCGGCTGATTAGCGTCGGAACCGTGTGTCCGCTTAATCGGGGAAGGATGAAATCTTGACCGCTAATGATGGCAGTACATCAGAAACTGGTCTATAATCCAATTTTGACCCTAACTCTGTTTATCGTTTTCCTCTTTGTTTATTCTTTTCACCAAAACACTGAGGATTCTCTGATTTTTACTTTTGCTTTGTTGTTTGTTTTTTGTCTCGCCCGAAGGAGAGCCAAGTTCCATCGACCTTTAATGCCGTCATAAAACACTTGTCAAACATAGATAACGCTAGCTGTGCAGTTACCCAAGGGGTACGTTGCAAAGGAGCAGTTGGGTCCTGCCGTCTGTACTTCACTTACTCTGGAAGAATCTATTTAAGAATCTGATTAAAGATCCAGTGATGCCACCTTAAGTGGGCTAACTAGCAGAACTTCAAAGGCTGATTTAAGAATCGTTGAAAGTGGGAAAAATGAGAGGTTTGTGGAGAAAGCGGAAGGTCGGGGGGATCCAAATGGCTACGGATGAGGTAGTGGGAGCTGTTGAGCTAGATATTTTATTTGAATCATTTCGAATATTGAACGCCGAGGCCGAACAGAGAATGGCATTCGCATGGACATTAGTGGCCCACCAATACACTGCGTCAACATATGGGGCAGTAATTACGGCAGGGCCGTAGCCTCTTTCGCATTCTGACTTCTGCAGAATCCAATTATGTAACCGTTGGCTTAAGGGACGCATGACTGACACGAGATGATAGAGACCACCTTGTGGTTAGTGTCGGCATGTAATTGAGGGGCAGTGACGCGCTTTCTTCGTCCAAGTGTTCTTCCACTTCGGTGTACTTGTGTTTGAAGGTAGCGGGGAGTCCACGCCCCTCCCATTAAAAATAGAAAATTCTAGGTGGCCTGTTTAGGTTCTGAGCTTTTAATGAATCCAACACTTTTAACCCTTTAAATTGATAAGATAATAAATATAACTAACATTTAAAAATTTTAAAAATTGAATAATTAGTATCTTTTTTTAGAAAGAAAAGT
Source organism: Casuarina equisetifolia (assembly GCA_028551475.1). Taxonomy (NCBI): domain Eukaryota; kingdom Viridiplantae; phylum Streptophyta; class Magnoliopsida; order Fagales; family Casuarinaceae; genus Casuarina; species Casuarina equisetifolia. The sequence goes on from CM052354.1 coordinate 17,348,745, forward strand.
CAAGTAGATGTAATTCACTTTTTATATAATATGTGTAGTTCTCAAACATTAAGGGGACTTCGATAGCATAACCTTGTATAAAATAAAAAAGTGACTTATAAAAAATTTCTTAGAGAATCTATCCAAACGCGTCCTACAAAATATAAAATAACTTATCAAAAACATAATAATTGACATGGTGATGATGGTGTATCAGATTTGGCAGTGCCGACCAATGTGCATGACTCTTTAATTTTGGCAGGCATAACTGTCGCACGATGCGTCTTAAAATCTTCTTAATGGCCTTCCACGTTCTTCCACCATGTTACCCCGTAAACGCTCGATTAAATTACTCCACGAGAATCCAGGGGCGTAACGGGACTCTCGGGCATTACATAAAAAGTAAATCAGCCTACCTAAGAAGGCTGGGTATTAAAGAGACACAATCTCGGAGAAAAAGGAATCTGATGCAGGCTTACATCCCAATCTCTTATTTTTTTCACGTCCCAAACTGGTAGGTGTCAAAGGTTTCTTGGAGGGCTTTTAGCTTTACGTTCCCTTGAAGTAATCTGCACCTTCCCTTGTCCACTCGGTTTGTACGATAGATAAGAAATGATTCATCGTAAAACGATGTAACGTCCGAATATCTAATGTCCCGCGGACGCCGATCGGCCTAATCTGTGGGCCTGCTAGATGTCGGCTTACCGTCTCATCCAGGAATCTTAGGTTTTCTTTCCAGGCAAGGGCACAGAATTCATTCCTTCGCCACTTGCCGATTGTCGAGTGAACGATGCTATCCATGGGGTACGGGGACACAACCCATGACGGACCTGCGGATGATATCCCTATCCAGTCGGTAACCGGTGGGTGACGCGGTCGAACGTCAGAGTTGACTGTCGGATACCGCGGCTGTGAGTCCGACCTGTGACTACGTACTGTACCAATTGCTGCCCTTCGTGGGTCCATGGGAGGAGAGAGATAATACAGAGACCTTTAACCTTTTTGTTACGGTACGGAATTGCCTAAAAAAAAAGGAAACTCAATTTTACAAAGTTGGTAAATATTATTTATTAAAAAGATTTTGTAGCTTGTTATGAACATAGATAACAGTCTGGATGGGGAAAGTAAGCTTCAGAATTTTAGGAAATTGATCGGCTCCTGGCCACGTGGTGGTATCTGGTTGTAAGGCAAATCGGCAACCATTCCAACCGCTCACGAACATCAGGCACTATTAACTAAAGAACACGTTTAGTTAATTATGGGGTTGAGGTTTCAATGGAGTCGTGATCAGCAATGGATGGAGGTGCAATGGCCCGGGACTCATAAGCTACAGATGTGGTGATTTTGTTTCCTTATGGCAGCCGGCAATTTCTGGCCGCCGGCATCCATCCTTTTCCTCGAACTTCACGCTGTACTCGCGACTCTCGTTTTTCATTGTTTTTTTTCCATCATACTTCTGATTCTGACTTCTCCTTCATGTTTTCTTTATGCTTCTTTTATCAGTGTGATCATATTAAAAAAATAATAATAAATTTGGGTATGTCTTAACGCCCCTCACATGTCGGGAATTGATCTCTTTTAATCTCTTTTAATCTTCTAGCCATAGTGTTTCTGGTTTGTGATGAGTATGATTGCCCCCTAAATATCGGCCTTTTTTTTGTTATTCTTTTGAGTTTTTCAGACAGGTTGTCGTGTCAAAAAATTGTTAGTTGGAACGTTGGTGGGCAGAACGTCAATTTTACGGCCGTAGAGTGGAAGTCATTGACCAATAAAACCGCCGATGAGTTCAGAGAACAGGTTTGGCCCATATATCAACAGGTCGACGACATTCCAACCATTCTTTCTTTTTTTCTTTTTTTCTTTTTTCTTTTTTACTTTATCGGTTCAGTTTTGCGTTTCTTTAGAACTTTGAACGACTGTTGAGGGAGGCTTTGCAAAATTTAAAATTTGTAAATTATTTATGGTGATCTAGAATTGATTTAGGTGACTTCATGTACTTTAAATTTTATGTAAAGCTTAAAGGACTAATATCGCATAGATAATTTGGTACGATTTTACATACACTTAATCTACTTTTTCTTACAAATTACTTGTACGATTTGTTTTACTTTCTTATTTTTTATGAGATTCTGACAGATCAAGAATCTGTAAAATAAATTATCACTCTGTAACAAATTGAGAATCTTTACATAGTAGCAAGCAAAACAATATTAACATTCAAAGAAGTGCTTCACCTCCACCTCTTCATCTTCTTCTTTCTCACCCTCTTTTCCTCCCTCGTGATCAGCATTTGCTACCATTCTTCCTCTGCCACGCCCTCCGGGTGACCAAGAACAAAACTTTGTTTGGTTGGTGAGAAATCTCCCAGAAAACAGCACATTATGTGATCCTTGTTAAAATAAACATCTTAATCACCAACAAGGTTAGGACTACTCTCAGTAGTGCCTCTAACCACTCAAGCTTCGCATGTTGTTAATCAACAACGTAGTAACATGTAAACAACACAAGTTCATCATGCAAGCTTTGGACACATTAGGCATGGAGACCACTAGCTTACAACGGGATTCCACCTAGTGTAATTGGCATTGTTGCACCCATAGTTGTGCTGGCTATATCAAATAGATAAGTTGCTAAAGCATGGCCTACACAAAACTCAACACGAGGAACACATATATACTTTATACTTCATACTGAAAGGCTAGCTAACACATGTTGTACATGTTTTCCCACATCATACACTACCATAATTTGGAAACTATAAAACACAATAAGACATCTTGTATGAAACAATGACAATTTAGAAATTATGCACTAGTCAACATGTTGTAGTGGAAGTACAAATGTGTGGAAAAGTGAGGCGAGGAAGAAAGCAAAAGGTAGTTTGGACCATGTAGCAAGTTCCTCAAGTAAAATCCTACCACAAAGGATGAGAAAGCTAAGAAAAAAGTAAGGAATGAAGAATGAAAAATTAGCTTTATCTTTATGTAAAGTCTTCATGTAAATTTCTTAACAATTGCATGGAAGCAATAAGCATACTAAACACCTATATAATGGTGCGGCTTGTCTAGGAGAAAGAAAGCCTCTTACAAGCCTCATGTAAACTAATTCAATTTAATCAAACTGAACACTTAAGCTATGTTTATCTTTGTATAGTTATAGTAGGGCCAATAGCCTTGCTAGTGCCTTAGTCTTATCTTTTATCTTTATTTTATATTTTATTTTTCCTTATATCTATATAACTTATTAACCTCCAGTTTATTATTTTTTATGATTACATTTTTACGTGTTCACTCACTTAGTTAAATTAAACCATAGAATCTATCAAACTCTGATTTTCTTCTATCCTTGCTTCCGCCCAGTAACGAGGGGCCTTGAGAAGGCCGTACAAGCAGAGAAAGGGCTACAATCAAAACAAAAAACGAAAAAGAGACTGTACGCGCTTGAAACTTTTAAAAAGGCTGGTTTATGGGACCAGTAATCGGTGAAACAAATTCAAAAACGCGTGGAGGCGTGCCAACATCTGACAACTTTAATAAAAATTTATTTAATATTTCGTAGACAAAAATTTAAATAAATGATTTATATTTTTATTAACAGGAATTTTAGATATTCTTATATTACAAATTTTTTATGAAGTTTCGTTTTAGAGAGATGAAGAAATCATATATGATTCATCTCTTTTGTAACAGCTTTGTAGTTACACCAATTTGTTTTTGGAAGGATAACAGTTGTTCTCTTTAAATATTTATGGAAATATATTAATTTAAAATAATTAAATTTTTATTTTTATTTTTTTAATTAAAATGCTTAATGTTTGAAGGTCATTTATTTATTTTTTAAAGTAATTTTACAAGAGAGAAACAACATGAAAATCGGAATTTTAATTTTTTTTAAATATTTCTTAAAGAAAAGGAACTACGTGGAGAGAACGCGGCGTACCAAGCACTGGTTGTTTCACAGTCAAAATCATCCAGGGCTGGTTCACTTGAGGGGAATCTTAACTACACTTAAATGGATAGGCTGGTTCGGGAATCTTTTCTATGATATTTGATCATGTTGTGCGTGAACAGGCTCCATAAGATCCAATAGAATAAGTGATACAATATAATACAGATTCTATTTTATCTATTTCACTTACTTATATAGTATGGAAATGCATTCATTGCTTTTGCATTAACTCAATATATGATATAGCTCAGTTGGTAGTGCACCTCGTTTACAAACGCCTCAATGTTCTTTTCAGAGGAGTCCATCATGTAATCGAAAAAATGGATTTGATTAAAAATGGATGTCTTACTCTATGACTTTTGGGGAACAAAACAAGAGAACAATAGCCTGACAAAAAAAAAGGCAAAAGGTTCGGTCTAATCCGGGCGTCCGTTTAGGTTAGATGATAGGCGCCCTCGGCGACCACGTAGTTGGTCGTCCACCGAATTCACCAAACAAGCAGCCCAAGATAACTTATCCGGTGGGAGCATCAATTTAAGTCACCAAGAACAGAGAACACCGCAGATGTGATTCCATGCTTTGGTATGCTAAGCTCATCAAGAATTGTGCTCCAGAACAAATGCATCTTGCATCTTGGAATATCGAGTAAAATATTTCCACTTTCGACTGATTGATCCGTTGCATTGCATTGAGTCTTTATTATCTTGTAGGACCACAAAGAATAAAGTAGAACTGTTAAATTTTATTATCTTAATCGTGTATGATCACATACTTAAAGTACAAAGTGAGATATCATCCTGGAATTTACATTAAATATATTATACATCTATATGTAAATATCACAAATTTCTATATTTTACATTTTGCTTCTTATGCTAACATTGATACAAAAAGTTAAATTTCAATATCCTTTAACAAGGAATCTGAATGACCATTGATTTTACTTTTTCTTCTTTATTATAATGCTGCATGTGTAATGTTCGAATATGGAAGTGTTTGACGTGTGAGGATCTTCGCATGCTCACAAATGAAGAACTCTCTCCATGTGTTTTGGCTAAGCCCTAATGCTATGACGATCGCCGGCCTATGCAACGGATGGTGTAGATTGGTTAGGGTTATTTTTTATTTGTTTTTATAATCATTGTTAATATGTAGAGCTTTGTGTGCTTTTTGTTTTCTTCTTTTATATGCACTAGAGCTTATTTGCTCTCATGCCTTTGTACGGAGTATGGTTTGCTTATGATTAAATTCAAACAAGTTTCATCCAATTCGATTATTTTATCAACCATACCAATCTAGGCACAGGATTTTACATATAAAATTATACAACAGAATTTGTACTATATAGTATAGAAAACTCCTAAAACTTATTTTTGAGAAGGACACTGCTTCATGTTGACAGGTCAGGAATTTAAGAAAAATATGAGACATGTTAATAGGGTTGAAAATTCATAATTTTGAAAAATTATGTGAAAATATTTCTTACAAATTATATTTAATTTTTATATGAAATATTTATTCTAACTGAAAAACTTAAAAGATTATAAGTGGATATGTTTTGTTAGTAAATAAAAATAAAAATAACATTTGGATGGAGTATTGGAACTTTATAATTTTTTTAAAAAAATTAGAATATTTAGTGGGTATTATAATTTTATCTCTTTGATAAAAAAAATATGTTTGGGAAATAATCCTTTTTGGATGATAGATAAATGGAAAGTATTTACTAACAAAGGTATTGATTGGTCACGCTCAATGAAGATCAAATTCCAAAAAGAAAAAAAAAACATTGTTGATGATATAATAACAAGAAAAATTTTGATTTTTCTTATGATTAATCATTTTCAATGGCATATCTATGTCATTTAAATGACACCTAAAATCCTTTAAAATTTCTTTTACTAGAAAAACAAGTATAAAGTCATCCTAATAAATGAAATGAAATTTTGAAATGTTTTGAGATAAATTAGTGTTGTCAATAAACGTGATGGACGCTTGAGATGCCATACAGGTCAATACATTTTCTACGAAAAGTAAAAGAATCTTCACACAAATATTTGATTTTATCCTAAATGATGATTTACACTTGGAAAGGAATAGGGAAAATAAAAGAAAATATTTTTTCACATAAATACACTATTCTATTAAAATAGAATTTCCCTTTTAAAAGGATATCCGTTTTCTTTATTTTAGCTTTTTTCTTTCATAAATATGAATTAAGTTCTGATAAAAGGCATAATTAATTTACTCTTTATAATGGATCAATTAATCTTTTAGTGTTTTTAATTTTAGTTCATAGTATTTTATTCTCAATTGGATTCTAAAAGAAAGAATATTTTGTTTACAAATACTAAATGTTTTCGTATATGCGCCTATGTGTGCACTGTACAATTTATATGCAAGGAAGTTAATTTTTTAATTAGATATCTATTTATTTTCTGTTAAACTGAGAAAAGATGATTTCGTTATCTTTGGTACAAAAATTAATAATTTGAGGACCTTTTAGTTCTTTCTCTCTTTTGACAAGTAACATTTAAGATAATTGGTATTTAATTTTTTTTTACTCCATTAGCTTTTTATTATATCCACAAGCTTCTAGTTCCAATTTTTTTTATTTTATATTATGTTAAAATTTTCCAATTATAGAAAAACCTATTCACCAATTTTTTTCTTAGTTTCTCTTTGATGAGGGAATTTTAGCTGCTATCTATATGACTTATTATTTGAATGGCGCATGTGTCGGGTTATGTGTTTATTAAAAAAAATTATTATTTGAAAAGTATATTTTCTTACAAGATGCCTACAGCAACTATTATTTATTTATTTATTTAATAAACTGTTTAATTTCCTACGAGAGTTCAAAATTCTTTGTCTTTAACTCTCCATTCACTTTCTACATGCCGCGTTCAAGATTTGGCTTCCACGTAAAGATAGACTAAGTATCACTTGACCGTTCAGAGAAAGAGAAGAGAAACCGAGCACAAAGAAGTTTTCAGGCAAGTAAAATTAAAGACCTTGCAAGAGAGAGAGAATACAATGTAAAACAAATACCCAACTTCCTGCCAAAGTCCCATTCACATGCTTCCACTATGAGACAAACTTATCTTTAATAGTCTCTTCATGTACATGCTGATATAAGCATTGCATATGGAGAAAAGGCCAACTTTGAGGCTGGAGGAATTACAAAGTGGAGGCCTAAACCTAGCTTGATATCATATAAAAGTGTTAAGGCTTATTTCAAAATTTTAATGTATTAGGTAAAAAAATATCATCACTTATAAGAGTAAAGGTCTAGCCTTACATTTTTAATGAGACAACATTCATTTTTAATATATTCTTCTAGGAATACTAATATAATTGGATGTGCTAAGTAAAAGTCTTGGGCAACCCATTAGACTCAAGTTGTTGACCAAGAATATGCAACATTATCTATTGGTACTAGGTGTTTGAATTGAATGAAACAATATGTTGTTTCTTATTAAAAGAACACTCTAGATTAAATTTACTTCATCCTCTACTCTACATAAATAATTTGAAAACAAGAAACTCAACACATGGAAGTGATCTTCTTCAATCTTTTCACTAAAAGTTCTAGAACACTACTATTAATTACATTGCAAAACATGTCTTGTCCTCTCACTTCTAGTTGTGAGTCATCTCCTAAGTTTAAATTATGATAGTTTATTTCAAAACCTTAAGGCATTAAGTGGAGATATTGATCTTTTATACAACCAATATAATGGATAAATGTTGATATTGTTTCACATAGAGTGGTTTTTGTCAACAGCTCCACTGATTGCTCTTGAGTTATGGTGTATTTTGTTTTAATTAGTCCTAGATCAATATTTTCCTTAATTAGATGACAATAATTCTTAATGTTCTTCTTTTTCACATGACACACCAATTTTGTCACAATCTACATCATGTCCTTGTTATCTCAATAAAATGTAATTGTTCCTTTTATATTTACCATTAGGTCTTTTAAAAGCCCATCTATTTAGAAATCCTACATGTTAGGTGGCATTACTTTATATGAAACCCAAGCAGAAGATGGAGAGATGGTCTTGTGATTCTTGCTCTTCTAGGAGATGTGTAAATTCTAGAACATCATAGTACCTCATTAAGGATTTCCTCATGATGAGGCATGAAGCCTAACTGAAGCCACCAAGTGCTTGCAATTATAATTTGCCTCCCTTTGGGAAAAATTATCCTAATCTAAGGAAACTTCTTACGTATTTGAATATTCTCATTATCACCATACATCATTATTTCAATGTACATAAATTAAGACAATAGCTTGTTAGCTTATTTTATAAGCTCATGTAATGTGGGCTTGTATCAATAAGCATAAACTAATTTTCTTATAAAGGTGTATTAATGTAAATGATATTGGCCTAGTTATATTAGACAAATTTGACCTTGTTTGTGAATATGTTGCTAGCTAGTGTGGGTGTTAGTACACCTTATAGAATTGTGATAAGTTAAGACTATTTGGTTTAACATGTTATTAGTTGTATCAACTAAGTCCCTCCTTTAACTCATTATATGTACGTTGCAATCCATATATATTGAAATCATGCTTATGGTGGGGTCATAATGGTCATTTCTCCTTGATCTATACTTTTCTCTATTTAATGAGACATTATCACATTTTATGTGATTGTTTGTTAAATAGACACTCTTTCACATATATTTCTCTCTACCATGAGTGTTATAGACACTAATTTCGTTATGGGTTTCTTGCTTCTCATCAACTATCATAACAAAGTAATATAGGTTAAAATCTTAGCCAAAGATTTTACTAAAATGTAACCACAATTCAATACATCATTCTCATTTTAGTTTTATATCTAAACCCATTTTCAATATCTAACTAATGTATAGATCTTGGCTTAAAGTCTTGTTTTAGGCAATTAATTTTCTAACATTTAGTATTGGAGCAATTTAGCATTAATTTGGATTGAAAAATGGGTATGAAACGAGATTTTAAATAAATGTGATTATTTTGTGTTTAAAAATAGCTTTTCTCATAACCCATTTTGGTTACTTTTTAATTGAAACTTTGAATTCTAATTAAGACCAAATTGGTGTTGATTTTGTTTTTCATAAAAGATACTGAATCTGTAATCCTTGGACTTTGAAGAGTTCAATGATACTCTTTTTGTTTGCCATTAATGGCATTTCTAACCATGTCAAGTTTGACCTGAAAAGACCCAATTGGGTTTTCTAATGAAATGGTGTTGGCTAGCACCATGAATCCCATCAAACATTTGTTGTGTGCTGATGTACAAAATGGTATGGTGTTGGCCAAATGGTGGCCGAACCAACCATATTGGTTGAATATTCGTTAAACTAGCTAAAAATAGGCCAAAACAGGTCAAAACTGTTCTATTTAGTTGAATTATACCTATAACATCTACTGTGGGCATGTGTTGCATTGCGACTTTTTTTTTTTACCTTAATTTTTACCAAAATCTTCCTCTTACGATGAAGATTTGTTGTGGTGTGCCCTATGCTATGTTTTAATTGTAATTTGAATCAATTTGCTTGATGTTTCTAATATTTTATTATTTTATTATTTTTTATGTAATAAATTTATGTTATGTGATGTGCATTTGTGTTTCACATATTTGGATATGCCAAATTGTTGTATGCATTGTAATTTAGCATAAATTTAGCCATATATATGCATGCTATTATAATCATGTACAATTTTTGAATCTATAGTATGCAATTTGTGCAATACTTATGTGTTATCTTTGTGTAATTTAGAGACAAATACCCTAGTTGATTTATTTTGAATTATATATTTATATTGTGAGTAATATTTTGACTTATATCCATGATACAAATGGGTCTCATGTTTTAATTAGGTTGTAACCATCACAATGGTGTAGCTTGATTAAGTTATGGGATTACAATCTTGTATTGTAGTTGGATATCTTCAGTTTTGGTGTGTAGTTATACTCCCATAGGAGATGACTATGTATTAGGATTTGAAGAGTTGCATAATTTGTATGTTTCAGTTTGGCTGCTCCAAATAGTCTATACATTCATAAGTGGTAGACTATAAGGGTTGGGTTTTGGCTTATAAATGCTTCTACGTTGAAAATATTACAATTATATATCATTTGTTTTGCCCATAAGTGTTTGTATGATAATGTAAACTTTCTTTTGGTTTACTCACATGATGCTAATATTATATATCATTTTGTTTTTAGTCACCTTTTCTATAAACAATGCTCAATTCACTGTTGAGATTTTTACTAGTGCTAACTATAAGAAATGAAGGAAGATGTTTTATTTTCTTTGAAAGCAACAAAAATTAGTAGCACTCTCAAAATAGATAACCTTGCTAATTTGACTCTAAAGAATACTAAGGAACAAAAGCTTTGGTATGCATAATGGAAAATATGTAATAAGTTTTGCCTACTAACAACGAGGAGGACCCTTTAAGACCACCTTAAGTGCGATTTTCCAAAGGATTGTGCAACTAAAAAGTTTTTTGAGGTAGTGTCACAACATAATAGGGTATTATCTCATGTTAAGGTTAGTTTGCTGACGCAAACACTTTTTAACATAAGGTATAATGGAACTAGGAATATCAAAGATTATATTATGAGGGTAGTACAAAATTAGATGAAGTTTAAGGCTTTGGGTATGGCTTTTTCAGAGTAGAGCATTATGTATTAGGCTTTAACTATTTTTCCTACTAATTATACCATTATCACGACATCTTATGACAATAGTCTAGAGAATTGGATTGTTAATAACATGATAGCGAAGCTTATGCTTGAAGATGATAAGTTAAAGAAGAAGAAGTCATATTCAATTTTGTTTTCTTAGACTTCCAACTATGGTAAAGGTAAAATGTTCAAAAATCAAGTAGTTCTGAGTTATTGAAAGTGATTCACATTGACATTAGTGATCCCTCTTGAGTAACTTTGTATGGTAATACCTATTTCGTTTCATTTATTAATGGTTTCTCTCATTTTAGGTATGTTTATTTGATTAAGGAAAAATCCAAATCATTTCAGATATTAAAAATGTTCAAAACCAAGGTTGAAAAGTAGTTAGGAAAAAACATAAAGATTGTTAGATCTAATTTGGGGTGAAGAGTATTATGGTAAACACAATGACATAAGTAAGATTATAGGTCCATTTGCTCAATACTTATACAATTTTAAGATAGTTGGACAGTTTACTATGCCTAGAAGCCTTGAATAGAATGGTATAGGTAACAGGCAAAATAGTACCTTCATAAAGATGGTTAGATGTATGATGAGTAGAACTAACCTACCTCTTTTTCTATAGGTAAATGCTTTGAATATTGCTATGTATATACTTAACCATACTCCTACTAAGGCTGTGTCATTGACTTATTTTAAGTTGTTTACGGGATGCAAACCTAGCTTGAATCATCTAAAGGTTTGAGATGTCTAATAGAGGTTCAATTATATAATCCAACCTTAGGCAAGTTGGATTCAAGAACAATCATATGCTATTTTGTGTTTTATTCAAAGCATTTTAAAGGGTATCATTTTGATAACCCTACTGGAGGTACTAGAATTATGGATTCGCTAACATCTAAGTTTCTAAAACCTAATCTTGCAGAAAGTGGTACTAGTTCTCAAGTCATAAAGAATGGTAGTAATATGGATACAAGCATATAGTTTCCTCCATCTATTTTTAGTTAGACACAGAGCATGTTATTCCAAATTGTCATAATGCAATTGTGTAGGAATATGTTGTAGGTGCAGCTTTTCTAGAGGCTCCACAAGCTTAGAATCAGGATATAAAATTCCTCTACTTAAGAGATCTAATAGGGAGAAAAGAACTATTCTTCATCTTGATTCTCTCATTTACCTTGGAGAGCATGACTATGACATTAGGGTTGTTAAGAATCAAGTCACATGTACTTAAACTATTTTTGGCCTTTAGTAATAATTTTATATAAAAGCCATGAGACATGAGTTGCAATTTATGAAACACAATAATGTTTAGGATTTAGTTGAGTTGCCTAAGAAATGCAAGCTCATTAGTTGTAAATGAGTGTTTAAGACAAAGAAAGATTCCAAATGAAAGATTAAAAGGTTTAAGGTTAGAGTAGTAGCCAAGGGATTCACTAATTTCATCTAAAGATTTTTTTTAGAGTGATAATGGCTTTAATAACACATTTTGACATGGAATTATTCCAGATGGATGTTAAAACAGCTTTTCTGAATGGGGATTTGAATGAAGAGGTCTTATTACCTATAATTCGAGGGTTTTGCAAAGGGTAATTATGATAAACTTGTTTGTAAGCTTAAAAAGTTGATTTATGGTGTTAAATAAGCTTATAGAAAGTGGTATTTGAAGTTTGATATTTTCATTACATTTTGTGATTTTATTAAAAACTTGGAAGATCATTGCATATATGCCAAAGTCAATGGGAGTACACCAATTTTCTTGATCTTTTATGTAGATGACATCTTGCTTATGAGCAAAAATATGACATTATTTCAAGAGATTAAAAGACTATTGTCTTTAGAGTTTGATATAAACAATCTTGGTGAAACATTTTTTATCCTAAGCTTAAGATCTTTAGAGATTGTTCATGTCGACTTTTGGGTCTTTCTCAAATGACATATATAAATTGTGTTTTGGTTAGATTTAATATCCAAGATTGCAAACCTAGTATTGTCTCTATTGTTAAGGGTGAAAATTTAAACTTGATGCAATGTCCTAAGAATGAAAATGAGAAAGAATTTATGAAAAATTTATGTTATGCTTTTGTAGTTAACAACTTTATGTACGCACAAGTTTGTACTAAGCTTGATATTGCCTTTGCTATAATTAAACCACAATCCTTATTATAGTTGAACTATAGTTTTTATATTACAAATAAGATAGTCCTTATACAATTTGTACAAGAAAATAATACACTGAAAATTTCTCAATTCCCAAACTTTCTTTCCTTTCACTTTGTGTCATGGGATCAAGAGACTCTCTTTCTTGACCTAGCTTTTGTAATTTTTTTTTTTTGTTCTTTTGTTGTCCTTGAACTTTTTTTTCCCTTTCTTGCTTATTGTTGCAGATTCACCCTGTACTTATAAAAAAAATTAGCACTTTGGCCTAGGAAATAGTAACTAATTCGCAATAGATAAAAAACACCCAAACAACTTTTTTCATCGTGGGATACTTATCATATGGTGTAATTTGTTCATTGTAAAAATCATATTAGTTAAGAAGTTGGTTTGTACAAAACAGGATAATATTTGTTTCTTTTCTTCTTTTTATATTTTCCTAATAATAGTTAGATTATAATTCTTGTATTATAAATATGACCGTCCTTGTATAATTTTCTGTGAGAAAAAAATACATAGAAAATTTCTCAATTCCTAATTTTTTTTCTCTTTCTCACTGTCACTATTTTCTCACATTCAACCGTGGTAATGAGGTACTGTTCATGGCAGACTCAGTCAAACAACGCACACTATGTCAACACATTAGGGTTGGCAAGTCTTTCCCCGTAACTGGACCGAAGCCAACGCCCATTCTTTCAAGGAGAGCAATGACGAAGTCCAACCAATTGGCGAATCTTGATGGTCAAAAGTAGTATGCACTACGGATGGAAGAGAATAATTTCTACAATATCAGGTCTTGCTCAGAGCGTATACGTCAAGCAAATTGAATCTTTTCCTACAAACAACATTGGACACTAGGCCTTCTCGAATCATTCCTCTAAAAAAAATCCAGTCAGATGCCCAGTCTTCATCTGCAAGCTGCATGAAACTACATGGCTTTTACATCTGCGAAGCATAAAAGACAAACTGTCGTAATTGCTTTGACAAAAACTGAACACGAAACTGTGGAAACAAGATTGTCAAGAATATTCAGTAGGCCACGGTTTAGTGGTCCGGAATCTAATGTAGATATCTAATGGCATTGCCCAAAATTTGGTTCAGAATTTAGAGCTGGTCTACGTAACGAATTCAATTCAAAAGATTGACCTAGTGAAAACCAAGGCACTCATATTCATACACAAATAGAGGAGCGAAGATTACCGAAAAAAATCCAGTTAGAGTAAAATGGATACGTTTCCGACCTTCATGTTCTTCATCTTAGTTCTGTTACTCACACAGAAGGCAACAACAGCTAAGGGAAGGAATAACATATCAGCGAAGGACAACGTCAGAGGCGTTATAGGGGCCATAATAGATACCAGCTCGCGCCTCGGGAAGGAGCAGAAAGTGGCAATGGAGACGGCGGTCAATGATGTGTACGAGAAACCAGAGTTACGGTTTGCGCATCAAGGTTTCAGAAGGCGAACCTTATCGAGCTGCACTTGCAGGTATTTGGATATATGTGATAGGTTTTTTCTCAGCTAAGTCGTACTTTAAATTCTGAATCGATTTGAGGAAAGTTCTCTAACATGCATATGATAGTGTCTTTTTACTTTAGAATTGCAAATAATTAATAAGATGAAGTTGTTAAAATTCTTGTTTTGAGCAAACTTCTCATTATCGTGTCAAATTTGAGGGGGTGTATTAAAATAAACATCTCAGTTACCAACAAGACAGCACAAGTCCATTATGCAAGCTTTGGACATGTTAGGCGTGGAGACCACTGGCTTACAATGTGGTTCCACCTAGTGTAATTGACTCTATTGCACAACAGCTATGCTGGCCGCATCAGATAGACAAGCTGCTGGAGCATGGCTTGCACAAGACTCAACACAAGGAGTACATACATACTTTATACCTCAGACTAAGAGCTAGTTAAGCACAAGCTGACACACATTGTACATGTTCTCCCACTACGCATACTACCATAGTTTGAAACTATGTACCAATCAACAAGTTGTGTTATAGTGGAAGTATAAACATGTGGAAAGGTGAGGCAAGGAAGAAAGCAAAAGGTAGCTTGGACCATGTAACAAGTTACTCGAGTGAAGTCCTATCGTAAAGGATGGGAAAGCTAAGAAGATAGTGAGGAGGAGTGAAGACCAGACAATTGACTCTACCTTTATGTAAAGTCTTGATATAAACTTCTTAGTAGTTATTTGAAAGTGATAAGTGGAGCTCTAATGCTTACATAATGGCATGGATATATAATGTTGAAATGCAACCAACCAAAATCATCCAAATAATTCAATCCAATCAAACTCAACACAAAAGCTATGTTTGGCTTTGTGTAGTTATAATAGGGCCGATGTCCTGCAACCATGGAATCCATTCTACTCTCTTTGGTGCTTTTGTTGCATTTTTTGTCTTTATTTTATATTTGTTTACCTTATACTTACATAACTTATCAACCTCTAGTTTCTTACTTTTCATGATTATATTTTTACATTTCCGCTCACTTAAGTCAAATTGAATCATAGAACTCACCAAACTCTAATTTTCTTCTGAAATGTCCAACAAAGTATATGTCTTTTACATTCGTGATCGGGCAAGATAGAATTGTAGAGAGTATGAACTTACAGGAGAAAATGCCTTTGACTTGATTACCGATCGGTGGTGACTTCCGTAAGTCATTTATAACAGAACAAAAGTGATCATTGCATAAAAAAGAGATATGTTGAATGTCATTCTTTAAGTAGGTAAAACTTAGTTACCAAGCTAGTTTAATGGCAAGAGGGCAGAAAAATATACGAATAAGAGAGCATAAATAGGTATCAAAAATAAAATGAAGAAAGTATATTTTACATGATCATGGTATGTACTGAAGTCATGGAAACCTGTCTAGTAATAGATTATTTGAGAAGAGAGAATTACTTCCTACTTTTAACGTCTACAGTTACAATTTTTTGTCAGATTCAAATCATAATTTGATGGTAATGAATCAAAAATAAAGTAAAAAGATCCACCGTATACAATGGTGGGAACAAGTTGTAGGAATTCATGTTCACTATAATCGTAAGACAAAAAGTCTGCTGCCTAGTTAAAATTATTCTAATAGCTGTGTGTCAATTTGCAGCTAGGAATCTTATCGGGAAGCAAGAAGTGCAAGCCATAGTGTTACCACAGCCATGGGAAGAAGCCTCTGTAGTTGCAGAGATAGGTAACCTCGCTAAAATCCCAGTTCTTTCCATTGCTGACTCAACTCCACTTTGGGCAACCAAGCGGTGGCCCTTCCTGCTTCAAGCTTCACCAAACAAGAATGAACAAATGAAAGCCATAGCTGCTATTGTTCAGTCTTGGGAATGGCGTCGGGTCACTGTAATTTGTGAAGACATTGACTCTTTCCGCAGTGGAGTAATACCCCATCTTTCTGATGCCCTCAGAGAAGTAGGAGCAGAGATAAGCAATCTTGTAGCCCTTTCACCCTTTGATTCTTTTTCAGTGTCTAGAGAGCTTGAGAGGCTCAAAAGTGCACAGTGCAGAGTTTTTGTGGTTCATTTGTCGTTTGAATTGGCTCTGCACTTCTTGACGAGGGCTAAAGAAATGAACATGATGGAGAAAGATTTCGTCTGGATCACTACAGATCCCTTTACAAGCCTTCTTCATTCCCTCAATGCGTCAATCATTTCTTCCATGCAAGGAACCATAGGAGTCAAGAGCTACTACCCTCAGAACGATCCCCACTTCCAGAATTTCCGTACTAGATTTCGTAAAACGTTTATGTTGAAATATCCAGAGGAGGACATACAGGAACCAGGGACTTCTGCTCTGCAGGCTTATGATGCTGTGTGGACTCTCTGTCTAGCGATGAAGGAGACTAGAAATGGCCAACAGCAAATATTACATAAAATCATGGTAAGCAAATTTGGGAATGTTCAGTTTACTGACAGGAAAGTCGCTTCTGCACATAGATTTCGGATCATCAATGTGGTTGGGCCGAGTCATAAAGATCTTGGCGTCTGGTCAAGGGGATTCGGCTTTTCGGAGACCACGGATGAAAGAACTGTATACAGCAATTCCATGAGAAGATTTGGGCAGGTATTTTGGCCAGGTGGACCTAGAAACACTCCAAGAGGATGGGCTCTTCCGACAAAATCCAAACCACTAAGGATTGGAGTTCCAACCAAATCAAGTTTCAAACAGTATGTGAGAGTCCAAAAGGATCCCTCCAAAAACATAACTAGTTATGAAGGATTTGCTATCGATCTATTCCACGAGATTGTTGAGACTCTGCCATTCTCCTTGCCGTATGATTTTACTCCCTTTAATGGAACATACGATGAACTAGTGGAGCAGGTTTATTTAGAGGTGTGGTTCTCTACTCTTTCTAACCAGTTTAAGCCCTTAAGAATGAGCAAACTCGTTTATTATTGGCCTGGTAACCTTTTGCTTCATGTCAAACTTGATTGGGTTTTGTTCATGTTTATTGTTTATAGCGTACTTCTAGACATCCGAGCATGGGGCAGAGATTTTTTTACTTTTTTTTTTTTTGGCTTTTTCTCATACTTCTTCAATTTTGCCTACCTTCTCTAGATTAAGCCAATCATAAATCTAATGAGAAAGAAAAAATCTTCTATTTTTATTTTTTATTTTTTTGAACCTTTTGGATAGGGTTGTGTCCATGTGAACATGTTTGGAGGTCAGTTGGGTTCAATTCTTATACTAGTCCATAAACATTTACGATTCTCTAAGGTTACTTGTCCCATTTCCAGAACAGCTACAGCAAAGTCAGCATGCAATGTCTAGATCCTCTATACATTCCATATCTTATTTAGAATATCTTTGCTAAAAGCTTATTGGCTGGAGCACTCTCTCCCTTACAAACCACAAATCCATACGAGAGGGATTACATGAGGGAATAAATAGGCTAACCACTTCAAAGTGTTAGTTTTCTCATCTCGCTCCATACATTAATCCCAGTGCATCTGAAGATGAAACAAGCGCATAGAAAGCAATGTTCAGCGTGACATCAGAATCGTGGACCTTGATTCCTATTTTAAGTTATAGTTCTTTATGTAGCTAAAAGTTATGATTGTTTTTTCTTTTTTTTCTTTTGATATTTTTTAAAGCTTCCCAACACCCACAAACCCACCGCCCAACCCCTTTCCTCCGTTTTCAATAGCTAAGAAGAGAGCTTAAGCAAAAATGTTAAAATAGACTCTGAAATGATAATTTGTGACTCAAACTGAGGCTAATAGCTAAGCTACAAAACTATTTTCTTTTGATATTAAGATTCCTTTTCGAATACCCGTATCCTTTTATGTATAAATAATAATAATAATAAATTGTGACTGAAGTTTTAAGCTGTTCTGGTTCATTTAATTTAGAGTTGTTATTATTTTATTGTATTTTATTTCTCTCAAGTAGCTATGGCAACTAATTCTAGAGATTTTCGGTTCATGGGAGTAGAATTTCGATGCGGTAGTCGGCGATGTGTCCATAGTGGCCAAGCGGTATCAGCACGCAGAATTCACTCACCCCTACACAGAATCGGGTTTAGTGATGATAGCTCCAATTCGCTCACGAAACAGTAATAGAGCTTGGCTATTCATGAAGCCCTTCACAAAAGCCATGTGGGCTCTAGTGGGAGGCATAACTATCTACAATGGTTTTGTCGTGTGGTTGATAGAGCGAAAGCACCGTCCCGAGCTCAAAGGTTGCGCTTCGAATCAAGTGGCTGCCTTGCTTTGTTTAGCCTTCATGACTCTCTTCTCCTTACATGGTAATATAGCATTTTCTTTTTCTCCTTAGAACATCGAGCTAACATTCTGAATCAGTCAGAATTAACTATAATATGTAGCCTAATATCGCTTCATTTCATATGTTGAATGCATAGGGCAAAAACTACATAGCAATTTGTCGCGGATGGCAACCGTTGTATGGGTTTTCGTGGCCCTTGTCATCACGCAAACTTACGTGGCTAATCTGGCCAGCATTCTCACGGTGCAGCAGCTTGAACCAACAGTAGCAGACGTTGATTCGCTGCGGAATAGCAATGCTGCAATTGGATACTGCAACGGTTCATTCGTGGCAAGTTATTTGGTGGAAGTCCTAAACTTCCCGAAGAATAATATCAAGGGTTACAACACACCAGAAGAGTACGCTCAGGCACTTAGAAATCAGGAAATAGCAGCAGCCTTTCTTCAATCTCCTTTTGCCAAATTATTCCTTGCAAAATACTGCAAAGAGTTTATCGTAGTTGGCCCTACTTATGAAGTTGGCGGATTCGGATTTGTAAGTATTCTACAAAGTCTCTGTTTCTTTTCCAAATACATCGTTGCAGCATAGCTGGATGAGGCCTGCAGTCAGACCTGATGGGCAATGTAGATTAAACCTGTCCAACTCGGCCGGTGAACTGACCTGCATGTCAGAATAACTGGAATTTGTAGTGCCCTTTTCTTAATGTCTTATTACTCCAAAAGCATTTATGTAAGCTTAATCTCAACTTAAATTGTAGTCCGAGTTTGAGTGGCAAAAGGTTTTGTTAGTTTCGGTACGAAGCCACAGAGAAGAAAGTGCAAAGCACGTTGCACAGACGGGCCTTTTTCAAAGTGTATGATTATATAATAATCTTCAAAAATGGTTGTGCCTCAGGTGTTTCCGAGGGGCTCTCCACTGCTTCCTAACGTAACGAAAGCATTACTGAACGTATCTGAGAATGGTAGACTACGAGATTTAGAGAAGAGCATGCTTGCATCAGAGGAGTGTGTGGACGTGGAGTCGGTTGACGAACTTTCTAGTATCAGTCCCAGCAGCATTTGGGTTCTTTTCGTGTTTACAGGAGGTACATCAACAATTGCTCTTATGTTCTACGTTGTTCGTAACAAAAGGTTCGGACATGCAGCCGTTTGGAGACTTGCGTTCGCTGTAATGAAACATTGGTGGCGTCAGAAGACGTTCTCTCGAAGGGTTAGTGATGTACAAAAATCAACAAATTTGTCAAACACATCTTACTCGAGGACTCAAGTTTAGAAATTTTTACGGCGTGCGCATTGTGCCCAATTAATCAATATTATAGTTTTCTATCTTTGTATAGTCTCCTTGTGTTGTAAGTTAACTTAATCACAATAGGGTTGACTTGTATTTCTTTCTCCATATTTGTGTGCCATCAAGTGCGGTATCTTTGTATCATTGAAAACCAAAGAGGTTAGTACATCTCTCTAGTCTCTTGTAATTTGGTTTTGCTTATAGTAAAATACCAAGCCTTTTATAAAAACAATGTGTTTCTTCTTTATCGGTTTCTTCATGGTATTAGAGCTTACTAATGATGGACTTGTGTTCATCAATATGTAACTTGTAAATCAAAACATGTCCTTTGATCGGCTCCACAAGGCCCTTTCCAAGGTACTTCATTAATATGTCCCTTAATCATTTCTTTACAATTATAGTTGTATTTAGTGATAAAAGTTTAAATAGTTCAACCATTATTACTAAAATCAAGAAAAATGTGAGAGAGAAGATTTCATCTACCAAGGGAGTAAAGCTTATAAATTGTAATAAGTTCTTGCAAGAGTTTTGGAATTTGTCAAATACAGTTTTTGAGTGTAAATGATGATGTTTATAATTGAACAATTTGAAATTCTTTTATAGTAATATTTAATTCTTAATGTTTCACTGAAAAAAAATTATAGTTTTATTCAAAAACCAACACGTCTAAACCACATCCAAAACCAAAACACCCAACATTCCTCCCCATGAGTGAGAGAACAATTGTCAAAATATGTCTCCGTGTTAAAACACTTCTTCCAACACTCAAAATGGTCTCAAACAAACTCATCCCCAAAAACTTTATTCAAAGACAAGTTTGGTGCATGTACCATTCCTAGCATTTTTATGGTTATCCATCCACAAAGGAAAAAGAGCTACCGCTTATATGATGTTGAAAGTTATTATTTCTTTATGAGTTGAGATGTTTATTTTTATGAGGATTTATTTTATTTTATTGGTTTGCTTTAACAAAGCTTGTCTCTCATTTTACTTTATAGCTTCCTTTGATGGCACCTCTTCATGAAGGTTCTACACTGGACTTCACACGTTTACCTATGACAAACCATAAGTTGTCTATACTACCATTACTACCATCTACCTTGATACCTAACCCTTCTCTTCAAACCTTGAATACCTTCACTTCCATTAAGGAAATCTCTAGTTCAGCATTCCTCCACTACTATTTGTTGACTCACCTAACATATTCTCTGATGTTGACTTAAAACATCTTATTCACTCTTTCAATGAGCCTTTTGCACCATCACCTTGCCAATCCACTCGAACCAATCAACCACTACTTAAACCTATGATTATATTTTTCAACCCTTACTACCAAAAGGAGTGACTCATTTCAATATCCATTTTTAGCCTACTTCTCCTACGTATATTTGTCCCTTTCCAACCTACATTTCATTGCCTCCATTTATGCTTATACAAAACCTATCTATCACTATGAGGCAATTAAAGACATTTGTTGTTATGGATAAGGAATTACAAGCTTTGGAAGCTAATGGACTTGGAAGATTATTGATTTGGCCCTACGTAGGAGACTTATTGGCTAGAATGAGTTTAATGCAAATAGGGTTGTCATGTAGTATAAAGCCAAATTAATGGCCAAGGGTTTTAGCTATGGGGAAAGTATTGATTTTCATGAAATTTGTGCTTTGATGGTCTAGCACTTCACTATAAAGAGTGCTCTTTCATTAGCTACTTAAAGACATTGGGACATTCATTAGATGGATGTTTACAATGCCTTTCCATAAGCCATTTTTCATAAGGTTTACATGTGTCTTCCACTCAATACTTTAAGTGACGTAGGGACTAACACTTACAAACTATGCAAAACCATTTTTTGGTCTGAAACAAGCATTTAGGTAGTAGTATGTCAAGTTTACAAAAGCATTGGTAGTAGCTAGTTACAAAGATTATTTATATGATCCCTCATTGTTCATTAAAACAAAAGGTGATTCTATAGTTATTTTGTTGATATACGTGGATTACATCTTAATCACAAGTGATGATGGTGAAAGCATTACAAAACTAAAGACACATTTACATTCTATCTTCCACATCAAGGACTTGGGAAACCTTTAGTTCTATTTAAGGGTTAAGGTCCTTCGTTATGACATTGGTATTCACTTGAGCCAATAGAACTATATTCTAGAACTTATTAATGACTTAGGCCTCATGAGCTACAAACTAGTTGGCAACTTTTTTTTTTTTTTTGGTGAAAGGTCAAATTATATATTACCCGTAAAAAAATTTATAAGATTGTTTGATTACAAAATATCATCATCTAAGTTCAAATATTGCACTTGGCAAATTCCAAAGCTCTTGTAAAAATTTATTACAATTGATAAGCTTAACTCCTTTGGTAGATGAAATCTTCTCTCTCATATCCTTTTTGATTTTAGCAATAATGGTTGAGTTATCTAGACTTGTATCGCTAAATTTTCTTCTATTCTTTTCTCTCCAAATGTGATACAATACGGCCTTGAAAGATATACTAAGCAAAGTTGCTACAAAACTCTTCCTTTTAACAATCTTGATCATCTAACATATTTCAACTCTCCAGTGTTCAATTCTTCAAGTTGGCAACCTTCACTTAAAGATATTTTGAAGTACCAGCAACTCTTTGGTAAACTCATTTATCTTAATGTTACTTGACCTAATATCGTGTACGCTATTCACAATTTAAGTTAGTTTATGCACACCCTCAAGAAGTCACATTGGGAAGTAGTAATCACATTGATTTGCTACTTAACAAGTTACCTAGGTCTTTATTCCATCTTCCTAGGGATTTCAATTGCAAGCTTATTGTGATTATAATTATTCTATGTATAAGATGGGAGGAAACCAGCCATTGGATTTTATATATTACTTGGCAATTCTTTAATCTTTTGAAAAAGTAAGAAATAAAAAGTAGTTTCTAGATCCTCTACCAAAGTAGAATATCATGCCATGGCCACCACAACTTATGAGATCATGTGGCTATTAGGTTTGCTTTGCAACTTGTGAATCATTATGCATTAGCATGTTCCACTATTTTGTGATAACTAGGCTGCCATGGAGTTTATAGCCAACCCATTCTTCACTAGCACAACAAACATCTTGATATCAATAACCATTTTATTCATGAAACATTTGTCACTAAATCAACAAGTAGTTTCTAGATCCTCTACCAAAGTAGAATATCATGCCATGGCCACCACAACTTATGAGATCATGTGGCTATTAGGTTTGCTTTGCAACTTGTGAATCATTATGCATTAGCATGTTCCATTATTTTGCGATAACTAGGCTACCATGGAGTTTATAGCCAACCCATTCTTCACCAACACAGCAAACATCTTGATGTCAATTGCCATTTCATTCATGAAACATTTGTCACTAAATCATGAGAATTCACATGTTCAAGCCAAGGATCAACTTGCTAATGAGTTAACTAAAGCGTTGGGCATTAATTAGCACTTCTATCTCTTATATGATCTTGGTGGTCTTGATTTCAATCTACCACTACCATGAGGAAAGGTATTACAATGTGCTCATTGTGTGCATTTAAGTAATATTATAGTTTCCTTGTGTTGTAAGTTAACATAATCACATCAAGGTTGATTTGTATCTTTTTTCCCCATATATCTATGCCATTAAGTGCTGCATCTTTGGATCATCGACAACTAAAAAGGTCACTACATCTCTTCGTTTCATTGAAATTTGGTTTTGCTTGCAATAATATAGCAAGCCTTCTATCCAAACCGTGTTTCTTCATTGTTTTTTTCAAAACTCTATTGACTTCCTCACAAGAAAGAAGTTTTAGTGATCTTGCCATTTATTTAAGTGAAGGCATCCCAAAGAGAAGCATAGGAGATGGCTTATGACCTAATTGTGCAAATCAAGAATAGCTCAATTTTCACTTGCTTAATGAAATTCTAGTACTACATTATAAAACTACAGCATAAGCACTGCCTCTTCAACCGTACATGACAAGACACAGATATGGTAATTTTATTTTCTTAGTTCAAAATATACTACTTGATCATAAGTCCTTCAAGATTGGTTAGTCTAATCAAGCTTGTCACATTGCATGACTGAAAGTACTTTGGACAATTAAGTCATATGCATGACTAACTTCTCATGTCCAAACATTCAAACCTCAGATATATACATTAACTATTGGAAATGCAAGCATGACAATTTGTTATTTCCAGTAAAGAAGTAAAAAGTAAGAATTTGGATGAAGCTTGGGCTATATTTTATTCACACTTATGCTAGAGAATGAATTACACAATATCTATCTCTTTATACATAAGACAACAGCATACAAAGGAATAATAAATATTTACACATGCACAAAATGAAAATTGGCTTGCAAATAGTCTTCGGGCCCCCCATGGCATGCACTAATACTTTTCCTTAGCTGAAAATTTGCAAAAATCAAATACTCCAAACTTGCCTAACCAATGATAATTCTACTTGCCATTGGAAAGCCTTATTGAAAATGGATGCAAGTTGTTTGGAAGCTCAAATGTGTCATGCAATGACTACTTTTTTTTGCATTTGTTCCCATATAAAATGGCAATCAATCTTGATATCCTTTGTCTTCTCATGTTGTATGGAATTAGCCTTTATCCATCTAGCTACTTCTTATTAAAATAGAAATCTATACATAACATGAGATGAAGCCCAAGATTCAAAAGAAGTTTTATGAGCCACATAGTTTCACATATAATAGTCCTTATGGCTTTATACTTTGAAGATCCCAATAGCATTGGTGGTTTCTTCATCCTCCATGAAATCAATGACCCTCTAATTTTAACATAATGTTTCAAAAGCAACTTCCTTGTTATAAGACAAGCTTTATAATCTAAATTGCAAAAGGCCATAAGCTCTAAATTGGAAGATGAAAGAAAAAGAAGTCCAAGACCTAGAACTACCTTTATGTACTTAATGACTCTTAAGTGATGCATTCATGTGTGAACACTTTGATATGTGCAAGAATTGACTCAATTATGACACTACGTAATATCTAGTCATATGACTCAAATACATTAGGTTGGATCACATCTTCTATTCTTATCTTTTGTATCAAAGTTAGTAGTTGACAACTTTAAGCCCTGCTCTATAGGAGTGATGGTGAGTTTAGCTCTAAATGATCCTTCCATAGAAATCAATTACAATACATATGTGCCTTGGTTGACACAAAACCCACCTAGGTATTATGCCACCTTTACTTTTAGAAAATACATTAATTGTCCCAAGATTTTCATACAAAAATTAAAGTCTAAGTATTTCTTTAAAAACAAAAAATGGCTTAGCATTATTACTACTAATGGTCAATATATTGTTAATAGAAATGAACAACTTCACTATGCAGTCACCTTCTTTATGATAAAAAAAAAAGGCATAGTTGTGCTATGATTGAGAATATTTATCTACCATGAAGGCATTTGTAATTTCTCATACCATTAATACAAGCTTACATTAACCCATATAAAAACTTACGTAGCCAACATACCAATCCTTCCCTTTTATGATGATACCCTTGAAGTACATTCATATACACCTTTTCCAAAAGGTCTTTGTAGAGGAAGGTGTTCTAAACATCTAATTAAAGCAATGCTTAGTTATGAACAGCCACAAGGAAATAACTACCGACACATAAATCATCTTCACAATAGGCATAAAGTTTTTCTTATAATCTATGTCCTTTCTTTTATAATTGTTGGATATGGATTAACCTAATAAAAAGGGGTTTGGATTGGGTTTATGTTAATTTTTTTCTAATTTTATTTTTTATTTGTAAAAATAAAGGTAGATATAAAAATAAATTACATCAAAATTTTCAAGTAGTTTGGCTAAAACTTTAGATTTTAACCAATAATAAGATAGCTTTTTCATTAAAATATGAAAGTTATACTTTCAACTTTAGTTTGTCTTAATTTTTTGTTTACAAAACACAAGGATCCATAGTTCACTTTACAAATAAAAGCCCAACACAGCTAACCATAATACAATTAACAATACAATAAAAACTTTGCCTATTCAAGGCCTTATGGTAACTCTATTTTTATAGAGTTATTTTACCTAATTTTAGTAATAAATAATCTAATGTTAGTGAGAAAATATTTGAACTTCTTTTTATTTACTTAAATTTGTCTTGTTTATGTAGCATAAGAAAGCATGAAGAAAAAGGACAAGCATGGAGAACCTAATACTTATTATGTGGCAAAATATAGTCAAAATATCAAGATTAAGAAAATCAAGATGAGCTTGAGCTTTGAATGATTGTTATTGGGTTTTTTAAATAATTAGAAAACCTAATTATATTAAGAGTTGAAAGCCTAATTAATATAAGAGTTCAAAACCCAATTGTCTTAGGTATCCAAAATCCATTTATATTGGGATAGGAGATAGGTGTAAACCCTAGATCTTATTTAAAAGAAAAGAAGAGGCAAAAGAGAGGGAGGAGAAAATTTAGCACAACTCAAAAAAGAGGCTACGAATTCAAGGTTTTCATGAAAAAAAAAAGATATGAAGGGTGACAAACTTCTAGTTCTTTGATTCAAGATGCCTTGTTTTATTCCTATTATTATTTCTCCATAGTATTTCATTATGTTTTAGTTTACTTTTATTAGAGTTATGATGTAACTTAATTATAATGGTATGAATCTTATGATTGTTATGTTTTGTAAGATTTTTTTTATGTGAAATTTCATATTATTATGTTTAGTACTTTTAAGAAATTAGCTACTACTTAAATGATCTAATTTGCATGTTTAAGACCAATAAGAGATGATGTGCAGTTGCTTCTTATAATGTGTAACCATAAATTAAATATGGATAGACATATACCATATTGTTTGTATGGTTTTCAATGTAAACTGAGAATGTTCATAGATCTTAATTCATTTAGTTTATTTCAATTCACATATAGAGATATAGAGATATAGAGAATTAATTAGCTAAGTAGGTTTGCTATACCTTAGACATAGGATAATAAATAAATTAGGAAGTTTCACCATCACATAGATATTATCCCTTTTGTAAACATAAGTAATCAAAATTAGTATCTAGTAATTATGGTAAAATCGTATGTTCTAACATTTTTTGTTTATTTGGTTTTCTTAAATTCAGTTAATTAGTTTATTCTCTATCATTTAGAGTTGCTAGATAAATTCTAGAGTTATTCATTGTTAGTAATTAGTTAGTTTTATAATTATCAATCTTTGTGGGACAATAATTTTCTTATCATTATATTACTTATTCAACATGTTCACTTGTATTTAAAAATCACCGAACACCTTACAAATTACCCACCACAACACTTAACTTTTACACATAGCAAACTAAGCCACACATGGCCTTGTAATCATTAACAAGTCATAACTTAATTTGATAAATAATTATTAGAACCAATAACCTAAATATAATATGCATCATGTCACAATATAATAGTATTAAAGAAATACACACCAATCTGGTTATGATTTAAACAATAGCACAATCTTTCAATAATCATTATCACACATTTAGAATAATCAAACAATTAGCTACAATGGATAAAAGGAAACTTTACACAAAAATGATGTTCTAGTGTATAGTAGTAATTAAAATCTTTTGCTTAAATACAAGATGCTCAATGAATTTTTCAAAAGCCATGTGTGAACCAAAACCTTAACACCACTTATATTGGCCAAAAACATTAATAAATTAGACAATGCCATATATACTAGTTGAGTAACTACCTAATATTCTGAAGTTGGAAATGATGGGCCATGCACTAGCAAAGATTGATGGTACCTTAAACATGTTCTTTACAAATGAAGAATTGGACATGGAAGCTATTTACCATTGTTGCACACTTGTCTCAAAATTTTATAGAGAAAGATTACTAGTTGATGTTTTTCCCATTTCATGAATTGGAATAGGGGTTGCATTTTTTGGCAATTGTTAGGCTTAGATTTTCTCACCAAATCATAATTCACCTCCACATTGAGAAGGATTTCATGATGGCTTGGTCACATGAAGGCTAAATTTTTGAACAAGCACGATTTTTGTTGATGCAATTGGAAAAAGAACACATCAAAGACTTAACAATGGCGACTATATGGGTTTGTTTGCCATGAATGCCATCAAAATACCATAATCCAAGCACTCTAGATAAAATCTATAGCCAGTTAGGAAATTTTTTGAGATCCAACCTCCACACATGGAAGGATAAATAGCTTGTGTACACTTGCATTTACTAGAAGATGGATTTGGTGAAAACTTTTTTGACAAAGTTCTAGGTTACTTTGGAATCAACAAGACCCATCCTTTAGACCATACATTACAAGATGAGGCTGAGCTAATGCTCTCACTAATGTCTCCAAGGCCACAATCAACAAAGTTATTGGAAGCTTCAAGGTTAAGGACCAAATGTTTGACAAAATGCCTCAACTAAGCTAGTAAAGTTTCGAAAGAGCAATGACACATCCACTTAGAAGGCACTTGACAAGTGCCCAAGCAAGACACAAGGCTTATAGCAAACCTACCCATGTAGGATGACTATATAGGTTTGTTTGTTGTGAATGCTACCAAAATACCACAATGTAGGCACTTGGAGAAAATATATAGCCAATTAGGGAATTTTTCTAGATCCAACCTTTACACGTGGAAAGATAAACACCTTTTGTATACCCACATTTGCTTGTAAATGGATTTGGTGAAGACTCTCTAGATAAAGTTTTAAGCTATTTCAAGATCTAAGAAACCTTTCCTCTAGACCTTACAATACAAGATGAGGCTAAGCTATTGCTTTCATTGTTGTCTCTAAGGCCACGATTAACAAAGTTATTAAAAGCACCAAGGTCAAGGACTAAATGTTTAATGAAATGTCTCAACCGAGGTAGGCAAAGTTTCATGAAAGCAACAACATATCCACTTGGAAGGCACTCAATAAGTGCTTAATCAAGACATAAGGCTTACTACGGACCCACCCATGTTGAGGAACATAGACAAAGTTGTTAGTGCAAGTACTTCTACTAGCAAGGGAACACGCAAACATGTGAACTAACTTGAGCTAGGCACACACCACATAAACAAGCACATTAATGTGGGAATTCACATTGAAAAAAGTGTGTGCGGACTTGTAGATCCATTGAGCTAGCTATGAATGACATATACAAGTGAGATAACACAAATGCTTGCACTAGCAAAAGTGCATGTGGACATGCAAACTTGCTTAAACTAGGCATGCATGGCATAGATAAGCAAATAGTGTGAGTGTTTGTATGCATGGACATGCAAACCTACCTAAGTAGGGCACAAGCAACACATGCATCAATAGAGTAATGTAGGCACACAAAATGGGTGTAAAGGGGCAAAAGGAAGAAGTTCAAAACAATAAGTGTTCCAAATACAAATTTAATTGTTGTAGGAGTCAAAACAAGACTTGATGATGAGATTGTAAAGCTAAAACAAGGACAAACAATAGGAAAAGAAGGCTTTGAATGTAATAGACCTTATGTTCCACAAAATGCCTTAATGACATAGGAAGGAAGGTAAGTGCTAGAGAAAGTTCTTACTAGAAAGGAAAGGCTAGTTCTCAATCTTTTAAAGTGGATATGAAACCCTAACATATTCTTAAAAGTGATGAAAATAGAAAAAAGGAGGAATGGTAGGTCAGGAAGACAAAATGTTCTAGACATGCATAAATGTTTGAGGGAAGGGAGAGAATTTCACAAGGTAACTCTAATTTTGACAATAAAGAGCCAGGAAATCAATTTGGGGTACTTTCAAAAGACTAAATACTACAAAACACTATGTAGGAGAAAAAGATATGGAAGAAAACTAGAAAGGATCAAAGATAGGGAAATGATAACCTACAACTTGGGATCTAGTTCTTATGATTCTTTAGTTTCTATTAGTGTGGATAACAACAATTTGAATAGCTAGTCCCCAACATTAAATGGTAATATACCATTCACCTTAAATGTCTAACTTTATCATGAAGAATATAAAAGGACTAAGTCTTTTAGATAAGTTGAATTTCCTCAAATGGGAATCCAATAAAAATAAAGTATCTTTAGCAACTCTTTTAAAGCCAAAACATTCTAGTGAAAAATTAAGCCACACAACTAGGAGGTTGGGATTTTCCATTTTTGTACACTATAACCCAAATAACATGTGAATATGGTTAATGTGGAAAATAGATGCATGGGTGTCCTTAGTTGATTTTCCAATCATAGTATCACAACGGATGTGTAAATAGATGGGAAACAATTCTTGTTGATAGTGGTATATGCTATCACAAATTATGTTATACAAAGACTACTATAAGAACAATTAAAGGGACTTTAAATAGGTGGTAGGTGGAATGTTATGGTCCTAAAATGATACTAGACTCACCATGCCAACAAGCTTAGCCTTTTTGACTCAATGGTTGGGTTTGTAACATTTGGTATTGGAGTCAAATCCAACATTTGGAGTTCAAACCATGAAGAGGGCAACTTATGGAAAAAGCTACATGGCAAAAGGCAATATGAAAGAAGCCACCTAGTGGAGCCACCGCTGAATGGGCCATTAAGGATGTTGTCTATGGAGCACGGTGGAATGTTATGGTCCAAAAATGAAATTAGACCCACCATGCTAACATGCTTTTGGCTTAATGGTTGGGTTTGTAAGATTTGTATGGCTAATAAGGTGTGACTTTAATTCCATCACATGCTAGGAAGAGAAGTGAAAGGGTAGCCAATACTTCAAGGCTATAAATACAAAATTCAAGAACTTTATATGTCATTAAGGGTTGCAAGATTGCAGTTTCTGAGATTCCCCATTCATTTGGTGCAAAAATGTCTGAGGCACACGAAGAATTTGGGAAAGAGTGGACATAGTCCTTTGTAATTTAAAGGCACCATTAACTTTTCCCAACTCTAAAGTTGTAACATTTAACAAGAGTGGGCTTAGATCATTCTCCTTTATTAAAACAATTATGGGAGCTTGATAACTCTATTTTTATAGAGTTATTTTATCTATTTTAGGTAATAAATAACTTTAATAATTGTAAGAAAACATTTGAACTCCTCTTTATTTACCTAAATTTATTTTGTTTATATAGCATAAGGAGGCAAGGAAAAAAGAAATGAATATGGAAAACCTGATGCTTATTGTGTGACAAAATCGAATATCAAGATCAAGAGAGTCAAGATGGGCTTGGGCTTTAGATGATTGTTATTATATTTTTTATTGTTGTTGGGTTTTCTAAATAAATAGAAAATCCAATCATGTTAGGAATTCAAATCCTAATTAATTTAGGAGTTCAAAACCCAATTGTTTAAGATCTCTAAAACCTAATTCTATTAGGATAGGAGATAAATCTAAACCTAAATCCTATTTAAGAGAAGAGAAAAGGCAAAAGAGAGGAGAAGGAGGAAATTAAGCACAACTCAAGAAAGAGGCCAAGAATTCAAGGTTTTCTTGAAGAGAAGCCAAAAAGGGTGACAAACTTCTTGTTCTTGGATTTAAGATGCCTTCTTTATTTCTTATTATCATTCTTCCTCATTATTTCTTTATGTTTTAGTTTATTTTTGTTAAAGCTACAATGTAACCCAATTATAATGGTATGAATCTTATGATTATTATGTTTTGCAAGATATTTTATTTATGTGAAGTTACATATTACTGTGTTTAATGCTTTTAAGTGATTAGCTAACACTTGAATGATCTGATTTACATGTTTGAGACTGACAGCAGATAATATGCAGTTACTTCTTATAATTTGTAATCATAAATTAAATATGGATAGACATATTATTTATGTGGCTTTTGGTGTAAACTAGGAATGTTCATACATTCTAATACATTTGGTTTGTTTCAATTCACATATAGAGATATAGTGAATTAATGAACTAAGTAGGTTTCCTATACCTAGACATAGGATAGTAAATAAATTATGAATTTTCGCCATCACATAGATATTATCTCTCTTGCAAGAATAAATAATCAATAGTAATGCCTAGTAATTATGGTGAAATCATATGCTCTAAGATATTTCTTTTATTAAGTTTTCTTATATTTAGTTAATTAATCTACCATCTATCATTGGGTTTGTTAAATAAATTCTAGGAGTTATTCACCGTTAGTAATTAGTTGGTCTAGTAATCACCAATCTTTGTGAGACGATATCTTTCTTATCATTATATTACTTGTTCAATATGTTCACTTACATTTAAATTCACCAAATAGAGCTTTTCAAGGTGCAAGTTCATTTCATTTTCAGAGACAATGGCTAGTGCACCATCTATAAGAGAGTTAATTTTAGGACAATTAACAAAGAAGATAGGTTACTCTTTAGCTCTACCATAGGTACACCTACACATTAGGAGCACATAAGTAAAGAAAGCCTTGATTGTGTGGCTTAAGCAAAACAGTAGCAATAAGGAGTAAAAGAAAGCAAAACTTATTATGCAAGTGCAAGACATGGTGAGTCAACTACAAGAAGAATTATCAAAACTATTTTTAGTGATATTCAAGAAGTGTAAGAATAGTTGATTCAAAATGTTAGGAAGAAGAAAGTGCATTCTAAGATAAAGCTTGGGTTAAATGGCTTCAAGAAAGGGATAGAAATTCTGCTTATTTTCTTACATACATAAAGGACCAACTTTAAGCTTTGAGATACAATTTCCAGCTTTTAAATGAATCACGTATGGGTGATGTGGAGGTGTTAGGTCCAATTGTTGTGGATCTATATAAAAAGCTACTTACATCGAACAATGTGGACATGAAAGGTCAAAATGATGATTAAGAACAAGTTGATTTTCTTAGCCACATTCCTAGTCTGGTGATAGAGGAGAATATTGCTTTGGCTTAAGAGATAGTACATATGATTAATAAAACAATGGTTGTGAGCAATGTGATAATCTAATCAGACATGTCAAAAGCATATGATAGGTTAGAATGGCCTTTCTTATTAAAGGTAATGTAGAGACTTTTTCTTTTCAATAATATGGATTAATATGATGTATTATTATATTTCAAACAATTGGTTTTGCATTCAAATGCTAGGTGACAAGTTGGTTTCTTTAAACCACATTAAATGATGGACTAGTTTTTTTTCTAGTAGAGTTACTACTAAAGTATCTAGGGGTTCCACTTTTTGAAGGAGGAGCATAATAGAAGTACTTTAATAAACTCATGGTAAAGACCATGGAATATCTCTAATTAGAAAAATTGATTCCTATCTTATGGAAGGAAGTAAATCATAATCAACATTATTGTTTATTGAATCTTAAATGCAAGTGAATATGTCAAACAAGTAATATAATGATAAGAAAAGTATTGTCCCACAGAGATGTTAAGTTCTTGTTAAAAGCTCTGGGAGCTAGGATCCAAGCAAGCACACCAACAAGAACCACCATCACACAATTTCATACGAAAATAAGAGATCTAGGCATACACATACACAAAAGGAAGACACTATTTTTAAAGTGGTTTAGCCAAAGCATGCCTACATCCATTGTCACCATGGCAAGCCCCTTCTCCTTCTCATTAGGAATAATCTGGAGTATTACAAGTTACAAGCTCACTGCCAGATGAGTTGGCCGATTACTACAATACCTACGCACGTTGTTGTGCAACCTTACTCTCTCTACATAATCTCACACTCAAACTCTCTCTTCTCTCTCTTGCTCCTACCCATTAAATTACCTAAGAAGGGTATTTACAATATTGCCCTTCTTCACCTATTCTAATCCAAATATCCCTAGAGGTTAAGAAGGTCATTTCACCTTCACTAAATATTACAAATTCCTAACAATTCTCCCCCTAATTTGAAATAATTAGTGCAACATCCTTGCATAATAGGTGAAATGCTGCATACATAACCTCTTAGCCATCCAACTGTTGAGCATGCCCTTAACGTCAATCCACCATCCTGATAAGCAAATCAGCTACATTGGGAGACATTTCCCCCTTAGCTTCTTAAGCTCTTCCTTCATCACTAATGAAGGGTATCCTTGCTGAAAAATGTATCATCCTTCTGATGGTCCATTAGGATTTCTAATCTGGCTTCCTCAAGAAAACTTTATGACCTCACGAACACTCTAACCCTTGCCACCATAGCTATATCTCTGGGCTTCTGTGGATAACACCACTCCAACGATAGCTAATACCACTAATCAAGTTAATAAGCTAACTACAAAGTAACCGGTAGTACACTAACCACCATGGGGTTATCACTCGTGTCCATATCTTATTGCAAAGAATTATATCCTAACTCATGTATGCTCCTACAACTCATGTCTGTTCCATGGGCAATATCCAACGTCATCAAGGCCTTGGGGTCTAGCACAACCCGAATCCCTTAAGTCTCAACCAACTCAAGTTAACCAGCCAATCTAATCATTTGGAATCCCAACTAGAGAAAAACAAATTTCTACCTCCTCCACATATGCAGTGTAACCTCTCCAAAAGAATCCAACTTTCTCTGAGAAAATGACTCCAATCCTAAGTCCATCAGTGATTCCTCAATGTCTTGCTATCTCCAAATCTCAATAGTGTGAAACCAACACTAGACATTTCCTTCTTCTACTTCTTGCCTCTAATCTCACATAACCCTTGTTTGATTTTGCCTACCACTGTCCAACCGACAATGTATTTGGAAGCTCCGAATGAAGACCACTCTCCCCCTCATCAAGCGAACCAAAAGTTGGGCCACTTAGGCCTAAGCCCATTGAAGATAGGCCGAGGAAATGGGCCAGGATATCAGGTCAGGTACAGGCCCAAGTCCACTGAGTCAGGCTAAGAGTCGAGTTGAGTTGCCAAAATAGGTCGGGTGTGACTAGAATTACAATACCCATCGGATCGCGGATGAACGATCAAGAAGACTTTGGTGGATCTGAGTTAATCAATAGTATTTGGAAGAAAAGTAGGGGTAGCCAACTAATCTATGGAAGATTTCAGTTTCATACCTGGTGTTGGATTAGTGAACGGTGGCAACGTGTGGCTAAAAACACCGGGTCGGGTTACGGATGTCACAGATGGTGGTAGAAATTTGGCAACTGGCAACAAATTTGGAAATCCAAGGTGCACAGATGATGTACAGGCCTAGTAGGAGATGATTAGTGGTGAAAAGCTACCAAAAAAGTGGCTAAAAACAACAAAATCAGCATCGAGTTACTATGTAGGTCAACTCGTAGGTACAGTGTCAGGCGCGTGAGATGCACGTGCATGACTACACTAGGCGCGTGACATGATGCGCTGGAGGTGTGTGAAGCCTATGCACAGACAGAGAATTTGGTGCTTGAACCCTACACGCGGGCCAGAAAATTCTCAGGTATTTTTAGCTAATCTTGGACAGAATTTTGAGTTGTGTTTAATGGTATAATTGGATCATGATTTTGAAGTTTAGAGAGGTTTAAAAATGCAATTTTTTTGGAGAACCCATGTTTGAATGTGGCTAGGTTTTGATTTGTTTTGGCATTGAGAGGTTGATTTAATAAGCCATTAAGGATGACAAAGATGGAGTTTAGAGCATGATATTGCTTGGTGCCTTTGTCTTGATTTTTTCAATGCTAATTATGGTCATATGATTAAGAATGTCTTTGCTGGTTTATTAGTGGACTTCTTTGAATTGGATTACTCTGGTTTATGATATACTCTGCTGGATATATGGGATCTATTGGTCATGTGTTTGGTCAGGAGATGATTCCAAAGGTGAAGGTCAATTTTTCAGGCGGTTGAGGATTATGCTCCTGAATGGGGATTTAAAAGGTGTTCTTCATCCATTGCCTTAATTTTGTCTTTTGACAAGAGCGGAGATGATAAAGTCCGTTTATTCTACGGTTCTTTAAGAACTTATTGGCTATAGGATTAGCTATAAGATTCCAAGGTGGAGGCTAATATAAGATTTGAGGGGGAGAGAGCTTTTCATCCGAAGCTTCCAAATACATTGTTGGTTGGACAATGGTGGGTAGAATTAGGCAAGAAATAGAAAAAGGAAATCTTTAGTGTTGGTTTCACGCTATTGAGATTTGGAGATAGCAAGACATAGAGGAATCACTGGTGGACTTAGGATTAGAGTCATTTTCTTATAGAATGTTAGATTCTCTTAGAGAGGTTACACTATATATGTGGATGAGGTAGAGATTTATTTTTTCTCTAGTTGGGATTCCATATGATTGGATTGGCTGTTTGACTTGAGTTAATTGAGACTTAAGAGATTTAGGGTGTGCTAGACCCCGAGGCCTTGATAAGGTTGGATATTGCCCATGGAGCAAACATGAGTCGCAAGAGCATACATGTGTTAGGATATGATTCTTTGCAATGAGATATGGACACGGGTGATAACCCTATGGTGGTTGGTGTACTACCAGTTGCTTCACAGTTAGCTTATTGACTTGATTAGTGGTATTAGCTATCATCGAAGTGGTGTTATCCACGAAAGCCCAAAGATATAGTTGTGGTGGCAAAGGTTATAGTGTTCATGAGGTCGTAAAGTTTTCTTAAGGGAGCCAAATTAGAAATTCTAATGGACCATTCGAGGACGATGCATGTTTTAACAAGGATACCATTCATTGGTGATGGAGGAAAAGCTTGAGAAGCTGAGGGGGAGACATTTCCCGATGTAGCTGATGTGCTTATCAGGATGTGGATCGACATTGAAGGCATGCTTAACAATTGGATGGCTTAGAGGTTATATATGCAGCATTTCACCTATTGTGTAGGGATATTGCACTAATTATTTCAAATTATGGGGATAATTGTTAGGAATTTGTAATATTTAGTGAAGGTGAAATGACCTTCCTAACCCCTAGGGATATTTGGATTAGAATAAGTGAAGAAGGGCAATATTATAAATACCCTTCTTAGGTGATTAAATGGTTAGGAACAATAGAGAGAATGTTGGCTGGTTGGCATACGTGAGAAAGGGAGAGTGTCTTCGCATAATAGCAATCTGCTGTTATGCATTACTATAGCTCTGGCTAGCCCTCTAGCGGAGCTTGAATTGTACTCCAGATTGTTCCTAATGAGAACGAGAAGGGGCTAGCAATGGTGACAGTGGACGTAGGTATGCTTTGGCCGAACCACTCTAAAAACAGTGTCTTCCTCTTGTGTGTGTGTGCCTAGATCTCTTATTTCCACATGAAATCATATGATGGTGGTTCTTGTTGGTGTGCTTGCTTGAATCTTAGCTCCTAGAGCTTTTAACAAAAACCTAACAAGAGATTGGTAAATACTAGACTAATTAAGTACTAACAATGAATTAGTCCTAAAATTTATCTAACAAATCAAAAGATAGTTGATGATGAATTAAAATTCAAAATTTTCAAAACAAAAATATAAGACTAATTGAAATTTAAATCCAAGTAAGAAAACTCAATATGAGAAATATGTTAAAGTATCCAATTTCACCATAACTACTAGATATGAATTTCCATTATTTATGCCTATAAGAATGATAATACCTATATGATGGCTAAACTTCTTAAATTATTTATTATCCTATGTCTAGGTATAATAAATCTATTTAGTTCATTAATTCACTATATCTCTATATGTGAATTAAAACAAACTAAATGCATTAGGATCTATGAATATTCTTGATTTATAATAAATCTTTTGATAATCTTATCACCAAAAGCTACACAAATAATGTGGTGTATGTCTATTCATATTTAATTCATAGTTATATATTATAAAAGAAAATTGCATATTATTACCTTTCACTCTCAAACATGCACATTAAATCATTCAAGTGGCAGCCAATCATGTAAAAGCATTAATAACTCACATAAGTAAAATATCTTGCAAAGTATAGAAACTTATAAAATTCACATCATCATAGTTAGGCTACATCTTCACTCTAACATAAGGAATTTAGAACATAATGAAATAACAAACCAAAACAAAAATAGAAATTAAGTAAAACATCCTAATTGAAAAACAAGAAAATTGTCACTACATTATTTTCTCTTCAAGAATTCTTTGTAAAATTTCTATAGGTCAAACCAAAATCAAGAATGACATGAAGTAGAGGTAAGTTTTTGCACCTCTATCTCTTTCTTTCTTCCTTGGTTTTCTCTTTTTTCCTTGATTATTCTCTCTCTTCCTTGGTTTTGGCAACACCACACGTTTTCTCTCCCTTTCTTCTCTTTTCTCTCTTGTGCGGTGCCTCCCCCCTTCTCTTAATTCACGTTGCTCCTTTTTTTTTTATTCCTTTTGGGAGGCATGCCCTAATTGCACTCTTTATAATTCACATTTTGCTCCACTTTTATGTTTTTGCCTTTTTTGTCTTTTTCTTCTATTATGCACATTGCTTGTTTGTAGCCTTATTTCATTATGTTCTAAGTTCCTTATGTCTTTCTCTTTTGAGGTTTGTTACATAAATGACAAAGATTTAAATAAATATATGAAAACTTAAATGTTATCTCACAAAAAGTATATTACTTATATCTTAAAATAGTCAAAATAGATCTATAAAAATAAAGTTATCAATTATTCTATTTTCAATTCCTATATATTATTTGTTAGTGACCAAACCTTTGGAATCAGTATTGCAAGATATCAACAAGAACCTATTTGAATTGTTATGGAGTCATTGAGATCATATAGATCATTATAAGGGATAGGATAATGCATACTACCCTACGAATGAAAAAGGACTAGGAATAAGAGATATGGCCATGGTTATGGAGAGCCTATAGTTGAAGATGGCTTGGAATTTTATGAAGAGAGAATATTTGGGGGCACAATTCATGAGAAGAAATTATGCAAATCTACTGGAAGTTTGCCATCAACTTAGAAACATACTAGCTTCACACTATTAGGTTGCTAGTAGTACTCACATTCCATTTGTTTTGCAGCATAGCAAGTAGAAAGGTGTGTAACAGATTACGATCTTTTTAGATAGACAAATGGCTAGATGAGATTTATGTCATCCACCTTATGACAACAACCAAAAGAGTATTAGCAAGGCAATGGAAGACCTAAAGTTTTTAATGTCAAATTTGTTGGAGTAGGTATCTATAGAACAAGCATTTACCATCCAAAATTGGTTTTTTCATGTATAATGGATTTCCTACGAACAACAAAATTCAGGAGCGAGGCTTCTCACTTGCTTCTAGATGCTTTTGTTATAGCACACCACACTATGAGACCATTAATCACCTTTTTGTCAGGGGGAGTTAGCCATTAGTATGTGGAATTATTTCTATCATATCTTGTAGGTTTTGTTCCATCTACCATCTTGAATCTTGTTGAGGATTGGTTCCAAAAACATGTTTCAACACAATGAAGGATGATAATGTCCCTAGTTGGTTGCATAATTTTGTGGCATGTGGCCAGTCAAGAATAATGTAATATACTTAAATAAAGGATATTTTTTTTATCAATATTGATAGAAGGAGTGATATAAGAGGTTTGTCCTCTAATGGCTTCATTTCCAAACAGCTCTTTTTCCTTTTATGAAAGATTATATTAGACTATTGATAACTTTATTTTTGTAAAGTTATTTTGACTATTTCAAGATATAAATAACACAAGTTTGTGAGATAACATTTGAGTTTTCATATATTTATTTAAATCTTTGTTATTTATGTAGGTAAACCCTAAAGGAGCAATGCAAGCAAATGATACATGAAGAAAAAAAAGCTAGACATGTGAGGAATGAAAGGAAAAAAGAAAAAAAAGAAAAGAAAGGCAATGTGTACAATAGAAGGAAAAAGATAAAAGGATAGGAAAGGAAATAAAGAAAAAGAAAAAGAAGCATAAATTGTGAGGAGAAAGTTAGCACACGCCACACCAAAGAATACAAAAAAGTGAGCAAACGTGAAGAGAGAAAAAACAGGTACCGTACAAAAGAAAAAAAAAGTGCCACAAGAACGGAAGGAGAAAGAGAAAACCAAATAAAAAGAAAGGAGATAAAGGCGCGAAAGCTTATCTCTACTTCATACAATTCTTGATTTTGGTTTGATTTGTAGGAATTTGCAAAAATTCTTGAAGAGAAAACAATGTGGTGACAACTTTTTTGTTTTTCTTTATTTAAGATTTTTTGCTTCATTTCTACCATTGTTTTGATTTTTTATTACATTATATTCTAATTTTATTTTGTTAGAGCAACAATGTTGCCTAACTATGATAATATGAATTTTATAAGTTCTATGCTTTGTGAGATATTTTATTTATGTAAGTTATATATTATTATGCTTAATGCTTTTAAGTGATTGGCCACCACTTGAATAATTTGATTTGCATATTTGAAACTAAAAGGAGATTATATACAATTAATTTTTATAATATACAACCATGAATTAAATATGGATAGACATATACCATGTTGTTTATGTGGCTTTTAATGATAAGACAATCAAAAGATTTATTGTAAACCATAAATGTTCATAGATCATAATGTACTTTATTTATTTCAATTTACATAGAAATATAGTGAATTAATAAATGAAGTAGGTTTACTATAACCAGACATAAGATAGTAAATAAATTATCATTCTTGAGGCATAAACTATAAAACTTTATATCTAGTAGTTATAATGAAATATGATGCTATAACATATTTCTCATATTGATCGTTTCTTACTTAGAGTTAATTTCATTTAATCTTGAAATTTTATTTGAAAATCTTTAATTTTAATCCAACATTAATCTTCTTTTGATTTTCCAGATAAATTTTATAATTAATTCATTGTTAGTTCTTAATTAGTCTAGTATTCACCAATCTTTGTGGGACAATACTTTTTTTTTTATCATTATATTACTTCTTTGACATGTTTACTTACTTTTAAAATTCACCAAACAAATATATTTTATGAATGTTCCTATTATAGTTTCACCTTTCTATAAAGGTTGCATGGTACACTAGTTGTGTCCCTCTTAAGGTTTTCTAAAGTTGAACACATACTAACCATGTATTGGTGGAGCATGTGTAGGAGAAGGATTGGTGTTTGATTGGAGAGGAATGTCATTGTGGGCTAGGTTTTTAATTTGGAACAAGGTAAAAAATGAAAGAGCAACAATGTTAGCCTTATTGGAAGGTCTCAAACTATCATTAAAAAGGAATTATTGTATCAAAGATTAAAGAACACTCTCTTTTTATGGTTCAATGCACTAAAGGGGTTTTTCTCAACTCCTTGGAATTTAGAATATGAGATTCAACAATGCTTGAGTTTTCTACCTTCCAATGTCAAGATGTCTCATGTGTCTCATGAAGTCAGTTTTTTAGCAAATGAACTAACAAATTTTGGACACTTAGTTATAGCATTACATGTTCTAACAACATTGGGCTCCCTCCTAGGCAACTATAGGAAAATAGCCTAGGAAGATCAATTAGCCCTTAACCACTCTAAGCCCCCTTAAAGATATGATTCTCTTTAACTTCTATTTTGTTTTAATTGTATTGTTATTTCTTTTTAGTGGCTCATGATAAAGTAATTCTTTAGTTTATAATTATTTGCTTTTGCACCCAATAGTAGGGGTTATGTCTTAAAAGGTTAGGATTCAATGTCCTACCCATGTATCTTCTAAGCAAGTTTGATGATTAAGTCAACTTGTGTTAATAATAATAATAATAATAATAATAATAAGATGGATGATCTATGAACAATGTAAGGGAAGAAATGCATTTAATATGGAGATAAAAGAATCACTTTCTTAGAGTTGAAGAAGCATCTTATTGGTCATAAATTAGCTTTCACAACTAGTTACCAAATTAAAGTATATGCTTGCTAAAAGTTAGTTAGAGTTGAAATACAATAAAGAAGAAGTTGAATAGGTAAGACTAGTATGAAAAGAATGATATATAAGTACAATTTTATTTGTTGGATCACTATAAATGACAAACTTACTCTAGTAAATTGAATAGTTATATGAAGTAACTTAGTGGACCAATAATACAACTTATGTAAAAAAATAAAAATAAAAAATCAAGTGAGCTTTGATTCTTTAATTGTAGGTTCACCAAATGCATTTAAGGGCAATATTGGTCATGAACAAATTATTTTAAAGGATTGGACAATGGAGGGAGGAAGTGAGTTAGATGATTAGAATTGTAAAAAATAAAAGTTCTATCACAATATATTGAGCATGCCCTCTAAAGTTACAATCTACCACATTTGGAATTAAAAAAAATAGAAGAAAATTCAATTGTCAAAGCCTAGAGAATACTACTATTGTTGCTAAGATCAAAAACAATGTAAGAAGTAGAATCTCATCAATTAGGGGCGAAGGCTTATAATTTATGATAAAATTTGCAATAACTTTGGAATTTTCCAATTTTATTTTTAAGGCTAGGTGATGGATGGTTGATTAAATTATTTAGCATTATAAATTTTAAGATATATAAAATACCCAATGATTCAACGAAAAAATGGTATTACTACGATAAATAGCTCTTACACCAGATAGTATAACAAAAGAGAGTATTTCAAATAAGCATAACCTTTTAGTTTTTAAAATCCCAATTTAACCCTCCTTTCTTGAGACTCTATGTATCAACAAAACCTGCACAACCTAGTATTCCGAGGGACAGAACCTTGAAAAAGCACAAAAAGGTTAGGTTCAACTATATACTCTATGTCGCCAAACAGCTAAAGTGATAACATCAAATCCCAAATAAAATCACAGGTCATGGGTCACCATTACTACGACAAGAATACCATCAACGACGGCTTTTAGTAAGTCACCAGACCTCTTTTACATATGATCTTGAGAATCTGGATACAGGTCGTATGAGGATTTCTGTTTGATATTATAAACGCCTTTCTGAGATTTATAGTGTAGGTTCTCTAACTACTTGTGGGTCCACTGATAATAATATATGGAGAAGCGAATGCCCACTGCTTGATTCCTTGGGCTAATTCTCTTTGTTCACGCGTTTGTTGTTCTAAAAATGGGAGTTAGCACAACTGCTAAAAGCAGATTAAGCAACCTTAATCTCGCCCCATTTGCATTTGTGAATGACGAATCACAGGCTTACGATCCTGTTTTAAGCATCCGACAGGCCTTATTTAACAGAATTCTTACAATGTCTTGCAGTGGTGAAGTGATTTGCGATTGTTTTCCTCCATACATTGTGCCATTTCTCACATTTAACAGTGAAAAGGGGCTACTGATGTTGTGACCAAATAATTTTTTATTCTAGGATGACTTCTCATAGCAGACCCAGTCAAACACGCAAAAAATGTCTACACATTAAGGATGTCAAGTCTTGCCCAGAAACTGGACAAAAGCTAATGCCCATTCTTTCGAGTTGAGCAATGATGAAGTCCAACCAATTGGCGCAGTTTGATAGTCAAAAGTAGTATGCACTACGGATGGAAGAGAATAATTTCTGCAATATTAGGTCTTGATCTCGGCATATACGACAAGTAATTTGAATCTGTTTTTTGCGCAATATTTTCCTGCAAACAACATTCGATACGCGGCCTTCTCGAGTAATTCCACTGAAAAAATTTCTGGTCAAATGTCCAGTTCTCGTCTGCGTTCTATGAATCTGCATGGTTTTTTACCTTTTTTTTTTTTTTTTAATAAACGCGCACACAGGGGGATGATTTTTTACGTTTTTATTTTTTTTTATCAAACTCCAGGAATTCTAATCTTTGCCCAACGTGCAGTCTATGAAGCATAAAAGACAAGCTGTCGTACGAAACTCTAGAAACAAGATTATCAAGAATACTTAGGAGACCACGGTTTAGTAGTTCAGAATCTAAGGTAGAAATCCGATAGCATTGCCCAATATTTGGTTCATAATTTAGAGTTGTTCTAGCGTAAAGAAATTAAATACAAAAGACGGACCGGAGTGAAGATTCGGGAAGCATAAAAGACATTTGACTGGAAGTTTTGGGCAGTGCTATCAGATTTCCTCCAATGGATACATTTCCGACCTTCATGTTCTTCATCTTAGTTCTGTTACTCACGCAGAAGCCAGTAGCAGCTAAGGGAAGGAATAACATATCAGCGAAGGACAGCATCGAGGGAGTCATAGGGGCCATAATAGATAACCGTTCTCGCCTCGGTAAAGAGCAGAAAGTGGCAATGGAGATGGCGATCAAGCATGTGTATGAGAAGACAAACCAGAGTTACGGCTTGCGCATCAAAGTTTCACAAGGGGAACCTTATCAAGCTGCACTTGCAGGTATTTGCATATTTGTGACAGGTTTTTTCTCAACAAAGTGTCTGTTACCTTCATGATCTGGCAAGATAGAACTATAGAGAGTACGAACTTACAGAAGAAATTGCTCTTATGACTCGATTTGGGATCGGTGATGACTTCCCATATTTATAACATAAAAACAGTGATCCCTGCATAAAAGAAAGAGTTAAGTTCAATATCATTCTTTAAGTAGGAATTAGTTACCAAGCTAGTTTAAGGGGAATAGTGCATAAAAATATGCTAATAAGAGAGCATGAATAGATATCAAAAATAAAATGAAGAAACTATATTTTACATGATCATGGTATGTACTTAAGTCATGGAAACCCGTCCAGTAATAGATTATTTGGGAAGAGAAAGAATTACTTCCTACTTTTAATGTCTACAGTTACAACTTTTTGTCAGATTCAAATCATAA
This sequence comes from Casuarina equisetifolia, assembly GCA_028551475.1. Classification (NCBI taxonomy): domain Eukaryota; kingdom Viridiplantae; phylum Streptophyta; class Magnoliopsida; order Fagales; family Casuarinaceae; genus Casuarina; species Casuarina equisetifolia. Next base: position 17,393,104 of record CM052354.1, read on the forward strand.
TTTGATGGCAATGAAGCAAAAATAAAATAAAAAGATCCACCGTATAAAATGGTGGGAACAAGTTGCAGGAAATCGTGTTCACTATAATAGTAAGACAAAAAGTCTGCTGCCTAAGTTAAAATTATTCTAATAGCTGTGTGTCAATTTGCAGCAAGGAATCTTATCGGAAAGCAAGGGGTGCAAGCCATACTGTTACCACAGCCATGGGAAGAAGCCTCTTTAGTTGCAGAGATAGGTAACCTCGCTAAAATCCCAGTTCTTTCCATTTCTGACTCAACTCCACTTTGGGCAACCAAGCGGTGGCCCTTCCTGCTTCAAGCTTCACCAAACAAGAATGAACAAATGAAAGCCATAGCTGCCATTGTTCAGTCTTGGGAATGGCGTCGGGTCACTGTAATTTATGAAGACATTGACTCTTTCCGCAGTGGAGTAATACCTTATCTTTCTTATGCCCTCAGAGAAGTAGGAGCAGAGATAAGCAATCTTGTAGCCCTCTCACCCTTTGATTCTTTTTCAGTGTCTATTGAGCTTGAGAGGCTCAAAAGTGCACAGTGCAGAGTTTTTGTGGTTCATATGTCTTTTCAATTGGCTGTGCATTTCTTAACGAGGGCTAATGAAATGAATATGATGGAGAAAGATTTCATCTGGATCACTACAGACCCCTTTACAAGCCTTCTCCATTCCCTCAATGCGTCAATCATTTCTTCCATGCAAGGAACCATAGGAGTCAAGAGTTACTACCCTCGAAACGATCCCCACTTTCAGAATTTCCGTACTAGATTTCATAAAAAGTTTATGTTGCAATATCCAGAGGAGGAAATACAAGAACCGGGGACTTCTGCTCTGCAGGCCTATGATGCTGTGTGGACTCTCTGTCTGGCAATGAAGGAGACTAGAAATGACCAACAGGAAATATTACATAAAATCATGCTAAGCAAATTTGGGAATGTTCAATTTACTGATAGGAAAGTCGCCTCTGCACATAGATTTCAGATCATCAATGTGTTTGGGCAGAGTTATAAAGAACTTGGCTTCTGGTCAAATGGATCGGGCTTCTCAGAGACCACAGATGAAAAAGCAGAATACAGCAGTTCCATGAGAAGCTTGGGGCAGGTATTTTGGCCAGGTGGACCTTGGACCACTCCAAGAGGATGGGCTCCTGCGGCAAAATCTAAGCCACTAAGGATTGGGGTTCCAACCAATTCAAGTTTCAAACAGTTTGTGAGAGTCCAAAAGGATCCCTCAACCGACAGGATTAGTTTTGAAGGATTTACAATCGATTTATTCCACTCGATTGTTGAGACTCTGCCGTTCCACCTGCCGTACGAGCTTACTCCCTTTAATGGAACAAACGATGAACTGGTGGAGCAGGTTTATTTGAAGGTGCGTAGTTCTCTACTCTTTCTAACTGGTTCAAGCCATTAACCCTTGGCTTTCTGTCAAACTTGACTGAGTTCTGTTCATGTTTAGTGTTCATAGCGTACTTCTAGACATCCAACCATGGCCCAGAGATTGTTTTACTTTGTTTTTGTCTTTTTCTCAAACTTCTTCAATGTTATCTATCTTCTTTAGATTATGCCAGTCGTAAATCTAATAACAAAGAAAAATCCTTTTTTATTTTTTATTTTTTCTGAACTTCTTGGATAGGGTTGCGTTCATGTGAGCCTGTTTGGAGCTCAGTTGGGTTCAATTCTCACATTAGTCCAAAAACGTTTACGATTCTCCAACGTTACTTACCCCATTTCCAGATTCAGCATGCAAGGTCTAGATCCTCTAGATTATACATTCCATATCTTATTTAGGATATCTTTGCTAAAAGCTTATTAGCCGGAGCACTCTCTCCCTTACAAACCACACAACCATACGAGAGGGATTTACGTGAGAGAATAAATAGGGTAACCTCTTCGAAGAGTTATTTTTCTCATCTCGCTCCATAAATTAATCCTAGTGCATCTGCAGATTAACAAGCATATAGATAGCAATGTTCAGTGTGATATACAGAATCGTAGACTTTGATCCCCATTTCTAGTTATTGTTCTTTATGTAACTAGAAGTTATGATGGTCTTTTCTTTCTTTTGATTTTTTAAGCTTTTCCCCCGTTTCCAATGGCTAAGAAAAGAGCTCGAGCAAACATGTTAAAATGGATATTGGAATGATGAATTGTGACTCAAACTGAGGATAATAGCTAAGTGATAAAACTATTAGCTTCTGATCTTAACAGTCCTTTCACGTATAAAAAGAGGATAAAAATAAATTGTGACTCAAGTTTTAAGCTGTTCTGCTTCATTTAATTTAGAGTTGTTAAGATTTTATAGTTTTCTCTCAAGTCACAACTAATTTTTTGAGATTTTCTTTTCATGGGAGTAGAAGTTTGATGCGGTAGTCGGTGATGTAGCCATAGTGGCCAAGAGGTATCAACACGCAGAATTCACTCACCCCTTCACAAATCCAGGATTAGTAATGATAGCTCCAGTTCGCTCAGAAAACAGTCATGAAGCTTGGCTATTCATGAAGCCCTTCACAAAAGCCATGTGGGCTCTCACAGGAGGCATAACTATCTACAACGGTTTTGTCGTGTGGTTGATAGAGCGAAAGCACAGTCCTGAGCTCAAAGGTTCCGCTTCGAGTCAAATGGGTGCCTTGCTTTGTTTAGCTTTCATGACTCTCTTCTCCTTACAGGGTAACATGGCAATGTCTTTTTCTCCTTAGAACCTCGAGCTAACATGAATAGGTAGCCTAATGTCGTTTCATTTCATATGCTGTTTGCATAGGGCAAAAACTACATAGCAATTTGTCGCGGATGGCACTCGTCGTATGGCTGTTCGTGGCACTAGTCATCACGCAAACTTACGTGGCTAATCTGGCCAGCATTCTCACCGTGCAACAGCTTGAACCAACAATAGCTGATGTTGATTCGCTGCGGAATGGCAATGCAGCTGTTGGATGCCGCGGGGGATCATTCGTGGCAAGTTATTTGGTGGAAGTCTTAAACTTCCCCAAGAATAATATCAAGGGTTACAGCACACTAGAAGAGTACGCACAGGCACTTAGAAATCAGGAAATAGCAGCAGCCTTTATTGAATCTCCTTTTGCCAAATTATTCCTTGCAAAATACTGCAAAGAGTTTATCGCAGCTGGGCCTACTTATAAAGTTGGCGGATTCGGTTTTGTAAGTATTCTACAAAGTCTCTGTTTCTTTTCCTAATACATCATTGCAGCATGGCTGTAACAAGGCCTGCAGTCAGACCTGATGGACAATGTAGAGTAAATCTGTCCAACTCGGCCGGTGAACTGACCTGCATGTTAGAATAACTGGAACTTGCAGTGACCTATATTTAATGTCTTATTCCTCCCAAAGAATTTCATATAAGCCTAATCTCAACTTAAATTATAGTCCAAACTTGAGTGGCAAAAGCTTTTCTGAGTTTCGGAACGAAGCCTCAGAATAGAAAATCCAAATCATGTTGCATAGATTTACCTGTTTTTAAATTGCCTGATATATAATTATCATCAAAAATGGTTATGCCTCAGGTGTTTCCAAGGGGCTCTCCACTGCTTCCTTATGTAACGAAAGCACTACTGAACGTATGTGAGAATGGAAGGCTACAAGAATTAGAGAAGAGCATGATTGCATCAGAGGTGTGTCTGGACGTGGAGTCGGTTGATGAAATCTCTAGTATCAGTCCCAGCAGCTTTTGGGTTCTTTTCTTGTTTACAGGTGGTACATCAACAATTGCTCTTATTTTCTATGTCGTTCGTCACAAAAGGTTCGGACATGGAGCCGTCTGGAGAGTTGCGTTCGCTGTAATGAGACATTGGTGGCGTCAGAAGACGTTCTCTCGAAAGGTCAGTGACGTAGAAAGATAAACAAAATTTTCAAACACATCAAACTCGAGGACTATAATATTGATTATAGTCCCTACAAGAAAGAAGTTTCATCGATCCTGCCATTTACTTTTGCAAACTAAGGCATCCCAAAGAGAAGCATGGGGTGGCCTCTAGCTCCATGGTGCAAATTGTGACCAGCTCAGTTGTCGCTTGCTTAAAGAAATTCTGGAACTGCATCATAAAACTGCTGACAGGGACACTGCCCCTTCGACAGTACATGGCAAAACATAGTTCTAGTAGTTGTTTTTTTTTTAGTTCAATGCATACTACTAGATCGCCAGTCCTTGAAGATCTTATTAGTCCGATCGAGCTTGTCATATTGCATAACTGAAAGTACCTTATACAATTAAGAGATACGCATGACTAATTTCCCATGCCCGAGCGCTCAAATATATATGCTAACACTTCCAAATTAATCGTCACGAGACTTGCATATATATTGTATGAAAATATGCCAAACTAACTATCATCTTGAAATGTTGAACATTTCCCATACATTCCCTCTCAATACTTCAAATTTCCAACAAGTCCAAGGCACTAAAAAGTGAGAAATTGTCTCATCGTGAACAATATATAATTAATTGAAATTGTAATCAATTGTTCACTACGTCTTCAATTTTCATTACATATAAAAGCCAATCTATAGTGAGATCCTCCAAAACATGTAGCACAAATAAAAAATAAAGTCTATCACCATGAATGTTGTTGGAGATACGATAGTATATTCATTAGTATTCCTTCCTTATATGGCTTGATATATTTACCATGTAGAGTAGTCTACTTTGGGAATTATTTTTGCACATAGTAGGTCAATATTTTCATTTATTGTTTATATAATTTCCATTATAGTCAATCTTTACATTATAAAAGGATAAGCACTATACATTCTCTCTTAAGAAAGTAATACACAGAGATTCTTAGGTCCTATGTCTTTTTTCATTATTGCTTTGTGACATGGTATTAGAGTCATTCTTTTCTTGGCTATAACTTCCACTCTTGATTTTTTTTTATTCCTTTTTTTTTTCTTCTACAAACCCTTTTTCTTTTAGCCACTTTATTCCTAGTTTTTTTTTTTTGTTTTTAACTATGTTAGCCTCCAACGATTCTACCCCTCTCGCCCATGATTTGGTTTCTTTGACCATTAAGGACATCATTAATTTACCGGCCTTTCCCATGCAAACCATCCTTGTTTCCAAGCCGCAGCTCACGTGGCAACCTATCCCTTCATTGTTGTTTAGGTCTTATGAAGCAAAACCCATTGTTTTGCATTCAATTGACCCAATCTAGCCTTTTTTTTGGATAGCTTAAGTCAACCTATCCTCTACTTCAGCCCCAACAATCTACTTTGGGCCTCCAACAACCTACTTCGGCCCTCTTATAGCCCACTCTAGGCCTCTAATAGCCCCTTCTAAGCCTTCAGCCACCCACCTCAGGCTTCTTTCAACGACCCTTTCTAACTAGCCCATTTCTCCCTAGCCCATTCAACATCAGGTCAAGTTAGTACCAACCAAGCTATTTAGCCTATTCGAGTTTGGAGCAAAATCCCCACCCAATCTACCTTCCCCCTCCACACTAACCACCCTAAACTCAACTACCTTTAAATGACCGACTCTAATGGGCCAAAATTATGCCTCATCATGCAACCCTTAACTAGTGTTGCCAACTTCTCTACATGGTCACATGACCTTCGGCATGCCTTTGTCACAAAGGAGAAGGACAACTTCCACAATGGCATTATCCTACTTCCAATAAATGAGTGGATGGCATGCCAATGTTAGAAGTGCTCACAGCTTTTTTATACAAGGATTGGCAACACCCTGACTCCAAAGTTTACTACCATTATTTTGTCCACTAATGATGTAAAAGTTCTCTAGGATAGCCTACACGAGCTATATGATTACTTTAATCATGTTTGTCACTTTTAGTTTAAATAGGTGATTTTTTAGCTTAATCAAGGAAACCTAGCCATCATCATCATTTACAATTGTTTCCTTTCCCTCTATGGTGAGTCAGATTATATCGAAGAAATGCTTGAGGGCCCAATTCAATACTCTAACAATTCTAGCATCTTAAATAGAAACAACAAATCTCTCATTTTCTCCTAATTATGAACAAGACCTTTGTTCCTTTCACTCATAAATCATCACCATGTAGGCCTTGTCTTCCATCCACTATCTCTTTTTCCTTGTTATGCAAGAAGAAAATCATTATGTCACTTTCATGGAGTATCTTCGCATTGGCGATAATATCATCCTCTTACTCATGCAACACCCGCTTAGAAAGTCCTTACCACTCAAAGCGACAGCAATAGCTAGGTGATGACAAGGCGCTCTCTAGGGTTTTCTAAGGAAGAACCATGTTTCGTTATACTCAAGTTTAATGCTTGTAACACAATTCTTAGATTTAACAATTTATATATGAAGTGTGCCTTTATTTGATGGTCCATACACAATTTTGCCAGCACTTTATCTAATAGCTATCCTCAGGCCATGTCTATCCCAGCACTTAGAACCTCTAATGGATCACAATCACACCAATCGGAAGGTCAAAATTCCTCCAAGGTCTAACCTAACAATCTTTTTTATGATTATTGCAAAAGGACTAACTATAATAAAGACAATTATTGTAAATTGCATGGCAATACTATAGATAAAGACCCAACGAAGAAAAAATCCACATCCAATGTTGTGACATCTAAAGAAAAGAATAATTAGCCTTTCACTAAAGCATAGCTCTAACAAATCATACAAGTTCTCCATCATATGGGTACACTTGATAAGATCACTAGCTCTAAAGGTACCTTTTTCTACTTTATGAGCTCAATTTCTTCCAATGCATAAATTATTGATTTAAGAGCTAGTAAAAACATTATTTATGACAAAAAAAAATTTTTAGAAAATTCATAATTCTTATCCATCCACATCAATATGTCTCCCTAATGAAAAAATTACTTATATCATCAAATTGGTAATGTTACTTTCAATCTCCATGTCTTCTTTGTTCCCCACTTTCAATTCAACCTTATCTCAATTTCCAAAGTCTATGAGAACAATGATTGTCATGTTATCCTAGATTCTAACTTATGTTGTTCTTAAGCTCATTTGACTAACAAACTAATGGGTTTAGGTATTATTCATCAAGGTCTCTACTTTTGGATTTCACTTTCTGTAACTTTTAATTTTTCTAAATTTACTTCCTTAAATAAAGGCACACTTTGTAATGCCAATATTAATAATAATATTTTCCTTTTTCGTCAACACTTGGATCATGTGCGTGTTTTCCACATCCAAAATGCCTTATTTGCTCACTTGCCAAGAAAATATGAGCCTTATTTCCTACTAGCCCTTCATCCTCCCTTTCCCTTATCCACATCAACATTTAGGAGTCATACCACATGCCTCATTGTGATGGGCTTCTTCCTTACTACGATCAATAATTTTTCTCACAATACATGAGGCTTCCTTATACAATCCTAGTTCAAAGTCTTATACCATCTCACCTTTTTTTTTACTATCATCAAAACACAATTCCACACCTTCATTCAATGAGACAATGCCTATGAGTTTTTTAATCATACCTCCTCTTCCTTTTATCTTCTCATAGCATTCTTTATGAAAGCTTTTGCACTTATATACCCCAACAAAGTAAGGTTGTTTTGTGCAAACATTATCATGTTCTAGAAGTTGTTAGGACTCTTACGCATCAACCATCTATTCCAAAAACATTTTAAGGCAATTGTGTGGTTATTGTAGCTTATTTGAACAATTGTATGCCAACTTGACTTCTTGACCGAAAGACACCTTTTAAGCTACTTTTTTGAAAGCACCCTAAAACCAATCATCTTTTTGTTTTTGTCTACCTTTGCTTTCCCACTATAGTAAGGCCTTAGGACAAGTTAAGTCCTCATGCCACTCATCATGTATTCATAAGTTACCTTCCTCTACAAAAAGGGTACCATGTCTATGATCCTTCTATTGGTTGTTTCTTCATTAATTGAGATGTTATTTTCCATAAGGATATTTTTCCTTTTCATTCTCAAATGTCTTCTACCAATTTGGTTGAGCCCCTTGTTAGTTTTCACAAGTTCTTGCCAGATAATGATATCCCATCATCACTGACCATGGTGCTCATTGAGCCACCAATTGTTAGCCCACCATAATAGGTTCATGTTGTTATTCCTTCACTAGCACCTCATGTCAAGCCCCCAAGCATGATCGTTCTCCACCATCACTAAAGCTTTCTTCCCCTTCTCCATAGCATTTTTGTTATGATTCTCTAGCCATTGTTCCCTACATGTCTCCTACCATGGATCCTCACTCCACACCTCCTACTACAAGTCCTTCTACTACAAGTCCTCCCTCTATGCCTCTTGTTGCAGCTCCTCCCTATTCTAGACAAGCCATTTGGCCTCCTACATGGATGAAGAACTACATTCACTCTAGTGTGGATTCTTCTTACGTTCATTATTCCATCCCTTTGTATGTTAACTTTGATTGACTTTCTCTTGGTCACTTATGTTGCATTAGCCATATTTTCCTTAAGGTGGAGTTATCTTCTTATCATGAGGTTACCTAAGATCTAAAGTGGCAACTGGTTATGGACAATGAACTTCGTGCTCTTACTAACAACTACACCTAGGTTACCATTTCACATCCTTCTCATTTGTAACCTATTGGCTACAAATGGCTTTATAAGATCAAACATAAGGCAAATGGCTCAATTAAGCATTACAAAGCTAGCTTAGAGGCAAAAGGTTATACTCAAAAGGAAGGTTTTGATTACCAAGATACTCTCTCTCCATTGGCCAAGGAAGATACCATTCATTCTTTCTTAGCTATTGCTTCTTTTTAAGGTTGGTCTCCCCATCAAATGGACATTTATAATGCATTTCTTCATGGTAATTTGGATGGTAAAATCTATATGGATCTTCTTGTAAGATTATGCAAACAAAAGGAGTCTCAAGTATGTTGTCTTCATCAGTGCCTATATGGACTTAAGCAAGCTTCTTGTCAATGGTATGAAAAATTCACTACAACCCTTACTTTCACAAATTTTCAACAATCTCACCATGATTATGCCTTATTTACCTAGTGGAAATGCACCTTTTTTATTTATTTATTAACATACATAAATGATATGCTGATCATGGGAAATCACATCCCAACCATTGAACATTTCAAGCAAAATCTACACTCCACATTTCACATTAAGGATTTAGGACCTAAATATTACTTGGGTATTAAGATTGCTTGTTTCAAAAAAAGAATTTGTTTTAGTCAACACAAGTTCATTTAAAGATTATTTCTAAAGTTAGACTTTTAGGATGCAAACTAGTTTGTATTCTCTTTAATTGAAACCTAAGTTTTACGATGCTTGAGTACAATATAAGAGTATCACCTTTAGATAAGGACTTTCCACTCAAAGATCCTTTAAGTTATTAGAGATTGGTTTGGAAATTCATCTACCTTACCATGATAAGACCTGACATTTGTTATGTTGTTCAAATTCTTAGCCAATTCATGCATGAACCAAATCAATCTCACATGAATGCAACTTTGAAAGATGTAAAGTACTTAAACAAATGTCCAAGTATTAGAATTTTTTTGTCTAAAGATTGTAACATGGAAATGACAACATACTACGTCATAGATTATGAATGATACTTGCCCTATAAGTCTAAAATTAACTGCAGAATTTTGTATTAAATTGGAAATTCTTTTGTTTCATGAAAAATGAAGAAACAATGAATCATGTCGTTATCATATGCCAATTCTTAATATAAAGCCATAGCTATAACTACTTCTAAAGTTGTTTGGTTAAAAAGACTACTTTGGGATCTTGGAGTTTAGGTAAAGGTTCCACACTTTTGTTCTATAATAATGATGTTGCTCTTAAGCTTACCATCAATCCTATGTTTCCAAAAAGAATGAAACACACTAAAATCAATTATCATTTCACAAGAAATAAGATTCAAGAAAGAGTCATCACGACAAAAGAAATAAAAACTACAAAACAACTTGTCGATACCTTCACTAAGGCCCTTTGTTGAAGATAACATATGAATCTATTGAGCAAACTTGACATGTTTGATGTTTACAAATCACATAAACCATTGGCTTGAAAGGCAATGTTGGAGATACAAATGTATACTCATTATTATTCTTTCCTTATATGGCTTAATATATTTACCATGTAGTGTGTTATACTTTGGGCATTATTTTATGTATAGTAGGTGAATATTTTCCTTTATTGTTTGTATAATATTCATTATAGTTAGTCCTTACATTATAAAAGGACAAGCATTGTACATTTTCTCTAAAAAAGGCAATACATAGAGATTTCAAGGTCCTATGTCTTTCTTCATTTCTTTGTGACATATGCCAAAGTAAATCTTGAGAACTTCCACAAAAAGCCTCATATAACTCCACTTGCTTCCTACTTTAAAAGGTTATCTTTTCAAAAGTCAAATAAACTTTATGAAGTCACCTCAAGTAGTAGTAAATCTAGCTTACCCAACATGCCATTTCATCATAAATCACAAAATGTTGTGTTATGTTCTCTCCAATAAACTCTAGTTTACAAATGTTCTACCAAGAAATCATGGGATAAATTTCTTCTTCAATCAATCTATGGAAATGGAAAATAAAAGACACAAATATGGCTTTACCAAGGAAGACATCTCGTTTGACTAAAAAAAAGATGCACGCATGTGGTACACACAACTTATCCCTAACCTTACACCCATTTGTTGCTACTTCTTCCACACTAAAATTAAACCATTGTCGACAATCAAAAGACTTAAACTAAAAGGGGTTTTATATAGAGTATGCTAGTGGACTAAAAGATGTAAAAATTAGGAAGTTACATTAATAGTAATCATGTTATTTTCGATTGAAAAGATCAAATGTTTAGGGTTTAGAATGCTTTCATTTTTGTTTAAATTCGTGGAAATCTATTGTTAAAACCAATTGTTGTTACTTAATTTGTTCATCTTTTCATTTAAATTTTGTTTGTTATAAATAGGCAAACCAATTGTACTTCAAGATTATCAAATTCTAAGCTTTCTTTCATAGTTCTTCTTTTTGTTTATCAAGCTTACTTATTTTTCATGCTTCTATTCAATACATGAATTTATACAATATTTTGTAAACTTAGTACCAGTTTAGCTACTTGCCAAAAACCACCTTGCTTTTTTATCCTTTTGCAACATCTACAATAGTTTCCAACACTACAAACATCCATGCTACCACTCACGCTTTGGCACCACCAACTCTAGGCCACCTTTCATTTCATCTATTAAAGTTCATTTGGAAGGTAAAAACTTTCTTAATTGGAAGGCTCAAATTTAGCCTTATCTCCAAGAAAGTGGCTTTCTTAAGATTTTTAACATCTCTTTTCAATAACTTCATGAATTCATCACCAATATTGATGATAATGGCGCCATCACTTATTACTCTGATCTAGCTTTCTAAGACTAGCACATAAAGGACTAAACTACACAAGGCTAGTGATAACTCTAATTTTTATAGAGTTATAGTAATTATTTTAGGAAATATATAACCTAGTATTCGTTAAATTATAGTTGTATTTATTTATATTTATGTAACTTTTTTATTTCATGCAAGAAACCTAAATAGCAGAAAAAGAAAAGAAAAAGAAGGAAAGAGAAAGAAAACAAGCAAAAAAGACTCACGTGAGGAGAAGTAAAATGAAACAAAAAAGAAACAAGTGTTAGGTGATTGTTTAAATGCATTATGGGGGAGAAATAGAATGCAAGAGAGGAACATGAGTTATGGTTTTTGATTATAGTGAAAAACAAGCAAGAGAGAGAGGAAGTGGTAAAAAAAAGAGGAAACAGATCGAGGGATGCATGCGGCTTCTCCTCGCTGGAAAATCATATTCATGCACAACAACACAGAACTCTAAGGACACTGGATGATCAGGGAAAAGCTTACCGTAACATTCTTTTCCGATGAGGGAGCTCTATTCCTATCTATTTTTCAACCATTCTTTTCCAATTTTTGGCTAGATTTGAGTGGTTTACAAGAGGAGAAGCAATTTCTAGCATTTCTACAACTATTTTTGGGAGATTTGTGCAGCGATTTTTAATGAGAGATGATGACCACTAGTTGGAGTTTTTCTTAGATCTACGTGTTTCTAGGGTGAATTAGTGCAATCTTTTTCAAAATTGGCACTCAGGGCATCATCCTTAATGTTTTGTGGTGGTTTCTGTAAAGAACGGCAATGGCGCATGGCAGGGCGTGGCATTGGCACGTGGTGGAGCATGAAAAGGCATGTTGGCTCTCTTTTTTCCCATTTTTCAGACAGCTCCTCTACCTCCCTATAATGTGTATATTTGTCCAAACTTTCTCTAAATTGAAGACATTTTGGTGACAACTTTGATGTCTTTAATTTTCAAAATGCTTTGCTTAATTTCTTACATTATTTCTATGTTTGTAAATACCATGTTTTAGTTTATCTTGTTAGAGCTACAATGTAATTTGGTTATGATAGTATGAATGATATGGTTATTATGTTTTGTGAGATATTTTGTTTATATGAAGTTTATTTTACTAAGCTTAATATTTTTAAGTGATTAGCTACTACTTAAATGATCTAATTTGCATGTTTGAGACCGACAAGAGATAACATGTAATTGATTAATAATATGCAACCATAAATTAATATGGATTGACATATACCATGTGATTTGTATGGCTTTAGTTGTAAACTAGAATATTTTCATTTCTTAATGCATTTAGTTCATTTAATTAATGGCTAGAAATACAATGAGTTAATGAGCTAAGTAGGTTCGTTATACCTAGACATATGATAATAAATAAATTAGAAAATTTTGTTATCACATAAGTAGAATAAATCTTACAAGCATAAATTATTAACATTCGTACTTAGTGATTAAGTGAAATCAGACACTTTAGCATGTTTCATTAATCAAATTTACATTAAATTTAGTTTTTTAATCAATGTTCTATCATTTCTATTGGTTAGATAAATTTTAGGAGTTACTCACCTTTAGTAATTAGTTAGCTTAGTAATCATCAGTCTTTATAGGACGATACTCATATTTATCAGCTAGGTTCTTAACACTAACTCCAACTCCATTGTCATTATTATCACCAAGTACAAAGCTTTGGCTAACATCTAGAAAGAACTATTATTAGAATTTGTGGCCCACAGTTTTACTATAGCCTTTGCTCCCCCCACCTTTGTCTTCAAGTGGCAACCAAAGGTCACCAAATGGTGAATGAATTTCTCCAAAAGGTTAATGTAATTACTCATTAACTTTTCCTCATTAGTGAAACCGTATCCAAAAATGAGTAACTGGGTTTCTAAGGTGTTAGCACATCCTATACACCTATTGCTACTACCATTGATATCAATACTAGAACAACTTTTTTGTTGTAAGGATATTTGCATGTTTACTCCTTACTTAGAAAGCTCATTAGAGCTTGTTGAACAAGGCTCACCAATGGTAGTTGCTTTTACAACCAACCACATTGCCATCCAATCATACCAACCTTTTCACATTCTACTAGAAATTTTAGGCAAATGCTTTACCACCACAGCCAACCACAAGTGCTCACCTTACATTATGCCAATGTCGAATTTCATTGGCTGTTACCTAACCAACAGTAGTAAACCATGTAGAAACATCATCTACCAAATATGTTGCAATCTAGGCTATCTTGCATGAAAATTTCAATATAAGTATGCCCTTATCTAACTTTGAGCCCAATATTGGCCCACAAGGCCAACAAATTCAACATAATTTTCAAGCAAATGTTATCCATAAGGCCTAACAACAAAGCTACTTCTCTAAGCCTTAAATGAAATCAATTAATTTCATCATTTTAAAGCAACAAACCATATCTTGACAGATAACTATGATATTACTTAATTGCTCAAATATGATGGGAATTAAGCAGTTATTATAGGAAATGGAATGGCCTTTATTATAAACCACAAAGATAATTTATCAAACTCTAAAAATTGCAATATTTCTAATGTTCTTATTATGCCAAATATTACAAAAAGAAATTATTTTGTGTATCTAAATTTATGAAAGATAACAATTGTATTTTCTTATTATCCAAATTTATATAATCTACAAAGTGAAACTATAGGATAGATTCTACTGCATAGGCTAGTTGATAATGGGCTCTATCACCTAAACTTAAGCAACATTTGGTAGTCCCCTATGGCTTTTACTACTACTACCAACAATTTGATGGCCTAGCATTATAGACGAGGACATCTTCATCTTCATTATCCAAATGTAATAAAATTATTGAAAATAATGAATATTCACTTTAGTGGAAAAATTCAAACATCTTACAATGCTTGTTAAGTAAAAACCTTTGCCAAGCCTACCTACCTACACATAATATCTCAAATGCCCTTTTAGATTTAGTCCACCTTAACATATGGGGGCTTACACTTATATAAATTTCTAAGGAAATCAATACTATATTTGCCTTATTGATGATTATTCAAAATTTACACGTCTATATTTTATTATAACTAAAGATGAGTTTCTCTAATTCTTCATAAAAATTCAAATTTTTATAGAGAATAAACTCCAAACAACAATTAAAAGCATTCGATGTGATGAAGAAATTAAGTCTATATCTACCTCTTTCAAAACTTTATTTTCCAACTAGGGTATTTTTCAATGCATATCAATCCCTTATATGCATTTTCAAAATGAGTTTCCTAAAAGAAAACGTAGGACCATCACCGAATCTAGATTGTTAATGATCAATCATACCCACATACGACTCTAATCTAGGAGTCTATTTTTCAAAGTGATAACTTATTATTAATTGTCTACCAAACCTAGTCAATTAAAAAAAACTCTTTGGAAAAAATTGTTTCACCAAAAACCCATTAGATCTAGTTTGTAGATTCTTGGGTGTTTGGTATTTCCCTATCTACAATGCTATACACAACATAAACTAAACTTCCATTCAAAATCTTATGTATTCCTTGGATATCTTGTAGGGTATAAAGGACATAGCTGCCTTTGACTACCAAAAACGTCGTAGTATACTCAACATGTTATTTAATAAAAATGTATTTCCTTTTCAACAAAAAGATCTACAAACGAAAAAATAAAATTTGGAACTTATCCTATAATGACACTCACTTTTGACACTTTACATTTCTCTACAACATTACTCAAAATAATTATGCACAAACATCAAATCAACCATGGGATGAATGATAACATGTAGATCTTAAGGGATTGCATAACATTCTTTACCTTTTACTATGGGTCATCCCATGGTTAGGTGACTTAGAATGGGTACAGTATCTAAACACACTTTATTGTGCAATCATACATATGCACTCATTACTTTAGTAATTCATTAAATCAAACCTTAAAACTATACAAAACCATTTAAAGTTCCTATTTGGGATATTATTATGGAAAAAGAATATATTGCACTACTAAAATATTAGACATGAGATCTAATTTATCTACCTTTATATGTTGTCCCTATAGGATACAAATGGGTATACAAAGTCAACCTAAAATTGGATAGGTACACTTGAATGATTTAAGCATGACTTGTTGCTAGGGGTTTTCACTAACATCTTGGTATTCACTATCATGACACTTTCAATCCTATTACCAAACTAGTTACAATACCAACGATAATTGCTCTTACATATACTTGAGTATGTAATAAAACAACTCAATGTTAAAGATGCATTTTTACATGGTATCCTAAATGAAGAAGGATATATGATACAACCCTAAGGATTAGTTGATTCAAACAAACCATAATTTGTAATGTCATTTAAAATAATTCCCACGAAAAGATCAAATATGAGATCTTCTTCCTACACTTCTATATGTTATCCCCATATGATAGCAAATGGGTATACAAAGTCAAGCTAAAATCAGATGGCACAATTGAATGATTTAAGCATAAGTTGTTGCTAACAATTTTCACCAACATCTCGATATTCACTATCAGGGCACACTTGAGCGATTTAAGCATGACCTGTTGCCAAAGGTCTTCACCAACATCTTTGTATTCACTATCATGACATTTTCATTCTTATTACCAAAGCAATTACAATAAGAATAATAATTTCTCTTGCATTTACCTAAGGATTTAGGAAATTTACAGTACTTCTTAGGAATTGAAGCTTAATACTTTAGTCATGGACTATTAAGCAAAGTTTTCCCATGGAATTATTTTTCATGCCACAATGGGTGGAGTGTAATGTGTTTCTATACCATGCACTACAAGCCATCCAATATCAATAATTAATGGTGAATCTTCCTCAAATCTCATACATGCAACATTGTTGGATCTTTGCAATACTTAACCCTCACACGTCTTGATATTTCATATGTTGTTAACATAACATGTCAATAAATGTGTACACTAAATACAAGTCACTGGGCATTTGTTAAATGTATTCTATGATTTTTAGGAAATACACCTAGACATGAAATTCAACTCATAAAAATATTAACCTATAATCTCAATGCCTATTTTAATGCAAGATAGGCTATGAATCATGATGATCAAAAATCAATTGAAAGTTTTTGCATTTTTCTTAGATCGAATATTATTTCTTAGAGTTTTAGAAAGCAAAAGATTATTGCTCACTCTAGTAAATAAGTCAATGCCTTACTAATACTACAATAGAACTTATTTATATTGAAGCATTGTTACAAGATCTACATGTTCCACTACTTCAACCCTCCACACTATGGTGTGATAACTTATTAGCCTTACATCTCACAACTAATCTTGTCTTCCATTCTAAAACAAAATATGTTGTAATTGACTTCCACTTTGTTCATGAAAGGATTAAAACAAAGAAACTCTATTTACACTTTATATCTTCAATTGATCAAATAGTAGACATCTTCACAAAAAGTCTTTTCTCCACTAAATTCAAGACACTTCAAAACAAGTTGACAAAGAAGATTAGTCAATTGGAAGATGTAAAAATCAGGAAACTACATTAGCTCTAATCATTTTATTTTCAATTCTAAAGATCAAACCTTTAGGGTTTAAAACATATTCACTTTTTTTTTTAAATGCATGGCAATTTGTTGTTCAGATTGACTATTATGACTTTAATTTTTTTATCTCCTCGCCTAAATTTTGTTTGTTAAAAATAGGCAAACCAATTGTATTTCAAAATTGTCTAATTCTAAGCTTTCTCTCATAATTCTCCTCTTTGTTCTTTATGCTCTTTTATTTTTCATGTTGTTATTCTACACAGGAATTTCTATAATATTTTGTAGAAGTTCTTATTTTAACTGTCAAATTACCCATTTTCCTTCTAATTTACCTTAGATTGCTTCATTGTTTTTTCCTTATAAATAAATTGATCATAATATTTCATGTCATATAGAGTTCAAAAACTATTTAAGTTACAAACATTTTTTTAGCTTATTATGATTTCTCATCCTTTTAATTATTAAGTGTATGGCGGTTCACAACCATGAGTAACTTGACTAATTAACAAGTTATTGCATTTAGATAAGATAGTTCGCAACCATTGACTAACAAAGCAAGTAGATCACAAACATCTCCGCCATTAAAAGATGATCATAAGACACTCTTGTACTAAAAGCATAGGAGTGGTTGCAAAAAATAAAAATAGATTTTTTTTTTGTTAAAAAGCAAACATTTTTAAGTGGGGCCATTGACACTAACAAAAAGATATCGAATTTATTCACAAAAATTGCAAGAAAGAGAAAGAAAGATAAAAGAAAATGAAGAAGAGGAATTAGAAGCACAAAAAAATCAAAGAAAGTGAGGAAATAAAGGAAGTAAAAAAGGAAAGAAAGAGAAAGAGAAAGAGAAAGAGAAAGAGAAAGAGAAAGATACACACAAAGACAAACATAAACAAAAAGAGACAAAAAGGAAGAGAATACCCAATTATTATTTGAAATAAAAAAGAAAAGATTAGGTGATTTCCTCCCTCCTCCAAAAACTCTCTCATTTAAAAAAAAAAAATCAAACCTTTAAGCCCTACCTTCCAACCTATGCTAACATTAGTTTCACTTCGTAGTCTAGAAATGAGCTAAACTACAAAGCCCCACATTGGTCCACCTAGTCTCACATATGGATGGTCCTTCAGGCCCTCTCTATCAAAAGGTAAAGGGTAGCCTAAATTAGAAAACACATTCAAAAGTACATCGGTCAAGCGCTCGAACGCAATACCAAGGCCTTAATCGATAAGTTGAAGAAGTGAGAATGAGATGGACCTAATGGTACTTGTCTTGGAAACAATAGAAGCATTGGCGAGGGAAAGAATGCTTTGAAGATTTTTAGTCGGTATCTTCGAAGCATTTCCCTCTATTGCCAGCATACCAACTAGGAAGGCTTCCTAACCAAAAAGTTACTTCATAGTCCTCCAAAGCTAAAAACCTTACTTGTTCCATGAAGCTTTAGGGCAATCAAGGTCATTCTTACCAATAGATAGTCTTCCACATCTACCAGATGTTCTTGTCAACCAGTAATCTCTGTTAGAGTTGAAGCCATTACCATAACGCACATCTTGCAAAAGGAGCATGACTCAACTGATGAGTCCTAAAAAAATTCGATCCTAGTCAAATTTTGGGATAAGAGGACACTGACTAATATATTTGATGAACTTTTGAACATGAGATGGGGTTTGAGTAACATAATGACTATAGGTCTAACTGAATCCAAGTATTTTTCTTATCCACCTTCATTCAAAAGAAGACTATTTCACTACATTAGCAAGGGAGTCACTTTTTTTTGGGCCATGTAGATTCTTAATTTATAAATGGATGCCTTTTTTTTTAATTGAGAAACAAATAAAAAAGGTGACAACTTAGGTAAAAGTCCTAGGTATCCCAAGTAGTACACATTGCCAAAATACTTTTAGGCTTGTAAGGAGTATTCTAGCATAATTTATGTCTCTACCACCGATCTCCAAAAGGAACTCTTGACCCATTACAATCAAGTCGACCCAACCCAAATATATGACCTCTTAAACAAATTAAGTGACACCAAGCAATTGGAGGGCTCAATTGTGACCTATTTTCACTAATTAAGGGCTCTCTAGGATGAATTTGCAACTTTAATGGCTCTAGATTCACTAGAAATGTCCTAATCATAAGGATGGAAACTCCATCAAGAGCAAATGAAACTGTTAGTTCCTTAGAGGCCTCAATGACCAATTTTTTACATCTCAAAGACCAAATTCTTCTCATGAAACCTCTCCTTGATGTTTTGCAAGCTTATTCAATTACAAATAGTATTGAATATCACAATGAGAGGCTGAAAAAGACAACTGATGATTCCTAAGCTTTTGTGATGACTTATGGTGTCAATGCAACAAGTTGGAACGCATCTAACTCATCTATTATAGTGCTAGGCATTAATAGGTCAACTCAAACCACACCTCATAATACCAAAAATGACATGTCATTTTCTTTTAAAGCAAGGCAAAACGACATGTCATTTAGGATCGGGCAAAATGATATGTCATTTAAGGTTTTTAGATGGGTCAGTTGTGAACATTATGAACGAAAGGGGCATAAAAAGAAAACTTGTTATCCACTTACGGGGCCTTAATATGATCATTGTAAACTCTTTAGACATAAAAATAAGGATTGTAACAAGCTTCATGGTTATCCTCCGAGTCACAAGAATTATGTTAGGAATTATAATGTCAATTTAGCAACTGCTAGTTCAAGTTCTTATACTTTCACATAATAGCAATATGATTGAATTCTCCACATGATAAAAGATGATTATGGCGGCACTTCTCATGCTAATGAAGCAAGTACTCTAAACCCTTCTTCTTGTTTTTGGATCATTGATAGTGGTGCTAATGACCATATAACTTGTGATTTTGATTGCTTGGATTTTCCTAAAAAATGCATCTACAAATTTAAATCTGTGAAAATGCTAAATGGGGAACTGACTCAAGTAACTCACATTGGTTCCATAACCATAGTAGAAAACTCGAAATTAAATATAGTTCTTTATTCTCATAAATTCAAGTATAATTTTGTTGTCTACAACTAAATTTATTGTTAAGAATAATTGCTTAGTGGCTTTCTATGTTGATTTATGTGTTTTTCTAAGACCTCTCAACATGTGATGTCAAGGGGATAGGACAAATGCAAAATGGACTTTACTTTTTTCTACATCATAAAAATAACTATGTTAGTAAATTTTCAATACTATACCAGCCTTTTTAGTCAATTTAACATGTAATGAATTTTCTTATGGCACTCAAGACGTGGTCACAAGTTTGTTTCTAAGCTTAAATATTTGAATGATTTCAAATATTTTGCACCTCCTAATTTTCATTATTCAATTTTTCCTCTTACTAAGTAAACACATGTTTCATTTATTGCATGTATTGCAAATGTTCAAAATCTTTTTGTCCTCATCCATGTAGACATTTAGGGACCTTATCATGCCCCCAATCATGATGGTTCAAAATATTTTTTAACCATCATTGATGATTTTTCATAAGAAACTTGGACTTCTCTCATGAAACACAAGACTAAAACAATTGCACATTTAGAACAATTTTTCAATACCATTAAAAATCATTTTAACATTAGAATCAAATGCATTTGATTTGATAATGTGATTGATTGTTTTCAATTCCTTATGCAACAAACTTTTTTCATCACAAGGTATAATACATGAAAGCTCAAGTGTATATACCCCGCAACAAAATGGTGTGATAGAACATAAGCATTGCTACTTATTGGATGTTGCATAGGCGTTAAAATTTTAAAGTCATGTGCTCACACATTTTTGGGGTGAGTGTATCATCACTACTGCTCATATTATCAATTATATCCCTTCTTTAGTCTTGCATGGAAAAACCTAATATGAAGTCATTCATGGAAAATTTTCTAATATTTCTAGACTTCGTATTTTTTGTTGTCTTTGTTATGCTTCAATGATTGGGCACAAAGACAAATTTTGCCCTCGTTCCATTTCTTGCATTTTCATAGGGTATCCTTTTTGGACAAAAAAGATATAAACTTTATGACATTGCATGAAAAAAAAAATTGTAAATTGCGATGTCCATTTTCATAAAAATATTTTCCCTTTTACAAATCTAAAGACTATGTCCCATTCTTCAAAATCCTCTCTAATGCCATCTCATGATGAGAAACTTAAGCCACAAGTGTTGGAAAATAAGGGTTTTGTTATGACAAAATGTATTTATGAATATATTTCTTGAAATATGATTTTCATAAATGCAAAAAAAACCATAAAAAGTAAAAGGTGTACAAATTATAATATCAATCAATGATATTATAAAGTAATTGGGTTCCTACATTTCTTGATATAATTTTACTTTATAATGCTCTTAAGAAATGATTTATTTAATATCATTATATAATGTCTTGAGAAAAAGCCTTATTTAAATGATATTGAATGTGTCATATATTATGTTTGAAAAAAAACTATACTTGCTCTTACTTGAATGAAGGTATGAAGTATTTGACTCTAGCAAAAATTACTTTACTGAATCAAGACTATTATTGGGGCAAACTTTGGTACTACCAAGAACTTATATTATATGCTCTCAGCCTACTCTTACTCATGGCCCACTTATGAGATCACTACCCATAAGTTAAATAAGCCCAACTTCTATCAAAATGAAACTCATTGTTTCACTTAGGCAACATCTCACTTAAGCTATTTGCATGCGATGCCCCAAGAACAAGTGAAAGTTAACTAAAGAAAGGAGAGAGATGGAGGAACAGCACCACTAATGACCGAATCCTCGATAGGAGGATTCTTGAAAAGACTAATGTCAAAATGGTTGGATTTATGATTTAGAAGGAAGATGTGAAGCTAATTTAAAGGTTGATATGTTGTTTTAACAAGAAGAAAGGTTCATTATTGAGGTTTGAACATTCAAAACCCTAGCTCTATTTTTTCTATTTAAGAAGAGCTAATCTATGGAGAAAGGTTTGACACAAACAAATATCTGAAGTTCTCTTTAAGTGAAGAATCAATTATTGAGCTCATTTGTTTGACCTTTTAACCTCATTCACTTTTAGTGAAATACAAGAACACGATGATATTGTGATTAAATAATTTCTTATTTAGATTTATCATCAATTATATCTTGTATGACTTTGTTTATGTGTTGATTTCATTAAAAATATTTATTGCACATAAACATTGGAAGGAATCAAAAACCCTAATTTGTTATAATTTAGGGTTTTCGTGATAGGAGCTTTGAGTTGTTATATTCCCATCAAAATAGCTCCTTAGTTTACAAAATCCCACAAACCTTTATATTATTTAGGATTTGTATTTGAATTGTGATCTTTTTATCATATCTTGTAATCTTGCTAAAGAATTCCTCGAGAGGGAATTGCTTGGATCAAGGATAACGTTTTCTCCTAATTCGGTTTGAGTAAAGGAAACTTTAATTGGTTGGATTGAATGAGAAAATGGTGGACATAGAACTCAAGGATTGAGTGCCAAACCACCGTGGTAAATTTGGTGTTTGTTTCTTTGCTCTCTATTGACTTGAATATCTCTTGATGTTTGTTACCAATTATTCTATCACTTATTTAATACTAACCAACTAGTTTATCTATTATATAGTTCTGAAACTATTGTAAATATCTTGTCGTTCCATCTAGAATTAAAATGTTATTTGATCAAAATTTGCTTACTTTACACTAGTTGTATTTGTGTGACTTGTTTACATAATTGGTTTGATTTTAAACTGAAAGGAATATGAATTAATTCTTGGCTTAAACAATTCAACCCCCTTCTTATTAAGCCATAAAACCTAACAATTGGCATCTAGAGCCAGGTTCTGTGATTAAGAGGATTAACATCCTAGAGTAAATCCATACTATGGCTTCTAACAAAGGTTTAGCTGTTACGGGGTTTAATAAACCTCCTCTATTTATTGGCATTAATTTTAGGCATTAGAAACAATTAATGCAAGTCTTTGTAATAGGCCCAGAGCCAGAAGCTTGGCAAGTAATCAGAAAGGGTATTACATTACCCATGATTGATGAGTGGACAAAAAATAAAGCTAAATAATGGGGTTAAATGCTAAGCCCATGAATATGATCTATAAAATGAGTTCAATAAAATGTCTTAAAGCACATGAGTTCAATAAAATGTCTTCTTGCCTTACCAGTAAAGAAATTTGGGATCAATTAGAAATCATCTATGAAGGAACCAAAAGGTAAAGTCTTCTAAAGTCACTATGCTTACACATGACTGAATTGTTTGTTATGAAAAATTTGGATACTATTAGTGACATGTTTGGTAGATTCACCGAAATCATTTCTGAACTTAAATTCTTAGGAAAAACCTACACAAATGAAGAAATGGTAAGAAAAATGTTAGTATCCCTACCCGAAAGTTGGGATCCTAAGAAGATGGCCATAAAAGAAGCTCATGACCTGGATGTACTGACCTTAGATGACTTGCTAGGCTCTCTTAAAATTCATGAAATGCAACTTATGAAAAGAGAGAAAGAAAAGGAAAACAGAAGATTACTTGCACTTAAAGTGGAAGTTGAAAAGGTGGAAGAGGACGAATCAAAAAATGATGAACAGGTCTTATAGCTAGGAGATTTAGAAAATTTCTAAGAAAAGGATTAAGCAAAAATATAAGGCAAACTAGGAGAAAAGAATCAAATGAACCTAAAGAAAATGTGTGTTATGAATGTAGAAAATCGAGACACGTCAAGGTTGATTATCTAGTAATCAAGAAGAGAAACAGCAAGAACAAAAAGAAGTTATGATTACTACCTAGGATGATGAGAACTCCTTATCTAATGAAGAAACTTAAGAAGAAGTTGCACACCTATGCCTAACCGCAACAGTAACTCTTAAGGAAGAAAATAGTGAGGTAAGCGATTCTGAACTGTTTCTTCATATAAACATTGGTTTAAAGACTGCCTTTTATGATTTAGTTGAGTATGCAAAAAATTAAAAGATAAATACAAAAAGTTAAAAGCAAAGAATAAATCTGAAAAATGAAAAATGTTGACTTCTATACATGCCAATCAAAATGCTTGAATTGCTGATCATGTAAGTCAAAATGTTTGAACTGATGTACATAATAAACAAAGCATATTAATTGTTGCATATAGAGATGAAATTGAACAGAAAAATACTTCAATTTTGATGCATGATAACATTAGTATTCCTGCAAATGCATATGTGAAGTACGATGCATGTATAAATAATATATATAAGAAACACAATAAATCTAAATACATGAATACATAAACAGAAACTTCCTGTGATAATAGTGTATGTTATGATGTTGAAATACATGTTGATAATAACTCATATGTATGTGTTGAAAATCTTAAAAGTAGAGTCCTTGAGCTAGAAAAAGAAAATGGTAATTTGAAGTCAAAACTTGATGCAGCTAATTTGTTGTTAAAGAAATTCAAAAAAGGAAATGGCATGTTAGATAAGATTTTAAATTCCCAAAAAGGTATATATGATAAAGCAGGACTAGGATATAAATTGACTAACAAATCAAAATCATTTACTCATTTCTTTAAAGAAAAAGAATGTTCAATTCTGCTACATGATAGTAAATGTTCTTTTTGCAATTATATTGGTCATATGTTTGATAAATGTCTCATTAGACTTAGAAAGGCTTACAAAGTAAAGAAACTTTGGTTGCCTAAGAATGACAAAAATCTAAGTCCAACTAACACTCATGAACCCAAAATAAAAAGGGTACCAAGCACTTTAACAATCAAATTTGTTTCTACAAGTTATGCACAAGAGAAAAAAAAAAAAAAAGCTAAAAAACATGTGGATTATGGATAGTGGTTGTTCTCAGCATATGACTGGGATGAAAGAGCTCTTCTCAACACTTGAGTTGAAAAATTGAGGTACGGTGTCTTTTGGAGATAACTCCAAAGGAAGGATAAAAGGAATGGGAACAATAGGTAATCCTAAAACCCTACTTATATTTGAGGTTTTGTTTATAGATAAGCTGAAATTTAATCTACTTATTATAAGTCAGTTATGTGATAAAGGATTCAAGATAAAATTTGGAAAAGAAAATTGACTTGTTGAGCATGTTGAACATAAAATGAAGATTGTTGGAAATAGAAAAGATAACATTTATGTACTTGATTTGAGTGAATTGAATCTTAAACAAACATGCTTTGTTGTGAATAAAAATGTTGATGCTTGGTTGAGGCATAGAAAGCTAGGACATGCAAGTCTAGGCTTAATAGAAAGATTGTATAGGCATAACCTTGTAAAAGGTCTTCCATCTCTAGAGTTTAACATGATAGATTGTGTGAAGCATGCATTAAGGGTAAACATACACAAAGTAGCTTCAAATCGAAGCTTATAGTGAGTAAATCTAGACCATTAGAAATGCTACACATGGATCTTTTCAGTCCTATGAGAACAGCAACTTTAAATGGAAAATATTATGTCTTAGTCATTATAGATGATTACTCTAGATTCACATGGACATATTTACTTGCTAGAAAGGATAAGGCATTTGAGAAATTTGCTGAATTTTGTAAAATGATTCAAAACGAAAAAGATCTTTCGATTGTAAAAATAAGAATTGATCATGGTGGTGTATTTGAAAATCAACTCTTTGAAAAATTTTCCTTAGAAAATGGCATTTCACATGATTTTTCAGCTCCTAGAACACCACAACATAACGGTGTTATTGAAAGAAAAATAAGACTCTCCAAGAAATGGCTAGGACCATGATGTGTGAATATAACCTTCCTAAACATTTTTTGGGAGAAGCTACAAATACAGCTTGTTATATTTCAAATTATGCTCTATTAAGATCGATTTTGAAAAAAAAACACTATTTGAACTATCTTTGAAAGAAAACCAAACATTTCATGTTTCCACATTTTTGGTAGTAAATGTTTTGTTTTGAATCATGGAAAAGAATTACTTGAAAATTTTGACTCCAAAAGTGATGAAGCAATCTTTCTTGGATATTCTCATATAAGTAAGGCATATAGGGTGTTCAATAAATGAAACTTAGTTGTAAAAGACTCAATTCATGTTAAGTTTAAAGATGATTGTCATGGTATTCAAGAAACCAAGGAGAACATTAGCTCTAAAAGTGTTCCAAATAGGGTTGAAGTTGAAGGGGAGTTTGAAACTAGGAATCCTTCCTTTCCTAGAGTAAGAAATGAAGTAGATCAGGATCACATCTTAGGCAATCCTAATGTTAGAGTATGTACAAGGTCTCGGGTTCACAACACTAATGAACATCAAGCCTTTCTATCCCAAGTAAAGCCAAAGAAAGTAGATGAGGTTCTTGAAGATCAAATATGGTTCCTTGCTATGCAAGAAGAATTAAAGTAGTTTGAAAGAAGCAAGGTTTGAAATCTAGTTCCTAGATCAAATGATCATCTGGTTATAGGCACAAAGTCAATATTTAGAAATAAACTAGATGAAAATGGCATTATCACTAGAAATAAGGCTAGATTAATAGCACAAGAATATAGTCAAGAAGAAGGAATTGATTATCATGAAACATTTACACCAGTGGCTAGGTTAGAAGCAATTAGAATTTTGCTTTCCTTTGCTTGCTATATGAACTTTACCTTGTTTCAAATGGATGTCAAAAGTACATTTTAAATGGTATTGTAAAGGAAGAGGTATATGTTGAACAACCACCTAGATTTAAGGATCTAATTCATTCAAATCATGTTTTTAAACTCTCAAAAGCTTTATATGGTTTGAAACAAGCTCCATAGGCATGGTATGATAAATTAAGTACTTTTTTAGTTGATAATGGTTTTAGGAAAGGGAAAGTGGACAACACCTTATTTATAAAGAACAAAGAAAAAGAAATTTTAACTATTCAAATATATGTTGATGACATTGTGTCTAGTTCTACAAATTTACTACATGCATGCAAAGTGAATTTGAAATGAGTATAATAGGTGAGTTAACATACTTTCTTGGTTTGCAAATCAAACAAACAAACAAACAAACAAAGGAACCTTTATAAGTCAAACAAACTACACAAATGAATTGCTCAAGAAATATAAGATGCATGACTCTAAACCAATGAACACACCTATAAGCATCTCTTTATCCTTATCCAATGATGAAAATGGAATTAGTGTGAACACTAAATCATATTGTGGAATGATTGGTTCTTTGTTATATTTGACTGCATCTAGACTTGATATTATTTTTAGTATATGCTTGTGTGCTAGGTGTCAATCTAACCCTAAAGAACAACACCTAGTCGCTGTTAAAAGAATCTTTAGATACCTTAAAGACACGATTTCTGTAGGAATCTAGTATCCTAGAGATGCAACCTTGAACTTGCATGCCTTTAGTGATTCAAATTATGTTGGCTACAAATTAGATAAAAAAAAATATAAGTGACAGATGTCACCATCTTGAAAACATGCTTATTTCTTAGCATTCCAAGAAACAAAATTGTGTAGCTCTTTCCTCCACTGAAGTTGAATACATAGCTGCTTCTAGTAGTTGTGCTCAAATCTTATGGATGAAACAACAATTAGAAGATTATGGCATATCATCACAAAAAGTTCCATTCAAATGTGACAACACCAATGCCATTAATCTCACTAAACCTTATATAGCACTCTAAGACTAAACATATAAAAATTAGACATCATTTCATTAGAGATCATGTTCAAAAAAAGTGATGTTGTGCTTAAATTTGTGTGCACTGATCAACAAATTGTTGATATACTAACAAACCTTTATCTAAAGAAAGGTTTTATACTCTTCAAAGAGAACTTGGAATGTTAGTGCCTGAAAATATTTAAACCTTCAATTCTTTGTTATTGTAATATTTATGCTATTTTATTGTTCAAACCACTTGTTCAATTTGAGGGGGAGTTGCTCTATTTCTAATCCAGCCATATCCAATTAGTGTTCTAACTTTATTCTTCTGCTGGTCATTTTTACCTTCCATCCTAATTACTTTCATGTTCATCTTTTTGCTTATGACAAAAAAGGGGAAAGAATAGTGTGCACATGATCAGTCTCATTTCTGACTTTACAAGTACAAAATGTGAGATATCTCTGTAACACCCTGCTTGCCAACTTATGTGTTCTATGGTGTTTGAAATATTAGAAACATGCATAGGACTTGCTTACTGATCATATGGTATCAATTATGATCACATGATAGTTGTGTAATTAAGTTATGATCAACTTTTGCAATGATAGTTGTGTGCATCTTCATGAAAAACATGATTAGTTGTTTAGTGACATGTGCCATACTATTAAGATATTTTTTCATCATTAAAAAAAAGGAGATTGTTGGACAATAAGGGTTTTGTTGTGACAAAATGTATTTGTGAATATATTTCTTGAAATATATTTTTTATAAGTGCAAAAGAAAACCATAGGAAGTAAAAGATGTACAAATTATAATATCAATCAATGATATTATAAAGTAACCGGATTCCTATATTTCTTAATATAATGTTACTTTATAATGCTCTTAAGAAATGATTTATTTAATATCATTATATAATGTCTAGAGAAAAAGCCTTATTTAAATGATATTAAATGTGTCATATATTATGTTTGAGAAAAAATGATATTTGTTTTTGCTTGGATGAAGGTATGAAGTATTTAACTCTAGCAAAAATTACTTTACTGAATCAAGACTATTATTGGAGCAAACTTTGGTTCTACCAAGAACTTATATTATATGCTCTCGGCCTACTCTTGCTCTAGGCCTACCCTTATTCTCGGCCTGCTCTTACTCTCAGTCTACTCTTACTCTCAGTCTACTCTTACTCTCGGCCTGCTTTTACTCTCAACTTGCTCTTACTCACAGCTCACTTATGAGATCACTACCCATAAGTTAAATAAGCCCGACTTCTATCAAAATGAAACTCACCGTTTCACTTAGGTAGCATCTCACTTAAGCTATTCACAAATGACCCTAAGAACGAGTGAAAGCCAACTG
The DNA here is from genome assembly GCA_028551475.1 of Casuarina equisetifolia. Lineage (NCBI taxonomy): Eukaryota > Viridiplantae > Streptophyta > Magnoliopsida > Fagales > Casuarinaceae > Casuarina > Casuarina equisetifolia. Next base: position 17,421,964 of record CM052354.1, read on the forward strand.
AAAAAAGGAGAGAGATGGAGGAACAATGTCGTTGGCGACCGAACCCTCAACGGGAGGATTCCTAAGAAGACTAGTGTTAGAATGGTTGGATTTATGATTTAGAAGGAAGATGTGAAGCTGATTTGAAGGTTGATTTGTTGTTCTAATAGGAAGAATTCCTATTTTTTAATTTAAGAAGACCTAATCTATGGAGAAGGGTTTGACACAAACAAATATTTGAAGTTCTCTTTGAGTGAAGAATTGATTATTAAGCTCATCTGTTTGATCTTTCAATCTCATTCACTTTCGGTGAAATACAAGACCACGGTGATATTGTGATTAAATAGTTTCTTATTTGGATTTATCATTAATTATATCTTGTATGACTTTGTTTATATGTTGATTTTATTAAAAATATTTATTGCACATAAACATTGGAAGGAATCTAAAATCCTAATTTGTTATAATTTAGGGTTTTCGTGATAGGAGCTTTGAGTTGTTATATTCCCATTGAAATAGCTCCTTAGTTTACAAAATCTCATAAACCTTCATATTATTTGGGATTTTTATTTGAACTTTGATCTTTTGATCATATCTTGTAATCTCGCTAAAGAATTCCTTGAGAATGAATTGCTTGGATTAGGGAGAACGTTTTCTCCTAATTTTGGTTTGAGTAAAAGAGACTTCAATCGATTGGATTGAAAGAGAAGAGGGTGGACATAGGACTCAAGGATTGAGTGTTGAACCACCGTGGTAAATTTGGTGTTTGTTTCTTTGCTCTCTATTAACTTGAATATCTCTTGTTGTTTGCTGCCAATTGTTTTATCACTTATTTGATACTAACCGACTAGTCTATTTGCTATATAGTTGTGAAACTATTATAGATATCTTGTTGTTCCATCTAGAATTAAGTGTCATTTAATTGAAATTTGCTTACTTTGTATTTGGCTATAGTAGTGTGACTTGTTTACATAATTGGTTTGATTTTGAACCAAAAAGAATAGAAATTAATTCTTAGCTTAAACAATTCAACTCCCCTTCTTGTTAAGCCATAAAACCCAACAATAAGTTATCTTAATTAACACTAATTCAAATGTTCAAGTAAGCCCTCCTACACAGTCATATCCTATTTCTGCTCCTTCTACATTTGTCTCATCAAACCAATTTAAGAAAAGAATAAAGCAAAAGACTTAGTCCAAGTAAAGCTCAAAAATAGACAAATATAGTATGTTTTTGGATTTATTTTGAGTTTTATATGAAACCCATTTTTATCTCTCCATGATTGGTGTTTTTAATCATATAAAAGTCTTGCTTGAGGCTATATTTTCTAACCTTCTCCTCATGTATGAGTTTCTTTTTTTTTTTTTCTTTTTTGGGGTTTCTCTCTTTCTCTCTTTATAAAATTCATGAGGTACTAAATCTAAATTAAAAACATTTCCCTTAGGTGCTTATCTTATAAATCTAATTCATCATAGACCTACTAGCGAAGTCATAGTCATCATCAACCAATTCATATTCAACTATTAAGAATCCATATGTCTCAATTAATTAAACTAATTTAGAATCCATCAATATAAGCCTACATCAATTAAAGTTGGACTAACATTAAAATTTAAGACGAGGAAAATATTGACTAATAAGGTATATTGAAATAGCTTGAAGAAAATTTGATGTCAGATTTTTACATGTTAAGTTATTAAAGAAACGCATTAAAATTTACAATTTTTCAAACAAAAAAAAAAACGAAAGAGAAAGAAAGTTAAAGCTAGCTATAGAAAAGGCAGAGGATGTATACAATCCACAAGTACAAAAATTGAGGTGAAAGTTATATAAGTTTGAGCAAATGAGCCAAGAAGCCTGTATGCATGGGCTTTGCAATGAACGAGGACTGTACAGAATCCCTACCTCTAGTTTGGGTATTCGGGATAACTACCTGTGTTGAAATTGATTCAAGAGAAGCGTAATGATCATGTCCATGATTTATGCAAAGTATTTGATAGGTAGGTTAAATTTGGGTTAAAAATCAACTAAAAACCATTAACCATAAGCTTCATTTAGAACTACAAATATTGGCTATAAAAATGCAAATTTGAGGTCTTTTGTTTAAAATACAGGTATTTGGATCCATAGACTGCGCTCCTAGCCCTATCCTAGAGCCGGATCCGGATCAAGAACAGGCAGTCACCAAGCTTCACCAACCATCAAAGCTTTAAACGCTTTCCACCAACAACATGATATCGTCACTAAAAGAATTCTAAAACCTAAACGGTGACCGGAATTGTGAGATTCCGGCAAAGACACAACGGAGGCAAAACCTAGGTATATTCAATTGATGATTTTCCCAATCCAATCAACAATAGTTACAACTAATTACATAAACATGAACAGAATTTACAAACGAAAAATATGCACAATCAAATCTCTGAATATGGTAAGAAATCCGGTGACGGCGACAATGAGAAACTCGGGCGACTATGAGGGATGCGATCGCGATGGCAGTCGGATCCCTAAGCAGGTCAGGCAAGTCACAGATCAACAGTCGGGTCAAGGCTGACGTGGCAGAGCTATTGACGTGGGTGCATAAGCTGCAGGTGGCTACTGACAAGGTGATGATGTGGCAATATCCTTTAACAGTCACATTCTAAATTCTCCAAGAGAGAGAATCTAGAAAATATTATCTTATATTGAAAAGACAAATAAAAAATCTTGAATTGATATAATGTTTGATAATTTGACCTACTCACTCAATTTTATTTGTTGAAATTCCAAGCCTATGACAAAGTGGCACTAGAACCAACCCACAACCCATTTCTAATGCTTACACCAAGCACCTAAAAGCGGGTAGGCAAAAAGGTGCCCAACTATTGGGGATGACAATCACGTCAAAAATATATAAGGCAATGTGGATTTAGGTGAGAAGAAATGCCACATTCTTGGATGTAATATTCCACAAAAGGATGCCCAACCATTGGGGATGACAATTACATCAAAAATATATAGGGGTAATGTGGATTTGGATGAGAAAAAATATCACATTCTTGGATGAAATATTTTAAGAAAAAGGATACAAAAAACAATTGTCCTACATTAAAAAGACAAGTAAGAGGTCTTGGACTTATAAGAAACTTAATAACTTTACCTAATTGGATAATTTTTTAAATTGGAATTAGGCCCATAACAATATAATCCACGGAAATTATATCACCGGCTATCATTTTAAGCACCGTAAATGTGGGGACTGCATAGAGTTTTTTTAAGCTAAAATAATAATTTCTTTAAGTTTTCTCTTAAGCCTTTAGTTTCCTCCTTGTTTCATCTTGTTCCTTTTTTTATTTTATTTTTTGTGACAACATCTTTGATCATGATCCCTCAGACCCTAAGTGGATTGGTAGGCCGCAAATCCAGACGAGTTTTCAAATTTTAGCACAGAAAATAATCTTCTCACTGGGGAAAACTTGTATGGTAACTATTATTGGTTTTAACATTTTTACAAATTCTGAAGACATAGATCTTCGAAAAGACTTTGAAAAAAAAAAAAGCTAAAATTCAGTTGGGTTTCATTCCACTCAAACTCGTGTTTCCCAAAGTATAGGCTAATGTGTGAACCCGAAAAACAACCAAAATCCAGCCATACACAAATTATGAGTACATGAGAGTTAATGTAAGCCCCCATCTACAATGTTTAGTCGATGGCAAAAAGACTTTGAAAATTAAGCTTAGACCCAACAGTCGAATTTAGAAATTTTTGAAAATCAAAGGTAATGGCCATAAGACAGTAACAATAAAATGCTAAACACCAGTACGCATTAGTTTATAATTAGTATAATTCTCCCTGCAGAAGTCATTTTTTGATATTGTTAATATGCGCATATTGCAACACCCAACCTCATTTATATATAGATTTATATAGATATATATATAAGCATGAAGAATCATTATGGTGAATGAAAACGAAAATTAAGTTTTTTGATTGTGGAATCAAATAAATTTTTTGATGCGTTAGAGTGAAAATAAGGATAACATTTTGAAATGTTAAAACAAGAAAAAGGTTTTTGGCGTTTGGAGCGACATGAGATTTTTTTTATAGAAAATCCCTTAAAATCCATTCCCACTGTTGGCCTCTACACTTCCAGAAAAGACAAGTCTACGTGAAACTCTTACAATCTCAAGTCTCAATACTATTTATATTTACTGCACCCAATAATGAATAATTGTCAATAAAATTCAACTTCTTTATACCTAATTATAAGCAACATGATGAATTAGCTTTACCAAACTGAAATTAGCAGTTCTAATCTAAAAATTACTGTTAATAGAAACTCAATTAACAAAATTCTAGGACTAGGAAGAAGTATGATCAGGTATGATGATGTACGAGAGCTACCCTATTCTCGATTTGAACTTTGATACAAGCTGTTCAAGTTTTTCAAATATTACAAACTTGGACAAACCATCTTCACGCTTAAAAAATAAATAAAAGATAAAAAAATCCCTCACGCATAAGATTGCGGATGTTATAGTGTTTACAGCCGTTGGCCTAAGGAGAATCGATCCATAAAAGACATCTTTTGCGTACAAGGAACTAGATTTTAGCAGCGTTGTACAACGTACACTCAAACTCGAGATGAGGCTTGTAAAACATGTTTTACTTGTAAAACTAGAGATGAGGCTTGCAAAGTGTACGGATAGCCGGCATTTAGAGAGGTCTGGCGCCAGGCCGAACAGGGCTCCTATATTATTTTGTAGATTTTGGACTTCCAAAGTTTGCGTCTACTCCGTGACAGCTATATTTGGAGTGGTTAACTCAACTAGAAACGTGAAAAATAGTTTGACTAAACATTTGTTTCGTTAGTTCGATTACAATTAAAACAGTCACCAAATAGTCTATTTAGTCAAAATTAAGCGACAGCCAGCTAATGTTGGATTTTATTAAGGTGTTGTGGGCCTATGGATTCCCAAAAAGCTAATTTAGTAGGCAATTACCACCCATAATATTTATAAGTTTAGGGATTTATTCTTTCAGTGCAAATGTGAGACAATATACACTTATAATATTTTTTTTCATATCCAAACTTATACAAATGTCATACTTGAACTAATAATCTTACAATTGTGGTTTTAATGAGAAATAACAAAGCAAAAGCTCATTCCTTAACTTTAATTTCATATTAAAGTATTGTAGACTTATACATTTCTAAAAAACTAACTCAATAAAAAGTCTTCATGTCAATGTTTATAAGTTTAGAAGTCCATTTTCTTATCACTAATGTAAAACAACACTCACTTTTTTTACAGTTTCTCCTCTCTCAACGATCTGCCAATATCTTCACTTCACCATAACTCAAGGACCGACCCATATAAAATGTGAATGATATCGTAACTTACGATGCTCGTCTTGACTCTCCCCTTGATTTCGCAGCGTGTAGCTAGGCTGCAAGCAGGTAAAAGCCTTACACATTCAACATTATTGCATTTCCTTTGATCTGGGGTATCGAGCCACTTGGGCTTGATTTGGGGTTTGAAACTGAAAATAATTGCGAATCTAATTATTTAATGTATTCAGAGACAGAAGGAACGCGAAAATTCAATTGGAGGTTCCAGAGCTGAGTTTCAATTTCTTTCTCAATATATTTACATTTTTTGGAAAAATAAATTGAAGAAAGAAAGTCACAGCACATTATTAGACCCAAGGGGGAAGAAAACAACAGAAAAAGATACAACACCCAGACATTAACAATGTCAACCCAGACACCTTCTTTCTTATCTCCCATGTAATCCCATGGCACAAAAACCCACCACCTTCTCCCCCCAGAAAATTAATAAAAGGTTAGAGTTTGGGAAAGAAATAAACTAATCCCAGGAACATGAATAATTAAATCAACTCCGAATCCCCAAATCCCCAAATCCCCAAAAACAATTACTGAAAAAAAAAAAAAAAGATGTTTTCACCCCTCCCTCCAATTCTACAAATCTTGTCAGGGACCCCACATAAGCATAGAAGTGGGAACATAGCACGTGAAGCCCAGGTTAGCCCCTCACAATCCTCTCTCAGTTGAGAAGGTGCTCATTGTCCGTACAGCGCAGGTGATCAGAGCTTCGGGGTTGCTGCTGTTGTGACGGTGCCGTTTGGTTTGTTGCATTGCTCATCTTCTGGTGGTGATAGATTTGCCTTAATCTCTCTATTTCCTTTTTTAATGCCTCTTGATGAGCTGGCAAAATACAAGGAAAATTATGACGTAAAAAAAAAAGAAAAGGAACAACATTGTCATACTTAAGACACGTCACTCAATAAAATGTGTGTCAAACCAAACAACACTTAATTCAATTGAAAATAAATACTACTTAAAATTAAGAAGTTTTATGTTTGACACCCAAATGTGTAAACTTGGGTGCGTGACATAAAAATGAAATGTATTCTACTAGTCGTGAGGAAACACCACCTTTTCTACTAAGAATTCAAGATCCTACATCTTTATGCGTACATGTATTTATCTGGACCCGTATCATTTCTTGTCACATGGGTCTTAGAGTTACTCCGAAAGTATGAATTCCCATATGTGATGGGTCATGGCAGCTTTAATTTTCTCATAATTGCTACTGTAGTTCGTCATGCATTAATGGATTTATCTGAGGAAAAGAAGCGTGTGTTCAGATCATAAAGGAGTTCTTACCATCTTTAAAAATCTTATCTTGTGCCAAAGCAGCGATTCTTTGCTTGAGAGCGCTATTATCAACGTTAAGAATCAACCTTTGGTGGTCCAAGAATGCAACCCTCGGTGACAGTGCTGATACTTCGGTCTTCAATTTGCATTACAAGAAAGAAAGAAAAAAAAAAAATATAAGGATCATGTTGAATTATATACGTTTTAGAATACACGATTACATAACAAAGGGTATCTATGAAATCATTACACTAATTGCAAGAAAATTACGTACCTGCAATGATGTCACGCTCCGTTCAAGCTCCGAAATATATTGTAGCTTCCTCACTCTTGACCTTTGGGCCGATTGCCTGTTCGCCAGAATTCTAATGCAAAACCCAGAATTATTTGGTTTCCAAGCGAATTTGCTACAGATCCATATTACTATCTCATTTCGTTGTCTTAGTGAACAATAAAAAAGGTTTTGAATTGCACGAGGACAGCTTGATTACATAGATTAAGAAATTCCAACAATAGATACCGGAAATGGTGTTTTTGGTTTTTTAATACGTGGGTTATCAAGGTAGTTACCTCTTAACCCTCTTGGGGTCGACGATAGAGTCACCGGAGGGGGTGGCGGAGGGAGGTGGCGCTTGTGAGTCAAGTTTGCATGAACTTTCAACCTCTCCTGGTTCGGTTTTGGGTTGCTGGTCTGGTGTTATGATTGGCTTATTCTCATCGTCGATGCTGTTATGGTCGGACGGGGTGGAAGGGTTGGAAGACGACACTGTGGGAGGCAGCACGGCAGAGACGTCGTCGGAGAACATTGACATGAGCTGCTCATCGTCCAAACGGTCGAAGCCGTTGCTCGCATGCATCGCTGCCGTGGTAGAGTTCCTGCATTCCTCGATGAATGGTGCCTCAAGGAAAGCGATGGAGTCGCTCATGGACCGGCGGTGGGCACCACGCCGGGCGGATGAGAAGTCTAGGAACTCATCCACCCACGAGGTTTGTTGTTGGGCTGATGCAGAAGTGGTATTGTTGGTGGTGGAAATGAAGTTTGCTATAATTGGCATTCTTTGGTGGGAAGAAGAATGCCAATTCTGGGTCATGCTTGGTGCCTTTGGTGGTAATTGTGCCATAGGACACCAAAAGAAAAGGAACTAGAAAGCGAGAAATCTGTGCTTTTTGAGACTCGGGTTGAGAACAACCAAGACCACAAAAATGGATGGCGAAAAATCTGGTTTCGAGACAGAAAACCAAGACCAACAATCAAACCAATCAACGCAACAAAAACTGGTGGCGGAAAAGGTGTGCTGAAGTAAGTGAACTAGAAGCAAGACCAACAACAACAACCCACAACCCACGACCTTGAGCAAGATCTTGGACTTTCAGAAGACAGTTGGGATAAATCGGAAAGGGTTCAGACGCGTTACATGGGCAGGAAAGACACAATTACAGCTCTTCTTGTTCTCCGTATCTCTCTCTCTCTTTCTTGGATTTTGAAGGCCCAGAGGTTTTGGAGAGGGTAGGGGGGATCACATGGGAGGGATTAGAGACAGCTAGCAACAGCTGTGGAGGAAAGGAGGGGGTCGGGGGTGGGGGACTCATCGGTTTCACTGGAAAGTCGTCAGTGGAGTTAAATAACTGGCGGAATCAGCCACCACGTGCCGATGTGACCCCTCTCCTTGGCATCCACCATCTTAATACTATATTAATCCGGTCATATACACATCCATACAAAACATATGTAAACACCCCCAACACTTTCCTCTATGCATATCCCACATAGATGTCTCTCTGCCCGAGTGGTGATCAGCCAATGCCCTACTTCTCTTGATTGATTTCTACTCAACAGAGCAATACAATTATGAGAGACTAAACCTGTTGCGTGACCAATTATTGGGTCCAGCAACGAGGAATAAGCTCTTAGGAAGTGATGGTGGTACTAAAATATTGGACAGCCAAGGCTATGATGATCAAGCGGACCGGATAAGATCATGAGAAAGAGTCTATGCTGCAATGGGCAGCTTGTTGTGGAAGCATAACATGGAAGGATATCTTATGGGAAGTATAAATAAATTGGGTAGAGGCATATGGTAGGAAGATGTAGGATTTAGGGAGGATGAGCTGTGAAACAAAGGGAGGGGGGCTCGTCAGAATCATTTCCTCCTCCCTCCCATGTGCTTCCTTTCCTTGCTTTGTCCCCAAATCAGACTCACATGGGAGGATTTGTGACCCCTTTTGCTCCTCTCTCTCTCTCTCTCTCTCTCTCTCTCTCTCCCCTCTCTCTCCCCGACCTTCTTGTTAGCTTCCATCATCTCATGTCGGAATTTATTTATTAATGAAAGTACTTAGGAGACACAAATAATGATTAATGGAAAAGTTGGAATGCATGTTAAGTACGTCTCTTTTTATTAAAATAAAATAAAAGCAAAGCTCTGTCCTATCATTTCTTTGAGTTTCGTGGGCACGAATTTCCATGGTGTCTATATCAACACCAAGCATAAAAGCACGGATGGATAGTATAAAAGATAGATAAATGGCTAAAAAAAAAAAAAAGTCATAAGCTTCGACAGTTGTGATGCAACTAATGCCATGTTCCTCTTCGGGACATTTGCATTGTTATTATATCATCACCACCGAACCAACACAACCTTTGTCTAACCACGGATGATCAAATGATTCCCACAAAATAAACTCTAATTAAATCCTTATGCATGTGCTTTCCATTAGTAGCCCACAAGTGAATTCCTTCTTTTTAACCCAATAAGCAATAATTAAATGATATAATCCCTCTGTCTCTCCCAGTTTCCGTTTAATTTAGGGATCCCCAAAAACAGTGAGTACCGTACAGGATAGGGGAGAGGGAAAGGACTGCTGTGAAGGGAATACGAAGGCAACATTATTGCACGTGGGAGGGGCAAACAAGACCCTACCTGTTGTTTTCCCTTTTTTCCTTCCTTTTATTCTGATTTCATTCAGTTTATAATAAAAAGGTGCAAAAGTGTACACGCAAACTCATTAATACAGAACCAAAAGTGGGTGGTGGCCACATTGCAGAGCTCTATCCGTATGTGCCTAGTAGACTATCTTAGAGCTTTCTTCCCATGTTGATTTTTCTCTCTACTTTTTGCAATTCCCTTTCCCTGCCTTCACTGCTGCTTGTTCTTGGAGCCACGCCCTTCAACTGTTAATCTTCTTGCCAATCAAAGAAGAACTTGAACACTGAAAATGGTCTTAACTTGATAGAACTGGTTTAAATTTGTGCGCGTTTTTCCTTTGACCATTATCTTATACCAGGATGCACCTCACAAGGAGGTGCCTAAGTGCTAACTCAACAGCTCGATGATCAAACAAAAGTGTATGTGCCGGTGCTGTCCTGAATCAAAATCTACCCCATAGAGGGGCCAAAAGTAAAAGCCTGAAAAGTCAAGTTGTGGCAGACAGTTGTTTCAAAAGCAAGATATTGTGTCATAAATTAACCGCACTGTTGTTCTGGATATATTATAGCCAAAACCGTGATGCTAAAAATTGGTATGTAATAATTTTTATATTATCTAAGTATTTTCTCACATCCGGAATGAAAGAAAAGACAATTTAAAAAATTATATGATATAAGTTTTAGATTTCTTACATCTTATTTAAGAATCTTATTATTAAGTGGGGAAAAAAAACTATAATACTCTTGAGCAAACTTGTTAACAAGGGTTAAAAAATGAAGCTAGTTCTATAACTACTTGAGATTGGAATAAGGAATTAGAGGCATAAAATCTGCTATCACCATTGGCTTGGATAGGATTAAACACTTTTCTCCACAAATACTACACATAAATGAACAATTCTATAATCAAGATCTGCATAAAGACAATGTAATGAAAGTTTATCTGTCACTCTTATAATTTATGTGAAAATTTAAAAGTAATAGATGAAAAAAATTCATTCTCATATGTAAGACGCATTTCTAACATTCTCAAGCAACAGGCGTCGTTTGTTGTTTGGTTTAGATTCAATAGGTGAGGTTAAAGGGGCATCATGGGCTTCAGGCAACTTTTGAAGGCTCAAATTTTGAATCTATATCATGTTCTGACAGGCATGGCCCGGCGACCCTAGCCGGAACTGAAGCGCACAAACCAAGTCGACAAAAACATGTGACGGTGCGGTACAGTTAACAATTTTTGGTGATTGACAGCTTCGGTGATTCTGTCATCGGAATATTGCCAAAAACGGACCGCGGAGAGCCACAAAGAATCCCAGCTGTTTAGTCTGATGTGGTTGTCCGTGTCTTCGCCACCCGACTCGATTGTTCTTTCATGATTTTGTTTAGTACTATAAGAGGTCTTCGGCTGAAATTGATCGAGGGGGAGTGCTCGTACTCTACAGTTGCTGCTAAAATGCATGTGACTGTTTTTCATGTTGTTGAAGTGGGGTTTTCAAATACGTCCCCCAAAGGCTTGAAAGTGGCTTGATTCCCCATGTCTTCATAAATATGTGTATGTATACGGTAGGCTGTTAATGTCATTTCCTATTATGACTTTATGCATCACAGTTGAAACAAAGAAGTATGTTCACCAACGGAAAAAACAAAAATGAGACAAGTGAAGCATAAATTTTCTCTCCTTAACAAAATTTACATTAGAAAACTTAAATATCCAACTTGAGAGCTAGTCAAATATTGAAGAAGCATTTTATTCATTTAATTTTTATCACAAAAGATTATATACTTAATATGAGACTTTCGTCTTACAAACACATTCCTACGTACCAAGTGACTTGGGCTTAAGATTGCACAAATTGAAATAAATTCATCTTGAGATTCTAATGTTATATTAAAATATCAATAAACTAATTATCCAATCTAAAAATTAACTTCAAAAGTTAAAAGAATATTTTTTTTAAATTTAAGCTTCACCACAATGGATTGTATATTTAATATGAGACTTTCAACCTAAGTATAATTTATTATCTTATTTTTATCTTGTTTCCATGATTTCACGTATTCTTTGACTTACACCTTGTGTTGATGATACGCTCATTACCATGCTTTTCATAACCTGCTCATGTCTCCATTTTGGAGATGAAGTACATTTCCTATCCGTTTCTATTTGAGGCTTAATCTCATTTCTTTTTCTCAACCATACTTTTCTCGCGTATATACAGTGTCATTTTGTACTTTCATGTGAAAGGAACGGGACCACTGATTAGTTTTTTGACGTTCTTTTCCAAACAATGGCTCAGTCATTGCTCAGTCATGTTTCCGAGTTTAGGGTAGTCTTTCTTTTTATGCATGCAGTTTGTCTGCTCACGTTGCCCAATGTTTTCTTCCTCTTAAGTGTCAGTTGAAGTCCATTATCATCTTTCTTCGTTGGTCCTTACAAAACACACCACGAAGACTTTTTTTTCAGGTCTTACTTCATGAAATGTGTCCCTTTCTCTCTTTTTAGGCTCTTTCTCATTTATCTTTCTAAAGCTCTTGGTAATAGAACAGATAATCAGGTCTCCCTTTTTCATCTCTCCTGCTCTTGGGTTTTCCACTCACCACTTTGTGAGTTTCAATCTTATTTACCCTTTTTGGTGCTTTATTTAGCTCATTATTGACGTTATTTGTCCCATTAGGAGTTCATTTACCCCATCCTGTTTTTTACTTACCCCTATGTGAATTTCAAATTTATTTGTCCTATCCGAGCTACATTGTTATTCCCAATGTGTGTTTTATTTGCCTCCTTGTTCTAGGCATTTGCCTATTGTGTTGGGCTTCATCTTTAATTATTATTTTGTGTTTGACTTCATATTATGGATATTCTCACCAAATCCCTGCCACACAATTATTTATTATACAGCCTTAATATATTTAATTTATATAGATTACCAACTTGATAGAGAGTCTAGGAAATATTCTTATCCTAGACCCATTCTGAACTCGAAACATGAATTTTCATCAAGCTTCTTAACTCTTGCATCTTGAAGCGTCCTCAACCAATCTGACTAACTTCAAGCTCCACTTCCTTTACAGAACAGATTTATGGGGATCACGCCATTGCTCGAGATGCTTCCCTTAAAAAGAACATGTAAGTAATTCGTAATATTGTTAAAACTTGTAGGTATTACCATTAGATCAAAAATTTTTAAGTTGTTAAATAAAGTGTATATTATATTCCTTAACAACCCAGCACTCAAGCCTGTTTGCCACATCACTTAGACAATCCTTCTCCACAACATGCTCCAACAATCCTCGACCAAAAGATAACAAGAAAAAATCTAGGGGCCACATGAGTTAAACTTAGATATCTATTATTAGTACTTTCAAGCATTATCATTGGCAAAAAACTGAAATTTTTAGTCAAAATACATACTTTATTTCTTAACAACCCAATAGCACTCACAAGTGTGTTGGTCATGTCACTTAGATAGCTAGCTTCCAAAACATACACCAACAAGTGCTTTTAATAAGTAGTACATGTAAAGAGTTTCTATAAAGTTCTAAAAATACTTTTTTGACTTTTTTTTTTTCAGGCTTTCAATTTCTTTATACCTTGTTTCATTCTTTATTTTGATTTTTTATTGTTAACATGGTATTCGAGTCAAAATTTCAAATGAGATAACTTTTCACTCATGGATTTAGATGGATCCAATTAAGAACTATTTCCCCATGCTCAAGTCAAAGGAGCATGTTGAAGTCTGGAGTGTGTACCACATTATCAAGATATTAAGATGTTATATTTCTTATATATATAAAACTATTATCCTTAATGTAAAATTATTATCCTTTTTTGCAAGAAGATTTTGTAGGAGAAAATAAAATTTTTTATTTTTTATTCTTTATATATACATAGTTATTAATTAAACTATAATAAAAATATTTAGTAAATTGATCCATAACACTTGACTTACATCAAATAAATCATTGATGAATTCAAAATGATTTTTTTTTATTGTTAAATGTACTTGCATCCAAATGGTCCTCTCTTACAAATTCCATCCATTCTAAGATAACCTTATAAAATAAAATTTTTATGTCAATAACTGAATATTAGTAAATTGATTAAAAAATATTACATAGAGTTTGAATGATTTGACAATAGTTTGACTGTCCATGATGGTCCATCATTCATAGTTAATCTAAGTTTAGGAAGTGACTGAATTACCTTTGAGCATCAATTTACAAGTAATCAAAACATCTCCAAAAGTATAAGAAAGTAATTCAATTAATTTTAAAACTAATTGTTAGGTTGTGTGGAGTGGCTAAAACACTTTAAAAAATTGCATGATTCTTTAACTAAGAAATTAATTACTCCCCTTGTGGGCTTTAAAGATGATTTAATATTTACTTGTTCTTTTCTTAACTTTTGTTCAAGACTAAACTTATAGTTTCATTAAGACTATAAAAGAATAGTCCAGCTTGTACAGATAAACGATTTAACCATCCCAAAATAATACGTAAAAAATTTTTAAAAACATCAAGAATCTGTTTGATACAAATTCAAAATCATATATTAATTTATAAATTTTATTTATTTTTCTCTTTACATGGAGAAATAGTATTTCACTACACTATGAACATGCGTCCCTAATAAACTTGTTATTCTCTCTCTTTCTCTCACTATAGGTACCAATAATCTTCGGCTGGAAATTTGTGTGACGTGAGTAAAAACATCAAAGCCTAAAAAATTCTTCGAAGTATCATATGATAATACGCATAATATTTTGATTCTATTCTTATTAGAAGCATAATATATTATTTCCATAATACATTGTTATATAAATATCATATGATAATACGAACAAAAATAAATATAAATTTGTTGAAACCCCTTCAAAGTGATTGTTTAAAGATCCGATCTTCTAAGAGCAATTCACTATCTAAATCATTTTTTATTATCTCCATTATTTGTAAAATCTTGAAGCAATGAAGCTTGAATTACTATCGGTCAATATAAAAATCTACATATAGGAAAATTTAGGAGTGATCTGATAACACTATTGGGTTTTGTATGAAAGGTAAATGCAACATATTTTGAAAATATGATCTCATGAAAACTTTTTTAAGCTATTGTTAGTAACGCCATACTTTGCAATCAATAAATCTACGAGTGTGACTAAAAAAGGGGTGAGACAAAGACGTAACAGACAGAGTCTATCCAAAAGGTTTGAAGATCCACAGCGTGAAGGCTGGAAAAGGAGTACGTGAAGCCCATACGCTCTGGGGTTGTGGGTGGGTCGCGGATGGTGGAGTATGCAAGTAGGTCAAAATCCAAATATATCGCTTTTATATTCCATCAGATACATGGGTTACACATGTTTTTAAACATTCAACTATAGAACAGATGTCACTGTACATACATATGCTTATTACTAATCTTTTAGTAGTATTTTTATTGATGTATGTAAGCGCTGGAGGAAATCTTGGCTTCTAGTTTGACAGTGTCGAGTTGGCGTCACGACCATGATGGGCTCCAGTTTTAGTCCCATCATGCCCATTCCTCAAATTTATGCCTTTATCAGCTGTACCTTCACGTTCAAAATGAGATCTGAGTCCAGTCCAGCACTGGTAGTAATCATGATCCCTGAAGGGAGACTCAAGAGCCCACGGGCAGATCCGGGGCATTAGAAACGATTCGAACATAAAAGCCATGGTATCAGTAATTTTGTGTGGTCCAGCCTCATTTCCACGTAAAATGGTTGCCTGTGCATCCAAAAGCGGGGTGTGGTCAGACCAGGATTCTAAGAGTTAAGCAAAACTTTGAATGGTCCAACCGTTAGATCCACTTAATCGATCTTCTTGGATTGTTTATTAGATGCATACCTCAAATGTCTTTGTATCTGGGCCATGGGGGGTCATGCAGCTATGAAGACTGGCGCCGCCTGGGAGAAACCCATCAGCTTTTGCCTGAAAACCAAGTTATATATTATTACAATACAGAACATTATAGGATAAAGCTGATTTAACGTTTCCCCTTCTTGATGAGCTTTTTTAAGTTCTACACTTTATAGCAATAGGATTTGAATAGATAAGCAGTTAGTCAAACTTTTTACCTCATATCCACCATGAATGAGACCCATAAACTCAGTCATACAATTGCGATGGTAATATGGAGGGCGGAATGTATGCTCAGCAACCAACCATCGGGGAGGGAAAATGACAAAATCGAGAACTGCTACACCGGGTTTTTCTGTTGGTGCTGTCAATACTGCATTGTAGTTTCCAAATACCAAATTAAGATAATAAACAACACCCAGAAGGGAAAAGAAGAGCCAGCACTTAAAGTATACCTGTATTTATCGATGGATCTCCATGATCAATTAAGACAGTGTTGAAAGGGCAGAACTTGCTCAGATCATACTGTAAGATTTTACTCCAAATCAGGCCACAGAGATGATCAAGTGTGCAAGACGACCAATTCTTTAGCTATAATACCCACCTTATAAGGAACATAATTACCATGCCACGCAACCACATTGAAGGGAGAGAAATCTTGTTTTGCAGTAAACAATTCACCACCAAACTTCTGTACAATAGTGTAGCCTGGATAGGAACTATCTTCAAACCAGGCTATAGGGGCAAGAAAATCCCTCGGAGCAGCCAGGCCATTTGCACCTACATGTAACCAAAGTAATATTCTTGCTATGTTGGAACAAGACGACGGCTAATGAAATTGCTCTTAGAAATCTATGTCCAACACTCAAGAGAACAAAAACAATTTCAAAGTTCGGCCGTCGACTGGCCACTGCTAAGCAATAGATTAGTTACCTATGGGTCCAAGCTCAGGAAGTTGAAAATGGGTACCAAAAACCTCAGCAACATAACCACGTGATGGGCCATCAGGTAGATTAACAGAAAAACGAAATCCTTGGGGTAAACCAGCAATTTCACCAGGGGAAACTTGCAACCTTCCACATTCAGTAGTGATCCATAACCCTATGCAAGCAGTAGAGTATATAAGCATGAAAAATATTATTGATTCACTTCCAAAACAGTTTTTAGGACAATATGCACCCACAAAGAGTTAATATAATTCTTCGGCAATGAAAAAAGTAAATTGATCTATGTAATTAGTGAACTTGAAATGGTTGAGTATCAATCCTAATGCATGAATTCATAAAGGGGTAAGGTTCAAGGAAAAAAAGAAAAGATCATTCAGATAAAAGATCCACACATTGCCTCCTCAAATCAACAATTCTCCACGCATCTCCTCAGTTAAAGGAAACTGATGTTTTTATGAAGGACATCCACAAGTCTTATTTCATCCCAATATTTACAGAAAGATGGCTTTCTAAGAGGGTAGCAGGAAACTTTATTGAAGGACAGAGTCATCCCAGCTTTAGAAGCCAGAGAAACAGTCCCTTATAAAGAAAAACAACACCAGAAAACAATTATGAGTGGGATAGAGACAGTACTTACTTCCTTCTTGGGGGACTATCAAGAAATCACCATCAGCATTGCACAAGGCACAGTTATCCATTGATTTATTGGCCGTGTACCTACACATTGAATCCCACTGTTATCAGGGAGTACTTGCGGCATTGATTCTTGAAAAAAAGAGCATTAAATCTGGTCTAACTGGAAAGAAAATGGGCTTGGGTTATAAAAGATCCAGCAATCTCCAAGAATATTCTTCTGAAGAAACTAGAAAAAGTCTGCAACGGAGGTATCACCAAATATAAAGGAAAAGAAAAACTGCTTGTAAGCATTTCTTACATTAGAACAAGGCAGCATATAAAATGTGGCATTCAGAATTACACCACGAACTAGCCATAAATGTACCATTAAAATGGAAAGGCTCTTGATCATCTTATCACCACTTCAGTAGAACAAGTGAGACTTGACAGACGTATTTCATTTTCTTCAACGCAAGTTACAACATGAATTCAAGTTAATTTGCAGGTCATCTAATATTAAATCATCAAAAGCCATCTCTTTGATAACTGGAAAAATCATATGATAAAAAATTTCTTAGCATCATGAAAACTTCTAGTCAAATTTGAAGCATACCCTCCTGCTATATTTATTTGTTTATGATCAAACAGGATACAGAACAAAAACTAGATTATGTGCTTCCCCCCCCCCCCCCCCCCCTCTCTCAAAAAGGAAATTTAAAT
Source organism: Casuarina equisetifolia (assembly GCA_028551475.1). Classification (NCBI taxonomy): domain Eukaryota; kingdom Viridiplantae; phylum Streptophyta; class Magnoliopsida; order Fagales; family Casuarinaceae; genus Casuarina; species Casuarina equisetifolia. Next base: position 17,439,681 of record CM052354.1, read on the forward strand.
TTAGCTTTAAAATACATACTAGATTGCTTATGGAAATTGAAAAGTTGGCTGTCATACTAGATTTCTCCTAATCCTTGCTTCACCAGCAGCAACATGATCAAGTATAAACAGTTTACACAACAAAGAGGAACTGTGATATCACGAGAAGTATTCCAATGGTAGACAGATACTAGAATACCAATTACATGTGAATGGCATATCCGTGCCGGAGGAATGAGCTGCCAGCCCCACATACAGTATATAATCCATCAATAAAATCTGTTGGTGAATGCTGGACATCTGCAGGCTTCCATCTCAGTTGAGTTGGCGTGGTAGAACTGTTGGACTGGCTAAATTCGCTCACGAGCTTCCCATGATCGGGGACACGAGATTTAAATGGTTCGTGTGTAACTGAGGGTTTGATACGGTATAGCCAACTGCCGAAAAATAACAAAATTAGAATCATAAAAGAGCACCACTTGTCTACTTTGGGACTTGCTCAGACTAAGTCCAAGATGGTGATGAGCCACAAGTACAAGATAAAACTAGTGAACCAGAACAAACTTAATAAATGATCGACTAATACGATTAAGGAACCACAAATACATCACTTCCACGGACTGATTTGATGGAAAGAAGAAACAAGATGCTGCTCTCTTGCGAAAATAAGGCAGCATACAATGAAGAGCACAGATTTGTTTTCGGTCAGCTTTGTTCAGTTCTCTTGATCCTTGAACTAAGTTATTATTGAGTAGAACCGGTGATACTCAAACGCCAAATTTCTTTAAACTGGGCAACACTTAAAAATCAGAAGGACCATACCGAAATCATGAACAATCACTCTGTCCAAGTAAACAACAATCTATCCCACAAAAACGGAAAAATAAAAGTAAAATCAGCAAAGAGGAAGAAAGCGCTAAAATTGGGACCTGCGAAGGTTGAGCTTGCGAGGGGAGGTGAAGGAGGTGCCGGAGATCTGCTCGGCGTAAAGGCCATAGGGGCAGACGAGCGGGTTGTTCTGACCTTGCGGCAGAGCTCCGGGGATCGCCTCCGACTCCATATGGTTCCCGAAACCAGATAAGTACTCCAGCTCTTCCGGAAAGTCTGGGCCCTCCTTGCCGACCGCTCTGCTTTCCGTCTCCATGTTTACTTGTCATGCACAACGCAATGAAATGAAAGGATATATCTAGGATTTTTAATGAGAAGACAGCATCAGGGTGATGACCACGATGACGAAACTCTTTAAGGCCTGCGTGATTCTCTTGTGTTCTTTGGAAGGCGACCCTGGAGTCTCATTACACTGTATATTGGACGTTTACGAGCTTCCCCAGGATTTGAATTAGTAAGCTTTGCTTAATGTTTAATGCCGGATTAGACTTGTGAAAAACGCTGTTTGAAACCATTGGATCAATTTTTACCTTGTGTTGTTTGAGAGCCAACACAGAAGAACGTGGCCCGCCGACCATCTTTTATCTTTTTGCTTTAAAAAATAAAGTCAATTGTTTAATATCTATTTATTTATTTATAAAAAAATAATACAAATCGCATGGATCAATCATCTTTGGAACAAAGTTAAAAAACATAATGATGAATCATGATGACAGAGACTCCATTTGTATTATTTTAAGATAAGCTTTTTACGTGTAATATTTTTGTTAGAATGAACATAAAAAGAGTGTTAAATAAGAATATATATTTTACATTAAAAATAAAAATATATTCTTACAAACTTATAAAAAAAAATTTAAATAAACTTCCACATTTTCATAATAATAACATTTGAATCGTAGCTTATAGCTTCCTCTTTTCTAACTTTCAATTGTCCATGGCGTTAAAGGTTCTTGGGTTATATCGGCGATAAGAAACGAGAAAGCAATGGGGAGTATAGGACAACGAACACCTGGCGTGTAGCCGACGGGTGATGGCTACTGTCGGCCCTTATCCACTGCCACCGAGACTTACGCACGCATCCGTGGCACACTTGGAGTTATCTGATTTTAGTTTCCCAAACCATGACTTCTTTGGCTGGAACCTCAAATTTGTTGGGCAATACGGGACGCTAAGTTGGCAGGTGGGGTATTGGTGTTACTGAATAAAAAATAATTGAGTAGGAGTTCTATAATTTACAAGTAGTGTTGCAGCTTGAAGACAAGTAATATATCACTGCAACGTCTAATCAATCAAATTAATGCACTAACTGAGAAACCAGAACCTATTCAATATCTTAACAAAGTAAACTTAAAATCCCTAATAATAAATGGTGGGTAATGGCTTTAAGAGAGATAAGTATACAAGTTATTTTTATAATATTATTTTATTTCTTTTTCGGGGATAAGGATATCGATCTTAAAATTAAGAAATCCTTAATCAACTTAACTTATCAATTGAGTAAAGGTATTTTGATAAAAAAAAAATTATAAACCTTATCTATTGATATTAGTGTAGATTAAGTTTGTATTCAACCTTTATCGTTAACAAGATTTACGAAGAGAGGTGAGAGAAATTGTTAAGACTTAACAAAAGATGTCAAATAATCAACCAAACTATAAACATTGTTATTGTTGAATAAAAAAGAATAAGGTAAATGTCTTATTAATAATAATTATTTTAAGGCAATGATAATTTCTAAAGGTCCTAAAATTACCTTAAATAAATAATTTTTGATTTACTAAAAAGTTGTACTATAAAAGACTACGTTAAAAAAAAAAGAAGGAAATATTGTCATGAATTTATATTTTTAACTAAAAATTATATTTAAATTTTTGGAAAAGAAAATATAACATGAAAAATATAAAAATTTAAATAGATCTAATATCTTTGACACTTTTCATTTTATTAGTATATTGCATGAGATAAAAAGTGCTTCTAAAGTGCAAAAATAATAAGAGTTATTAAAGGCCGATTCTTAAGAGGTCAGGGAGAGATAGAAAAAGGTCGATTCTTTGACGAAGCGAAAAGCCCTAGTTGAAATCCAGGCTTCAATCGGCCCAGAAGGTAGAAAGGCTATATAAGGTTTCCAATCCCGGTTCCCATAACGGTCAAAAATACCCTAACCCGCAGCGTTCCAGCTCATTCTTCTTACGCGGGCTGGCGACCGTTCCGTGAGAGTCTTCTTCGCGCCGGTGGCCTCTCTGTTTCGTTCAAGACATTGCATAACTTTCTCCGTATTCTTTGTTTGGCTTCCGAGGAACCTCGGCGAGTAGGAGATTAGACCAGTTTCTGAGAAAAACAAAAAAGAAAACCCGCAGCATTCCAGCTCATCCTTCTTACGCGGGCGAGCGACCGTTCCGTGAGAGTCTTCTTCGCGCCGGTGGCCTCTTTATTTCGTTCCAGACGTTGCATAACTTTCTCCTTGTTCTTTGTTTGGCTTCGGAGAAAACTCGGCGAGTATGAGATTAGACCAGTTTCTGAGAAAAACAAAAAAGAAAATAAATCTTTACTGTCCGTGCGGGTTCCTGGAGGGAAAAATCAGGTACAAAGTTCAGACGGTTATCTCTATAGTCGAATATTCGTCTATTATATTTCTTTTTTACTTTTTTAATTTTTTCCCGCTACTTTTCAGCAGCAGAAGCATGCATTAGGGTTTTCGGGAATGTTGAAGCCAATCTTGAGATTGTAGAACAATTTAACAGAAAGGGGACAGATTTAGGCTGCATTGTTGCCCGGCATGACCGTGGCCCCCGAGATGTCGGAAGATCAGAGAGTTGAACCCGTAGAAAGCGCTAAGAAAGTGACAAATCGGAAAAGAAAGTTAAATAAAATTGTAATTAATGAGGATGCCACACCAGAAAAACTTATCAAAAGAATCATATTATCTTTAAGCAAGCCATCGTCCGCCCTAGGACTTGGTCCCAAGGCTGGCTCAAAGAATGTGAGGTGGGAAAATCGGGTCCGGTTATGCTATCTTTTGCGCAAACTTGTGAGACGGCACAATTGGACAGAATTAGGCGGTGTGCTGAGCATGTTCTTGAAAGGGACGTGCAGGGACAAATCGTCTAAGAATAATCGTCTGAAGTATTCGGTATGAATTTAAGGCCAAACTCTGCCTTATTGATTTTGATATCTTTTTTACTTGTTATTTAAGTAACTGTTTGTTAAAACTTGTGGGTAATAGTTTTGTTATCGCGGTTATAAATCTTGAAGGTTATACAAGCTATTAACATATTAAATTAGAGAGGTGTGTTTATTAGTTATGATATATCGTGTGGAGGGCAGATGATTATGTTGTTTTTTTACATATGTAAGAACTGTTCATTCAATGTGTATGTCCTGAGCTAGGTTTTATATTCGGTGTGACTATCTCTAACTTGTAAGAGGAGTGAATTTTGGTCATGTGATATCATTGTACTTTTGGTCAAGTAATATCTAACTGTTTTGTGTACCCTCGTTTTTGTGAATATTGAACTCAGGATGTTAAACGCAATCTTTGTCACAATTTCCAGCTTGCTTGTTTTGTTTGCAAATGGTTTGATATTTACTAGTGGCTTTTGCTTGCGTAGCTGGATGCAAAGGAATTCCATAATGAATAATAACTATAATTACTAATATAATTTCTGAAATAAGAATGATTGAAGATTTTGTAGGCATGTACATTATAGCTAAGGATCATCAAGCTTTAATAGCATATAGTTTGTCTTTATAGGTTGTATGTGGACTCTATGCAACCAAAAGGTAGTCAAACTTAAAAAGAAGAATAAAAACTCTAGTAGCAAGGGTTTCCATTGTTTCCATCAAGTAGATGGCTATAGGTCCCATGTCATTGTCGTAAATTTTCTTTTCCTCGTTCAAATTTGGTTCCAGTAGTAGGCAACTAAATGAAAGACATGAATGCTTGATTATTTAGGTCTAGATCCCACAACAGATTGTCTTTGTATGATAACCATATTTGATGTGATACGCATATAGACATGTGCTGTTTTAATAACATCTAATATCAAGGGTTTTATGCTCGTGTTTGTGGGTTCTTAAAGCTGTTTGTTTTTAGGACTTATGCAATATTACGACTTCACCATTGATAGCTTGATTTTGAATTACATAGAACACTCATATATGTAATCAATACTTTTAGGTTTCAATGGAGCTTCTTCAGCATATGAAATCTGTTCGTGTAAGCTCCAACAGGATCAAGAACATCTATGATGTTTGGCTGAGAAAGAACGGATCAATCAAAGATTGGCCTTTAGAGGTATGGTTTTAGAAACAGTAAATCTCAAATGTTACAGACTCATGGATTATTTCTATAGTTTTTTTGTTCCGGTTAAGGCAGTTTTCATTGACTTGTTTTCGGGTATTATTTACCCATTTTTTTAAACAAAAATTCCAAACGTATCAGATCAATTTTTTATTCAGCACATTGAAAGACTGGTTTTAACGTAGAAAAGCTCCAAAGATTTCTACTCAAGACAAATATTTCACATCAGCAATGCGCATACTTACTGGGAGTTGATGTATTGTAGTTGATTAATGCCTTGAAGATACTTTATGTTTTCTCCTTCATGCTTTTTGCTTCAGAAAATCTAAAATTCTCTGCCATCAAAATTTTGAAAATTTGATCACTGAAAGTCCAGATTTTTGGGAATATGATTAAACTCATGTTTAGTAATAAGTAGGAATCCGATAGATTGTTTGCAATATGAGACTCTTAGTCTTGGTTTATTCATAGATATCAGTAGAAACTATTTATATTCCTCTCAGATATCATTCTGATTCACCTGTCCACAACACAAGGCTGTTTGATATAAAACCATTGAGAAACTAAACCAAAAATGAAAGGGAAGAAAAGATTATATTTAATCCGTGATTTTTTATTAAAAAAAAATTGACAATATACACATCTTATTGTTATTGTGCCTCATTTTGGATCTATATGGAGGTTTATTTTGTTAATTATCTCAATGAAATTTTTAATCCATTCTGTGTCACAATGACATTTCTAGTCGATTATGTGTCACAATGACATTTCTTGTCTACTCTGTGTCACAACTACATTTCTTAACTTTAATTAATTATAGATGTGTCACAATGACATTTCTAGTCGATTATGTGTCACAATGACATTTCTTGTCTACTCTATGTCACAACTATATTTCTTAACTTTAATTAATTATAGATGTGTCACAATGACATTTCTAATCTGTTCCTGTGAAATTGCAACATAGTAGGGATGCATAAAAACCAAAATGCATGGTATGGATTGCAACCTAGACGGAACTAAATGAAAGTTCTTATAGATTGCTACGTATCTGGAGACCTTTTCTAGTTGACAGTTTGTAATATATTGCGCTCAACTTGTTCCCATAGGACTAAGTTTCTTATGTATGTTTTTTCTTGTGTTGCAGGACAGATTTGTTGTTCACTTGGAGTACATCTTATTCTGTCTTGCACAAGGGAATGCTGAGGAAGCATATCAAGCTGCTCAATGGTATGGTTCTATTTTTTCTTTCTGCCTAATAGCTACCCCGGATGTAGAAGCTGCACATTTTGTTGCCTTATTTATTGGAGAGAGTTCTTTTGTATCAATTATGTTGTTTGAACTCTGCTATATGTAGTGTTTGCAATTACTTGTTTGAGAAATTACAGTAGAAGTTCTTTTCACAAGAATCCGAAGACCTCTAGCGCAAAACATTCCTTCTTCCCCCATGAGAAAGTGGAGTGTCAAAGATCCATCTGCTGTTCAAGTCACTTTCCAGTGGAAATGAAAAAATTGTCACAAGTAGTGGGATTTTCGTAAGTTCCCTTTGGGTACAATGACGATCCCATTACATGTTGGTGGCCGTCAATGCCTGGGTTTTCTCAGAGATTTTACAGCCTTGTTTTGACTGCAAAATCTTAGTTAGTAAGTTGTATAGTTGCATACTGTAGTAGCATTAGACCATTTTTAAAACTGCAGTGTCCTTTGCAAATAGTCATATCTTTTTTTCTAAAATAATTGGAATTTAATTTTATGTGAGGGGAATCACTTGGTGGGTGAATCTGAGCATTATAGATGTCACTAATACTCACCAAGATGGCAGACCTCGGGCATGCATAGGCATTTAGACATTTTTTGAGTTTCTGCATGTGTGTTCCCAACGCATAGGCATTGAGGCCACCAGTAAGTAGTATTGCCGTTAAATAATGCTAAATGTGCCATAAAAGTTTATTTTGTCAATTTCTGATGATTTGATGAGTTAGATCCAGCTGTTTGCTCAATTTTGAGACTGAACAATCACCCACCTCGTGGTCTTACAGTTGCTAATCTCTAGAAGCTAGCAGTTTCTGACTTGCACCTACCCACATGCTGAAACTCAAAATAAGCAAAGCAATCATTTGGTCTGTTGTTTCTTGGAGATGTGTGAATTTCAGATATTCTAAAAGTTTGTGATGGACTAGTTGGCTGGTCGGTTGTGTTTGGCCAATAATGAGATGCGCCACAGGTTATGTGATTTACAATCACTTGTAAACATATGTTGCTAGCTTTAAAATTTTCTCTCCAAGGATAGGATGCTGCCACTTATGTAGCATGAATAAGGTGATCTTTCTGTTTCTTATCCTGGACTGGTTGTATTAGATTTCTTCTAGAATAAAAGTCAATTGGGTTCATCTTGGATGATTTTTTCCGTACATGTTATATAAATTGCTGGGTGTTTATGCTTATTATACTCAATAGCTTTCACATAAATGACATTTTGCAGTGCCTTTGTTAATGAAAGTTACATCTTACTGGAGAAATTTTTAGAATAATTATAGTGATTATGTGGCAGTTGAAGAAGCTTAAAAGTATAGTGAAAATGGTTCGTGGCATTGTGATTGTCAATTGCAATATACCTCTCAGTCTTTGATGTTAGTTGCCATCATGTCACTTGCACCTTACAACAATTATTGATCACTTTAAGCATAAATCCTTTTGTAATTAGCCTGCGTTTTATGAGCTGTCAAACCAGTGTCATTTCTGAGCCCCTTGCAAATAATAGCTTGTCCTTGTCCCCCAACCCCCACCCCAAAAAAGAAACAAAGAAAAAAAGAAAAAAAGGAAAAAAAAAAAAGAGAGAGAGAGAGAGAGAGAGAGACAAATTTCATGAGTTCTATTTGTTATTCCACTCTTTTTTTTTTCTCTTTTTTTGTGGTTTAGTTGATCTTTCTTGGAACCTGACAACAAACCTTTGCTAGTCTGTCATCGTGGTGACTACCAAATTTATTTGCAATATTTTTCACTTGCCTGTGATTATATTGCGTGCTAGCTCTTTGATATTGGTCGGTGTTCTTCCTCTTCAAAGCCTAAGTATTCTCTGTAAGGGGAACAAAACGAAAGGAATGTACATAAATAAATTATAACAAAAAGGGGACAATACTGTAGCTACAGGTACTAGTGTGTCTATAGATCTTTGTTTTAATGAAGTTTGAAGGCTAATCATGGGTTAGATATGTTCAAGTCCTGTAGGTTGAACGAGCTTTGCCAATTTACTTAGTTTGTTCATGACATTATTGTGGTTATAGGGGCAAAAGCAAATAGCAAATAAGATTGGCCATATTTCTATAAACCATTTTTTTTTTTTAATTTCTCAACTTTTTGAGTTTTCAATCTTCTCAATACTTGCCTTGTCATGCGTCGTTAATGACTAGCATACTCATAACAGTTTTCTTTGATAAAAAAAATGATGTAGTTGGTGTCTTTGGAAACATACACTTGCTTGCAGTTGCATCACCAATAAATTTTGGCATTCTTTACTAATAAGGTTTAGATGGATGCTGAATAATGGCGTGTTACCTATAGCTTCTCAATTGATGCATAGACCTGAATTCTAGAATTGAGCTCGTATTGAAAATGAACTGTGTTTTTCAAAAGTTAAAAATGAAATGCTTCCAGAGAAACTACCTATGCTGTGTTTGATTCATTATCACTTTTTCTTTTCAGCTTCAAGCAAGATGGCAAACAAGTTGGTGACCCTGTGTCAAATTTGGTCATGGGCTTGATATTTTATGAGCTATGGTATTCGACTATCCCAAAGGAGATGCAGCGGAGAGATATAAACCAGCTCAATTCCCTCCAGCACTCTGATATGTCAGGAATGAGACTGAGCTATCCAGATGGAAATTCGTGGTATAATGTAAATGATACACACAAGGCTATTGTCCCCTTTCAATGTGACTCAGACTCCTCTGTCAATAATACTCAAAGATTGTCTATGGATGCTGATATCAATCAATTCATGGAAGTTTCTATGGAAAAAGAAGATTCTACACCAAACTTCCAGCAGCGGGATTTCACCATGACCTGTGAAGAAGTTAGCGGGAATGAAGCCTCATTCTTGAACCACAGAGATCACATACAATATGCTTCCAATTTATTTGCTCTTCGTGAGTTCTAAATCCTTTACACTTTTTTAATATGTTTGTTGGTTTTTTACTTATGATCACTTCGCTGGAAATCCTTTCTCCCAACTCTTCTGTTGCTTTTTAAGTACTTCAATTTCCTCGTGTATGCACATTCTTTGGCGTTGTTAGACGGGACAGTAGCCCATAGTGGAGAATGAATGCTTATAATGAACATTCACTTGGGCATGCATTGTTGAAGTTCTTGATTCATGAGATTCTTTGCTTATTGTGTTCATTGAATTGCATAATTTCTCTAAAATGTTTGGCTTAATTCCTTTGCTGGGAGAAACTGCAAGCCAGGGAGCATGAGCAAGGATGTTCAATGATATTAAGAATTTAAGTATCCTACGGTAACAATGATGAATTATTAGTTTATGAGCCAACAAAGTTAGACGCTTTAAGTCCCCAACCTGTAGCTCAGCTGGAGCTAGCAGGGGACCCCGACCAAATGGCCAGGTTTGAGACACCACTCCCACTCCCTCCCCACCTTATCCGACTGCGGGAAAAAAAAAAAAAAAAAGGTTAGATGCTTTCCACCTAGCAAATTAGGATTGTCAAGTTTTATTACTGCTAGGTTTGTCCTTTTGAAAAAATAAAAGCTTATACATAATATAAGATGGGGTGATATGTTTGACGTCTAAAGATTGCATGGAAACCAATCTTTGGTAACTGAGTTCTACTGATTCAATTTCTGGATACTTATGATTACAACTCTTAATTGGCTTATAAGTCAGCAGGTTTCTATTAAATAGTTTCACTACTCCTTAATGATTTTATGGAAGAAACACTTGTTTTCCAGCCAAAGTAGTTATGATATTTTTGGAGCCACTGTTGGAGGGAAAGCGAATCTATTGGAAAAGGAGAACTGGGAAGACATTAAATACTTTGTCCTCCTTGTTTAGATGAGAAATTAATTTAAAACCCAAAGGACAGACGTGCATAAATGGGTTCTGCCTGTGGTGCTGGTGTGCAATGGAATTGATTTGGAGGTGAATGAAATGGCTGTTGGAGCTGTAATAATATTTTTTTTCTTTTTTTCTTTTTCTATGCCTCTTTTACTAATACCTTTCTTGAAATTAATTTCTATTTAAGTCTTCAGGATTAAGGGGATGATATCTATAGATGCATACTTAATGACTTTCTTTTCTTTTTTTATCGGAAAAATTAGGTTCCTGTATAATAATTATTTTGCCTGTCGTAAAATGTGTGCTCTTTATATTCCCCTTTCTACTCTTTTTCTCTGTTCCCCTCAACAATTCGAAATTGTGCATAAGTGTTTTGGTGAGTGAATCAGCCATCCTTGTTGATGTCATAGTTGAAATTTTCAGTGTTTGAAGTACTGGGAATGACATGACCCTTTATTTTTTTATGCTTTTATCTATGCTCAAGTGGGTGCTTTGATTGACAATGTTTAGTGGGAAATAGTCATTCCCGTTTTATTAAAATATTGTTGGCATTTTAGGCTTATGGAAAACCTTGCCGTGATTGTTATCGATCAAAAAGAGAACAATGACCACTGAATTTCTTTTCCCTGGTTGCAGGGGCTTTGGATAGCAGGTTGTTGCCCTTGGAATTGCCACATCCTACCGATGATTGTGAAGATTTCTTCAATGTGCATAGGAAAATGATTAATGAATATTACACGAATGCAGTAAAATATTTTCAACTTGCTCTTCACTCAACACCCCCTTTAATGGCGGCCTTACTTCCTTTGATACAGGTATGTAAATATGTTCCTTTAGGTGTGAGATGTATCATAACATAAACTTCTAAATTTGTTGTCCCACATATAGCTGCCACATTCATTTCTTAATCACGAAGTTGTTTCAGCTGATACTTTCTCTGAACTTGTCAGCCTCAAGCAAGTGGTATTAGTAAAAGATGATCCTATGCCGTATGTTGGAAGACTTAGTTGAGAGATGCATTCAGTTCATTCTTATGTATTTAGGTCTTCAAGCTCCTTTGTAATTCCCTGTGTGCTGGAGGTGCACCTTCTGTTTTCAGGACAATCTCCTCGAAGTTCAGAAACAATATTGTTAACATGAATTAGAAGGAGGAGGAGGAGGAGGAGAGTATGGAGAAGAAAGATTTGGGTTCTGGAGGGGGAGGGTATCCTATTTTTACTTAAGGAGAGAGGGGGGGAGAAGAGGAACAAGCCAACTTATATATAAATGTGGATTCACGCCGATAAATTAGGACACTGAGAATCTCATTGCTTGAAGCGCCAAAACTTTAATCTGGACTCAAGTTAATGCTAAGACTCTAATAATATCCTAGAAATCCCACAGATGTTTAATTAAGCAAGTACCTATGAGAAGACTAAATCAATTTCTGTCCCAGAGTTCTAAAATAAAGATACTGCTTTTACTGCTGAGGGTCTCTAATTAGCTCCTATGGTATTAAATAAATCTCTTCTAACCATAGACTTCCTAGGGAGCAACATGTTGAAGCATGGAAGACTTCTCTCAATCTGATAGCACATTTAGCCCTCACATATAAAAGTTAAAATGACAATGGTGGAAAGTAGCACAATGGCCAAAACACCACTTTTCCGTGGCTGCACAATGTCTTTATATTACTGTTTCTTTAGCATCTAGTTGACTAGGATCCTAAAGAAATCAATTATCTCAAATGTTTTGATATTTTTAAAACATTTAACAGGGATGCATGGGACATACCACAGGCATGTACGGTTACTGCAGCAACCTTGAAATGCATCCCTTTGTGTTTAAGTTATGGAATGATTGCCAAACTAAGAGCTTGAACTTCAAATTAAGATAGAAAAACCTCACAGAGATAACTGGGACTGGCTTGCATGGCATAATTTCTATTATTTGGTCCTTTCTTGGGTTTGGCTTAATCTTGCAATTGGTACCTTCATTTACATTAGCATATCTACATGTGGGAATAGGGCTTTTGATTTTGTTCTGAAATCGGGGTACCAGTTTCTTAGTCTTTCCTTTTCTTTCTTTTTTTCTTCTTTTCCTTTTGTCAGTTATTGCTGATTGGTGGTCAAGTTGACAACGCCCTACATGTTCTAGAGAAGCTCTGTTGTAATTCAATCTCAGCACTTCCTGGAAGGTAGCCCTTGCTTTTTTTATTACTGTTGTTGATTGTCTGAAAAATTGGGAAGATTCTTTATGTGAAAGAAACTTGAAACTGTGTTTGGTTAGAAAAGAAGAGTTAAGTTCATTTTGTTGCTTGAGTAAAAAAAGGGTCAAAGGCAAATAGAACTAGTTGCTAACAAAGCTGGGAGTTGTTGGAAGGTCTGTTGATGGTACAGTATGGCTCCACACATGCTAGTCACTTTGAATGGAAGGAAAATTTTCTCACCAGAAGTGGATTTGCATATATACAAAAAACTGTCGTTTCTCAAATTGTTTCTTTTTAAAGTCAGTTTATCCTATATGCATGTAAATCTGATGTGCCAAGCCCATGTAAGGTCAAGCTTAAGCTCATTTGCTGAACGGTTTTACCCCCGGATGAGGTCAACGCATTTTCTAAACTAGCTGACTCGAGCACCTTGGCTCGGTTAAATCCCTACTAATGAGAGCTCATTTTAGGGTTTGATTTTAGTCTAAGCCTCTTTGGTTGGGAACTGGGATAGTTTGCTGCCTTTGCCTGGGATTTGATGGTTCTTCATTGGAAGATAATCCATTTGGCATTTTTAGTCCACATGGAAATGATTCTCATCAATTTTGTCTCTCTTCGTTCCATTCCACTTTAGTTTTATCTTTATGTTATTTGGTTTATGTTATATGCTTTTTCACCTATGTTAGTTGATTCCCTAGTTTTGAAACATTTAAAAATCAGTACTTGTGCACATCTGTTGCAGGTTGAGGGCTATTATCTCTGAGCGGGTTGATTATAACAACTCTGTCTTGGTTTCAGCCAGCTTTGAGGATAGCTTAAAGAGGGATCCAACATGTAGTCATTCATTGGTAAAGCTTGTCAGGATGCGTCAAACTGGTATTCTTCATCCTAGTCCTAATCTTGCATGAATCCCTGATGAGGCATGATCTCCTTGTCTATTTCCATTCTTTTTACAAACAGGAAATTTCTTCACTAGGCCTTAAACTTTATATTTTTTATTTTCCATTAAATGATCGAATTTAATACTTTATCAAAAGGATGATAAGGTGCAGTCAAGTACGTGGAGTTATTAAAGTGAGACTTAAAACTGCAGGGAAGAAGCGTTTTGAGCTTAAAGCTACTAGGGGACATTAACCGCACGGCACTCTTAAGAAACGCCATGATAGGACTGCTGATAATTAAATGCTTTTAAATGTGCGGACAAATACACACTACAAGGCATAGGCACCTCAATTTTGGTTGTCTCGTTGGATGTCCTTCCTAACTTGCCAACAACTGCAATAAGACAATCAGTAGCAGTAGGTTGTTGTACCACAGGACAATAAAGCAAAAAAAGGTGGTCAACTTGCCACAACAACGAGCCACCATAGCTTTTTGTTAACCATTAATTGGAGTAGAACGTACTACAAACAAGTCTGGAAATAATAATGACTTTCAGAAATTTAAAGTTGCTTTCTCCTGATATTTTGCAGGTGATTACGGTCTTGAATCCCTCTTGGAAATGATAGCTTTGCATTTGGATGCTACATATGCAGAACCCAATACGTGGAGAGACTTGGCTTTATGTTTCCACAAAATTTGTGTGTGTGAAGAGGCTGGAATGTCTGCGTGCGCTAATGACAGCGAAGAAGGTCAGAAGCTGGTAGATCCTATTAATTTCGGTAGTACCCCCAAAATGTTCACAGAAGGGAAATCGGGAAAGAGTTGGAGGCTTCGCTGCCGATGGTGGTTGACGCGTCACTTCAGCAATGATATTCTTGTAACAGAGATTGCGGCAGGTAATGCACTTAATAAATGGCATTTTGTAGCTTTGGATTTGCACTTTTTGGGCGAGATTAACTGACTTTTCTTTCTTGCTTGTTTTTGCAACAGGTGATTTGCAGCTTTTGACTTATAAAGCCGCTTGTGCATCTCATATGTACGGAGCAGAGGTCAATTATGTTGTGGAGGCTTATAGTTGTTTAGAAAAGGAAAATGACAGAGACTTGTTAATGTTCTTACAAGCGCATATGCAGATATCAATTGGAATTTATTCAAACTTTCTATAAAAAGAAAAAAGAAAGCTTTGCCCTTTTGAGTTGGTGAATGATAATGTCATTATTAGTTGATTATTCTTTTCTTTCTTAAATTTTTTTGAATGTCCCAAATAGCACTTGATTCCAACTAAGTCAAGTGTTTGTCGATTTCTTGAATTATTTTGGATATTCATATCCTTACTATTTCATAATGTGAACGAATACATTAAATCAAACCCAATGAATCGTCCAATTTACCACTTTTTGGGTTAATTTTCTAAAAGAAAGAAAAAGTGGATGGACCTTTAATTTCAGCCCATTTTTATTCTATAAGTTTAGTACAAGTACACATAGCCAAGCCCAAAAAAGAGGAACGAGCTAAAAACATCGGCTTTGCAAACTTGGTTGTGCCTTCCCGTGTGTCTCTCTCTCTGTGTCTGTTGCGCCCGTTCATGGTTGAGAGGAGGTTGGTATTTTGAACCAACAATCCGGCCCCAGAAAAACGGGATAGAGGGATAGAGAGGAAAGGAAGCAATGACGGCGTACAGAGCGGAGGACGACTATGACTACCTGTTCAAGCTGGTTTTGATAGGGGACTCAGGCGTTGGAAAGTCCAACCTGTTGTCGCGCTTCACCAGGAACGAATTCAGCCTCGAGTCCAAGTCCACCATTGGTGTGGAATTCGCCACGCGAAGCATCCGCGTGGATGACAAGATCGTCAAGGCCCAGATTTGGGACACTGCTGGCCAAGAAAGGTTACTTCTCTCTAGCGCTTCTCCCGTTCCTCATTTTTTCCTTCTTTTCTGCTGGGGAAATGTGGCAAACGGAGGAGATGTGGTATTTGAATCTGTGATCCGGTAGAATGTAGCTTTCGGGAAAATTTGGGATTTGGGGTTTGGGGTTTTTTGTTGGTGCGCTTGGAGTGTTTGGCTGGTCGGAAATGTGGAAGGAGGGTATTGTAGTTTCCAATTTGGAATTTGGTGTGCTGTTGGTTGAAACTGTTTTGTTAGGGAAAGCTGCGATATGGGGATTTTTAGGTGGTTGTGGAATGCTTAAATGGTGCAAAATGGTGGAAGATTGGAATCTCGTATTCATTTAGTCCCGCATCTAGGAAAAACATGAGGTTGTTTGAAGTAAATGGCTTTTGGAGTTTGATGTTGGACTCTGTTTGGCTGCTGGAAAATGTTGGGAAACACAAGAAAGTAGAGTTTTTCAGATCTCAACATTCAGTTTTTCACATCTTAGCATACATCTATGTAGATATGTTAATGGAATTAGATTTTTTTTCTTTTTGTTGCTAAGAAAATAGGTTAAAATTAAGGTTATCTCAATCTTGGGCATCTATCATTATTTTACGTTTTGAGAGATCTGAGGGAGCAAAATTTCACAATTAGAGCCTCCACAGGTACTTAGCTTGATTTAGTTGAGGCTTCATTTTCATGAAACGTGATGGCAAAGGGATCTGTATGCAGATCTCGTAGTAAGAGGCTCCCGGTATCTCTCAGGAGGTTGTATTTTGATTATTTATGTAACTGGAAAGCTAGCGAGAATAGGAGGGCCTACCTTGGTATGAGTGCAGTTACCATTTCACCTTCTTTTGCTACACAAATAATAGTAGCAACGATGCTTGAAATTCTGCCTTTTTGGACCTAGTATCAGCAAGTCAGGGTAGGCTAGTTCTCTAAGATTAACTGATAAATATTTTGAAAAGCAACTAATTATCAACGGTAGATTTTCTGAAGGGGATTTAGGTTAATGCTTCTTCTTGGTACCCAAGAAAACGTCGGCAAATAAAGGAAAATACCTAAAATAGGCTGTTCCCAAGAATCCGAAATCTGGTGTTCTCCTAACAAATACAGAAAAAGATTGAGAATTTATTAGTATAATCTTTCAATTTATTTACTTCTGCAGTATAATCACGTTAGAATCTTTAAATGTCACTATCATATGAGAGGATCTTTGCTGTCTCCATAATCTGTGTGCATAACCAATTACAGTCGTTTTATTGATGGAGTTTAATATAGTTCGGGGTAGTTTTGTCGCACAATTCAACCATTTCACTGGTTTTTTTTATCAAAGAAATGAAAGGTAGAAGTGCGGAGTTGTCACATTCTGGTGGATGATAATCAAGCTTATATAATTAAAATGGTGATTAGTCATTTGAAGGCTGACTACTTCACAAAGAGATGATTAGTTACATGAAAAATACAGAATAAATAAACTGTGTTTCTATGAGGATATTGTTCTAATGTGTAGTTATGAATTTGGCTATACATCTGCATACTTTAGTACTGATCAAAATAGATGTGGAACTTAAAAAAATAACTTAGAATTTGATTCTACATGTTCCGTATTACCTTGTACCTTGCTACACCGCTTACAGATAATTTTCTAGTGTAGTTGCGGCACATGCCTCATGGTAATGGTTGCCCTCCTAAAGGGTTACTCATTTATAATGTGCAAGGTTATAGAAACGAGTGAAAATTTGTAATATTGCTATGGAATGTGAGAATGTTTCTACTTCTTTGGTTTCTTCTGATAGGGACATATAGAAAGCAACTCTTTCTTTTTTCCTGTTTGCATTTCGAATGTAATCCTCTTGATCATGGATGTAAAGCCTGGGAATTGTAATCTGACTTAGTTATGTTCTTTACAAAAGGTACCGTGCAATTACTAGTGCATATTACCGAGGAGCTGTGGGAGCATTGCTCGTCTATGATGTCACCCGCAATGTCACATTTGAGAACGTCGAGAGATGGTTGAAGGAGCTACGGAATCACACAGACTCCAATATCGTGATAATGCTTGTGGGTAACAAGGCTGACCTGCGTCACCTGCGTGCTGTGTCCACTGAGGATGCCACATCCTTTGCTGAAAGAGAGAGAACCTTCTTTATGGAGACATCTGCCCTTGAGTCTCTAAACGTGGAAAATGCATTCACTGAAGTGCTTACCCAAATATATCGAGTGGTGAGCCGGAAAGCACTTGAGGTTGGGGATGATCCTGCAGCCTTGCCTGAAGGACAGACCATAAATGTTGGCACCAAGGATGATGTTTCGGCTGTGAAGAAAGTTGGTTGCTGCTCTGCCTGATTGTGAAGGTGATGGATCCATGGGGTTAAACCCTTCTCCTCTACGTATAGCTGCCTCTAAAATCCAAGGGTTTCTTCCTGCCATTCATGGATTCCACTTGCCTTTTCTCTGTTGTTGCTGGGATTGAGATTGTCAGAGATCGCCATTTTAACATTTGGAGTCCAAAGAAATGCCAAATATTCCATTAGATGTCGATTTCTTGCTGTCTACTTATGTCTTTTCTTCTGGTGTATTGTTTCAGTCCTTAACTGTAGTTATTGTTGTACTGGATTGTTGTAGAATAGAAAGAGTTCTGCCACACATTTAATATTGTATGTGATAAATGATTACTTGTTTGGTGCTGGGATGTTGTGATTCTGGTTCATCTGTACATTATTATATAATGAAAAAATAAAAACTACGGACTATTCCTCTATATTCTCCCCTCTCGAGAAATAAAAGAAAGTGTTATAAAGAACTATGTCTTCATTATTAGAACCAAAATTCAGGTCTACAACTGAAAGCTGGCACAATCAAACTAAAGTAATTGGAAGTAATTCAATATTTCGCTTTTCTTATTTTCTTTATATTATCAACTTTACTTTAATGAATCAACACTTTTTCCTCGCCCAAGTGTATGAGTTTTAAAATAAAGTAAAAAAATAAAAGCTCAGCCCAGTGATAAGCTAAAGGGAACCCAAGCAAATAGATTGGGATTTCGACACCTCTCCTCGTTAGGTGCGCGAATTTACAGAAAAATAAAAGCTTAAACCAGACTACAATGACAAATTAATAAATTTTCATCTATGTTACTGCCCACTATAACTGAGATGGGATAGAGGATACGGAGCATAATGAGAAGCAACAAATAAAAATTAGTACTTGTTTGGTCATCCCCACTTGGTTCTATCTCTCCAATTTTGCAACAGAGATGCCGTGAGTTCCATTTATAAGGCCGATGAGTGGCTCACCTAATATTACAGCTACCATGCATTTTGCTTTCATTGATTTGACCAACCAGCAAGGTAGGCCTAGTGGTGCACAAGTTATTTTTCATCCGATCCAAGAAATCCGACTCCATAAGAGTTGAACTTTCTCTTTAACCGAAGTTACCACTTCCAGCCACTGATTTCATACCAACGGTGGAATTGATGATTGAAAAGGTAAAAGCTAAAGATCATAGTTTATTGGGTTGCTTAAAAGAAAGTGGCAATTGTATTATAAAAAGAAATATATTCTCCAAATGGGGAGAGATAGCTTACAGGATATCTTTCTTCTTCAAAATAAGAGGTGTTCAATGTAACACCCACAAAAACAGGTTTTTTGGGGGAAAAAAAAAATAGTTTGCCTCACAAGCACACATTTGATCACATGTAAATATTACAAAACCATAAACCAAAACTAAAAAAGAAAGAAGAAAAGTCACATGCATCTAAAGACAATCCTATTAGAATAGTTCTATAATAAACCATCCCAAGCCTACTAGAGCCGTATGTTAGCCAATGTGATTCGAATCATCTTGTGACCATCAATTGCAAGTGTTGAGGCACGCAAAACAAATGGAACTCATTAGACAAAACAGGTAGCATCCTCACATTGTCCCATATTTATACAGCAGTATATCCCTGCTGGACCGACGGGATCTTCTAACTTTTCCTCAGTTTCTTTTTTCATAAAATTGAATTTGAAGCATAAAGTACACTGCCAATTTTGATTTAAGTCTAATGACTACTTACCTAAATCTGCCGGTGTAGGACAAATACCGTACACACCCCACACACACACACACAAAGGTCTCTAGCATGAATCCTCGATCTATCGTTTGGTAGCCAAATTTCTCCCCAGTAGTGCGTAGACTAAGGATCTCCAATGCAGTTTATCATTGAAGAATGAAACTGAACAGCAGACAGTCATTTGTCACCTGGGTTAACAAATAACAGTCATCTAGCATGCAGTGTATCCTCGTCAATCTTCCTTCTGAGTATTTTGGACAATGTGCTGGTGGATTTGAAGAAAGTCCCATTCTGATGGTCGCTTTTCAGAAAGTTCTGAAGAAACAAGGGTCACGGAGCAATTGGCAGTCCCTGCTACAATGCAGTTGTCATTACGTCTTCCTGCTTTGCTTTCTTCTTCTTGCACTTCTTCTGCTTTAGTTTGAGCCTCATTTGATCTTTAACACTCTTTTCCCACTCTTTTCTGAATTTCTGATACAGCAGCATTGCAGCACGAGCGTCTTGTATCTGAACAACAGTTACCTAAAAGTCCTCAAAATAATTCCATGCCTTTAAATAAGGTTCTACATTCAAAAGTTGATGCAACAATAATGTATACATTTAAAAATGGGAGAACGGATCGTTTTTATACTTTAAAGACAGATCATTACTACAATTCCTGTCTTGATATATCTTTGTAATGTTAAAGTCCCGAAGTCATGATATCAGTAGCGTTGCCCTATTATAGATGAGTGCACCAATTTGACAATCAGCATAGAAAATGTTCTACATTAGTTGCCAAGACAAAGTTAAAAGGACTAACAGGGCAGTGCTCCCCATTTTGGATCTCAACACCAAGAAACTGAGCAGCGAGATGCCGTAGTGCTCTTCTGCCCCCTTCTCTGTTTAAATAACCTCACAAATCAGAAGGAGATATACACGCTATAGTATCATTCACAATGCCTGGTTGCTATATATTAGAAAAGTGAGGAAAGTACTTGAGTAACGGTTGATATTCTGAGGTATCCCGGACGTCTGTCTTGGGATGACTTAATAGAAGCACCTGTCCAAGAAAGAACCAATCACATTCAGAGTTATATTGCAACACTAGGAAAATAGATCTCATAATCTTTTATATATATATAATAAAAAATAAAATACCGCATACACAAAATATCAACAAGTCCAACCTTGAGATCATTGTGCAAGGCATGCCCCACAAGAATCCTTCCTTTAAGTATCTCCGCAACCCTCTTCTGAACAATCTGAAAATCCTTTGCTGAGAAGAACATAATGAGCATGCATCAGGGACTTCATTTACAAGCAGTGGAAATCTCAAACCTACCATCCTTTGCCAGGTTTTTAAAAATTCTTAACATCAATCATGTACCCATTTTGTAGAGACCAGAGTGTCTGCAAACACAACCATTTGAGCTGTTTGAGACGAATGAAAGTTCACAGATATTTTCATTAACTCGCCAACCTCACTCAGTTCTACCCATGACAAACGAAATTGGCCCGAGAGACTGTTCAATTTTTCTGGCAAGAGATGGCTTGAACAATTTGAATAGTTCGATGCAGTACCTTTGTTCTAAATGCTTAATAAGATGGATGAGGACACTTGGATATAACAGAAAATAGAGCTAAGAAATTATTATCCACTTAAAAATAAAAAATAAATAAAGGGTTTAGGCGCCACAATTAGTTCCTCGGTTAGAGTTTGCTTCATTGAATGACAGTATTTTGCTAAATATGCTGTAGGGGATAGAGAATAGCTTTGTTTAAAATGTTCAAAGGAAACTTGTACTGAGGAAAATTTATCTGAGCATGGCTTTGGTCTTGGCTGCACCATATGATCTATCTGACAAAAGAATAAGATGAAAGTTATCTCTTATCTACAACTAAATTTGGGGAAGAATATCTATTTATCCCCACTAAGCTCTTTTCCAAAGGAAAAAAAAAAAATCACTAAGAAGATCTTCAGTTGAAAGAAACACAAGTCTTAAATTGAAAAAAAAGACAGAATTCAATTTGTCAATCAGCTATTGGAGGGCAAAGTGCACAGGTAAATTTCCAGGAGTAACATGCTTAGTTTTCTTTCTAATTCCATGGAAAAAGAGATTCAACCTTTCCTCAAATTCCGGGGCCGAATACCACTAATTTCAGTGCGGAAGTCAACAACACGATCAACAGGGCGAACAAACTCATCATATAGAACATTTCCCCACTTATTGACCTGACATTATCAAAGAAGCCACTAGCTTAGTTCACAAACGTAAAAGAGCATAATTGAAAATAATATCTCACACTTGATGCAGCCACAGAAGAAAGGTTAAGTTGCATTTAGAGTGAATTTTGGTTTTGGCAGCTTAAAGTTTAGACACGTTGCGGCAACATGCAATTCCCAATTGAAAGAAGAGTTCTCCGCTTGTCGAGCTCATAGTATCATCACTTCAAGGTTAAAACAGTTAAGACTCCAACGTTAGTTTACATCTCATGCATTTTCATGTGCTCCTACCAGATCAGAACTTTCAGAAAATTATTGTACATAATTGTATTTCAAGGATTGTTTGCTAATTATTTCTGTCCAGATTATACTTAAATTTTCTAATGTTATTAGAATCCTTTTATTTGGTTTTGTTAGGCATTAAATTTAGTAACCAAATTAGGGTTATATTCCAAGTCATAGTACTTGCACTCAAAGAATTCAAACCTAATTAATATAATATTAAGTGTTTTGAGTATGGAGGTATATTGGCCTTAGTTTCTATCCCTAGGCACTTCGCTTTGTTCACAACCCTAAAGCAATTACAACATTCCCTCTTTACTCCTTTCTCCTCAACCTCCAAGTATACTCTGCTTCTAGTACATTCTGTGGTGCAAGGATAAGCCTAACTTGGGACTGGGAGGGTAGAGGCCATCTTCCCCTTGTTTTAGGAGTTTTCGACCCCAAAAACTGCACCACAGCCTTGCCCAGTCCCCCCAACCACAGATCTGAAAGGGAAAAAAGAAAAAAGAAAAAAAAAAAAAAAAAGTATACACACACACACACACACACACATACCCATACACAGGCACTTCTAACACTACTAACTATTCCATATTCAAACAAATTAAAAAAACCAGATAAAGATAAAGAAAAAACCGAGACTCCTTTCCATCTAAACTTTTATTTTCTGCTGCATAACTTTCTAACTCATCAAATGTCACCAAAAAATGCAGAAAAAGACCCATCTTGCTGAGCAAAGATCTATGCCTGAACCATAACACCTTCCAAACCAAAAAAGACAACAGTAAACTCATTACCTTTAATAAAAATTTAAGGAAAAAAAAAGTATATCTTTTTTGTGTTAAACTAAAGAAATCTTTTTGGTTCCTTGGGGAGGAAAATGGAAAATTTTCTTTTCCACAAATAAAAGGAAAAAAAAGTTCTTTGTTCTTGAGAAGAAGTGACAGCTTTCTACAGCAAACCAAACAATATGCAAATGAAAGATTTTTCTAATAAAAAATTATCTCTGAAAAAAATAGAATCAAAATGAGGGCTAGAATAACAGGTAAAACTTGAATTTCTATGAGGATGTGGGCAAAAGGGTATATGTTGCACGACTGGAAACATAAAGACAAAATGTGAAGGTGAGTTACATCAGTAGTTGGACTATAAATAATATTGAAAGTTGAAATAAGTCTATCATGAATATAGAAGAGAAGAGTGTAGACTCGTAGAAGACTAGTCTACCCGTGATAATATGTCTATAAGAGTTTCAGTAGTAAAGCTTACGTGTGTCATGTGTGTGACATGTTTTTTCTCATTCCCCTTTCTGTTATTTTTGGTCTAGTTCAGACTTAAACATGTGATGTGTTTGAGCTTTTGGGTCGTGATATTAGGCTATGATTCCATTTTTCCTTATCTGTGGGACCCAAGTGTACTAGAAGCTCATACAACATTAGTCCTGGGATTTTCTTATATTCAAATTGTAAGTAACTTAATGAAAACTGTAATTTTATGATAGTAACACTACGATTGCAAATTATTATCAGAAACTTCAATATTCATTCTGAAATCAATTGCTTGAAATTATCCGCTGTTTAGATTTTGATTTAGAATTATGTCCAGATCCTCTACATAAAAATCGTCATTTTGCCCATGTTTCCAGCCTTTTGCCACCAACTAACCCATCAAACCAGACTCGGAATTACATGCACATCTCCTACCAGCAAATTTCTGCAATCCTTTATCGTTTCTTCAACCTCTGCACCTTTTAAAACTGATCTTTCCAAACCTAATCATGCTACAAAACCTGACTGATTCTTCTAAACTATGACCTCTAATACAAATTCTCTTATACCTAGGCCCACCACAAACACAAAAACACAGGTTGTTCCTAATCTGTCCAAAATCATGTCTAGTGCTTCATAAACAGGTTAAAAGCTGTCATATATTGGCACAAACATATATTGTGGTTTAAATTACTGCAAAAACCTCCAGCTTTCTTTATAAAAGTTCAGAACATCCTGAACAAATTACTGCTCATTTGTTATTCATGCTAGAATATGTTCTTCCAAAACCATCAAGATATCCATAAACCTGTCTAAGAACTTGGTCCCCTACATACTACTTTCTCATTTTAAAGCCTCAAAAGTGAATTTTAAAGCAAAAAGACCTTACCTATTTAGGCAGAAACATTGCCTAACAAATCCCTTTAGATCACACTATCTTCACCTGGAAGATACACCAAAACCTTGAGATAGCTACACGTTGATCCAGAAGTTATATTTATATGTCACTACCTTCTCTTTGTATCTAGCTTTCTCATTCAGAGATATCAATAATATATGATTTCCCAGCAAGAAACAATACTTAAGCTACCATACAAAAGATATTGGAGATGAAATTTTTTTCCTTAATACTCCTCTATCATATTATTCCTTGTGCTTTTGCATCTTCACTCATAAGTTTATCCATTTTCTTCCATAAAGTATATAACGTTCAGTTAACAGGAGGTACCATTAACAGATCTCCCACTAACAAGGAAAGTGATTGGATATATAGCCAACTGATACTTGGGAAAATCTTTTTTAACAGCCCAAACAGTGAATACTTAAAACAATGTTTTACATAAGATGAAAACGTTTACAAGGTGAGCCATTTAGAGCCTGTAATAGATGCTAGGAGAAGAACTAGAGAGTACCAGTGAAACTCGACCAAGGGCACTTTTGTTTCCTTGCCCAACGCCAACCATTTCACAATCCATGGCTACCGCATCTGTCAGACTGCAAAAGGGTTCATAAGTTCCTGATGCTGTTCAAATTATGCAATGAAATCTATCTCACATAAATGGTGCTGCTGTTTGACATTTCAATGTAAAATATATTTATCACCCAAAAAATGTACAGAAAAAGATAAATAGATTGAGTTCTCCTTACTTTGACAAGCAAAAGTGGAGAGAAAATTTTCTTTCTCCGTTAAACCCAAGGGTGATTCACAACGCGGGAAAACATGCAATGGATATACTTACGTCCAATATAGTTGAAGAAATATTCAGCTATACATATTCATTATAGAAAATTAATAATATTTCAAAAAAATCTGTACTCATTGGTATAGAATTAATAGGCAATAAGAATTTTTAAAAGCCTAAAAGAAGTGAAAAGAAAAAATTGAAAAACTTCAGAAGTCGCAACAATAAATTCTTCACACAATTTTATCAAAATTCAGTTGTTTTTAGGACAGAAACCAACGCTTGTGATACCCTAAAAGAACCATAAGAAAACAGGTAAGCAAAGATACTATACTACCAAGCAAACAGAACATGAGAGTAAAGAAGAGTAAAGATGCACCTAAAATCATCATTAATTTGGGTGAGAGGATTGATCTGGGAACCATTCGACTCTGCATCCGTTCTCTCCTTACGCTTCCCTGTAAACCCAAGACTTAGAAAAAAGCCAGAAGAAATGAATAGGAAATAATAAGAATGAGGCATGTTTGCATGTCATATTCATTTACGAGTACTTTCCTCGCTTCCAAAACTAAATACTCAGCTGATTGTATATATCAAAAGTAAGCAAAGCACTTCCAAAAGATACCGGGAAACAATTCTAAAGCATAAAGAAATCCGTCTAATCCAAAATCACAACCACAAACAAGTAGTAGGTTCCCCAAGTCAAGGGAAAATTTCAAACCTTTTTCCTGCATTTGCAGAAAGAAAAATCCTACAGCAAGTACTTTGCTAAAGCCGAACAACTAATCGTTGCAACTAGCATCCAAAATAGAATAATCAAACACACCCCAAAGCTTGATCAAATATTTGTTACAATTGCTAAGAATCCTTGAAACAGAGAGAATCCAAAAGGCAAGCAAAGCAGAATCCAGGGCATACTAGGAACAACTACCTAGAATGGTTTTCGAATTTTCGTTTTGTAAGGTATTTGATGGTCGGGGCTTTGCGCCAGGACCTTTCAGCTTCTGCAAAACAAAACATTAGTTTCCTACTCCTGAAATAACAACGGTTTCGTAAACAGAGTGTGTGCGTGCGTGAAATAGCGAAATACTTGTTGGAGTTGGGCCCAGTTGGGGTTCAGCTGATGCTGCTTCTTCGGGTCCTTCTGTTGTTGGCTTCCCATGGCTTCTTCTTCTTCCCTTGGTTCGTTAACCTTGTTCGAGCCGGAGACTTACAGACAGAAACAACGTTTGGCTGCGCCCTCGTACCAACATCACTTGTGGAACGTTTTACCAAAAACAACTCGTTTCGTTTTACGCCTCTTTTGTTTTTTCCTTTCTTTTTCCTTCTCCCTTTATTTTTAATTTCTCTTTTAAAGAGAAATTAATATACATGAACATTATTTTCATTTTAATAGGATGGGGAAGGGAGATTAAGAAATTTAATGGGAGAGAGAAGGCTCCAATCCTGGCCTCCCATGTAATAGAGCCTCTAAATGTTATTGAACTAATATATTTAAATATATAACTGTTGGTTTTGTAGTCTTTAAAAATAAAAAGAATTATACATATTAAACAAATTGCAAGATTTTCTTGTGTTCATTTTTATTCTTATTTGGAGTTAAATTTTTCAAATTCATCTAATTATCATTGAGAGTTACGAACTGTAACTTGTAGCTATAATGTTGAAGTCAAATTGTTGAACTGGTCACTTCCAAGATGTGAAATTACTTGATTATGATAATAAATTTATGTTTGAAGAGTTCATGTTCAATATAGTAATAATTAAGAATAGTTAAATGATATAAGTACTGATTTATTCAATTTATATTGTTATTATATATTTATCAAAAGTAATAAACATTAAAAGATTGAATTTTTACAACCTTGATATGGATAACAATTACTTATTTTCAATCTTGAAGCAATTAATCTTGAAAGATTCTGAAAAGGGAGACCAAGCACATAAAAGCAATGATTTTTCTTTTATTTTTACGATTAGAGAATTTAATATCTTCGAGATAGAGGATCCCCAAACTTGGTGCAAAATCTAAAAGGGAGATGCAAGAATGTTTACTGTTGTTTGTAAATACTTTGAATCTTAAAGTCAACTAAAATAAAATTATGTGAGGAAAAAGTCACTAAAGACAATGTGTTCAAAGAGACAAAAAAGAACATATACATATACCTATATATATATATACTACAACAAGGACATGAAGAACATTCTTCATGAAGTGGTCTTAACTCATTTCTTATCTTTTAATAATTAAATAAAAGAGTGAGTTTTTAGTAAATCACTAGTTTCACACCATTCCCCAAAGCAAATGGAATCTCATTTCATAGTTTGTCGTCATGGATGTCAATAAAAAAAAAAAAAAAGTATCCATATTAACGGGCATATCATCATAATCTTTTTAAGGGTAACATGTCTTTCAATTAGGATGGAACTTTTATTAAGGTAAAATGAGAAAAAAGCAAAGGTTTACTAAATAAACATTCGAATAACCATTAAAAAAAAAAGGTAAGGAATGCATTGTTCTTATAACTCTCATATGTCTTACAACAAGGTAAACTTATACTCGTTGGTCATATGAAGGAAAAGGGTAAGAGATCAAAATTAATTTTGTTGCTCATATTGATATTATATGTCCCCTTAAGTTATATTGATGCCTAACTCAAATGGATATTACCTTTTTTTTTTAAAAGGATCCTAATGGCAAAGTCAATAATCATTGGATTGTTAATGGAACTATCGTTACTAATATATAGTCATATTGTAATATTATTTTTGGAATATTTGTCACGTGATAGGTGAACTCTACTGTATTAATTCTATTATGATAATGAAACTATACAACATTATCCCTATATACATATATAAGTTTAAGTTACTTATATGCTAACAATCTATACAAAAAATAAATAAATAATACAATGTATAACATAAATAAACAAAGAAAATAATGAATGTAAGGAAATTACCACCTAACCCAAGAATCGTGTTATAATTAAAACCTACCCACTAACACTCTTTCTCAAGCTAAATATTTGAATATATCAAATATTTTAAGCTTAAAGAAAAGGAGCCAACATTGTTTATTGTAAAGTGCTTGGGTGACCAAGTTTGCAGGTTATTTTTTCACTAAAATGTGGCATGCCATGGTAATTCATGGTTATAGCTTTTCACTTACAATGTGGTAGTTGAACTCAATTTGCCTTGTTCACTGATAAAAAATGAGGTTCATTGTTATCTTTTATGCCACCTTATTATTTTAGAACAACAAGGTTGGATGCTTAATATAGAACCTAAAATCTCTTACCAACCTATGATCTGTACTATCTCACTCATAGTGATTGACTGGAATCACTTCAACTTAAAGAAATTTCCATCAGTTTCTGTTGTTCAATCTTAACTAAGAAAAAGATAATACATCATTTTGTACAAGTTATACTTTCTTTTTGTATGTATGTACTACTATACAATAGTCTACTATACTAGGTGTGTAGAGTCATCAAGTGCTATTGTTGTTGGAAAAAGATAAGATTACTTAATGTGGATTGAAGTGTTGCAACATGGACTATGTCAACATCCCCCTATAAGCTAATAGGTTAAATTGAATGGTCAACTTGGAACAAAGGAGGCAAAATCGGGCCATAGATAAGCCTTTGGTAAAATATTAGTAGGTTAATTAATAGAATAGATGAATTGTATGTAAAGCTGACCACGAAGGAATTGCTCACGAATAAAGTGATAATCAATCTTAATGTGTTTAGTGCAAGCATGGAAGACTGAATAAGAAGTAAGATAAATGCTAACAAGTTATCACACCAAAGAGTGGAGGGATGAAGGGGTGTGGCATGAAGATCATGCAAAAGATACTTAATCTACATAACTTCTATTGCAATATCAATGAAGCATTTATACTTAGTGTTTGTGCTAGAATTGGCAACTATTTGTTGTTTATGAGAGCAGTAGGAGACAAAATTGTTACCAAGAAACACACAAAATCCACCAATAGACCAGTGATCATCTTGATCACTAACCTAACTAGCATCAGAAAAGGCATGGAAGTAGAGGAGCTATGAGTGAGATGAATGCCATAATGAGGAGTATCAGCTAGGAAATAAAGCATGCATTTAACCAATTGCCAATGAATTGTAGTGGGAGCATGTAGAAATTGACAAGTTGTATTAATAGAATATGCAATGTCAAGACATGTGAGGGTAAGATATTGCAATGCACCCATAATACTCTTATAGAGGAAAGGATCATAGAGAGGATCACCAGCCCACTAAGAAGGGGTTTTAGCCATGCTATAAGGTAAGGAAATGGCATGAGCCTTAGTCATCTTTACACGATCAAGGATCTCATGGGTAAATTTAGCTTGATATAGAAGAAGTCCCTACGAAGTATGTTGTACCTCAACATTGAGAAAATAATGCAGAGAGCCTAAATCCTTTAGTAGAAAGATGAGCATGAGAGGAGCCAATCAAGAGGATGTCATTAACATACAACAATAAGATGACACTATAATGATAAGTGTGCAATAAGAATGACGAAGTATCAGCTGCAGAAATGTAAAAGCCCAAGGATGTGAGAAAAGTATTTGATCACTAATACCATGCACGTGGTGCCTTTTTAAGACCATAAAGAGAGTAACATTGATGACACAAATGGTAAAGGTGTGCAGGGTCAACAAATCTAAAAGGATAAAGCATGAAATCTTCCTTAGTTAGAGAACCATGCAAAAAGTCATTCAAGACATCTAATTGATTAATGTCTCACCCACGAGAGTAGGCAAAAGTAGTGATAGTGAGGATGATCATTGGTTTAGTTATAGGGCTAAAAGTCTCAATATAGTCAATATCATGCTACTGATGAAAATCTTTCGCCACAAGGTGAGCTTTATAATGTAATAAGGAGCCATTTAATCGAAGTTCAACTTTGTAAACCCACTTACAAATAATAGGTTGGGCCTAAAGAGAGAAAAAAGATCTCAAGTGCCATTTTGAATGAAAGCAATGTACTTAGTGGCCACAACAGAGCGCCAATGAGAATCACAAATGGCTTGGGAGACACAAATGGGCTTAGTGTATGGATGAGCAATCACTATCAAGGCATAGGTATGCTGGTGAGTAACCTTAGGATGACAAGGGGTAGAAGGACTAGGTGATTAAAGGGATGGAGAAAGTAATTGTAGGGAAAAAGGCAAAGGGGAGGCTGGGGTGTGAAGGTAGGGGTACTAGAACCAGATGATGGAAAATGAGAAAGGAAATGAATGGTAATAGAAATAGGAGAGAGCATTAGGGATGGAGGCAACGGTAGAGACACAAGATCCAATGCAGGTAAGGAATCATGCACATAAGTAGGTTTAGCAAAAAGGAAAATGGATTCATCAAACACAACATCAACAACAATTTATATGTGTCAGGTCCTAAGATAGAAACATCGATAGCCATGGTAACTAGGTGGATAGCCCAATAAAATACAAAAATGAGAATGGGAAGCCAACTTGTGCAAAGCATAAGGTTGCACGTAGGGAAAGGTAGCACAATCAAAAACTTATAACTAAGAGATATTTGGGGTTGAGTGAAAAAGTGCCTACAAAAGGGAGATATGGCCAATGACTAGTGTAAGGAGGAGGTTGATCAAGAAAACAACTGTCTCAAAAGAAAACTCCTAAAAATGTAAAGGAATTGTAGGATTAATGAGTATAGCCAAACTAGTTTAACAATATGACGATGTTTGTACTTCGCCATCCCATTTTAAAATAAGGAATAAGTACAAGAAACACATTGATAAATAACATCAGGTGTGAGAAAAGCTCAAACATTTAAGGATAAAAACTTAGGAGCACCATCACATTAAATACTATGTAACCAATATTGAAGTTAATTTTCAACAATAGAATGGAAAGCTTTAAAAATAGACAGAAATTGATCACAAGTGCTGAATGGATAAAACCACATAAAATAAGAATGATCATTGATAAAACAAACATAATATTTATAATCATTAAAGGAAGTAACAAGTGTAAGACCAATATATCAAAATGAACTAGTTTTAAAAGTTGTGAAGCTTTAGATTGAGTAGGGGATGGGGGTAGCAATGACTTTTACTAAGAGTGCATGTCGTAGAAGGGGAAAGATTAGTGTTTATTAAAGATAAAAGATGAACAACAACTTTAGGAAAAGCATGTCCTAACAGTGATGCCATAGAGCAAGAATATTATAAGTGGAAGCAGTCAATGTTAAAGAGAAGGAGACAACATCGAATGGCAATATGTGGTATAAACCATAATCAAAGGTTCTGTGGAGTAGTATCTGACTAGGACATAAAGAACGAGAAATAAAATAACTATCATAAAAGAGAAAAATGCAATATTGTCATGGGTAAAATGGGAAATTGAAAGTAGATTCTTAGCAATGCTAGGAACAACTAATACATTAGTCAACCAGATATAAGGAGGATAAGGAGACTGGATAGTAGAAATATAAGTGATGGGAAAAGAAACTCCATCACCAACAATTAACTGTTAGGTACTAGTATAGGGAATGGCAGTAGAAAGTGTAGCAATATTGTCAATCATATGATGTATGGCACCCAAATCTAAAAACCAAGTGGAAGCGAAGATAGATGTGGGAGAATGAAGTTGCCATTGGAGTGATGGGCTAATAGGGGTAGAAAGGAGCTATAGTGGGCTTGTGGGGCAGGCTATGGAAGAGGTGAAAATATGAGTAAGAGTAATTGATATGGATGCACTCAAGGCCCAATATTATGAGTTCTCCTATCAACGAGTTGAAAGCCTACACTATGATCCAATAGTCCAAGAAGCCCTAGCTTGAAGGGCATCCTAGAGATTCTCTAGGAATTCTAATTTGTTTTGAATTTCCTTTATTATTCTTTTGAGTTTTTTTTTAAAATTGTTAGTCCTTAATTTCCAAGGGTTTTGTTTACTGTCCAAGATTATTTCCTTTCTTGTTGTTTTCCTTAAGTGTTTGGATTCCTAAATTATTTGGATTTTCATAATTATTAAGATCCTTGATTTATCTGAGATCTCCTTAATCTTAAGGATTCTTCATTTGCTAAGATCCTTTTAGGGTTAGGTTTAGCTACCTATTTAAATGAAGTATTATTTTAGTTGGAAGGAGACTTGTTTTTGCGCAGAGAATAGAAAACCCTAAGTTATATGATTCAACTTTTGCATCCTTTATCCAATTTCTACTAGAGATTTGTGGTAGATCACCTCCTTGACTAGTGGCACTACCTTTATGTCTTGGAGTAATTACTTGACAATTATATTTTGTTTAATTTCTTCTTATTAGAGTAGTTACTCAGCAAATAAGAAGAATTAAACAAAAGATATATGCTGAGTACCTATTCCAAGATGTAAAGGCAATGCCATTAGTCAAGGAGGTACTCCATCACCAATCTTTGGCAAAAATTAGATAAAGGAAGCCAAAGTTGAAAACAACTAGGTTTTTCTAATTCTTTGTGAAAAAAAAAAGTTTGCTTACAACTAAAACAATGCTCCTTTTAAATAAGCAACTAACTTAATCCTAAAAGGATTCTAGCAAATTAGGAATTCCTAAAATTAAGGAAGATCCAAGCAAATCAAGATCTAACAAGCATGGAAATCTTAGGTAAGTCGAGAACCCAGGCAATTAAGGAAAACCAAACAAAATGAAATGATCTAAGATAGTAAAGAAACCCTAGGAAATTAAGGACTTAATGACTATCCAAGAAACCCCCAATATTAACAAGCTCAACATATGGGCTAGGCCATTAGCTTAGGTTGGCATAGTCACTGTTACATCAAGACCTTTCGTTAAAGATTCAAGGCAATTTGTAGCAAAAATAAAGGACCTTATTCGTTACAGTAAAAATGTGTGGGCAACAAAGAAAAATATGAATAACTTCATTTTTGTTGAAAATTAGTAAAATGAATTAGTGGCAAAGTCAAATTGTATAACACAACTCAATTTTGAAAAAATGGCAACTGAAAAAAAAATTATGAGATTAAAAACATTTAATAATAATAATAATAATACATGGGAAATGAAATTCACCATTTGGGTTGAGACCCTTCAACAATTATCCTTATAGTGGGGGCTTGTAGGGCAAGTTATGGAAAAGGTGGAAAATATGAGTAAGAGTAATGTACTTGTGGGGTAGGGGCATTGGTATTATATATAGACTAGAGCTTGGAGTAAGGGTAATAAAATGGGAGTTATAGCATTGCCTACATGTGATAGCAAAATGACCCTTGGATGGCAAATTTGGCAAAAGGGAATTTGTCATTGGCCATGGCTAGCCAAAGATGGGTGCACTAGTGAAAAGGGGGGGTTAGGTAGTATTGGTGGCTAAATTGGGCTCGTAAGGGAAAACTCATTTTAAGCAACAAACACTACAAGGGGAGGAACGCTAGCTAGATCTTGAGCAAAAATATTGAGCATGCCTTTATAAGACAAAAGCATGCCATGAAGATCCTCATGGCTAAGAGGAGCAACTCTAGTCACGACCGAAATGACCATAATGAGGGGATGAAATTTTGGCCCCAATCCCCTGAAAATGTGAGTGTTGTACTTACTATCGAACAATGATTCACCAACTTAGGCCAACTGATCTACAATATTGGTCTCCTAATGTAAGTAGTTAACAATTGACCAACCTCTATAGTACATGGACTGAAGTTCTAGGTAGAGAGCCACCACATGCACAATAGGCTGAGTAGCAAGATAGCTCTAGATGGTTGCCAATGATCGGAAGCCGATAAGCTAAGCCACAATTGAAGCAATGGTAGTGTTTAGTAGCCAACCCATTACAATTTGATCACAAATCTGCTAGTTTGTGTGAATAAGGTTGGGGATGAAGGAAGCAAAGGTTCCAACAGGTGACTCAAATGGAGAAGGTTGTAGGATATAAGTTGGGCCTTTGTGTTCATTACCATCAACGGTAGGCATGAGTTGCATTGCCTCCAAAAAAGGCTAGATCATAGTATGCTAAATAACATAGTTACCACTGAAGAGCTATTCTAGGATGGTTAGCAACAACAAAAAGGCAAGGGTAGAAGGAAAGCCATCTTAGCTCAGGTTAGAAGGTGGGTCAATGTTTGGGTTTAGGTTGGGCACTATGGTGGAGGAGGAGGACATAAGAAAAAGTAAATAGTAGAAAAAAATGTAGAAAAATGATAAAAGAAAACCAGGAAAGATGTAGAAGTAAAGGAAAAAAATGCAAGAAAGAGAATAGGTAAACCAAGAACAACATCACTTCTCAAATCCCAAGTTAGAAAATGAAAAAGATAAGATGGTCAAAATCGCTTTAGCTCAAAGAAATTTTTGTCAATTTCTATTGTTTAATCTTAACTGAGAAAAAGACAAGACATCATTTTTACAAGTTACACTTTCTTTTTGTATGTGTGTTCTATTGTACAACAATCTACTATACTAGGTGTGTAGGGTCATTAAGTGCTATTGCTGTCAATAAGAGATAAGGTTGATTAATGTGGACTAAAGTGTTGCAACATGGACCATGTTCATATGGGACTGTATCAACATGCTCTATATGGTATTTTGCTTCTCTAAATGAAAGTGAGACAATATGTTATATGTTAGTCCTCCTAGATATCAAAGAATTTTCAAACACAATATCTAGAAGCTTGTAATAAACCTTTTCCTCATGGGACATATGTTATAATTAAAAGGGTAGTACACCCTTAGTTTTAACTTGGAGAAACATAGAAACATAAAATTAAAATCTAGGCAACTCTTAATATACCCGATCACTTTTACAACTACCTCTATATGGGATTACTTAGGTGCATGCATAAACTGATTAAGAAGATGTACTAAAAATGTAATGTGAGACTCAATAAGGATCAAGTGAATCAGCTAGTCAACTATTTTCTAGTAGGTCAAAGCATCTTCAAAATAATTACCTTAGGTTTTGGAAAAGAGAATAATCATGGCATGATTGATAATGTTCTGAGCATTTATTTGAATTTCATATTCCACTAGTGAGAAACCTACTTCAATCCATTAAAAGATTTTTGCAATCAATACATTGCCCTTAATGATTGTGAAATCTAAGGTAAAGCAAAATATTATATGAAAGAATGTGTTCTAAACACCCACTTAAAAAGGAGCATATGGTGAACAAAATTAACAATAACAATTAAAAAAACAATGACATGTTTTACTATAAGAAAAAATATATCATAGTAATCAATTCCTTCTCCCTAGTTGTATCCTTTAGCCATCATGGTTCATTTCAAATTAAGTAAAGGATTGGGGTAGTGGCATATGAGCTTAAGCTACTCGAAAGGCACCAAGGTCCATCTAGTTTTCTATATTTCCTTATTCAAGAAGTTCATTAGAGCTACAACTCAATTGTAGCCAATACTTCCAAAGTTGCATGAAGGAGCAGTTGCCTATCCTACTCCACAAACCATGCTAGATCAATGCAAAAAGGAAAGAAAAGAAGATTTATTCATTGATATGACCTTTCATACAAGATCGAGTCATCAATCTATTTAGAGGTTGATTGTTAAGTAGCAATGGGTTGAAACATGACTTCTTCTCAATCTTGTCAATTAAGGTAAAGACACGAAGGGTTGTGGAAAAAAAAGGCTAGTTGACTATTAAAAACATAACTACAAATAGTATAAAGGGTTTTTCTTTCTTTGCCCTTTTGCTTTTCGTACTCCCATCTTTATAGATGAAGATTACTACCACCCTACCTTACTAAGCTTTCATGGGTATGTTCTACCTATTGGAGATATTACAAAATGATGCTTATACACCTTCCTTTCTTATTATTGCAAAATCCTACTACTAAGATTATACTCTATTCCATAAACACAATTATAGATTCTACAATCATGCTTTTAGAATACAAAACTTATATAAAGCATGTGCTACACTTTTAGAGTAGCAAATATTTTTGGTAGTTCATGATGCAATAGGTGTGGGGGTCTCTTCCACCACACTATCCTTCTTGCCATCGTCCATTTGGGCACTTTCTACATGATCTTCTTTGGCTTGAGTACAAACAAGTGTCATCTCTTTAACTATTGCATGCCTTGTCCAAGCCACTTGTGTGATCCTTGTTGCCACTCATTTTCTCCTTAGTTGATACATGCCCCATGTTAGCCTTGTCCAAGCCACTTGTATGATCCATGTTGCCACTCATTTGTTTCTCGTTGTTACGTGAATTTCCACCATTCATGTAGGTATGTAATAGTACACCCCTGCCAATGGAGACCTTGTCCCCAAGGTCGAAGGATCCTTAAACAAGACTTGAGGGTGGCGTCAACAACCTAAATAGCTTCTTTGAGGGGAAGGCCTTGCCATTGGATAAGAGTTTGAGGCTCACCTTTGTGGATTTGTCATTGCAATGCACATTTTGAAAAGGCCAATAAGGTGTCATCATCGTTAGAAAGATGTGGTAAAGTTGGGAGGATGGTAGGTAAAGGAAGGATGGACTTTTTTAACAAGGAAACATGAAAAGCCAAGTGGATTCAGGAATTTGAGGGAAGTTGCAAGCAATAGGCAACCTCTCCCATGCGTTGTGCAATCGAAAAGGGTCCATAAAAATGGGCTACATGCTTAAGGTTGTGGCGAGTGGCAATAAAAAGTTGGCAATAAGGTTGGAGCTTAAGAAACACTAAGTCACCAACGTTGAAATGAACCTCTTTATGGTAGTGATCATAAAACAATTTCATACGTTGTTGGGCAACTTCCAGGCAAGACTTTAATTCTTGCAAGACAACAATTCAGTCACTTAATTCTTGGTCAACAATAAAGAGTTGGAATGTGCCTAAGACATAGGAAAGCAAACTTAGAGAAGGCTTACCATAGACCACTTCATATGGGGTGCGATTGGTGGAATTATGGACATTACTATTTTAAGTGTACTTTGCCTAAGGAAGCCAACGAGTCCATTCACAGGGATGCTTACATCTTGAAAGTATAGTTAGTGACCTCTATTTGGCCATCTGATTGAGAATGGTAAAAGGAGGTGAAACAAAAAGTGGTGCCTTGTAAGCATAACAACTCACACTAAAACAAATTGGTAAATGTGGCATCCTAGTCAAACACTATGGACTTGGGCATGTTGTGTAGCTTGAAAGCCTACTTGAACAAAAGTTAAGCAATAGAACTAGTAAAGTAGGGATGTGAAAGGGTGGAGAAATTAACATACTTTGAAAGGTGATCAACAACAATGAGGATTGAAGCCTTGCCTTTAAAGGGTGGAAAACCATCCATTAAATTAAAAGAAATATCTTCCCATATTTGTTCTGGAATAAGAAAGGGAGATAGCAACCCGAATGGAAGTGTGTGTTCCCATTTGTTTTTTTTTGACACATCTTACAGCTACAATATGTTATAAAATGGAAGCCTTCAGTTTTTGCCAACAAAAAATCGCTCAAATGCGGTGGTAAGTATATAAAACACGTTCGTGGCCTATAGCATGGAATTCATCTATGATTACAAGAATTAGTTCTAAATCTAGAGGAAGAAATATTCGTCCTTTAAAGTATATGAGACCTTTATGCAAAGTCCAAGGCCCCATAGCTTTATCTAATTTGATGTAGGTACCAAATCTTATAAAAATGAGTTAGTTTCATTTTCTTAACAGGTAGAATCCAACCACAATAACATTGGTTAGTTAATGGCTAAGCATTTGAGTTGGTTATGTAGTGAGTGTAGAGAACCATCAGCCTTATCGTGGCACTGTAATAGGCCATCAACAACATGATTGTTTGACCTTAACTGGTACTCTATACAAAAAATCATACCCAAGCAATTTTATAAGCCATCATTGTTGAGCAGGAGTTGAGATCTTCTACTCCTAAAGATACTTAAGGCTATGGTGGTCTGTATTGATGATAAAAGGACGTCCCAATAGATAATGGCACCAACACTAGATGGACACAACCACAGCTAGTAATTCATGTTCATAGGTCGAGAGTAAGAGATGGTGCCCATGGAGGGCCTTGTTGAAGAAAGCATTAGCTTACTTTTCTTGAGTTAACACCAGCCTAATGCCATCCCCAGAAGCATCACATTCAACATAAAACTACTTGAAGAAATCTATAAGGGTAAGTATAAAAGCCTTTGTCATTGCATCTTTGAAAGTGGAAAAAGCCTCAGAAGCCTTTTAATTCCATTAAAAGTGCCTTTTTTAACAAATCAGTTAAGGGACCCATAATGGCGCCATAATGCTGAACAAATCTTCGATAATACCCCATAAGACTGAGGAATCCATGAAGGGCCTTGACTTATTTCAATTACGGCCATTCCACCATAACATGAATTTTGTCTTGATCCCTTGACAAGCCTTTAAAGCCAACAACATGCCCTAAGAAATGGACAATAAATAGTCCAAACTCACACTTGGATTTTTTTGCAAAAAGCCGGTGCTCTTCCAATATATTTAGAACAATATCCAAGTGCACAAGATGCTCTTCCCATGATTGGCTATATATGAGAATGTCATAAAAAAATATAAGAACAAACGTATGGAGTTGAAGTATAAATACCAAATTCATAAATGCTTGGAATGTCAATGGAGGATTAGACAAACCAAAAGGCATTACAAGATATTCATAGTGCCCATGGTGTGTGCAAAATGTTGTTTTTGGAACATTTTCTAGCCTCGTACAGATTTGGTGGTAACCAAATCGTAAGTCCATTTTTAAGAAAACCTTAACACCATGGAATTCATCTAGTAGCACATCCACTGTAGTTAGTGGAAATTTGTCCTTCTTAATGACTTGATTCAATGCATGATAGTCAATGCACATTCGCCAACTCCAATCTTTTTTGGGGACTAAAAGGACTAGAGAAAAGAAAGGACTCTGACTAGGTCGGATGACACCTTCATCTAGGAGTTCCGCTACTAGCTTTTCAATGACTTCTTTTTTAAAGTGATGAGAGTGGTAAGGCTTGACAGCTATTGGGTTAGATGACACCTTAATCTAGGAGTTTCGCTACTAGCTTTTCAATGACTTCTTTTTTAAAGTGAAGATAGCGATAAGGCTTGATAGCTATTGGAGCGGTCCCTGCCTTTAGAAGAATAGAATGATCAAAGTCTTGGATAAGGAACAAGCCATGTGAGGTGGCAAAAACCTTTTCATGTTTTTGTAGAACTTCTCCTAAGAGCTCATTCAAAGATGTTGTTACATGCTGGGGTTATGTGCCTTCTGACTTTGTGACCACGGAAATGTGTAGGAGAATACCCCCTTGCCTTTGTTAAGTTCCTTGGCAAAGACATCAACATCCATCAACTTATTGTTACCACTTTTATCACCTTGCAATTCAATTGTTTTACCATCCACAGAAAGGGACATGTAAAGTCAATCGAAGTCCTAAACTATAGGCCCCAATGTTTACAGCAGTTGGGTACCTAAGATTGCATCAATACCTTTGAGAGGAAGAAGGAAAAAATCAAGCTTCATTGGGACTTTTTGTAAATGAACCCATACTCCTTCACATTTTCCTTCACTCATTAAGGTGTCACTATTGGCCATAGATACTTCAAACTTGTCTTGCACATTAAGACATAGTCCCTCTCACCTTGCCAAAGTACTACTCAAAAAATTGTGTGAGCTACCATTGTCTATTAAAATGTAAATGTGTGTGACTTACCAACTTGTTATGAATGTGCATTGTTGGGGGTCCAAAGTCCCTGTTTATGGCATGGATAGAAATCTTGTGTACAAGTTCCTTGCCCAAGGCTACAACTTCATCTCCTGGCTTTCTTATGCCATCATCTTCTCTTTCATATTCAACTCTTACATCTTCAATTAACCACAAACATTCCAAAAGGAAAATTTTTCTACAGCAATGGCCTAGCAAGAACTTGTCGTTACAATTGAAACAGAGGCCCTTGGAGTGCCTCTCTAATAGTTCTATGGGTGTGAGTCTCTTGGCTAGGAGTGCCTCTGGTTTCTACTTAGCATTGTGCTTGTAAAAGTTGGAGCTTAGGCATCTAGGTAAAGCCCTTAACTCATATAAGCAGGCAAGCCCAATAACTGAAAAGAGTGCAAATAGCTTATAAGCTTGCACATCGACTCTGAGATGATCCTTAAGGCCACTAATGAAATAATCCACCTACTGCTTTTAAGAAAGGTTGATGGCTCGAGGTAGTAGTTGTGTGAACTCTAACTAATAATCATCAACTAAACCAAGCTGGCGAAGTTTTGTAAGGTCACCAAAAAAATCATAGAACTTGCTAGGACCATAATGATTAAAAAGCTCTTCTTTTAATTGGTCCCATGTGAGGGTAACATTAACTCTATTTGACTTAAGAAGTTAGAACCAAATTTGTGCCTCGCCATCAACGTTCCAAGATGCAAGAAACACTTTTTCCTCCTCTAGGATAGAATTGTAATCAAAGAATTGATTAACTTTGCAAACATGGCCCAGATCCTCCCACCTATCATAGTAAGGAAAATCCAACCTAATCACCTTTGATCGCAAGTGTCCAACAATTGCACCCAAGCTTTCATCCTGCCTTTCTCTATCACCAACTTGCAAAGAGTTGGCTTCCTTTTCCTTTCTACCTCCATCAATCTTTGCATGAACCTCAGCAATCATCATCTACATAACGTCCGTCATTTCTCAAAATTAGTTATCTATTTAGCCACAATTGTTTGACCTTGGGTGACCGTCTAGCCATGGTTGATGTTGACTCTGATGCCACTTTGATATGACCTTTTGTACAAGACCAAGTCACTAGCCTATTTAAAGGCTGATCTTTAAGTAGCAACGGGTTGAAACATGACTTCTTCCCAATCTTGTCGATTGAGGTAAGGACACAAAGGGTTGTGGAAGAAAAGGTTGGTTTACTATTAAGAACAGAACTACAAATAGTACAAAGGTTTTTTTCTCACTCTACCCTTTTACTTTTTGTACTCCCCTCTTCATAGGCGAAGATTACT
Organism: Casuarina equisetifolia; assembly: GCA_028551475.1. Lineage (NCBI taxonomy): Eukaryota > Viridiplantae > Streptophyta > Magnoliopsida > Fagales > Casuarinaceae > Casuarina > Casuarina equisetifolia. The sequence goes on from CM052354.1 coordinate 17,480,292, forward strand.
ACCACCTTACCTTTCTGGGCTTTCATAGGTGTGTTATACCTACTAGAGCTATTACAAAATGATGCCTATACACCTTCCTTCCTTATTACAACAAATCTACCCAAAATCTTACAGCTAAAATCCTATTCTATTCCATAAACACAATTACAGATTCTGCAATCATGCTTCTAGAATACAAAACTTATGCAGAGCATGCATTGCACTTTCAAAGTAGCAAATATATCCAGCAATTCAGGATGCAATAAGTGTAGAGGTCTCTTCCACCTCACTATCCTTCTTGCCATTATCCATTTTGCCACTTTCTGCATGATCTTCTTTGGTTTCAGTGCAAACAAGTGTCATCTCCTTAACTATTGCATGCCCCATGTTAGCCTTATCCAAGCCACTTGTCTAATCCTTGCTACCACTCATTTTCTCCTTAGTTGTTGCATGCCCCATGTTAGCCTTGTCCAAGCTACTTGTATGATCCTTACTACCACTCATTTGTTCCTTGTTATTACATGAATTTCCACCATTCATGCACGTACGTAACATTCATCCATTAGTAAGGAATGTCACTTGTCAACGCCACTTGGGAACCAAAAGAACATATCCTAAAACAATATCCCAAGCCAATGGGGGGAGACTGTGATGCAAAACTTATAATGGGCTTGAGCAAGCTCAGGTTAAGAAAATAACTAAAAATTATTTTTTTGGATATTTTTAAGTATTATGTGGGAAAAATAAGTGTTTGGTAAGGAGAAAAGGAGGAAAAATGAAAATATAAAGAACAAAAACAAAAGATAGATGCTAATAAGCTCTAAGACGTAAAGGTAACGCCACCAGTTAAAGAGGTACTCCACCACCAATCCCTGGCAAAAATTGGATAAAGGATGCAAAAGTTGATCACACAACTTTAGGGTTTCTATTCTTTGAAAAACAAGTTGCTTACAACTGAAACAATGCTCCCTTTAAATAGGCAACTAAACCTAATTTTAAAAGAATCCTAGTAAATTAGGTATTCTTAAAACCTAATTCTAGAAAGATCTTGATAAATCAAGAATCCCTAAAATTAAGGAAGTCTTAACAAATCTAGATTTTGACAAATAAGGGAATCCTAAACAAGTTAGAGATCTAACAAGTATGGAAACTCAAATAAATCAAAAACCTAGACAATTAAGGAAAACCAAATAAAAAGAAATATTCTCAAACAATAAAGAAAACATAAGAAATTGAGGACTCAATAACTATTTAGGAAACCCTTATGTTAAAGACTACAAAGATGCTAAGGAATATTCTTAGGCTGCTTCTTCAACCTTGGCCTTCTTAAACCCATTGGATTACATTATGGCTTAAACATGTATTTGATAACACACAACATATGGATTGGGCTATTATATTAGGTCGGCATAGTCACTACCGCATCAATCTCCCTTTCTTGACAAAGATTTGTCCTCAAATCTTGGTTGCTGCTTTTGGCTTTATTGCTCCATGGATCCATAATCCAAGTTTATATGCACACAAATCAAGCTCTAATTCTAGCGGCCTACCCAAGTGTGTTGGTTCACAAATCAATGACAAACTACCATGCTGCTTGGATTGAAGTTTATAACCTGACCAACAATAGGATATAAAAAAGTAGTTGAAGTTATGGAATGTTTTAGTAACACCTTTATCAATTGCATTGAAAAGTATTGGTAATTGTTGTTGACAAATTGTCTTCTCATGATTTGATAATTAAACCCACAAAGGAAACTATTCTTCATGCTTAGTGCCTTTGAATTCTTTAACTCTTGGATGAAACCTTGTGGTTCTTCTAACAGAATTTCTTTTATTGCCTTATTTGGTAATATCTCGTGCTTTGGTAGATTTAAACCCCTTGGATCGGTCTCCTTTCCAAGCATCACATCCTGCTTTAGAGGATCCAAGAACTTTGGATTTGCATTCATGGTCATTGGTGCCTCAATCTCTAAAAGATCCAAACTTTCTAAGTCCACCTCCTTTTATACCAACACCACCAGTTTTGGTAGATCCAAATCTTTTGGTTCTATTTTTGTTGACTTTGTTTCTTCTACTTGAACAACTTCTATGGCTTTCTTTGGTGAAACTTCTCTCTCATACCACCTTTCTATCCACATATCATAGTCTTCCTTGTAATAATTGTAGTTGTTTTGCTGTTGCTTCTTGAAATCTATTAAAGCATAATCTTTTTTTTGGTTACATCGTGGTTGTTGGCTTCGGCATATGTTCATCTTGCGTATGTCAACCTAGTCTTGCTTGTAATCTTTGGGCAAGAAGTGCCTTTTGAACAACTTCTTTAGTTTCTCCCACGAACGGACCTTTTCCTTTTCATCTCATTCTCTTTGTTTCTTAACATTCTCCCACCACAAAGAAGCAAATTCTTTGAGATGAAGAACAACAACCTTATATTTCTTTTGATCATTGTACACTCAGAACTTAAACACCCTTTCAATACGATATAGCCAATCAATAAAATCATTGTGATCAAGAGTACCTTTGAATTATGGGATGTCGACACATAAGCTACAATCATCATTTGGCCTCCTCCTCCACTCTTTTTCATCTTGGTTACCCTAGGTGCCTTTGCAAAAGGCTTGCAACTTCTTAAGGACATCAGAAAGTTACACATTTACCTTGCCTAACTCAAGCAATAACATTTTGTTTCCAACTTCCTATGGTGGAATTGGCGAAAAATAGGCACTATGGTAAGATGAAAAATTGCTACTTGAATTAAACATCTTGAGGAGAGCTCACTCAAAAGAATAACCTAGGCTCTAATTACCACTTGATGCAAATCTTATGGTGGGCTTAAGTGAGCTTTGAATAAAACGATATGTAAAAATCATTTTTTTGTGTTTTAGGGTTTTTTTTGTAAGAAAAGTAAGTGTTTGGTAGGGAGGAAGGGATAAAAATGAAAATATGAAGAACAAAAACAAAATATATATGCCAATAAGCTTTAAGACGTAAAGGCAACGCCACCAATCAAGGAGGTGCTGCACCACCAATCTCTGGCAAGAATTGGATAAAGGATGCAAAAGTTAATCACATAACTTTGGGGTTTCTATTCTCTGAAAAACAAGTCTGCTTACAACTGATACAATACTCCCTTTAAATAAGCAGCTAAACCTAATTCTAAAAGAATCCTGGTAAATTAGGAATCCTTAAAACCTAATTCTAGAAGGATCCTGATAAATCAAGAATCTTTAAAATTTAGGAAGTCTTAACAAATATGGATTCTAACAAATAAGGGAATCCTAAACAAGTTAGAGATCTAACAACTATGGAAACCCAAATAAACCAAGAACCTAGACAATTAAAGGAAACCAAACAAAAGAAAATATTCTCAAACAATAAAGAAAACCTAAGAAATAAGGACTCAACAACTATTTAGGAAACCCCTATGTTAAAGACTACAAAGATGCTATGGAATATTCTTGGGCTACTTCTTCAACCTTGGCATTCTTGGACCCATTAGATTACGTTGTGGCTCAAACATGTATTTGATGACACACAATATATGGACTAGGTTATTATATTGGGCCGGCATAGTCACTACTGCATTAAAATGTCATGTACAAAGAAGCAGCCACGGCACCACATGATGTAACCATGGCTAGATGGTCACCCAAGCTGCCAAAGGCACAGCTAGAAGGCAATTCCAATGCAATAATTCCAACATGCACGACCAATACTCCACACAAGCACCCCAAGCCCAACGCCAATCCAAGATGGTTAGTTATTGAAGGTGTTTTGTGTGTTTTAGTGTAGTAATATATGTACATGACAGTTGACTAAGTAATTGCTCCAGGTAGCATGTCGTGGGGGTCTAATATAGGACCATAGGTGAACTTTACGGTATGTAATTATGTGTATGAACCATAATTGTTAGTGGCGGTTGCTAAGGGTGGTTTGTGCTCTAAGAATTAGAGGAAGATGACGGAGAAAGGCATATCAGAAAATTGTATGAATGTTCCAAGGAAGATCATTTTCCTTCGCAGAGAAACAGCCCTTGTTTAAGCATTTCCATGTCTTGTTATCTAGCGTACTGCTTTCTTTGTAGTTGGAATCTATCCCTACAGTCAAGATAGGTAAGAAAAAGCATTAGGAGGACTTATTAGGAGTGGATCCTGAGCTTCAAATACCCTTTTCCAGGTCAGTAGCCCGTGCATGTTCCATAACCTTAACTAATTATGTTTTAAAGACGTGTTTGGGAGATTGTGGTTTAATGAGACTGTTTCTTACCATTTGGAGGAGAAAATTCATTATTAGAGGCTCATTTGATAACCACTTGGAATGTTTTGACACTATCTTATCTTGATCCTTGTAATTAAATATCGTGAACTTGACGTTAAAGAACCATTCATTTACAGATTGCAAACCAACTATTAGATGCATCTACTAACAAGTAGGAAAATAGTAAAATCTTAATTCCAGCCACTATTAATCCCGTACAAGTTGCATTCCATGGAGGACCATAAATCATGGAAGCCCGTTGGTGCAAAGGATAAGATTCCCGACAGAAAGATAAGCAAATTGAAAAGAAATTGGCCCTTTTTAAGATACCATATCTATCCGAAACAAGCAAAAGAAAATAATCATTCGTAACTTTTGGTCAAAAATATCATGAAAAGGAATCCCTTAAAAGAGGAACCTCTTGCAATGATATTCCCTAAAAGGAGATAAAAATTCAACAATAACAAGATCTTGTACATTATGCAAGCACAAGATAAAAATTGATTGAAAATATTCTCATAGTATATCTAAGACCTGATCATCATCTTAAATAGTATTAAAACTCAACACCTTACGTCTTTTTTTGTACTACTTTCTTTGTCTTAAAAAAATTGATTAATATTACTATTGACTAGCAAGAGTACTAATTAAATGCTCCGGCTATGTCACTCTTAGTCATCAAAACACAGTTTTTTTTTGTGTGAAAATTGAAACTCGTACACTAAACTTCAAGTACGCCTTTGACCTATTGAGTTTTAAATCCCAATTCTATCTTTAAAATTATTTTAGACATATATGATAAATTATTTAGTAGTTGCACTTAAAAATGTGAAGATTGAAGTGGAAAGCTTATTGTAATAAATCCAAATGATCTTTGGGAGATTGGTGTTACCGTACATATGGAATAAGATGTGGCAAATTGAATAGGATTTCACTTTATAGACATTTTTGGAGAATATTGTGTAAGGATATTTTCAGAAGTGGATTGAGGGACCCGGAATGAATCATGTGGGCTATGACAGTCGACTTTCCAATCGATTCAAAAAGACAGACCATCTGGCAAGTTGAAGGATTTTGTGTTCTAAAATCCAATTGTTACAATTGAGGATATGGATCACTATGGATAATCTTCAAAGGCAAATAGAAAAGAACAGAATATGGAACTTTAGAGCAGGTTGTTATCACTTCAAGTGAATATTAAATTACAAAGATTTTATAAAATAGTAATGAAATAATTGAAGATTTATCCACACAAAATTTCATAAAAACATATGAATGTAAGTTTATCCTCTTAATAAAGCAATTAGCATTACTACTTATTAACATTGCCAATGTAGATGTTAATCCTTTACAAAAATATAGTTTTTAAAATCATATTACAAAGATCTGATTGTTAAAAATATAGGTATTATCTTACATAAAAAACAAGAAGATGGGCCATTGCTTTATAAATGAAAAAAAGAAATCACCTAATACTTTAAAGTTTTGTGATAAATCTTTATATTTAAATATTATTTTTTAAAATAAAAAAGTTTTAAAGATCTATAATACCAACAAAATCTAATTTTAAATTTTTTTTATTTGAATAATACAATTTTAATTACTTTTCTAGAAAAAGAAGATCGATGGAGGTTTGTGTTTATAAATACTCATAATACATATATCTTAATTTTATTAAGTTAAAAATTAATACCCCAAATACTCAAAATGGAAATCACAAGCTCGATATAATTATTTTTAAAAAAAAGACCAAACTTGGTATTTTGATAAACAAAAAAAAGGTCCAAACACTAGTGGCTCAGTTATACACGGGAGATACCACCTGAGCAGTGGGGTATTAATTTCCTACCTCACAAAAGAGAAAAAGCCAAAAAAGAAAGCCCCAAATTATTCAATTCCTTTGTCCTTCGGGAAAGCGTATTCCCACTTAATATATGACTGATGAAATTCCGCATGACGGCGCGTGGACATCAAGCCAAAGTCTGAAGCAAAACCAAATAAATCTGTGAAGCGTGCAAGCACACAAGTACGAGAGCTGAGAGCCGAAGGCCCGCAGTTACTACGAGATCTCTCTCTCTCTCTCTCTCTCTCTCTCTCCCCCTCCTCGTCTCCCGTAATCTTTTTATTTCGTAGTTGAAATCTTCGTCCTCTGCTTCAAAGATGGGAAGAGGAAAGTTCAAGGGCAAGCCCACCGGGCACCGCAGCTTCTCTACCCACGAAGAAATCAGTAATCTCTCTCTCTTCCTCCCTCCCTCTCCCTAGACATGCGTATGCATGCATAGGACTTTCTATGTCGACTTTTGTTTGTGGATTATGTCAGATCCACCAAAAAATTTATTTTATTTCTCGTCTAGTAACGAATTTGGCTTAGCTATGGGTATTCTTTGTTATATATTACGTCTTAATTAACTTTAATAGCTCTTTTTCAATTAAATTTTGCAAAATTGGTGAGTAACTAGCTTTAGTTTGTGCTCCCATGTAAAGATTTGTAAGTCTCATGTGTAAATCAGCGGAGTTCATTTAGTTGAACAGAAGATTTTCAATTTGGGTAATATGGATGTTAATCTAGTCGAAATAGGTTCGGTCAGAAGTGTAGTTTCTGAAGTACTTGGAATTGGTGAATGTAAATTGCAGGTTTACTAAATATTATGCCCTAAGAGTGCCTTTTAACTTAGTGATTTTGTAGTTTTTGCTTTTGTTCTTGCATAATCTGTCTTGAATGGGAGAATGCTGATCTTGAAAAATTTTAGGAAGTTATTCACCAAGAGAAATAAACAACAATGTTGAGTTTCTGGTGGATATATATGTATCAAAATATAACTGAGTAGAATTTAATGAAGTCAGTCACTGTGATTTACCTTACGGCTTACTTTATGTGGTGTCTGTGCTTCTATGATGGCAGTTGCTGGTAGCTCTTCTCGCCCACGATCTTTTAAGAAGGTATTTATTTGTACTTCTATACTGGCTATCAAAATAATTCTATACTTTCCTGACTGATATAATTTGATTCCTGCTAGTAACTGGATAATTATTTATTTCTCAACAATCTTGCCAAAGAATAGCATAATGCATATTAGATGAATTCTAATGTCTTGAAATTATTGTTTCTCCTTAGGCCTATGTCTATAGCACACAAGATTATGGAGTAATACTGTCTAGTAGTATGTGAATTGCATTGTTGACAGTGAAATCCTGGCTTTACCTGCATTTAAGTACCAAAAGAAAAAGGAAAGAGAAAAAGAGTTTTGGTTAAAATGTCCTTTTATTTCCATCTTTTCAAGATAAAAAAACTACTCTATATTAAATAATAGTCTGTTCTTGATGTATGAATTGTACTCTGTTTCTTTTTTCTTTCTAATCTTTCCTACATGTTCAAAACAATGGTACTGATCGTAACTTTAAATAAACAAGAAACAACATCAATATCTGGCTTCTTTTGCTTTGTTGCTATTCCCCATCTGTCTGTCTACATATATCTCTCTCCGTGTTTGCAGTTGTTGTGCTCATGTAGATGAAAGAGAATTGATTTCTTTGTTGTTGTTAGGAAGAAGTTGCAGAGGAGGTGGAAGAGGAATCTGAAGAGGAAGTAGAAGAAGAAGAAGAAGAAGAAGAAGAATCATCTGAGGTAAATTACTCTTTGGGCTTAGTTTTATGCATCTAACTCTTTGTAATTTATCTGCTTGTGTCTTTATTCTTTTGGGCTTCTGAGTTAGTTCTTGCTGACATGCTGCCAAATATTTGCAGAAGAGGAAAGGCACAACTGGCCTTATTGAAATCGAAAATCCCAATTTGGTAAAATCAAAGAATGTGAAGGCTAAAAATGTTGATGTAAGTTTGCCAATTTTAAATCTTGTTACTGTTTCGGTTCTTGCTTGTAGCTGAACGATCATTGATCTCTATCGTTGTTGCAGAGTGATAAGCCAACTGAACTTTCAAGGCGTGAAAGGTAAGGACCTGTCCTCAACTTCTCCTTTCGTTTAGTACTTGAATTATTGCACGAAAGCATTAAGCACTGTTTAATTTTTCAAATCATTTTGGACTGCTTTTTCTTTTTCTTTGCATTGATAATGATTCAGTTCTTCCAATTACTGTCACAACTTTTTGAGTTTATGCTTTGTTCTTAAGATTTTTTTAATTGATTCTTGTGTGGAGTTTAAATAAAATACTTCAGCTCCCACCTATGAATATTAGAAAATTTTGAAATGCAGTCTTCTTTCTGCAACACGTGAAATTCCCTAAAGCAGGTATCTGAACCAATAAGATTAACACTCTACTCTGGGTTTTGGTGATCTGTTGGTTTTCTAGTAATTATGTTGTTATTTCTCATCTCAAGAGCACAATCATGTGAAAGACCTTAGGTATTGTTTCGGGACCATTGCTTCAAACATGTCTAGAAAAACATTCAAATAATTCTGTTTCCTATTTTTCAGAAGCATGAGAATTTCGCATGGCATAATTTCATCGTCTTGTTGTCATGTTAAGATCCAAAATATTGTTTGCTTTTGTATTTGGTTGCTTGACATATTGAATCCCTTGAACATGTTAATACTTTGTCTTTGGTGAGTTCCATATGTTGTAAGAGATAGTTTGGATCCTTACATTTTCCTCTGACATTCCTTTACATGAATGAATAGGTTGTTTGTGTTATTCTGTATTTCAAACAGTAAGCAAGTTATATGGGCAATCAGTTCCAACTGTCATTGTTCATGTTTAATATTTTTGTAACAGAGAGGAGATAGAGAAACAAAAAGCTCATGAGCGATATATGAGGCTGCAGGAACAAGGAAAAACAGAACAAGCAAAAAAAGATTTAGGTAATTCGTTTTAAATTGAAATTTTTTTTAGTTATTGTCTTTTTGATGGTTGATGAAGAGTGTGTTGTGCCAAATGGCTCACTTTAATATTAGGATTGAACTTGGCTTTGTGTATTCTCACACAAGAAGAAATGTTTTGTCTCGTCTTTTCTTTGCTTAGTTAAATGTTGTTTCCCTTTATTTGGTGGCTAGTTGAGTAATTACTGTGCCTAGGAGAAGGTAGGAAAAAAATATTGAATGAAAGAAACTTACATCCTGATGTTAAGAGGTTGGATACTAGTTCTTATTCATGAATTACTTGAATGTTCTGCACTGCTAATTATGTACAATCAGCCTATACTGAATGTATTGGATGGAAATATATGAACAAAGGCTGGTCATAAATAAATGCTAAAGCCAGATGATCCAGTTATGGTAAGCAGCAGTAATAGAAATTTGTATATTTATAGGGTACCTTGATCTGCATTGCCATTCAAATAGAATTGCTAGACATTGAGGGTGACCTGTGCCTTGTCTGAGGTTAATGTGCTTATATCCTATTTGACGTTATTAATAGAAGTTGACTTGAAGGTTCATTATTTTACCTTTGGGACCGGAAAACATATAGCGGAATTGCAGATGCTGTGAGGGACTTCTATAATTGAATTCAGAATTGATTGCAGAGGAGAAATAAGACTTTTATAGCTAACATAATTGAACGGCATGTTATAGATATTTAAGATACTAGAATAGAATGACTTGTGAAGAGAAATATTTACATTTTTCAGATGGAGACTCTTCAGCTATTGCTTGTGTTTTGCAGTTCTATCTTTTGCACTCAGGATCCGCTTTTGAGTTTAAAAAGATAAAAGGAACATGTTTGACAAGTATATATTATTTCAGTCACGGTGTTTCAGGCTCCGTGGGTCAAGAAAAAGCCCAATGCATCCTCTTGCTGGAGCCATTAATGGTTTTCTTTTATATATATATTATGAGCCTCAACTCCTTCATCCTCTAGTGTAATAAATTTATTCTCCTGTCGTTTGATGACCAATTTAATGCTTATCTTTGCAGAGCGCTTAGCCCTGATACGGCAACAAAGAGCAGAGGCTGCTAAGAAGCGAGAAGAAGAAAAGGCTGGTATGTTTATGTAACCCTAACTGTCTGACTGATCCTTCCTGCTTCAAGATCCGTGATGCTTCTTCCCCCTTTATCTCCTTTCAAGGGCTAGAAGCTTTATGAGGGAGCAGTTCCCCTCGTTTTGTTCTCTTTTCACCTGTTTCTTTTCTCACCAAGGAAATTTCTAACTAATATTAATTTACCTACTTTTGCCAGCCAAAGAACAGAAAAAAGTGGAAGCACGCAAATGAAGGATTCTGAACAAGCTAAGCCAAGCCAGGCCAAGAGATATTGGTTCTTATATCTATGCTCCAAGTTATCCAATTTCTCACAAATAGTAATGCATTTTCATTATATATCCTGACAAATTTCGGAAAATTTGCTGGAAAATTTGCTGTTGAATCTTTATTCTTCCAGTAATAGGTTGGTTTCAATTTTTGTGGACGTGCACATTTTGTTCAATCATCATTACAACCTACCACTCATAGGTTCCAGAACAAATCAAAGAGCAAAAGAAAAAGAGTATTTCAAGCTACCCTAATGCTTGTAGCATTTGTGACCAATGATTTTAGGTGCTTTCTCTCTTATATAATTGGATAAGCCTGCTACCAACCCTGAACTTTCCGCTGGTGTTAAATGATTATTAAAGAGAGAATCAATAGCCATTATTGGAGATGGCATTCATGGATCCTTCCTGTAAGATAAAAAATAATGGAATTGAATTGTTGATGAAGTTGTGGCTGGTGGTTGCCTCCAAAACTGACAAAGCCACCGCATTACTTTATTTGGTTCAGGGCTAAAGAACCTGGTCTGAACCCATTTTTCAAGCAACTCACAGGCAGAAGAATAAGATGCCTTGATAACTGTGTTTGTTCAACCATGTTGGGCAGCTAGACGCACAAGACAAATAAATGGTAAGTCTGTCAACCTAAGTAGATAGATGTGTCGAAGAAGAAGACGGGTCAGGAATTAATTCTGAAATTTATCATACCTTTCACATGGATTTGAATAAGTTAGGACTTTGATCCTACTTGATAAGACCAAATTTACTAAGAAGCTCTCCTATGGGCACAGCGTGCGAAATTGACCACAATAGAAAAAGATGTCATACCCCGCAATTAAGCTCGTGCAATCTCTGCCCGAAGGCAGAGCACATGGGACAGGAATACGAAGCGTGTTGACCGACTCCAATCACGTGTTTGTGGCTGAAGGAGGGAGGTGACCCACGCTAACACGTTGTGATCTCAAACTCGGCAACTGTGGAAGCAGAATATCCTTTAGAATTTATACCCTTTCTTTCCCCTATTCTCGACCATCCGGTCAATGTTGAGCATTACTCTTGTGGCCGAAAACACGATAACCATTAATCTTCCAACCCGGGACACCCCGAAGCCATCGGAATTGCTTCCCGAGAAATTGACAGCCATGGAAGGGACAGTCAAAAGGTGGACGATGACAAGCACAAGGAGGAACCTAATTATTACCATGTTTGCTCTCCTATGGAAGAACTTTTTCTTCAAAATGTTAAGTAAATGTAGTTTATTATACGATGCGTTATTTTATTTATATAATAATAAAAAGTTTCATTACCCAAATAACGTAACACTATGATAGTTCAGTAATTTAACCATTATGACAAATGGAAGTGTTAAGATATAACCTATTACTAAAAAATAAATTATGATTCATGTTTATATAATCCTGAATTTATTAATTTTTTGCATCAAATTTTGAATTAGATGATAATCGTTCTAATAAAAGTGATGTAAGGAAATGGTTTTAACACTTCAACTATTTTTTTTTTTGTATTTAAAATGAAAAACATAAGAGAAAAGACTGTAATAGTCTTTAGATATTGACTTTGTCTCGAGAATTCAACTAGACAAAGTTCTTTATTTAAATCCCTTTGTTGTCCCGTTCTTGATTAAATAAACTAAGGTAAGGAGTAATGTTCGCTTAACTAGACCCGGAACCAACTTTAAATAGTTTGCATTTGTAGTTTCGTAATTTTCAATAAACAATTAGCTCTAACCATGAAAAAAAGGAAAAAGTGTTGGCATGTTGACGGCTGGGTTATTGAGTAACTTTATGTCAATGAAGTATTACTAAATAAAAGAAAAATATTGATGAATGAAAAGAAAAATCCAATATTCAATAAATATTAAGAAGTGACTATTTCCAATATCTTGGATTAATAAGAATACGAAGATGTTGAAGGTGGGTGTTGTCCCACATTAGAAGTGAGAGGATGGGCTTATAGTCTTATAAGTGATAAGAATTCTCCACCTAATGTTTTAAGATTTTGAAATGGACCCTCATATTCTAATATAGTATCAGAGCCAAAGATGGGCATTCGCTTCATAAACTCTCACGCCCTAAAGTTGAACTTCAGTCTACTTGCAATGCCAAGTGAGGGGGAGTGTTAAAGGTGGATATTGTCTCACATTAGAAGTGAGATGATGGGCATGTGATCTTATAAGTGATGAGAATTTTTCACCTAAGGTTTTGGGATAGACCCGTAAAGATGAGTATTGGAAATGTTGTGAGTTGAAATCCAAGTGCTTCCAAAACTGGAAATAGCCAAGCTGTAGTATCCTATACAATCATAAAAATAAATAAAACAAAAGTTAGAACTTTTATACAAGCTATACAAGCTGTTCAAGACAAAAAAAAAAAAAAAAAAAAGGTCTATTGCAGTGAGACGTCTAATGGAATATGACTAGGATTGATCAATGACCATAAATAATCTTAATTGATTAGTTAATGGAACCAATAATCTGTATCTTTAGATTAAAAAGAACACAGAAGTACATAAACCAAACATCCAAGCCACAAGTCTAGCCAATTAAAAACTTATTTCATAACGAGACTACAAAATGGGGGGCCAAAGAAAAATATAAACATGCGAATGCGTCTACAATCATATTGACGTGAAAATTTCAAACAAAATGCCCCATTTTCAATGTCCAAAGTGCTCCCGTTTTACCAAATCAACCAATTGTTGCAAGTCATTGAACGTCAAAGACAAACACTATCATTTCCTTTTATAAGTCCTTAATTTCAAACCTATAATACTATCGTTTCAACAAACAATTATTAAAGGATTGATTTAATGATACGGATTTATTCTAACATTGTTTGATCAAAGAAAAATATGAATTTGATATTTTGAAAGGATAGAACTCATTCGTATTAATCTATATTGTCATATTTTTATCATTACTGTGATTGAAGTTGGATTTTAGTTTAATATGTATGTTAAGGAATTTGAATAAATTCTCCATATTCCAAGGATTTTTTAAGTATATACCCAACTTACATATACAAGGTATTAAATTTCAAACCTTATGGTTAAAGTCTCTACTAACCTACCATTGAAGTATCGGCTAAGCGACAATTTTTAATAACTTTTTTAGTAAGGTAGAACTTAGTGGCCATATTTTAACATGCATTATCAAACATTATGGTGCTACATTACCTTAATAATGCATGAGCTCAAACCAATGAGAGTCTATAAGGATGTTAAAGGGGAATTTATTTTTAATATTATATTAAAAAGCTTATTATTTAACTCAAAGTTGACTTAATAAGTAATAAAATTTATTATCTTATAAACATAATTTTTATAACTTCATCGTGTTAGGAATTTCCACATAATTCCTTAACAAAGGATTAAAGCACACATTCACATACACATTGATACAAAAGATTTTAAAGAGGTTTGAATTAATAATATCACATTTTTCTATCTTTTCACTAATATTTTAATTATTACAATTATAATGTTTTAAATGAGAAAATTGAAAAACTCTCATAACTCTAATCTTGTAATACTCTTCAAATAATCAAAACTTAGATTTTACTATTACATAAACTTTGGTTCTCCTTTCTAAATCCCTACATGACAAAGACTTTTTCCTCTTACAAGCTCGTGGGAAAAGGGCTCTTAGAGTATGTGAGACTCTTTTGAGACTTGGAGTCATCCCAAACACCTTATCGGCCATATCTTAAATAGTTATGAATTTGTTACAGTCAAACTCAAACTAGGAATTTAACCTCAAATTTTCCTTAATCATTATTTAACCCAAAAAAAATAAAACTTTATATTTACTGGTAATTAGTTTATATCAGATCCCCGGTTGTAGTTAGGGATTAGGTTTTCTAATTTGATTTGCAACTCCTTGGAATAATTCATTGTTTGATAACTTTAGATGACACATGCTTTGTACATGGAAAAATTTTCGTGAGGTCCAATTTAACCTGAAGAAGATATTGAAATATTAATATAGACGGACCGAGAAGTAATTTTCCTCGAAAGTAATTAATATTTTAATGAATTTTTATATTCAAAACTTGTAGGCGTTGTACATGGACCACCGAACCCATTGTCTCCATCTGGTAAGAGCCACTATAAAACGTAAACCGCTGTTTTCTATAAACATTACCCATTATTTCTCTCTCTCTCTCTGAGATCAACCGTTTCTCTTTCTGGGAAAGCGTCCCTCTTTTCCCCCTGTACGAGTTTATCATCAATCTTCCTCTGTTTGAGATCGTCGATCGCCATCTCCGCGATTGAGAGTGAGTTTACTGTCCTACGATTCCATGTTCTTAAATTTTAGCATGATCGCTGGGAATATTTTTTTCTTGAACTTCGAATAATGTTATCCTAATGTTTGGTTAGCTGGAACTTGGGGAAGGAGAAGAAAGTGAATGTAATATTTGAATGCTTTGATAATTCTCTTCTGGGTATCCAAGAATCTGGGAAAGACAGAAGCTTGAACCAGATTTCACACTTTTTTTTTAAAAAAAAAATAATAATAATAAATAAAAAATAATAAAAAACGTTTACCTGGTCACTCGAATATAACGGTAAATCCTCTCTGGTATTGTTGCCTGGAAAACGGGGAAAGAAAGTTAAGAAATTTTGCATGGATGGCGTGATAACTTATGTTCTGACTTGCTAACCTTCAGGGAAAATTGTATCGATATGCGATGTTCTTTTATGTTTTGTGATTGTTTGAGTTTCAACATGATCGATTGCGAAATGACCTGATTTCTTTTTTCTTGGAAATATGAAAAAAAGAAACTAACTTTGGGTTTCATGTCCTCAGGTTTGGTTACCTTGAACTGGCAAAGAAGAAGAGAACTGAACGGAAATTTGAATGAAGGTAAATTTCTTCTGGGCTGGGCGTACAAGAAATTCAGTAAAATCGGCTCAAGATTCCTTTTTTTTTTTTTTTTAATTATTCAAGTTCGAGCATATATTTCCAGCATCATGGGGAATCACTCTTGATCTTCTCTATTTGGATGAAAATCTGCTGTGGGTGAAAAATCAGGGTTTATATTGGTTGAAGCAAATTACAAGTTTTTGAATTGTTGCAACCTGGAAAAATTTTAAGACCATTCTCTTGTGTGCTACATGATTTTAGAAAGAGGTGAGCTCATTTAGGCCTTGTTGAATAAGTATTGGGTAGAGGATGGAGTAAAGGATACTATGGGATCTGTAAGGTGTTGCTTTATGAAACGTAAAGCGTGTCCAATAACTTTTCTTTTTTTCGTCCAAGAAAATAGAAAGCGCTTCTTAAGAAGGTTTACCTGGAAAATTCTTTCTTAGATTCCGCAAACAAGATTATGTTAGATATAGACCCCATAAAAACCATTTCACATGCAAAGCTATATAAGAACAATGCTACCTCAAACTAAACAACGTAGAAGGCCTGCCAGTTGACACATTGGCAGATATTGCCAGGAAATCCCAGTACCATATAATAGGCCATATTACCCTCCAGTAAAGAACTGGAGAAAAATATGTCATTGAGACTTCCAGAAGCATACCGGCAAAAGATATATTAAATTTTTGGAATGATTTCACATGAATGTAGTGATCTGTATTCAACATATTGCTGATAGCTAACCAAAGAATCTGACAATGATATGCTGCTTAAAGTGAGGCTTTGACAATGAAGCTTTCCCCTAATTCTCTTCAAGAATGACTACCCTTTAAGTCGTCCACCCACTGCAAGCTTGTCTCACCATATGAGGCTTTGAAATAATCTGCAATTGCATCTTCTTATTTTATCTCCATTGGGTCCAAGGATTGAACTAATGGCTATTTCTGCTCATAACTTATAATACAGAAGATCCTACACACCAAGACAAGATAGGGAGCCGGTTTAGTTGGATATTAAAGGGAATGGGATCTCCACCAGTGTCTCATTTTATCATAATACCTTTTCTAGTTCTGGGCTTAGATGTTTTCATGGCATTATTATGCCATTGTTGACTCATGAAGTGCCGAACCTTCTGTGTGTCTGAATGTATGTGCGCTGTTACCCCCTTTCTTGGGTTCTCTTCTCTAACTAGGGAAGAAGAAGAAAAAAAAAATCATATATTCGCATTCCAAGTCTTGGATACTTCTCTAATAACTTTGCACCCCTCATGCTGTGAAATCTCGAAACAAGAAAGTGGAGCTAGGATACGAATGTTACAGTATTGTCCTAATAGATTTACTTCATTTTACTCCATCTTTGGTTTAGAGTTTGGGTGCTTTAAAGGAAGCTATTGTTGAAGATGGTTTCCTGAGTGGGGAAGTTTGGATTGTTATTGGCTTTTTTTCTTTAATTTTTTAATTTAAATATATCTCTAGAGGTAACATAAGCATCTATTTTCTTCCTTTTCTGGATTCCCTAGTCCGGATATATGGTTGTACAGCCAGTCCTTCAAGTGAAATAACAGGACATTCACTTTTTTCTTTTTTCTAAGGTTGAATTATTATGTAGTTAACAATTGCTATAGTCAACTGTTTTGTTTGTTATTCTTGATTTCTCTCTGTATTGTGGCTTGAAAGCAGGTATTAGTATGGGGCAAAGAAATATGCTATTTACTGGACGGATGATTGGTTTTGAATCAGATCAACATGGCCAGAGTTATCTTCGTCCGGAACCCTGCATCCTTTTGGGCTCCAATGCAAACTTTGTGCAACCAAATATTCAAGCTATGTTACCATCAGTAGAGCCATGTGACAATGCTTTGATTTATGGGATGACATCTTACAATGGCATTATTCAGCATCATAATCTTGATATAGGTGTTGCACCATCACCCAACTTTTATTATTCCTACATGGCTCCATCTGGTACTGGGGCATTATCTGCTCCACGAAGCCATGGGGCCTCTGTTCAGTTGCCATCTTCCAGCAATTATGGAGTGATTGGAGTTTCTCCAGATGTGCACGCGAGGAACAGTCAATTTATGGATGATTTCAGGGGTCCATGCAAGAGAAAATATGCCGATGGAATTGCTGGGGGACTTCAGCATAACGATGCTTCTTCAAGCTCTAGTTCTTCAGTTTCTGCATTAAATACAAGACATTCTGATGGAGTTACTGTGATGGAGCCTCCATCTTTTGACCCATCTCAGTACAGAGGGGTTGGTACTCCTTCAGTCATGGAAGTGGGAAACCAGAATAGTTTGAGGAACAGAGGTAGTGCTACTGGGATGGATTCTCTTATGATGCGTGACCGTAGTCATTTGATTCAAGCAAATTATATGGGTCAACCTTTTCAGCCAGCCAGTACTCTCTGGTTGGACCAACAGTTGAGCAGTAATTCTGGTGATGGTGGTACATCATCCTGGAATCAGGCTCCTTCAATGCCTTATGTGCATGGTGAATTTCTCACTCCTTAGTCGTTTCTTCCCGTTAGAACTCCACTTTACTTCAGAAAACTCATATTCCTCTATTGTTTACCTCAGTCTGTCTTTAGCTTTATGTGACGGAATGAATGGGGGGTTGCGGGGGGAAGGAAGAAATGTTATGAGCATTTTTTCTTGTTCTCTATCCTTATTCTTTTTGGAAGGTGATAGCAGTTGGACTGCTTTCATGTAGGTTAATGAAGTTTATTCTTATAACCATGGCTATTTGTATTCAAAGCCAGTCTTACAGTGTGACTTTCTTCTGAGAAGGGGATCTCTGTTGAGGCGTATGTCCCAAATTAGATATGTTGACATTTTGGACTAATGAAGTACCTGTCTTTCTCTTATATCCCTTACAGGGAACAATGCTAGTGGAGGTTCTATGGAGAATCGGGGCATGGGTGTGCAGAGATATCATGAGACAGCTAGTAACAGAAATCCTCCCAGTTTCCAGCATCCTCCTCCCATGAACCACCGGCAGCACAATCTTCATCATCCCACCCTGCCAGCGCATGGAGTGAGAGGCCAGAATATTAACTTTCAACCCCAAGGAGCTGCAGCTCCATACAGAGTTTCTACGAATTCTGCACGCAGCAATCTGAATCCCTCACAGAACAGTTTAGAGACAGGTCATAGGCTTCCCGCATCTGCTCCACCAACTGGGCTTCGGATATACCGTCCACACAGAGGGGGATTTATGCCTGAGGCAACTCTTAGACATCGCAATCTGCCACACTTGAGAGTTCTGGAGGCTGAGGTAATATTCTCTTCTATTGTGTATATTTCTTTGTCATACTTTTTCCAAAAATACTGCAGCTTAGTGGGTGAGCTATATGTTATATACTAAGTACTATTAATGTCACTTGTTACTGCAAATTAGCTGAACTCTTTGGGTTAATTTGTGTAGGAAACTGCAATACTAGATATGCCAGAATTTTATCAAATGGGGAATTTGATGGACCATCACAGGGACTTGCGATTGGATATTGAGGATATGTCGTACGAGGTAAGTTCATGATATTCAATGGTGAAGCATAAAATTACTTAGACTTGCTTACTGGTAGGCATATGAAACATGAAGAAGTGCCCTTGTTGGATGGGTTTTCTATTTTTTAAAACAAAATCTTGCTTTTAAAGATTGAGGACCTTTATAGAAACTGACTTCAAATTTTTAATTCCCTCAGGAGCTTCTTGCACTGGGGGAACAGATTGGCAGTGTAAGCACTGGCTTGTCGGAGGAAACCATCACACGTCAGCTAAGGACAATAAGTTATGTATCATCTGCTACAGTTATCAATCTAGAGGAGGTGGCTCCCATGGATCAGGAAGCTGATTCTTGCATCATATGCCAGGTACCTAAAGTAATAACTGCTTAGTTATAGGAAGCTAAATTTTTAGATAACTGGTGGTGGTAGGAAGCTAATTTAAAGAGGCTGCTCAGCATTTTCACAAACAATCTAAAATACTTCAGAAGACCGGATTAGTTTTTCTACTTGATCATTCAAAATTTATTCAGTTGTTGGTCATGAATATTTGAATTGGACAAATTTATTCAGTTCTTGGTTCATGAATTTTTTTTTTAAAGGATGAGTATAAGAACCAAGAGAAGATTGGAATCCTTGACTGTGGACATGAGTATCATGCGGATTGCTTGAAGAAATGGCTAGTCCTGAAGAATGTCTGTCCCATCTGCAAGTCTGAAGCCCTGCCGACAGGTGCCAAGGATGTATAGAAATGTGTTGACAGCTGGAAATTCAAGTGAAAAACTTGTGCATTTGTCTTTTCACTGGCTAATTATCATAACAAGTTGATATTTTGTATATGTACTAGCATATGTGACCAACAGTTGGGACTCATTTATTTTGTGGCCTTTGGAACATGGGTCCTGTATGTAGACAAAAACTGTACAGACTTTTCACATGTTGCTCTGTGTGCTGTAGCCCGTCTTACTCCTGTTCTTTCATGTATTGATATACTGGTGCGTTGTCAGATAATGGCATCTGGAGACGATGCATAATTCATTATTTTGTTCATTGAAGTGATTTAAGCCTTTTTAGGCAATGCCATAGGCATGCAGATCTCTCTCTGTTATGCATACTGAGAAACGGAAATTAGGCAACTGTAAGATCCTGTTTGGTGGAAGATGTTCTTGACACTACACAAAAGATACCTCTACTTGCATTTTTTGATACGGGAGAAGATGTGCTCCGAAATCAATTTGTTTCTTCTCTTCATGGGTTTCTGTTTGTTTTCCAGGTCTTCATATCCATCTTTAAGTTATAAGTCTTAAGAGCACGAAGCCCTTCAAACTTTCCCCTTCTAGCTTTCTAGCACAACTCTTCAGGAAGTGATTTTCTCGGAATTGATCGGGAATTGGGTTTCGCAACTTGAAGAAATGGATGCTGCTTCCAAATATCCAAATTTCCTGGTATCTAATAAGTTGATATCACAACTGTTAAATGAAATATTTCATGCTCCATTGGCAATTTAGCTAAAAACCAAGCATCACAAGAAGCAATGAATACTCAGTTACTGCCCAAAACCTCAAATCATAAATACTGTCTGATGGCTTGTATGCATTTACAGGTCAGTGAGAAATTATTGAACTGATACAGCACGAACGCATTTATAAAAGTGTTGTGAATGTTAAAGATACTACTGCATTACCTTTAAAAAAGAGGAAACGTGCTGTCCTAACTTGAGAATATACCCACTGATGGGCTCATAACTTGAGAAGCAAAAATGTCCTTAGGTTCTCTTTCCTGTCATTAACAAAACGATGAAGTGAAATCTGTTCAAGCTGCTTAAAGTGAAAATATGATTGTTTCTAAAGAAATTGAGACTGAAGATACTCGATAGCCACCTCTCTTGTAATTTGTATCAAGTGCAACGCAGTTATCCTTACTGTCCAAACGAAGGAGCCAACTCTTCTCAAGGGGGCTAATATTGAAATGGCCTACCTATCATTAACGTTAGTTGAATTTATTGTGATCCTGAATTTAATAAAAAAGGCTCTGATGAACTTTTTCTTGTTTAGACCTTTTCTTTTTATTTTGATAACTCAAAATTCTCACTAAACTTTGCTTAATGACTTAAACTAGAAAGCAATGACTTGCTTTAAAGCATACTTAAGTCCATCAGAAATGTAGTTAAGGAGATCCAAACCTAGAATACTTGTTTCATAAGATTTCTTACATTTCAAGGGGGCTAATATTGAAATGGTACATTAATTGCTTATGGTCAGTCTATTTCGTCAGAAATTAGATATTGGAAAGTTTTTCTGGGAGAACTTTTCTAGATGCCCTTCTTCAATTTGACCATTCTTCAGGGCCTCCTTATAATGGAATTGCTTTTACAGAGATATATTGACTGAATATTTGTGAGAAACATTGTTATACGACAAGTTGGTGTCTTTGACTTCTCTTCACGAGTCTTTTTACATCATCTAATGCTCACAACTTTCTCCCTGCTTCTAAACACGTTTTCCATTTTATTTAGATGCTGTTTCTCTGGTTCTCCATCTTTTGCTTTGATTGTTTACAAGACACACGAAAGTTATGAAGCCATGAAAATACGGAGGCTTAACTCTGGCCCCGGAGTTATATTGACCAGCTCACCATGTTAATAACCATCAGGATTTCTTTGTTGGAGGTATGTGAGCTTGGGCAATGTTGCCATTGCTAGTTGTTTTGGGGAAGAGTATGATGGAATGATTATCATAGTAAAAAGAGGAACTGGTAAAATGTATTGTTGACTTGAGGTACAATTAACTCTTCATGTGGTATCAAAGCAAAAAGATATGTACTTGAATGTCAGTGTTAGACAGAACCAATGTTTTAAGCCTGAGGAGTTTATTCTTTTTTGCTTCTAGATACAGTGTTAATTTTACACAACATATATGTTAGATGGATACTCATCAGTTTCATTATCTAATTTGTCCCCTCGAAGGTTTCTTTTCATTTTTGTTTCTTATTGACATGAAGAAAGTTACGTTGGAGGTGTGTGTTTGTGGTATGAGTGTTTACTTTATGCCATTGAGGATGAATATTTCTCTTTTGCTCTGTATTTGAACCAAATGAATATTTCCAGGCAGAAGATCTGCCATTTTAAATTTGCGTACTGACGTTCATAAATTTCATATTGCTGTCTGTTGGAACTGAAAAGTCTTGTTTGTTTTCAGTGATATGAAGAACTTGATTGCTGAGGCTTCTTGTAGGATTTGCCAAGAGAGCTTTAGCACAACCGTAACAGGTATGCTATTATAATTAGTTCAAGTTTTGGACAGGAAGCTTTTAGTGGCCTAGAGTTACACAAGTTTAGAGTTCCGAACATGTGAAACTTTCCTGATATGTGTGGATTATGAGAACCTGCACTTGGTTATAATTAATTTGCTGGCTGAATACAAATGGACTTCTTGACCTGTTGATTTTTGTTCTGTGTCTTCCACTTTCTCGTCTTTAGTAGTCTTATTGCCAAATAATATCAGTGGTGATCTAATCTTTCTTTTGTTTTGTTTTTTGCAGCATTAACCGAACCCATAGACGTGTAAGTGGAAAATTCTACATGAACTTTATTAAGAAGTAGAGACTTGGTTTTTCATGTTATTTGATCTCGTTTCTTATTGTCGACTGCAGATATAGTGAATGGATTGACGAATGTGAGCGGGTCAACAACCTTGAAGATGATGGTGCTTAGGAAGATGTCAAGATGTCCATATCCCTATGTGGAGGAAGAGTAAATCTGAAAGGCTGTAGCTACTGTATTTGCATGTCTTGAGAAAGACCTTGTTGGTCAGTTGTAATGGTCATGAGCATCATGTAGTTGCTTTGTATAAATAGCAGTACTTTTAGATGACAGCAGTAACTAATGAACTTTAGTAATTTGTTTTCTTAATTCGAGTACATAATATTCATGTCAAATGCTATATTGAATGTCCCTAAACACCAGAACATATAAGTAGCTACGGGAGGCGAGGCAGGGATTTGAATTTTGAAGATAAAACGCTGTTCCCCTTGGCTTTAAGTAGCTTTTCGATCATTATAACTAAAAGAAAAATGCACAAAATTATTAACCCAATAACATGTAATCTTTTCTTTTTCTTTGAAAATCATCTATATTGATAACAAGTATTCATAAGTACAATGTATAAGTATTTTTCTTTCTCTTTTTCATCTCTATATTTCTCTACGTCTTGGACATCTTTAAATGGACACTATTTTTGCTTGTTAATCTATTTTATTTTGGCATTTTGAAATATCTTTTAGTAGATATGATTTTAAACAATTTGCAATTATGGTAGAATTTGCAAATTATCGATTTGGACCAATCAGATATACCTGTTAAAAAATTGCTTAGGAAAGACATTAAGCAATTAAAAAGACTTAAACTTATTTAAACTTAAACTTAAAAAGACTTAAAGTTATTTAAGACATTTATAAAAAAAATTAATTCGAAGAATATTTTCAAGATTTAATTTAAAATAACACGTCATTATCGAAGAATAAATTCGTCAAACAGCCTATCGGAAAAATTTAACAAAAAGTAAGAAAAACGTAGATCTTTCTTTTTGTCTTGTAAAGAGACAAGGAATTTTTATGATATCTTTTTGGAATTTGTTTTCTATTTTCAATCCTATTCCTTTTTTTAGAGAGTTTATTATGTAGCCAAATTTTCTCAGGAGTTAGGTTTATGTCCTATATAAGGTATAATTATTAATAAAATTTTATAAATTCCATCCTATACGAAATTTAACCTCAAAACTAGTGGTGGGCTGGGGGATTAGACTAAAGATTTGTGACTGTCCTGCCCCCGCGATAGTCACGTGACTTTCAATGTACTTTTGGTGACAAAGAGTTCAGTTCGCACGCAAGCCCATCCGTCTCTGTCTGTGTCTCTCTCTTTCTCGTATTTTCTGCGGAAATTCCCCGGAGATTTTAGACAGATTTTGCGCGCTCGGAGTTCTCTGGGCACTTACTATAATAGCACGTAATGTTTGTATACGGATCGGACTTTCTTATTCTTCTTTCATCCGTTGGTTGAAGAGCCTTTTGCCTCGTGAGGGTTTCGGAGGGACAGAGGGAGCGAGGGGGAAGACGGTATGGGTCGTCCTCCCAGTAATGGAGGCCCCGCCTTCCGTTTCACGCAAAACGAGGTCTCTTCTTCTTCTCCAAATTTGGTTTTCCTATTTTTTGATTCTTGTTTTTATGTACATGTATGCGAACGTATTTATGCATGTATTTTTTTTTGTGAGGTATTACGTATTCTGTGTATACATGGCTGCCGTCGAGCTAAAATTTGGGTGAGTTGAGGAAATTGTTTGTGTGCCGGTATGATTGCAGGATTTCCCCGCTTGATTTTCTGGATACCTAATATTTGTCCTTTGTGTTTCTCTGGGCGCTAAATTCGAATTTGCCGACTAGTCTGTAAAATGGGTCAGTTTAATTGCCGGGACTGTGCTAAATTTTCTGGAATTTTGAAATCGTCTGGTTTGTGGTTGATTTAACGGAGAGCTTTTTAGATGTAGAGTTGGTTTTATGTACATACTAACTGGAAGTTCAAATATATTTTCATTACAAGGTCAGTTGGAAGTCAGTAATCATCACGATTTTCTGGTGTTGGATTTCCTTGGGCTTGGTTTTACGGAAATATTTTGGTTGATTACTTTGTTTTCTCGTTTCCCTGGCTTGCTTCTTCTGCTACATTTGGTGCTATGATTTTGTTATAGAATTATTTAATTCTGTTTGTTAGATTGGAATTTATTGCAAACATATTCTTGGCTGTAGTTTGGTATGTAAGTAATGTAGATTCCTTCACATTGATCATGAAGGTTTCTGTTATTACTATGACAATAATGTGTATTCAATATTAATCTTTGCCGCTTTGTTGTTTT
Organism: Casuarina equisetifolia; assembly: GCA_028551475.1. Classification (NCBI taxonomy): domain Eukaryota; kingdom Viridiplantae; phylum Streptophyta; class Magnoliopsida; order Fagales; family Casuarinaceae; genus Casuarina; species Casuarina equisetifolia. The sequence goes on from CM052354.1 coordinate 17,505,018, forward strand.
GCTAAACGTACGATATTGTAACTGGAAACATGTTGGTGATAGTCTGTCATTTAGGGATCAGGGATCAAAGTTTTATAGACAGCTCCTGAGAATTAATCTTCAAATAAAGGTTTTGTGGCATGTTTATTTTCTCCGATCTATGGAAGAGTCAAGTTAATATTGACATTGATGTGGGAGGGCCTCAGTATGGCTTCATGGTTATAGCAGGATATTGTTTACACCTAAGCCTGTTCTTCTCCTAATTGGCAAGCAATAACTATATCTGAAATTGTAATAAGGAAAAGAACTAGCATTTATTTAAATTAGTACCATCTTTTCTCTAGACATTGGATGATTCTCTGCTCATGGACTATTCACTAGACAAAAGTTTCTTTTGGAGATACTACTCTAGAGCTGACTTTTGATAAATAATGAGGAATGATTTTAGCAGAACATACATTTTCTAAACTTTCAGCTTATGTTAGGTATATATTATTGTCAATTACCCCTGTCTCTATGACATAATATGTGAACAATCTCGCTTATGGTGGAATGGGATAAAGGATCAGTAGGAGATTGGAGCTATAATTTAAAATGCTCAATAACAGAATGTCTTGCTACTTTTCCAAGGTTGTGGAGATGGAAGCTATTCTGCAACAACACAACAACACGATGCCTTCACGTGATGTTCTTGTGTCTCTTGCAGAGAAGTTCAGGTGCGCCTTATTTTCTTACCATTCTTTTAGGCATTGAATTTGCACTTATAACGAGTTTGTTATTGCTACAGTGAGTCTGCAGATCGAAAAGGCAAGATTGCAGTTCAAATGAAGCAAGTATGGTATTTGGTTGTATTATTGCTTTATGTGAAAATCATTTAGAATCTATTCTTATTTAGAGCCTTCATTTTAGGTTTGGAATTGGTTCCAAAATAGGCGTTATGCTATACGTGCAAAACTGAGTAAGGCACCTGGGAAGTTAAATGTATCTTCTCTGCCTCGGGATGATTCTACACCTGTGAGAAATGTGCCGCAAGCTATAGCTGCTCCAGTACCAGCTCCTTCAGGTAGGATGCATCCCCTGCTATGTTCTGGATTACAAGGCTTCCTTTGTCCTTTCTAGCTTTGGCCTCTACTTGTACACTTCTTGTAGTATTCTTTGAGATTGAGCCTCTCAGCCAGATTGAGTTGCTCCATTATCTGATTTGTTTCATCAATTGACATGTGTCTTTGTATCTTTTAGAATGCCTAATATGTCTAATTCTGCTAGCTTTGTCAATTTTGTCTGTAGGTAGCCAATGCATAGCTCTGTGTTTGATGTGTTTTGGCAATTGCTCTCTTTTGTTATTTCTGTGACCTCTTACAGGGTGTCTTAACTGTGGAAGGAAATAACAGAGAAGTGTACTCTTAAGGACTCTTGGAGTACATGCTTTCCACCAATAGAAGCTGCGAGTCTAGAAATCTTTTTTTCCTTTTTTTGTTGGTATTTTTAGATTGTCTTTCTTTCCTCACTACCTGTCTTTCTCTGGCCTATGTTATGGCACTGTGTGTGTATATGCTTGCATTTGTGTTAGGTTTAGCTTCCTTCCTCTGGTTCTTTGTCTTTCGTCCCTTATGCCTCTCTCTACATGTCATGTTGCTTCAAACCTCCATGTCTTTGGTCCGTTAGAAATTGATGCCTGCTGACTTGAAAAATGTGGTAACCAGATTTTGTAAAAGCCCCCATTACCTTGTAGAAATGCATGAAACTTGAAAGTATGGTTCATAAGAACTGGGTTTTGATTCTATTATTTGTTTGGCAAAGTAGTGGTTCAATCTAGTATTAATAAAGCTCACATTTTCTGCAATCTTAGCCCATTGATTTAGATCTTCAGATTTGATTGATTTTTTAGGGGACTGAATTTGTACGTTGGTCCTTGCATCCCTGTTCAGGCCTCCTACTGACATTATTCAAGTTGTTACCCTTCCATGTACTTCATTTTCCTTTGTTTCATATACCACAACTATTACTCTTCCATATGTGCATTATTTGGGTAGAGACGGGAATGATTCAGTTGACTCAATAGTTCAGCTTTCCAAGGGTAAGTCTTCCCAACTATTATTTATGGGCTGCCCTTTTCTGCTGCTCTCTATGCTTTTTGGAGAGGAAGAAACTCCATAAATTTTAGGAATGAGACTATAGAGGCTGCCACTCTGTTATATGAGATCAATGTTTTTGTTGGAGATAATTTGTGCCTTGAAGAGTGTGAATGTGGGATCATCAAAAACTTTGGAAACAAAGATCCTGGCTGTTTCCTGCGTCTTTCAAAAGTTTCTGGCTGCTTTCTGCATTTATCTCTTACACATAGTTCTCCTTGTGTGGGCTGCTTGATGTTTTCATTTCTTTGCTTGTTCTATCACTTTACTGGGTTTATGTTGATAGCTGGCTTTGCATTATGGAGAGTGTGGTCTATGCCCCTGAACTCCTTTACTTTGTTTATTTAGCACTCTGTAATTACCCAAAAGAAGAAAATCTTCCTCTTCCACTGTGTTTAATTTCTGTTTGCTCTATGATGAATAATCAACATATATCTTTTTGACAATCAGAATCACATGTTGTCTATTTATCTACTGATATGTTTTCTTATGTCATCGGTTGTATCTTTGGAACAATGTTGTGGATACTCTTTAAGAAGAAACTCTAGAAGCTTTTGGGTTGGAATGTTTAACTTGAGATACGAAGGATATTCAATTCCGACCCATTATAACATAAAATTATTGAAATTGCATTAATTATGTTGTCTGCTTATATTTTCTATGGAGTGACAGGAGCATATGGTTCTGTGATATTGTTAAATTGCCATCTAACCAATTTCTTTTTGTGGAAATGAGCATTAACCATTGTCTATAGTACCTGATGCAATTGATGTTCATCTAACTGTCTCTTAATGCACAACATAATGCATGACAAAGGAGATTGAGAAATTGAAACTTGATAGGGTATGAAATATGAAACTATGCTTTCACTAATCAGAAATAAAACCGGCTTCAAAAGGCAATGTCTTTCCTGGATATATATGAGTAGCTTCATGTAGGAGAACTCACATGAATCATGGTGTCTCTTTGGCTTTCCTAAAATATGAAAAGTAGACAAAGACCCCTTCGTCACATGCTACATGAGCCCTTTAGTTATCAGGGAACAGAAAAAGTTGTAGCCAAGTTCTGATTTCCTAAGGTTTATTTTATTAGGCATATGCTTAATGTCATTTTATTTCGGATTTATTCAGCCCTTATTTTCTTTTGTCCAGCTCCAACCACAGGAAAGGCTACTCCTGAAAATTCTGTGATGGAGTTCGAAGCTAGATCTGGAAGGGATGGAGCATGGTTAGTGTTTTGTTGTCGTGTATTAGAATCTGCACTTCTTGCTGCTTCCTAGTAATTGATCTAGATATTTTGTTTCTTTTGCTTAGGTACGATGTTGCTACCTTTTTTTCCCATAGACTCGTGGAGACTGGTGATCCAGTAAGTTTCAGGTCCCTCTTCAATACATAGTTGAACTAATGTTTTTGGGAATGAAACTACTTTCTGACTGTATCAGAAGTAACCTTTGCCAGCGTGGCAAAGATCTTCCCAGAATCGAGACAGGTTTTTTTTTTTAGTAATAAATATATTTTTTATTTCACTGGCATAGTTTCTGTTGTTCTAAGTCTATTGTTTCATGTTTAGCCATGCTTCTTACGAGTTGTTTACACTTATTTTCATCCTATACATTATTGAGTTGAATAGATGTTATAGAACAAGTAATTTTTTCCTTCAGTGGGATTTATCTATACAGTATATATATCCTGTTTGACCTTATGACCTAGGATTAAAATATTGAATAGATGATATGCTGGATGAGCAAAGTCACAATTGTTGTTAGGAATTGTTCCTCATCTGCCTGGTTGAGATTTTGGCCATAGAAGTTTTGTGTAAAATGGAAATCGATTTGGCAGTTTTTTTGGCTTACATTTTTTTTTTTACACTTAAAACCCCCCTTTTGTGTTTGGCCTTTGCCTACTGCTTTTCTCATGTATCTAATCTTTCTGTATATCAGGAAGTACTGGTACGTTTTGCTGGCTTTGGACCAGAGGAGGATGAGTGGGTCAATGTTCGCAAGCATGTCCGGCCACGCTCCCTACCTTGTGAATCATCTGAATGTGTTGCAGTTCTTCCCGGAGATCTCATACTCTGTTTCCAGGTTGGAATTTATGCAAGTGCCAGTACGAAATATGTTTACTCTGTTAAAAAGTGGAGTTATTCTAATCGGATTTTGGAAACTCCCAAGGTTTGATGCTTTTGAAAATTTTCAGGAAGGTAAAGAGCAGGCTCTTTACTTTGACGCCCATGTCCTTGATGCACAAAGACGAAGGCATGATGTGAGAGGCTGCCGTTGTAGGTTTTTAGTGCGATATGATCATGATCAATCTGAGGTACATATTGGCTTGTAGTCTCTTAGTTTGCAGTTTCAGCTTCTTTTCCTTTTTCAGTAGTTTGGTTTTCCCTTTCTCCATTCTGTATTTGCTCTCTTCTGTGGCCTGTTTAATAAAGTTGATATTTCCTGATGAAGAAGATGATGAGTATTTTTATTGTGTTAGATTGCCATTTTCTGGTACATGGTAGAAATGATGTATTTTTTTATGCTCATTGATTTTGTATGGGTTTTCTATTCAACAGTAACGCTTGAGCTTAAATGCATACGTTCAATAGGTGTTTTATATCTCGGACTCTGATGTCAATCGATTTGACTTCAAGAAGCTATGGGAAAAGGAATGCAAATTCTGATTCTTGCTAGAATTCCTTCCTCAATTACTGTCATGAGGAAGTTCTTTTCATAGACATCCACAGTATCAATTGGAACACTAGTTTTGTCACATTTTTTTAGTGTTTGGTTATGATTTTAATTGATGTGGGTTATCTTTTGAGCATGGTATGTATTCATCAAAATCTGGACACTGGATCTGATATTTCAGAAACCTCTTCCATGTTTTTCATTATCAAAATGACTTTGCTGATGCAGCTTATAATCTTACGTAATTTATTTGGTTGCTCCAAATTTCCAACCTCAGGAAATAGTGCCGCTAAGAAAGGTTTGCCGCCGGCCCGAAACTGACTACAGGTTGCAGCAGCTTCATGCCGTGAACGAGGCAGCTTCCGCAGACCAGCAGAAAACTAACGTGGATACCTCGCCAGTCAGTGCTCCAAGGGCTACCACTTCTGTCGAAACAATGCAAAAGCAGCGGTATGCTGATGCGAATTTGGTGGCCCCTGTATTGCATGCTAATGTTCCTGTAGCCACTGATTCAGTAGTCCCGGAACCAAAAGAAGCTGAAACTAGCAATACTAACTTTGCAGGGAAGGCTAATGTTACAACGGGGGTACTGCACGCGTGAGGAGCATGGCAACTGGTGGCTCCTTTGGGAACAGGCCAAAAGCAAAATAGGTCGATTAAAATTCTGTAATTCTCCTGTCTTTTTGGTGTTAGTTTCATATTTTGCTTATAAAGTTGTTAATGAGCTTAACTATACGTATTTTTTGGGATGAGTAATGCTCCGAGAAGGGTCTGTTTTCATGATGCCCTGTAAAATTCCAGCCAGTGGTTTCCTTGAATACCGGAGCCATTTCTTTTTCTTCTGGCCGAGTCCTTGGACACGATAGTTGAACATGAATTTGTCCTTATGCATTTTCTCAAATTTGAAGGAATCAAGCTCGTGTATAGGTTAAGGTATGAAATCCTTTAGTTACCTAAACGAAGATGCCCAATGTTTCTTTTTTGTTTACTCTTCTGGCTGGATACTACCTAATCCTTAAGGTGGGGTGTAACGGGCCTAATGACTTTTTCCCCACATTTCTGGTTTGTTGTTACCAAAATGTGTTGGGAATTTACCATTGAATGTTAGCTGTAGGAATTATTTCTTTGGGTAACCGAATTGTAAGTGGGTAGGATTTATAGGAGTGTCTTTTGTATTCAGCGGAGGAATGAAAATGAGAATAGAGAAAAGGAGGTTTGCCGTTCTCATTGGTTTTTGTCTTTTAATAAAACATGCACTCAAACTCATACGCTTGATATCAAATCTGATATCGACCATTAGAGAAAGATAGGGACCATGAAAACCAACTAAGAATGCGGATGAAAGAAAAATTGTGGCTTTATTACTTTACTCTTTTCAAAACCCCCAGAGTCACTCTACTGTAACGTGATATAAGCACAGTAACTTCAAGAGGACATGAAGGGTGACGCAGGTTGAGCTACTCAATCTTTTTATTTTTTGAGTTGATTGTTTTTAATTTTCTTAGAAAATAATTTTCGAGGGATAACTTTTTGGAATGACATGTAAATTAATTGGACAAAGAGTTATAATTTTTTGAAAAATTTAAATAAGAACGAAGCTTAAGAAGAACAAAAATGAAGAGAAATAATGCAGTTCTACACGGGGTGTCGTCCATGAATAAGTCATGAAACAGCGCACGTTAGCTACAATCCCCCCTCCTTCATTACGCGACGTAACTAACCACGCCGTCCCTGCGGACCAAAATTCAGACACGTCTTCACACTGCGCCCCCATACTGAGTCTACTTCACTTCTTCAGTTTCATTTCGTTCCTCATTCTTCGAACCCCTATTACCTCTTCTCTCTTTCTGTTTCTTCAATTTCTGTAGGATACGAACTTTTCTCGTCTCACAATGCGAATTCTGCGGAGGTCTCAGAGTTTCGGAGTAATTCTTCGGAATTCAAAGGCTCTGGGGGTGAGAGGCGTCGTTACAAGCTGCAGAGCGGTGGTGCTGCCACGCTTCGGAGGGCCGGAAGTGCTGGAGCTGCGTCCCGATGTGGAAGTTCCCAATCTCAAGCCCAATGAGGTCCTCGTCCGCGCTCGTGCGGTCTCCATTAACCCCCTCGATACCAGAGTTAGTACTCTCTCTCTCTCTCTCTCTCTCTCTCTCTCTCTCTATCTTTGCCCTTTTTTGAACCTAAACCTTTCGTTTCTTCGTCTGATTTTGTTTGCCTAAACAATTTCTGAAGCATGATTCTCTGCAAGTCATGGCATGTCATGATTTCTACTTTCTCAATCAGGTTGGTTAATTGGATAAGGATCAAAGCTAACATGACGGCTGAATCAAGAATGAGATATGAATAAACAAGTCTATGATTGTGGTAGCGAGGATCGGCATATAGACTTATTTGGATAACTAATCTAATAGTCATATGAGTTTCCCTGGTGGTACTATTGGTTGTTTATGTGCTTTCATGTTCCTTTGAAGCTAAAGGAGATGCAATCTGATAGAGAAAGCAATGAGATAGGTGTCGTCTAATTTTTTGTGGTTATTGTCTTTTCTGGAATTACCTGGATTGGTGGACACCATTTTGGAACTGCAGCCTGGATTAGACATTATTATACTGCACTTCTGAATCAGAATCTGGTTAAGAGATAGTTCTAACTTCTCGAGCAACATCGATTAACACCACATCATCTGTTTCACTAGTGTCTGTGATCACTTTATTTCAGAACCGTTCTGGCTTTCCATTCTCTTGACTATTAGGATTCTAAAATTGTGTTCTCAACCTATTATTTATTTTTCCCCTGAAGAATACTTCAAATTTTGTCAATTTCGATCCACAGCCAACAATGTAAGGATATCGTTGGGGAAAATTGCGCCTATAGTCCTCCACTCTTCCTAATACTATTATATATATGTTGCATTCTTCAGCTTCATTAATGGTTACATTTGCTGTTGTGCCAGAAACCTGCACTTGCAGTTTGGTTAATTGAAGTGTCAATGTGAGATTGAGCGGTGTGGAGAACTGCTTGCTTGGCTTGTTTAATGTAACTAAGACTGATGAGTCTCCTTTCCTGCAATTGAGTAGCTTGGACTTAGAGGTTCTTTATAAGATTATACACTCTTTTAGATTATTTAGATGCCACCTGTTTCACACTCTTATATCTAATATAGATTTTGCTTTATTTTTTTCACCATGATCTTCATACATGATCAAAATATAGATTCTCTGGTCACTCCTCCCTTTCTTCACTTTGAACTTTAGACCCTTCAGTGAATTTAGCATTATACTGAACTTTAGATTTTTCTTGTTTTCAGATGCGATCAGGCTATGGACGTTCTGTATTTGAACCACTTCTACCTCTCATTTTGGGTCGGGATGTTAGTGGTGAAGTTTCTGCACTTGGAGCTTCAGTTCGATCACTGGCTGTTGGGCAAGAAGTTTTTGGTGCATTGCATCCGACTGCAATTAGGGGTACTTATGCTGACTATGCAATTCTTTCTGAAGAGGAGCTTGCTCCAAAACCTGTAGGAGTTACACACGTGGTAAATATTGGAGTGTGTTGGTGTTTTTAGCTGAAGAATTGTTAATTATCTCATGTGAGGAGAGATTTTTATAGCAAGCATAAATCTGTTACTCTCCCAACTAAATTTGTATGGTATACTGTTTCAATGCAGTTATGTCCCTTTGTCCTTCTTGGTGAAAGTTGATTTCTAATATTCACTACCTGCAAAATCTAAAAATTTTTAAGATGAAAAAGGGTATACTTTTGGAAATTGCAAGAGAAGGGGATAATATAGAAAAAAAGTGTTTTTGTCTTTAACTGTGGTTAATGAGCATCACTTTGGTTTCTGAGAACTGTATTTTCTGCTTCCATATTTTTTGCATTTAATTTGGTACGTTCATGAACAGTATCTGGATACTGAGAGCTGCCTCTTCAGAGGTATTATACTAGCTACACTTTCGGTTTTATAACTTGTTTTAGCATTTAAGTGGGACGTTCATTTGAGAAAATATCAAAGCAGTTGTAATAGACTGATAATCATTTCCTATAGTTCCCATGTGCCCTAACTATAGCTTTCAATATAAAGTTAACAATGCTGTTGATAAAATATTCTAATTATCTATATATGCTATAATTATAGAGCTTGACTTTGTGTAAGATTTGTTCTCCTAGGAAGCAAGTGCCATTCCCTTTGCTGCCCTGACAGCATGGCGTGCTTTGCAAAGTACTGCTAGGATAACTGAGGGGTATGGTTTGCTCTTCACACCCCCATCTTCTCTGTAATAAGAAAATGCTGTTTGCATGTATTAGTTAGCTACTTCTTTTATCGAGTTTTATTGACATTCAGCTAGTTTTTATGTTTTTAGATGTTTCGTTTTAACTTTTTTGTCTGTTTTTTTGAAATTGCAAAGCTATTGCATCATAGATAGTAGTCTTTCCCAGAACAAAATGGCTGAAAGCCAAAAATACATTACTCCAATGATTTTGGACGATCCTTTTACAATGTAGTTATTGTTAAAAAGTAAGATAGATCTGGAAGTTGTCTGAAATAGCTCGTTTGAATTCATTGTTCACTGTGGATATGCTTATTTAAAAAAAGTTGGCTTTGAACGGTGCTTGAATAGCCTTTATTTCTTTTCACTACGAATAACACTTGTGGGGACATGCTGATAAGATCAGTACTAATGAAACAATTTGGCAAGTGATGTGTACTCTTCTTAAGATGGCAACTTATGTTCATTTAGTTGTTGCTTTTTTGTGAACTTTGTAAGGAAGTCAGACATGAGAAGATATGATTTCAAATTGGAAGTTGTCACATGTTCTTATTGTCATCTATTCCGTCATTAATTGCATCTTTAATCTCATCTTCACAGGCAAAGAATATTAGTGGTGGGTGGTGGAGGAGCAGTAGGCTTTGCTGCAATTCAGCTTTCTGTAGCTGCTGGGTGCCATGTTACAACTACTTGTGGAAGTCAAAGTGTAGATAGAGTAATGGCTGCTGGTGCTGAGCGGGCAATTGACTACACCACTGAGGTCATTATTAGTCTCTTCAGTGCATATATGAGCTGTTTGAAATCCAGATGCCTTGTGTAAATAGTGGATTCAATTTGAATGTGGGGACCAGCATTTACTTTGCCTTTTCAATTTATAGGACCTTGAATTGGCAATAAAAGGGAAGTTTGATGCTGTTTTGGACACTATTGGCGCACCAGAAACAGAAAGAATAGGCATCAATGTTTTGAACAGAGGTGGACACTATATGACACTTCAGGTAGGAGATGATTGTTTGGTTTCCTTAAAGGATCTTTTATACGCTTCTTTCCTTAATGCTAGCAAGGGTTTGGCCTCTTTTGTTGTAGGGTGAAGCGGCATCATTGACTGATAAGTACGGGCTAGCTGTTGGGCTTCCTATAGCTACAGCTATCTTACTTAAAAAACAAATTCAATACCGTTATACTCATGGAATAGGTACAATTTTCATATTATCTGGCAGATTATTCATTTATAGTACATATTTATTTGAACATTTTATGGTTGAGCCAAAAAAATTAATACCGATTTTAACTCCTTTTAGTCTCATGATAGGCTGCTTATATAAACTTTTCATCAATGTGCAAACAAAGATCAAATAACATCAGGCAGAAGACCACAAAAGGGAAATTAAGGAGGAAAATATGATCATATTTCAAAGATTTTATAGCAATCCTTTTGTTGGTTTCATAGTTCTTTTATAGCAATCCATCATGCATTGCTGGTCTGATGAACAATAAACACAAATATTGTCTAGATCTCATAAAAGGATCTTCAGGGAACTAGAGTAACTACCTTCACCAATTATTTAAGTATTAATTTTTTGGAACAGCCCTGCCTTTTGTTACTTTTCCTAAAGCCTAGTTTTATATAAATAATTTTGTACGGTTTGCTAGAAATGATAAACTGTCCCGCGTTGGTGTATTGTAGCAGAGCAGAACCTTCTGCTAAAGAGATTCTTAAGTTTAACTATCAAAGAGGGCATGCCACAACCTTTTGCTCGTCCTCCTTACCCCTCCTTACCAGATGAGGGGAATTTTAGTTATCAACTCCCTGTAGTCCTGAATGGAGTGACTTGAATTGGCTTAACACATCTGCATTCTACTCAGCTCTCTATTATAGTATGTCTAATTTCTTAATAGAATTTTAGCTAATTCTGTCTTCTTCCATGGATTCAAATTGGTTCTGGAAAGTAGACTTGTAATGCTTTTGAAAGTTCTATCTGAAATTCTGAATGTATCCTAGCAATCGAGAGAATGGTCAAGAATAACCGGGTATGGAAGCTAAATAGAAAGGGTACTAGAAAAAGTACTCCTTTTTCCTTATATGGCAATAAGCACCTGGTAACATATTCAAGGACAAAATATTTCCTGGACCTCTCAGCTTCATTTTTTACTTTCAGCTATCGAGAAAAATTAGAGGCCAAGAAATCAACTAGAATTAGTTGCTTTTTAGGGCTATACATGGATAAAGTTCCTTTTCTGGTTCTGGAGTCAATCAATATGTGTTTTACACTAGTTCAGCTGACAAACTATGCCTTGACTTTAAAATTTCGGTATTAAGTCGCAGTTCCATCTAAATTCTCTTTTTCTTTGTTGTCCTTTAATGGGTAGGCATGTGCATTGTTGAAGACATTAGTTTTTTGTCATGTCGATTTATGCTTTCAAATGTTAGAAATAACACATCTTCATTTGGCTGTTATATCCACTCCCACTTTAACCTGTGTCATTTAACCAATGCCTCTGCTTTTCTTCTGATGGTGCAGAATATTCGTGGACATTCATGAGAGCTGATGCTGAAGGTTTAGATAAGATCCGCAGACTCTCTGCAGCTGGAAAGCTGAAAATACCTGTGGAAAAAACATTTCCCATCACACAGGTGAGAGAAGCTCATGAGGCGAAAGACAAGAGGATTATTCCGGGTAAAATAGTGTTGGAAGTTGACTAAAGAAGATTCTGTGATCCTCGGTGGCGGTGTTGCCTGCGACTGGAATCTTCAACACTAAAATGCCATTCCTTCGAACTTTCATTTCCATTATTGCAGTATAGGCCCTTCCTGTACACTAATACTAGGATTTTTCATAGAAGCTGAAAGTTTTTTGGATGGAAACTTCCAATTCCCAGTTGGCAATCTGTAAATGTTTTAAGATTTTCTTGTCATACGTAATAAGCCCAATTTGATGTTGACAGATACGCTGTTGAAAGTATCCACGGACGATTTTCTTAACTTCAGTGATTTATTTATTTTTATTCTTAATTCATTGTTTTTGTTTGATCAAGTACACAAAGGAAGCAAACGGAGCACCCAAACAAAGACCATGAAAAGAGACAACGGCGCAGGTGGAGGGTGGGGGTGTTCGGGTGCGGGCCTGTGGGAGACAACCGCCACGGGTGGAGAGGAAAGAGATGGTAAGACGACATTTTGGAAATTGTTCCAAGACATACCCACATCTGGTGCTTCCTCGATTGTAAGCAAGGCAAATACCCATGATGCCTTTTCACAAGACACACTAGCTGGATTGAATTTACTGCAGGCTCACCGTGGTTGAGCATATTTTTGCTGGAGGTAGATTAGGTCCATTGCATTAGCCGCAAACAAGAGGTAAAAGGCAAAAAAGGAAGAAAGGGGAATCGTTAGATGTCTCTTAAGGAACACTCCCAACTGAAGAGATGGTTAATTCTGTTAAGCGAAAGAACGCCCAAGGTTAAGGTTATGACCCCGCTGAACCGGTCGCGTAACTGGTCACTGGTCACTCAAGCTGGAAGTTGAACTAAGGATCCTTGTGCTTTTATATATCAGAAAACTAAGGATCATTGTGCTTTTATATATTGGAAATATGACTTGTCTCTTGGTAATGTATAATACATACCCGATCTCAACAAGACCTTTGTGTAACGAACTTAGAAAAAAAAAATTCATTTGACACTTAGCTCTGACTTGGAATTGAGTTAGCCTTTAACTAGAATCACTATGAGGGGAGGTTTTGAAGGAATGACGTGAATTTGGGAGGAGAGAGTGTAAGAAGAAGTGTAAAGTGTGCGAGGATAAAAGGATCCAAGAGGGTTCCATTCGGGACCCCCAACCTAGCCAACGCAACTAAGTTTGCAAAGCAGTTTTGGCTACCGCATGCAATGCGGCATCAGCTTACATATGGCATGAAAGAAGGGTAAAGGTTACAAGAGGTAGTTTCCAAACGTTGCAGGAGAAGTTTATGAACGTTGCAGTGGCAGTTTATGAACATGGCTGAAATATTAGTAACTGTATTATGGATATCTAATTTGTAATTGACATAGAATAGCTAGTATAAATAAGCGCAGGTTAGATGTCAAAGGATAGTTTTGTCATTGTGAAAATTTCTCTAAGAGGTTGGAGTTCCCTTGAATGAACCCTATACTATGTTGTTATTACTATCATTACTATGTGCCTGCTATGTTCCTTTGAAACCCATCTACCATTTCTCTCTCTTCTCTTCTACCCTCTTGCTACAATTATCCTGATAACAATTCTGCCGACTCCATGTCTGCTAAATGGTTCATGATTTCTACCTTTATTTCCCAGTTATTCTATACACACTTGTTGCCCTGTTGATCGGTTACTTCTTATTTAAATTTATCACCTCATTTCCTTGTACTTGCCTTGTTTTCTAATTCACAACCTGCACTTTTTGTTTTGACACCCAAATAACTCCTAACATACATTGTTGCCAACCAACCTTAGTTATCAAAACTTCTCTCGCAAACACTTAACATAGTCTAAACAATTTCCACAAGATAGGAGAAAGCATAATAATTCCCTTTGGTTCCAGAATTCCTTGCTAAGTCCCCCACTCACATGGGCAGCTTCTCGGGTACCTAACAATTTGGTATTAGAGCTGATCGTTCCAAATCGCCTTGTCCAGAATACCAGCCCTATAATGGAGCAACGAACAAAACGTTTAAAGGTAGAAATAAATAGGCGGTTTGGGGAAATATCTAAAGCTTTACAAAGGTTGACCGCCAAAGTCCAGAATCATCAAGAAAGGACCTTAGGAAGCGGATATGAGGCTAGAGATCTTAACTAGGAAAGGGCATCAAATGCTAGAAATAATCACGAAGGAAGAATCGGGCAATTAATATGGATTTTCCACGCTATGATGGGATGGAGGACCCTCTCGGTTGGATATGTAGGTGTAATCAATACTTTGCATATCATAACATTCTAGAGGAAGAGAATATCACTCTTGTAGCTTGGAATCTGGAAGGAGACGCAAATGTTGTATCAACTGATGTTTGGGGAGCATTCTCACCTTCCGACCACTTGGGAAAACCTCACTCGGAATCTTTGTGAGGGTTTTGGTCCCCCTAAATTCTAGGACTTCTTTGGGGAACTCATGAAACTTCAACAAAGTAGGATTATCTTTGGTTATTTCAATCAATTCTCAAGGCTTTTATTAAAGTCTGGCTGGTTAACGAACGAGCAATAAGTTGGGTGCTTTATGTCTGGGTTGAAAGATCAACTGAGAATAGATGTGTAGGCTAGCCAATCCCAAGATTTGATGATGGCGGTAGGACTTGCTAGATTGTATGAAGCTCGAAGCACATCAACTCACAACGTGCAAAGCAGTGTTCCTTGCCAAAATTCAACTCCAACCTCTCCTTCAATTTGAACCCCTTTGCCAATAAAAAAATTGACACCAATTGAAATGGTAGAACGTTGAGCCAAGGGACTTTGCTACAATTGCAACGAAAAGTTTGCCCCTAGACATAATTGCAAAAGGCTATTTTTGTTGGAGGGCCTTCATTCAGAAGAGCAAAAAGACGAAACATAATTGACTCCATATGAAGAAGAGGAGGTAGAAGCCATAGAAGAACCATTAGAAATTTCTCTGCATGTTATACACGAGTCCACAACTCCTAGCACTATGAACATGAGGGGAAGACTGACAGAGAAAAGAAAGAATGTATGAGTCCTTGTAGATATTGGGAGTTCTCACAATTTCCTGAGCCAAGACTTAGCCAATCGCCTAGAGATGCAACCCACTATTACTCAACGACTTGAAGTGAAGATAGCAGAGGACAACCAAATCTCAAGTAAAGGGCAGTGCGTTGATGTGGAAGTTCAGTTACAGGGAGTTCAATTTAGGGTGGATTTTTTTATTCTACCTTTACAAGGCGTACACATAGGGTTAAGGGCATAGTGGCTAGTGACTCTTGGCCCTGTCACTTGGGATTTTCTCAACTACACATGGAGCTCACACTACATGGGCAACCCATGTTGTTACAAGGACAAACCCCTAGCAATCCTAAGTTTGTTGATGGAGATTTGGCTTGCAAGGAAATTTTAAAAGAAAAAAAATGGGATTCTTTTACAATTGGTGACCTTTCTAGCGAAGGAAGCTAAGAAGGATGCACCACAAGTGAATAGCTGAATAAATGCTTTAGTCCTGAAATTTTGAGATGTGTTTGATAAACTTGTCGGCTTACCTCTTGACAGAAGTTTCAATCACAAGATCACATTGAAGGACCCTAAAAAAATGGTGGCAGTACACCTATACCGATATCCCCACTTCCAAAAGGCAGAATTGGAAAAAATGGTGGAAGAACCATTGAAGAATGGAATAATTCGAGAAAGCACCAATTTCTTCTCTTCACCCATCATGTTGGTCCAATAGAAGGATGAATTGTGGCATTTGTGCATAGATTATCAAGCCCTTAACTGAGAAACAGTAAAAGATTGTTTCCTTATGCCAACAATTAATGAATTACTCGGTGAATTACATGGTGCGAATGTATTCTCCAAGTTAGATTTGTAGTCCAAGTATTGCCAAGTGCGCATGCACCTGGAAGATGTGAATAAAATGACATTCTGGACCCACCAAGGGCATTATGAATTCTTGTAATGCCTTTTAGCCTCACCAACGCCTTGTTTATTTTTTAAGCTTTGATGAACATGGTACTCTAACCTATCTTTGCAAATTTATTCTAGTATTTTTTGACAGTATATTAATTTATAGTCAAAGCATGGAGGAGCATGTGAATCACTTAAGGGCAATCTTTACACTTTTAAGTGGTTAATCGTAACTTTGAAATATATCTTTGATGTTTTGCTGAAGAAGAACCAAGGCCATGGGTACAGTAGTTAACATGGACAGAGTACTATTACAACACAAGTCTCCACTCTGCCACTAAAACTATTCCCTACAAAATAATGTTTGGACAAGACACCCCAACATTACTCACCTATGTACCCGAAACTTCAAAGGTAGAATCAATGGACAAGGTTCTCCAAGACTAAGATAACATGTTGTTAGAGATAATGGCATACATTCAATGGACACAATCATGAATGAAGAAATATTATGATTTAAAGAGATGAGAAATGGAGTATAATAAAGGGGATTGCATGTTTTTCAAGGTTCGTCCATACAAGAACACCACATTGGCCATCAAAAGATCTTTAAAATTGTCTCCCAAAATTTATGGACCATACCATGTAGAAACAAAACTCGGAGCCATCCCTAATAAGCTCAAACTGCCAGAAGGTTCCCAGGAACATCTAGTTTTTCATGTTTCTAATCTAAAGAAATTTGTTGGCCTTTTCACCCATGTAAAAAAAGAATTACCTATCATCCTTGAAGCAACCTTGGAAATCTACCTAACATCACAAGCTATACTAGATGAGTGCATCAAAAGCAAACAAGTAAAAGTCTTGCTACACTGCCAAAGGGTGACTCCTACAAATGCTTTTTGGGTATCTAAGGAAAAGTTGCAAAGATAATTCAATCACCTGTAGCTTGTAGACAAGATTGCTTATAAGGGGGATTGGTTGTCATGTTCCATTTAGGACCCCTAACCTATTTAATGCAACTAAGTTTGCAAAGTAGTTCTAGCTATCACATGCAATGCCACATTAGCTTACAAATGGCATTATAATAGGCAGTTAAAGTTACAAAAGGCAATTTCTAAACATTGCAAGAGAAGTTTATGAATGTTGCAGCAAGAATTTATAAATGTGGTTGAAATATTAACAACTGTAGTATGAATATGTGATTGTAACTGGCACAATATAACCAGTATAAATAAGCACATGCTAGATGTTAAAGGATAAGCTTGTCATTGTGAAAGTTTCTCTAGGAGGTTGGAGTTCCCTCGAATGAACCTTCTACTATGTTGTTATTAATATTATTACTATGTACCTACTACATTCCTTTGAAACCTATCTTCCATTTCGCTTTCTTCTCTTCCATTCTCTTGTTACAATTATCCCAGTAACAATTCTTCTGACTCCATGTTTGCTAAATAGGTGCATGATTTCCACCTTTCTTTCCTAATTATTCTATACACACTCATTGCGTTGCTAATTGATACTTTTTCTTTAAGTTTATCACTACGTTTTCCCGTGCTTGCCTTGTTTTCTAATTCACAACTTGCATTCTTTGTTTTGACACCTAAATAAGTCTTAACCTATACATTGTTGCCAACCAACCTTAGTTATCAAAACTTCTCTCCCAAACACTTAGTGTAGTCTAAAAATCCCTACAACCCTCATTGATTTGCACAAGATAGGTAGAAGAAAGCATAATAATCCCTTTTGGTTTCAAAATTCCTTGCTAAGTCTCCCATTCACATGGGTAGCTTTTCGTGTATCTAACAAGGTCTCTTTATATAAGTGTTTGCCTTTTCTCGAGAATTTAATGCAACATTGTTTACACCTTTAAAGCATAGTTATAAATGTGTAAATGTTACTTAAAATATGAAATAAGTTCATATACTTCTATTTCCAAATCCAAGATATTCACGTTAAGATTGACATTATAACAATAAAGATTGGATCATAACAATAGTTTAATTTAATAGTGCATCCATTACAATTGAAAACAATTAGTAATGTTCCTCTAATAGTGAGGACAATTACATTTAAGCAAAATCGAATACACGAGAATATTAAGGAAACAAATAGGCACCACTTGAGTGAATGACTCAATAACAAAAGGAATTAGGTAAGCCAATTCCGTATTCACATGACCAATTTGATGACCTATACTGCTAGTCCAACACATGGGAGTCTAACTCATGCTTGTTCAACCAACCCATCAGCTTGTATTGCCAATTTGAAACATTCTCCTCTGCCTAATTTGGCAACACCTTCGTTGCCTTTAGGTAATTAAGGCTAGACTTATACTTGTACAACTAGTCCATTGGCTTGTATTACCAATCTAAAAACCCAACTTGTACTCGAACAACTTGCATATTGGTTTGTAGAGTTGTTATGTGCCTTAAGTTCTATAATGTCTCGTGAGCCCTCTAATTCACATTTCTGGAAAGGAATTGTCGCTTCAATTATGTCTTGAATGCCTTACAGGTTTTGATCTTGTCATTGTTATTTTTCATCTCATTGCATCTCCTACACCACAATACATTAGCATTTTGAGTGAGATAGTAGGAAACAATTTGTAGCTTAATAAGATCATCACTAATTTAAGCCATGTCAAAATAAAACTTCATATGCCACAAGCAATTCTCCATTTGTAAATCATTGGCTTTAGGGACATCTTCACGAAAGACAATAACAATCACTTTCTTCTTCTTTAAGGTAACATTTTCTTTTTAGAGTTTCACCATGGCTTCTTCCAAATGGGCCATTTGTCCCTTAATAAGAGTTACAAAGCTCTCTAGCTTTACTATTTTCTCTTCCAAAGCAACTATTGTCGAGGCTTGCAACCTTTTTCTTTTTGCTTGTCTTTGTGGATGCAATTCTACTGTAGCTTCTAAAGCATTGATAGTTATCTCTTAGTAACTTAGCTTGCCTCATGAATTAGGCTTTGATACTACTTGTGACAAAGTTAGGGAAAAATTCATTTGGTGCTCAAGTCTAGCTCAAAACTTAGTCAACCTTTAACCAAAATCACCATGAAAGGAGGTTTTAGAGGAAGAAGAAGGGAGAGTTTAGGAGTAAAGAGTATAGGAAGAAGTGTAAAATGTGTGAGGATAAAGGAATTTAATATGGTTCCTTTATATAAGTGTTTGCCCTTCTCTCGAGAATTTAATGTAGCATTGGTTACACTTTTAGAGCATAGTCATAAATGTGTCAACGTTACTTAGAATTTGAAATAGGCTCATCAAATTAAATACTTATATTTTCAACAAGAAGATATTCAAATTAATATTAATGTTATAATAATAAAGATTGAATCATAACAATAATTTTATTTGATAATGTATTCATTATGATTAAAAATAGTCAGTTTAAAAATGAGGACAATTATAGCTAAGTAAAACTGAATATGCAAGAATACAAAGAAAACAAATGAACACTACTTCAATGGATGACCCAACAACAAGGAAAACTAGGCAGGCCAGACCCATACTCACATTACTAATCCAATGATGCATATTGCCAATCTAGTACATAGGAGTCGAACTTGTACTCATTTGGCCAACCTGTCAACTTGCACTACTTGTTCAAAACATATATCCTAAACGTGAGGAAGTACATCTCACAACAATGGGATATGTTATTATTGGGCAGTTCAAAAAATCTATGGATCTAAGTCTAGTTCCATTTGCTTTACAAACTAGCAATATGAAGAAAATATGGAAAATTTATATGCATAACTTTGGCTAGCTCACTAAAACATAGACCTTTAATCTTAAAAGCAAACTTAGTGAACATAGACATGTGAACTTAATTAGATAGGTTCTTGTGACAGATTACTATGCAACAACTCATTAACTTGTGGGGAGTATTAGATACCCAAGAACCTTCCCTATAGTATGTATTTGGTTGGTGCACTTGTGGGATCAATCAAAAGATCTATTGGACAAAAAAAACCGTTCGATGGAGTTTCTTGTTAGAATCACTAAAGCATTTCAGACCTTATGGACAAATGTTCTTGCTCGGTCACCCTTCCTCCTTGTTGATGAAGCTTTTGGAATAACGAAAGAGGATAAATAAACACCAACTCTTTTTTGTTGAAACTCCTTAGTTGGGCAATGGAATTGCATTGGAAAACTTCAGGGCACTATTTTCGTCCTCCTCGACGACTAGAACTGAAGCTATATTGTGTGGGATTCGAATAAGAAAGTACTATAGAATATTTCCTATCCTACTAACAACCACCGGACAATTAAGGATTTCCCATGGTAGCAGCATCACTTTTAGCATTTCTCACGGTCGTACCATAGTTTCTAATAATGGGTTATCGTTTGTTAGGTTTATGGATTGTAATTTTGAGTGTGTAACGTGCTAGTGAGTGACTTGGCGGGTAGTTGAGTATTTATAGTGAAGAGTTATGCTTTGTAAATCTACCTTTTATGAATAGAAATTAAGACTTTTTTTTTTCCTTTGACACTAAGGTGTAGTAGTCACGTAACATTACCTAGTAATGATTCACTTATGAACTTAACATGTATATCATCCTACCAGTCACTTGGATAATTGATATTGGTGAGAGTGACCAATACCTATGATTTAAATTGTTTAACTACATCCTATCCTTGTCCATCACATGCATTATTTATAAGATTATTTGATGGGTCCTCCATTGCAGCTATTACCCTCGTAGGCTTAGCTCAGCCAACTGTATCTTGTCATCTATCACATGTCCCATATGTCACACATTTTATTTTAATATCATTTTTACTACTAAATTAACGTACAAAATAATTGTGTTGCCGTATTCATTATTGATTTTTGCCTTTTCCAAGATCATGCAAGTGACTAATCAAGTTGGGTAAAGCTAGTCAAGGCAAACATTATATTGATCCTTGTACTAAGGCCCTTTTACCTACTTTTCAGTGCCTTATTTCCATTTGAACTTTTTTTTTTCAAAATATAATTTTTGTTGAAAAACTGTATGTAATGTAAACTTTAGCATTAAGTTTCTGGCATAAATGTCTTCATCACACTTCTTATTAGCATTTTATGTTTCTTAGCAAGCATATTTGTTCACCTACTACTTAGACATGCTCACTTTGCCCATTAGTGAAAGAAGCTCCTTTTGTTTTTGAAAGAAATCAAATCATTACTTTTTCTGTTTTTAATATGATCCATATGGGTATGCTGAGGGTTCCACTAGACTCCAACCATGACAGAATCTTGGTATTTTTTGTTGGGGGCTTTTGAAACTATGTTATTAATACCAAACTTTACTTAATACCTTTGTAATTAAAAATGTCCTTGATAACATGTTCCAAATTGTTTTAATCCTTTTTTGGGAATTATTTTTAAATGAAATATATAATATTTCCTTTCAAACTAGTTTGTAAAAAATAAATTAACTTTTTTATCATGGTGTTGAGACTTAAATTCAAACATCTCCCTACACAAAAAATCTAAATCATACTACCCAAATACTTATTTTTTTCTTATTACCTAAATCACACTAAGCGAATACTTCTATTTTTTTCTTTTTAATATTACCATGCATGTAGTACATGAGTATCAAATTTCAAACCTCATTATTAAAGCTCCTATTAAAGAATAATAAAAGATATCAAGATAAGATATGACTTTCATAAAATAAGATAAAGTTTTTAGAAAAATAAGATATAACTAAAATATAGGTTAAATAAGGATTAGACTCTAAATAATTAGAAATATGATAGGAGATTAAATTCAAGAATATGAAGTATTATATTAAGAGACTTAGAGTTAAGCTAAAAGCATCCCAAAATCTAGAGATTAGAAAGAGAAAGATCTTTAACAATTAGTATTAAGCAACAAGCCATTCCTTAAGAAGGCATTCCTGGTAATCATTAAGCTTAGTATTTGACTAGTTTATTGAATTGTGTAGTGATTCTTAAAGACCATTATTCTTAGTAAGAGCAATTACTCGTTTTGATTTCTTTCTGTAATTTATTACTTTTCTTATGGGAAATAGTCAGGATCATTATTACACCATTGATACTTGTCTAGCCATGTTGCTTTATGTTGTTTTGCTCAGGTTTGGGTATTAATTGTCGTTGAACCCATCTTCTCCGAGCATCCCAAAAGCTATTCCCTTGAAGAGTTTTGACTCGCTTAGCAACCGTGAACCACCTAAAATCTCATAGGCTAAGCTTGTAAAATACGATGCTCTTAAACCATGGCAGGCATTCTATGCTTTGGTTTCTCCCACTACGTGTTGTTTTACCAAATTAAAGAATTTCTTCAATATTTCATTTTAACTAATCTTTTAAAAACTTTTCTTTATATTAATTATAGCTCTTATTTATGCTGGATTCCAGGGATCTCAATCGCAAACTAACGTTTACTTATTTTATTACTTTTCATGGTTTTATTTTTATAAAATTAAAATTCTATTAATTTTTTATTTTAAAAAACAGTTTGTAAGATAGAATCATATATTTTATTTTAAAAATTATCTTTAAGGGAATTTAAAAAATGTGAAAAAGCCCTTCACACTACTATTAATAAGCATGCTCTATTACAAAATTAATAGGTCCCCCTTCGTATACATTGGCATTAACTTCTAAAGTTGAGATCAAATATCATGTTTAAAATTTTTTTTTTCCCTTTTTCTTTTCCCCCTCAAGCCGGCAATAAGAAATAAGTATATATTTTATATAGAGATAATTTTTAAGCAAAATTTAAGTAAGGTGAAATACTTCCCAAATCATTTTATTTGATTTCAACTTTAAATTTGAAGAAATCATTGTTCATATTTCTGAATATATAACATTTTCCATTAAATTTTTGTACCAAGTACATAAGAAAAAAGAATGATCGTTACATCCCTCGATTGCAAAAATAATTTAGTTTGGTATGCATGCTGTCAATCCGACAAAATCATGATTAGACATGTTCCAGTCACTTTCATGATTGGGAGAGAACATTCAAGCATAAATACCCATTTAACCACGTGATCCTGATTTTAATTTAATTCCTTAGGCTTTGAAAGTTCCGATTTAATTTTCTGCATCCCCTAACCGAGATGGATCAGGCAATAATCTGTTACGTGCACAACTGGCGCCAAAGGGAAGCCATTTGGGTGATTCTTTGGATGAGTTGATTACAGCAGAGAGAGGACTGGCGTGCCTTACAAGGCACGCTTAAGCCTACATAGGCCTGACTCACGGCTAGTGCAAGTTAAGTAAAGTAAAGTAAAATCTTGTAAGTAACATAATCTGAATTTGACAACCTTCTAATCCACTGTTCTGTTTATCTAAGCCGAAGCAAGTACCCAAACGTGGGCCTAATCAAGCCCAATGTCAATTTGGATAATGCTGGATATGTTCTCTCAGACCATGGGACATCTAATCTCGTAACACGTGCAAGGTGGCTGATCGCCCACCTTACATATAATTTTTTAATCCACATGCCATGAATTAGAATTAGAATTAGACTTAGAATAAATAAATAAAACCCACTTCTTTTTGTCATACACAGCTGGTTTTTCCCTTGCCTCCGGGCTTCATTTAGAAAGCCCATGCTAATATTTTATCTTGCCTTTAAAAAGAAACAATTAACTAATTTATCCGCTTTTCATAGTTGTATTATGCGTCCCAACGAAAAAGGTGAGAAAAAGAAATACTTGTGTTGTCTGCTTGTGGTGTAAATGTTTGGTCAAACCCGTACTGTTCAGCAATCTTGACCCCCCTTATTATTTTGCTTATCATTTTCACTTTGGAGTTTGGGTCTTCGCTTCTTTACATCTGTAGCTTCGCCACCTTGGCCTGGCCCCCACTCTTACATTATTATTAAAAGTACGGCCGGGGAAGTATTCCATGGAAAAATTCTCAGATTTCACAGTAAAAGCAACCAATAGGAACTTGTGTAGTTGTGGAAAAAGGCTATGGATTGGCATCAACTGTGATTACTGGCCCTATCGTGGCTAAAGCTGCAGCAGCAGAATATGTACATGCTTTGTCGTACACCCACGCGCTACTTGTGCGCGGTTCTCTATGTTATGCGTGGGAGCACACTACAGGCTACATAGCGCAGGTCCCAGCCAACGAGGTAAATGGTTGTTTGGACTCATCATAGTGACTCGCTTTTCCATGCGCGTGCCAGTGTCATCCCGGACAAATCATATCATTTAGCTGCGGAAAAAATGCGTGTACCCGATTCTTCATGAAGGCGCGTGAGAGGGAGCATAAATTTCTACGCAAACGCAGAATTTACCATCATCGCAACCAGCCCTCTTGGACTCCGGTCACGTGCACCCTCGGATTCTTCTCTGTTTCACCTCGTCCCTATTGACCCTTCCCATGTGCAGTGTCTTTCAGAAAGGCCATAAGATTCAATGAAATATCGGAAATGCCACTTGTCTTTTAGCTACGAGAAAACGGGCCTCGAGGAAAAGTGGCCACACGGATGGTGATTGGTATTCCCAAGACACATCCATCTTTATGTATGTTGTCTTTGTTTCCTCTGCGTCTATGATCTGGCCACGTTGTCGTCAGAGATTTCGCAACATGGTTCCAGGATTTTTACAGAAAAAGTACGTTCTAATCTTAAGCTGTTCTTTCCTCCTAGTATGAATGTCATTGTTTTCGCAATCTGCACAGTTTTATGCTTTAATAGCCCTCTAAGAAAGAAATCCTAGGGTCTTAAAGTGGGGGAAAAAGAGGAAAAAAAGTAGGGAAAGAAGTTCAGCACATTAAAAGGTGATAAGACTAAAAGAAAGACTAAGAGAAACAACGAACATGGAGTGTTTTTCTTGATGTTCTGCTTCTGTCAGATCCTAGGGTTCTCATAATCTGATCTGGATAGGGCATAGAGGGAAAGAAGGATCGTGTTGGAGGTTGAAATCAGTCTGAATCCGTGAGCTATGAGAAAAAGAAAGCATCATTGAACCAACAATTTGTCAGACACACACTCATTATATGTCTTCTTACAATGAACTGTCTTGTTCATTGTCGTTGCTGAAGCTAATGTCAAATTTCGATTAGTAGTAATATACACATTGGATGCCGAACTTGAAATAAGGAGATCCCAAATTTTAAGAGATTAAGTGTCATGTGTTGGGTATCTCACAGGCATACCCAAACGAGATGAAAAGAGGCTTCAAATGGAAGGGAAAGCGAGTGAAGCTCCTTCTAAAAAAGATTTACCCTTTAGCTTTTGGAGCATATTACTCACAAGTGAAAGCCTCGTGCAAACTGGGACACATGCTGTTTGATTGTGGGTGAGCTGCTCCGCCAAGGCCAAGTAAAGGGCATTGTGGTCATGTGCAATAATTAAATTTCAGGCCCACGGAACAGAACCCTACAGTCTGTCAGTTACGTTTTGCTGAAGACAAGCAGAATTTGGTCACCTTCCATTAAACTCTCTCTCTCTCTCTCTCTCTCTCTCTGCTCTCTCTCACTGTTTGTTTGAGTCTGTATTTCTGTATCAAGAGTCTCAACCATACTACCATACAAAGGTCTTCTTCACCCAATAGTCCCCTCCAATCCATTGACGGTCCCAAAAGCTTGTCTTCTACGTTCAATGACCAGGACACCGGGAGAAAGCATACCGAAGAGAGAAGGGAAGAATGGAATCTGAGAGGACCCATCGTACCCCGAGCACAAATAGCAGCAGCACGAGTGAGCTCTTCATCTGCTTCACTTCACGCCTCTCATCTTCTTCCTCCATGAAGCTCTCCTCCAAATCCATCCTCAGCCCTGGCCGTACCAGAGAGTCTTCTCAAATCTCTCTCTCTTCGTCTCTTAGCAGAAGGCTTAGAAGCAATGGGAGCATGAAGGGTGGTCAGGCCTCGCCGATGTTCCCCACTGGGGGGAAGAAACGAGGGTGTGCTTTCGAAAACCCAGAACCTTCGTCTCCCAAGGTGACCTGTATTGGCCAAGTGAGGGTTAAAACCAAGAAGCAGGGGAAAAAGATTAGGGCGAGATCGAAAAGAAGAGGCGAGACTAGCTTTCGGAGGGTTGAGCAGCAAAATACGAGTGTGGTCACACATGAAGATCTTAACATTCAGAACAATCCTAATGGTCAGTTTCAGAGTCACCAGAATTTACAACACAACCGTGAATGCTTGCCGCATCGGAACCAGAGGTGGGTGCATCTACCAATAACAATTTGCGAAGCTTTGAGGGCCTTCAGCTCTGAGCTCAATTGTTTTCTGCCCTGCCGATCTTCATGCATGACGAGCGAGAGGGCAAAGGAGGAGAAAGCCACAAGATCAGACGCTGGTGAGAGTACTAACGGGAGCTCTTGCGGGGCTGCCTTTGCGAGGTGGCTGGTGGCAATGCAAGAAGGCGAAGGGAAGGAGAGGGAGATAGAGTTGGTGGTGGGAGAAGAAGAAAGTGCGAGTGTCACGGAGAGGAGTCACAGTCTGAGGAGAAGGATGGAGATTTTTGATGGGGGGTTTGACATAAACGAAGAAAGAAATAGGGTCGTGGAGGAGGAAGAGGAAGCGAGGGTTAGTGTTTGTATTCCTCCGAAGAATGCTTTGCTGCTGATGAGGTGCAGATCTGACCCAGTGAAAATGGCGGCACTAGCAAATCGGTTTTGGCAGTCTCCGGTTCAGAAAGATGAGGACGAGGGTGAAGAGGGTGAAGATGAGAATCAGAGAAATGAGAAAGAACGAGAGCACTTGGAAGTGGGTGAAGAAAGACAAAGTGAGGGTGAGGAGGAGGCAAAGGATGAAGAGAATGAGATTTATGAAAAGCAGGTTTCTGGAATTGAAGAACATGAATGCCGAGAAGAAGAAACGAACTTAGCTGAGGGGCAACAACATGAGAATGGAGACGAAAACCCAGAAAGAAGCCCAGAGCTCTACAATGAACGACAAGAACGCGCCATAGAGCAACAAGAAGAAGAAGAAGAAGAAGAAGCAGGAGGAGAAGAAGAAGGAGAAGAAGGAGAAGAAGGAGAAGAAAAGAAGAAAGAAGAAAAGAAGAAGAGGTGAGCCAGGCAGAACCAGCAGAAGAAACTCCGCTAAGTTGTTCTTCATCTGAAGCAGTTGTAGATCCAGAGAACTTAGAGATGGAAGCAAACGTACAGGAACTGTTTCAGGAGAATAAGAATGTCCCTAGTGATGGGACTAAAGCAGAAGATGAAGAACAAGAAGCAGAAGATAAAAATGAAGCAAGCTTTTCCTCTTCTTCTTTAGTGTCCACACAGTCCGAGCTAGAACTAGAAGCAGAGGAAGAAGAAGAAGAAGAAGAAGAAGAAGAAGGAGAAGAAGAAGCAGCAGCAGAAGAGGTGGAGGAGGAGGAAGAAGAAGCATATAGTGAAGCTTTAGCTGAAGAAGCAGATGAAAGAGAGATTCCAGAGAGGCCGCGGGAGTCGGAAGTGGCAGCGACCTATCAAATGTCCGAACCGGAATGTCCCAAATACAACAAATGGGATCCGGGCTTAGAGCCAAAGATCCGAGAAAGTGAAGCGAAGCCAGAGAGAGAGAGCTCGGTCTTGCCGGATTGCTTGCTTCTGATGATGTGCGAACCAAAGCTATCCATGGAGGTCTCCCGGGAGACCTGGGTTTGCAGTACGGACTTCATCCGAGGCCTTCCGGAGAGACAGGTCAACAAAACCAAGAACAGTGATGAGGTCAAGAAAAGAGTCAGCACGGGGGACTCTAGGCCTGCTCGTCCGGCTTACCACTCACTGCAGCCGCCGAGGTCATCGTGTTCGTTCCCTGCGGCGGTGGCGGCTACGGGAACCGGTGCTTCGATGGCCAGCATGATAGAGCAGAAGCTGGTGGGAGCCAAGGGATGCGAGCCGTTCGTGCTGACGCGGTGCAAGTCGGAGCCGAAGAGGTCATCGGCTAAGCTTACACCGGAGGCCTGTTTCTGGAAGAATCGGAAGCTGGAGCCGCACCGGCCGACTACGCTTGGGGTCGGCGCGGCTGGGGTTGGGTTCTGACCCAAGGTAATTATGGGAATCTGGTGAAAAGAAGCGAAAGGAGTGTGCAAGTTCTTACCATGCTTTACTGTACCCCATAGTGTGCTTTTACGGCTCTCTGCATGTATGTAAATCTTAGTTTAATGATTTGCGAGCAATTCGTTTTTCTTTTTTTGTCCCCTTTTTACCTTCTTTAATCATTGCCTTATTTGGGTAATAATTATTCATTGCAAACCTGCTTAATTTCCTGTCTCTCTCTGTGCGTGGATTTTGGTGGATTGAGGGAGCATAAGATGATGGAGAACAGAGTCTGCTTTAAGTGTGGTTGGGGCAGTTTGGAGGCACTCAGGCTGGGATGTGATGGTGTAAGATGATTAAAAGTAGCTGCTAGGTTTAGGTTTAAGGTTTGGTATCTGGTCTAATCAGCCCACCTTCTGTAGTTCACTAGAGCTGCTCTCCATTTATATGTTAACTTCATGGATCAAGGAATATAAGATTGGTTAATCTTTCAATAGCCCAGAAAGCCTATGACTTGGAGATGGTTCCTGGAGCTCAATGGTGATTCTTGTCCCCCACTTTGAGTTCTGTGACGTATAGGGTGCTTTTGTCCGAGGGTGAGACGGCAATATGGTTCAACTGGAATGGTAATTGCATCCGACAAATTAAAGGAGAAGGGGAGGCCTACAGAAGAGAAACTACAGGTCCTCCACCCACTTTTTGGTAATGGTTTCCTGTGCAATTGAGCGACTCCAAGTGCATTCCACTGACCCAAAGTCGAGGAAAAGACATGGAAGGAGGAGGATTCCGCTTAGGTAAAGTCTCGACCCCCAAAGTACAGTTTGCGAAGTTCGATTCAGTCTAGGGGTCATTCCCTTTTCGTTTTTGTGACCTCTTTTTTTCAATCATAACTTGTAGCACGGGGAGAAGAACCCAAGATTTGGTATGTTGGGAAGGAAACCTAAGCAGATACTTAACTGATTTGCTAGCATCCCAATCGAGAAAACATAGTTCTTAATTAAATCACAAACAAAAGTGTTCAGTGCTAGCCACCCAAGCACAGGACTAACTTTCTTCTGGATATTTGGAAAATGATTGGTGGTACATTAGTTTAAATATGATCCGAGTATGAAAACATTACGAATACTACAATTGTTTCCCATGTTCCCCACACGTCCGATTTTTCTCTTGGTTTAGGCTTTCTTTCTTCGGCTTTCTCCCCTCTACTTGTGACAGGTACGACTGATTTTGCTATAAAAAAGATAGCTTCACAGCAGATGGACCAAGTTAGCAATAAGAGTGCCTGGTTGTCCAAAAAAAGTTTCCCTATTTTTAATTACCTGCTCCCTCTTATGATCCCATGTAGTGCGAGTTTCGTCACATGTCCACTAATATATGGCGCACTGTTGTTGTTAATGAAAGCTACAGTTGGGTTTATCGCACTAGAAACTCTAAACTATCCATCTAAAGAGCCGAAAGGAGTTCTCTGTGATGAATCCACTGCTTGAGTTTTCTGTAATACAGATGGGCAGTTCGATTTCCACAACATAGACATGTTTAGCAGGCAGTAGCATGTGAAGAGCGAGAGTAGGTGATCTTTGCAATACTATACTATTTCAGACAAAATGTCTGAGGCTTCTTAGTTCCCAAATCCACTAGAGAGTATTCTACCTCACATTCTTGTCCTGGAATATTGTTAGCTATTAATCATTAATTCTTCCCTTGCCAGGTTCGAGGAGAGAGACGGAGAAAGAGAGAGAGTGAGAAAGAGAATGGTTTGGAAGGAGGAACACTTGGATATGGTCTTGGTCCCAAGTGGGCTATTAATCATGTTTGGCTATCATCTCTTCCTCCTCTATAGATGCCTAAAAGTTCCTGAGACCACAGTCCTTGGCTATGAGAACCACTGCAGAAAAGCCTGGATTGAGAGAACGCTCCAGGTTAGGGAACTCCACCTCTTTCCCACCAAAAATATCGTATACCTCAGCATGATTTAGCTTTCAACCTCATTTAACTGTAATTGGTATTTGCAGGTTGAAATAAAGGAAAGAAACCCTTGTGTAGCAGTGGTATCTAGCACCATATCAGCTGCAACTTTCTTTGCCTCTACTTCTCTGGCTTTAAGCTCTCTAATTGGAGCGTGGGTTGGAACTGTTTCCAAGAACTTCTTCCAGAGTAGTTTCATATATGGGAACAAAAGCGAATCTATGATTACCCTCAAGTATATTAGCCTTCTGTTGTTCTTCTTAGTTGCTTATGTTTCTTTTCTCCAGTGTATAGGGTGCTTAGTCCATACCAATTTCCTGCTGACCATGCCAAACTGCGATGTTCCGGTGGAACATGTGAAGAAGGTAGCGATACAGGGAAACGTTTTCTGGTCAGTCGGTTTTCGGGCAATCTACTTCGCCACCAGCCTGCTGCTATGGTTTTTCGGTCCAATACCCATGTTTGTTTCTTCAGTTACTATGGTGCTAGTCCTGCACATGCTCGATACAAATTCAACTCCTTTTCATCAGTTTCAACCAGCCCAGAGCCGTCGCTTGTTATGTAGGAATGATGATAACTGCAGTCAATATAGTCATCGAGCACCATAAAAGAACAAATCTGTTATATCAGTTACAACGGAGGAAATCAATGGTCAACTTGGATTTATATGGAAAGTGTGTTCAGGACCAGCCAGTATGTAGGACTCATTTTACAACTTGTGCTTTTCTGTAATGAATTTGCCCATGATTTGCAGCATCCACATAGCAGTTTGACAATCTGTAATGAATCTCAATACCTTAGGCAAGGTTTATGCCTCATCAAAATTCCTTTACCTAAAAAGCATCTCAGGTCGGGGGGAAGAGAGAGAGAGAGAAACTTATATTAGCAAAATTCCATATTTAATTTCATGATTACGCCACTATAATTTTCATGAGATCTTTTGTACAAATACCTCCACTTCGACTTTCAGGTTCTCTTCCATTATTGTGCATCATCCGAACCTTGATCTGGCTTGCTACTGCTTACTTCAGTGCTATCTTTGGCACTTGGAGCTGTTGAATTTGGTGAGCCTGACTGCTCATTATCTTTTCTTTTATTTTCTTCGTCTCTAGGGCCTTCCATGAAGGAGTTGATGGCAAGCTGACCAGAATAAAGGAATAAACCTACAGAGTTGATTCCAAAAACAAATGTTGCAAGGTAGCACAAACCGTTTACGATTGTCCTGCCAACAGCAGAAATGACAATGAGCTTTTTCACAAAAGTTAAGATCAATATATGCCGGAAGAAAGCAGTACTAGGAACTACCTTATGGTTATTGTTATCTGGCGGACCTGGAAACTCAGAAGACAATTAATTAGAGTCAGAATCACATAATGACAAATATCAAGACATAGAAACCATCTTCACGACTTTCTTTTCTTCAATAAGCAAGTATATTGAGTTTCAACAAATCAGTATTGATGATGTATCACATGGTTTTCTAGATAAAAGGTGATTTTTCCTGCATTTATTAAGTGAGGCGCAGAAAGATTTGTTTGGTGTATCTATGATACTTATAATATAAAATTAATTCCGTTCTCCAGCCAAACAAGTTCATAATGTGAATAAGGCAAATCATATGGTCAGAGGCCATTTCTGAATTCCATACTAATTGCAAAGCAAAGACGGAAATAACCAGACATAACAACAAAGCACACATGTATTTTGTAGTATTTACAGCCAGGGATAATGTTTAATCCTTATCTAAGCTTTATTAGGCACTTCCTTTGATTCTCTTCACATTATCATCATATATATGTATGGATTTTTACTGAAATTGAAACCTCAGATTAATCTTCTATTTTTAAAAGCATCATACTTCATCCTCTTGCATACATTTCAAAGCTGGAAGGTTGCTGTTGAGTTTCAATACCTGACAACTGAACTTTTTTGATCCAAAGCTGAAACTAGAAGTAAGAAACCAAAAGAAATTGGGGCTATGTTTGGTAGCGATTTCAAAATTATTTTTGGCTTTTTCGAAGCCAAAAACTTACTTTACTTAGTTAGTTTTGCAAAAAAAATTTACTTCAAACATGAAAAATGTTTAGGAAAAAAAGAAGAAGAAGAAAATATATATACCAATATAATTTGTATAAAATTTGGCTACCCCCAGCGTTAGTTTTTTCTTTCAGGTATGGAGTCTAACTTATTATCTACTAAATGATTAATCAGATAAAAAGGAGATGACAATCTGACCATCTTCGTCCTCTTCCATTCAAGAAGAGTGTATGGTGCCCCATTTTGTTTTAATCATCTCGATTTTTTTCACGTGAAAATCAGCTCCACACTTACTTATAGTTTCTCAAAACCAAAATTTTAGAGTTTGTTTTTTTGCAAACACAAAACACTTTCCAAAAGTTTACCAATTCCTAAATAGACCCACAACAAATATTTTTGCAAATATAAGATCCACTGGAAACATTTCGTAACTTCATAATAACATCAAAAATAGTCTGGAAAAAAAAAAAACAGAATTCAAACCACTAACAAAAGTACCTACAGTTTTCTAAGTAGTTATCATAAAAAAAAAAAAAAAAAAATTCTCTTCCTTTTTTCCCCTCCTTTTTGATTAAGGTAAGAATTAGAAAATGAGCCTAACATGTTGAAACTTAAACCTGGCATCTGAAAATCTGAACATTTTAATAAATGAACATATTACAACTATTAGTGACCATACAATCTTAACCTATGGTCAGTCGACACAAATAATCGTATCATGAGAATTAACCATGGACAAGCAGACTAACACAATGTACAGCAGGGCACCTGGAATTCCAGTTGAGTTCCAGGCCAGAGATATATTGTTTGATAAACGCCCTTAGGAAGGAAGTAAAAAGGCTATTAACCATATGATGGTCTGATGAGTAAACTGGAGCGAAGGTATAACACTGGTAATATAATTATTAAAAAAAAAAAAAGACGTATTGCAGGATTGTACCTCGGAAAAATTGATTATCAAGATAAAGAAATATAATTCCGTCTATGCTTGCACTTACTATTCTGTGAGGAAGAATATTAGCTGTAGCCCCCGGCTTTTGAATGATAAACTCAGATAGTAAAGCATATACTTCTTTCAAAACAAGAAGAGCTCAAGTTTATTAAAAAAATCTGCTTTTTAAAGTGCAGAAGGGCAAGGCATTGGCCAAAGTGAATGATTTCTTCATTAAGGGAAGTTACCATTACTATTTCCTTTGAGGGCAAAGGGACATTCTTTCTCTTCTTACAAGTCATGATAGAGAGAATCAGCTAGAATTACAGACGAACATGGAAAAACAAACAAAATTAAAACATTAACTTTCATTTTGATTACCACTATTTTCAAAAAGGAAAGCCTAATAAATGATTTACATTGCTGTAACTTACTAAGCAAGAACCTAAAAATCACAGTTGCGTTTTCGTTAAAATTCAACATTCAGTGGGCAAGAAACATTGAACACCACGAAGAAATAATGGGAATCAGAGAACTAACCGAGAAATTATCTGAAATTGTTTGGCGATTGAGAGATGCCTCAATAGTAGTGGTGAACTTGTAAAGAATAAGCGCAATAACAGCTGCTGATATTCCACCCAAGAATGCCTGAACAGGCGTGGGTGGAGAGTTAGCGGCAACAGGAGCTGACCCCATTGCTTTCAAGGTCTCGACTGCCTCCTCTTTCAACGACTTCTTTTCTACTGAAGATCTAAATTTCTAGACCCGCCAAACCCACTTCATCAAAATCAAAATATAATACCCATGCGGACACACACATACACACAAAAGAAACAGTAATGAAGCAAAAGGCAGATTAATAGAATCAAGTTCCTCGAAGTCTAAACCAAGCAACAGTAACATATAGCAGCAAGGAACTACTAAAGAACCAAGAGGTAATTGGACTTAGCTCCTGACAAGATGAATTCAGCCATAACACCGCATGTTGATATGGACTTGGAACTCCTTAATCTTGCGCTCTGGGCAAGCAATCTCAACATTGGGTTTTACAATTCAATTTTCCTTGTTTGGATTAAGAAAAAAGTTTTTTCAGAATGTGAAATTGGATCCTAGGATTTTCAAGCATCTGTAATTCGATGTTCAAATTTCCCGTAAGGTATCATTTTAGTGACACTACGCACATTAACATTCGAATTCCACTCCTCTACTCCCACCATTAGTCCTCAAATTGCTCCACCTATATTCCTTAAACCTAAACCATAGCAGAATGGCGCACAAAAGGTCAAAAACACAAAAGTAAAAGGAAGAGCAATAGGACCAGTACCAGTTCTTTGGCACGCTTTGCTCGGCGGCGTAGAGCGCGGAAGAGGAAGACAGAAATGGCACCAGTGAGAAGAATGCTGGTGGCGACTTGGATAGTAGAAGGGTCATCTGTTGTTGCAAAAATGGAAGGAGTAGACGGTGGGAGCTCGATGGGACCCTCCTCTGGTGCAGAAGTGGAGGTGGGTTCGGAAGCCTGTGCAAGCAAGGGTTCAGAAACGGGTCGAGGGAGGGCAGAGACATGGCTGAGAGTATTGGGTTTGAAAGGAAAGTGGATAAGAGGAGACGAGAAAAGAGAAGAACTGTGGAGGTGAGAGAAAGGGATGGGGAAGAAGCTCGGACTGAGAAAGTGGTACGACCGAGACTGCAACATTTCGAGGTTGTTGATTATGTATTGTTGATGACTCGTGTCTCATGAATCTGCAGGATTGTTGGAATAGAAGATATCGTGCTTTTGCCGGCGGCACTTCTAGATTCTGCCATTCTTAGTTCCCACCACCTTTTCCTTTCTTTTTTCTAAAATAGAAAAAGAAGAAGATATTTTTACTTATCCGAATTCTCTAGAGGGGGATAAGGGAAAGTGAACCTAATACAAAGGCTGTTTAGACAGAGGGAAATGGATTATTTTCTCATACTTGTTCATAACATGTAAAGAAGTTGGTTGTTTGCAAGAATAATATACCTTGTTCAGTCTCTTTAGGAATTTAGGAATTGAGAATTTTTTGTATATTTACCTTCTCTTTACTTTGTGACATAATTCACCTACGTGGGTATGTATCACTCGATAATGTATATAGAAAGAAAGTTTTATATAAAGTATATGATATTTTATAATTAAATTTAAATAAATAAATTACTTTTTAATTTTTAAATTATCTTTTGGATTGATATTTAAATTTTTTAACACTCACCTTATTTTGCAAGAATACAGAAAAATAAATCATTATTAAGAAGTTCGGATGGTACATGTCATACAATAATGCAAATAGGATACAGATACTGTTTACACTAACTTGATTTATTGCTTACAGCAATTCCTGAAACTTTTCCTGTCATAGGCGCACCATGGGGCAGAATCTCCCAAGATGCACCCATATATAAAATTGGGGACTCGCATAATTACCAAAAAATAATTAGCAGGGGGTAAAATCCTTGTGGGTCAGACATTTAAGCACGATATCCAAGTTCATTCTACTGTCAAATTGCATATCTTGATTGGTCTGCAACACTCTTAGCGCACATTAGATGCAACAGCTTTAGCCCAAAACTTGATTTGTGCCTTCATGTCTTCTGCAGAACCCTTGCGAACATAGTTTGGAACCGGCCGGGGCGAGCTTTGCACGAACCATGCATCAGAAAGATAAGGCCTGCTCACCTTATCTTCGTCCAAATCCTCAGGCTTCTTCTCTTGCAAACCAGGCAGTATTTTAACTACACTTGGGCTCACGTTTTTGTCAAATGTGAAACCTAAGTCCTTGAATCCTTGCACTTCTTCTAATTCAAGATCGCTTAGGCTTTTCCTCAACTTGCTCTGGTTAATCAGTCCTCCTTCAATGTTCCTTGGTGGTCTGTATCTTGAAAGACTGTAACTTTGTCTCATGCTCTGCAGTCCAGAATTTAAGCCACATTACAAAGTGTATAAAGAAGGAATTTCAATAGTTAATTTGTAATCCACTGTCATCAAATCAGCGGAAATGCATACAGTTTTGGCCTTCAAATCAAACCAGATTATAGAACAATACTTCTGCTGTATACTCATAAGCTGGAACGTTTACTATGGAATCAAGGAACTATGCAACTCAGCAAATCTCGAATTTATCTATGATCCTTACAGTACCTTGAGTCGCGGAAGGTTTGGGGGTGCTTCCCTGCTGGACTTGTTCATGTGAGGATGGTTTTGTGTGTCTTGAATTATATCCTCTCTCCCTATATGTGGTGGTAGGGATGGTGTTCTAAGTAAATGGCGCTGCGTTGATTGCCCACTAAATGTCGTCCTTCTGCTATCACTCTCTTTTTCTTCACTTCCCGTAGAAGTTGGTAACTGTTTTTGGGTTTGAAACCAAACCTGATCCAGTCCTTGCAGATTCAACTGGCTCATGCTGTGAGTGATTTCATCTTCCCGAGTTTCTTCTTCCCTCCTAAAACAAGGTGGTGGAGATGGCAGGCGGACCAAATCTGGACGGTCAAAATCATCATCCTCACCTAGCTTCCCTGTTGACAAAGCGTTTGCATCACCTGAATTCTTCACCTGCATCTCCTGGGCAAAGCTTGAGGAGGAACAAATATCGGAATTGCACCTTGACATTCTTGTTCTTCTGTTCAGCGAGTTGTCAAAGAACCAACACTTCTCCACCAAAAGATCCAAAGCTTCCTCCTTTTCATCTCTACTAGAACAGGACTCGAAAGGGTCCTCAATATATTCCATGTATGTCAACTTCTCACAGCTCAACAAGCTAAAAGAATCCAAACACCCATTAATATGTTAATATCAAAACAATCGTCAAATCCCAACTAATCCAAATAAACAATTAGGATGCATATGGGCTGACTGGCTCGGGAAAGCGATGTGGGATGAAAGACCATGTGCTCTTAACTTGGAACGAAGTATATTCCATGTGGAAATAGGATGAGAAATGAGGAGTTTGATGGGTTTCTTGAAGAGAGGGGATGAGAAATCAGGTGGGACGGGTGGCATTTATGTACTACAATAATGAAATATGGGGGGAGGATCGGTTTGCTTATGCACATGACAAGGTCATGCCAGATCACTTCCCATGTGATGGCCTTTTGTTTCGGCAGATACACAGGGTCTTTTCTATTGTTTTTTATTTTTTATTTTTATTTTTGTCCCCATCTTCTGACAGCTGAGGTTCTGATTGTCAATCTACAAGTGAAAATAGCCGAACAGGCAATTTTCTTGCTTTGTTAAGTGAACTGGTGGGCGGTTAGGTGGTTGGAGCTTTGACTTGTAGATTATCTATTTGTCAGGCGGAAATTGAGGAATCCACCTTGAGGAGATTAAGCAAGCATGTCCTGCCCCAACCACAACCACAACCAGCCCATTGAAGCACACCTTGCTTCTTGCTATTATATCTCAATAACAAGTTTGCTCACCTAGAGAGCGGAATCCGAGGAGCAAAGACCAGATCAGCAAAGTCACTCGTCGTTAACATTATTCTCAATTTGACTAGAAAGTCTGTTGAAGTTGGCTAGAAACTGAACTCCAGGTTCTGATTTTTGGGGGCTCGGAGGTTAGCAGGTGGGAATTTCTGACCCCATCAGGTCCGAACTTGCTACTAATAACATGGGAAAATCTTGTCTTTCTCTTGAAGTTCTTTAACTTGATTCTTAATAAGGTACTTAAATATCAGTAGGGAGCAGAGCAAAGCATTTTGCCTCTAAATACCCAAATTTAGAGTCTATACCTTGAAAACATTAAAAAACTAAGCACTGAACTTTTCAATGTGTCTATTCCATCTTTTTTTCCAGTGTTTGTCTAATGATTTGACAGAATGGTTGGTATGTCATATTATTTAATCAAGTGGGAAAATTTGTATGTTGATTAAACTTAGTTTAAAGGCAGATATGGGGATTGTTGACCGTATATCTCTCATTTTTTCCCTCTCTAAACCAACTCCTGAGCTCTCCTCATCATCCTAGACAAGCTCTATACGGAAGGGTGTCACTTCAACACCTGCACAAACTTTCAACCCCATTACGTTATCCGATATGATCCAAAAGCTGACTTTGCCACATAGAGAGATCAGATTACATCCACCACTGCCTTAGCGCCAAGCCAAAATGGCTGTTTCTAGGTCCCCTGATTGAACTTGATGCCAACTTAGACCAACTGCTTCCTTCTTAATCCTATGTTTTTTGAATGCTACGTGACCATAATCCTTATCTTTGAGGAGATGGTGTGTTCCACAAGTCAAGTGCAAGAGTAACGCCATCTGTTACATACTCATCCTTATCTTTGCGGCCAAAATGTTATATATGCAATAAGAATTCTTTGATTAATCATGGGTTAATAGGCTTTTGTGTGTTAACTAGATCACACGTCACAATAAAACCAATTAGCTCACTCAAAAATCAAACTTTCAAAGCTAACAATAATCGTCACACACCTAGTATATATTATTCATTTTCTATTTGTTAAACCGGTAACTTATGGATAATTGCATGAATTTTTTTTTTTTTTTTAAAAAAAGGTGGGTGCTTCCGATATCCATGAGCCAATGGACCTGCCACTTGGTGAATGGTATTGTCAATAAAGGCTTGTTTTCTTGGTTTGATTCTGATGGCACTTTATCAAGAATGTGGTTTGGGGGGAGAAATTTGATGAAGTCCTCGAGACAGTATAGGATGGTCACCATCCACTGCTCTATTGAAGATAACACAAATGAAGTGACAAGCTATTTACTACACTCGTAAGGAACGTTGTTAAGAGAACTACTGTCATCGTAATCCCTGTCAGCATGTGCATGATTGCTTCTATGTACAAGAACTTCCAGGTGATTTCCTAAATAAGAAACAAATGAAGCAAATGGAAGAAAGGGGAAGCTCGGAGCTTACGAGAGTCAGTATAAATGTGTTCAGTTCACGTTGATAGGATCGAGTAAATGGCCTCTGGGTTGGGTAATCTTGGAAGTTCAGCGGAATGAACTTGTTATTCTTGTTTCCCCTACCTATGTTGACAGATTGGAGAAAACACTGTGAGTAAACACTGCTTTACAGAGGAAGACCGTAACCTCAAGAAATCTGTAAGGGAGATTCAACCTTTCTAAACAATTTCATTCACAACCTTTCCATTGGTACAAAAGGTAATATAAGCTGCCGGGCCAAGCAGTACAAAGGATGGACTAGGAACTACTATTGCAAGTTCTTACTGCTAGCTTTAAAACAACAAAAGCATAAACTAACTTAGACATATCCATAGAAAACACGCTACCAGACCCATTATCTTGCCTCCCTTACTGCTCGTCTTTCAGCCATTAATATGCATGTTGATTCTCCCTTCTCCATGTTATCTTCTAGTTGCTGCAAGAAGTCATCTGCCATCTGGTGACTACTTGAATGTCGTCCTGACATGGAGCTAAGTCCACGCTGGCCTTTCTTTGGCACACGTAACATAAACCTTGTCCTCAAGGTTGTGATTAGGAAACTGTTTCCTCATAACTACTACCAGCTCCCCAAGTCACATTTGCTAGAGATAATCCTTCCTTGCTGTTGGAGGATTAAAATATCCAGTCCCACATTGGGTAAGGCGACAGAAGAGCCTGACCTTATAAGCTTCCGCTAACAACCCACTATTGCACAGTTCTGTGTTTTAGTTGGGCCCTTCAATTTCTAATATGGTATCGGAGCCGGCCTTGTGTCCTGCCTACCTTGGTGTGGTCCCTCTAGACTGGTCCCACTTCTCACTGCGCCTAACGTGAGACTGTGGGAGAGTGTTTGAGGATTAAAATATCCAGTCCCACATTGGGTAAGGCGACAAGAGAGCCTGACCTTATAAGCTTCCACTAACAACCCACTATTGCACATTTCTGTGTTTTAGTTGGGCCCTTCAATTTCTAATATGGTATCAGAGCCGGCCCTGTGTCCTGCCTACCTTGGTGTGGTCCCTCTAGACTGGTCCCACCTCTCACCGCGCCCAACATGAGACTGCGGGGGAGTGTTGGAGGATTAAAATATCCAGTCCCACATTGGGTAAGGCGACAGGAGAGCCTGACCTTATAAGCTTCCGCTAACAACCCACTATTCCACAGTTCTGTGTTTTAGTTAGGCCCTTCAATTTCTAATATGGTATTGGAACCGGCCCTGTGTCCTGCCTACCTTAGTGTGGTCCCTCTAGACTGGTCCCACCTCTCATTGCGCCCAACGTGAGACTGCAGGAGAGTGTTGGAGGATTAAAATATCCAGTCCCACATTGGGTAAGGCGACAAGAGAGCCTGACCTTATAAGCTTCCGCTAACAACTCACTATTGCATAGTTCTGTGTTTTAGTTGGGCCCTTCAATTTCTAATACTTATGAACCAGGATTTCAGGTTGCCCTCCCCTAATTCTTTTGTCAAGAATGGCCTTTAGAGTGGCAATAGACCATTAGCTTGGTTTGGAGCTTATCCATTACTCTTAGGTATTTCTTTAAGCATGAAACATAGGATGTATCCTGGTATCAGCGGGTAGTTTCAACTTGTAGGCCACGTATTCCACCCTTTTCTCTTCTTCAAAGGGTCTATAGAACCTTGGACTCAGTTTATGATTTCTTCTAAGGGCAATAGAGGTTTGTCTATAAGGTTGCAGCCATAAATAAACCATATCTCCTACTTGAAACAAAAGGCCATCACATGGAAAGTGATCTGACATGACCCAGTCATGTGCATAAGCAAACCGATCGTCCCCCCATATTTCACTATTGTAGTACATAAATGCCACACGTCCCACCTGATTTCTCATCCCCTCTCTTCAAGAAACCCATCAAACACCTCATTTCTCATCCTATTTCCACAAAAGATAGGTCTACTACTGCGGCCACTGTTACTTGTATTTCAATAATTATAACACTAATATTATGTTGAAGTAATATTACCATTTAGGGCTTGAATATTCTAGACTATTGTGTTTTTACAACTTCTTTGTGATTGAGATTTTGCTACTGTCAAGTAACGTGAGCTCTATCCATAACTTGACAGATACAAGTGCGTGAAAATCGTTGAATCATTGAATATGTGCCGATAATTTTATGTCTTTTGCAGTGAAATGTGCTAGTGTGGCGTCATGCGTGGTATTCATGCCAAGAATTGATTTGTGGACACTGGAGAACATTCATCAAGATACTTGGGAGACTAATTCCTTTTCAAAGAACAATCGAATTCCTGATTCCACACATCCGGTGACGGAGCTCCATTGTGCCGCCCAAAGCGCTTTACATACATGGATCTCCTTTATTGAGCAGGCGGAATCCATATGCGTGTCTACATCCTTGACGATTCTGGTAGGAATGACTCCTCCATGTTCTTTTCCCAAACTATTGAATTGATATGCATATTGTTTAGTTTGCAGGACTTTTACCTTTTCCATTGTTTGTTTTTAGCTTTATGTCCATTCAAGTTCCAAAAATCTATCCCCTTATTGGGCTTTGGCTGTTTTAAAAGCTCAAACCTACACATGTTCATGTTGTGCTAGTGTTGCTGAGGTGAACCGAGAGTGCATCTGGGGAGAGTGAGGCACCACTAGAAGAGCCTCCAGAGTGTAAGGGGAAGGTGGCTCTAGTGAGGCGTTTGCCTTTAGCACTTGTACAAGTGCGTCTAATATCTACTTAGTTTCTTTGTTTGTTTGAATGTTAAATTAAAAAAATAAAGAAAATAAAAATTGCTGTTGGGTATCAACATCAACGAAGGACTCGTAACCTCTTCCCTACTCTTGTTCTGCTTATACAATGCTACCCTCTCCAGGCATTGTTTTATCCTTTCAGTTATTCTCCTCTCTTTACTTCTCTTTTGGGATTTTTTACTTGCTCTCTCTCTACTACCTTTTTTTCCCAAAAAGAAAAAAACTTATATATGGGCTTTTTATTAACGTGTATTTTGACGTCCATCACCCCCCGCCGCCCGGCCCCCTTTTCATTTTCACTGTGTGAAGCATATAACTTATAGTTTGGCACCAATTTTTTTGTTTAAATTTTATGGAATTGAAATTAAGTTTTTATTTTTATTTTTTGGTTCTCTATTTATCTTAGAAACCCTTTACTTCAATCAAAATCTCTTAACAAATAACCATTCCCATCTTTATTCCATTCTTTAAGGTATTTTCATTTAGAAAAAAAAAATCATATTTGGGAAAAAGATTAAATTTGTTGGACTATATTACTGTAGACTATAACTTCATTAGATATCTTTTATACAGAAATAAAAAATTAATAATGCGTCCAGTCCAACAATCACATACACTTGCATTGGAGTGATGGATTAGATTCAAAATCAGGTCAAAATGCTGATTTGGAATGATGAAAATGTCTGTCTTGTTACATTTTGTTCAGTTCTATTCCATCTTGATGTCCATTTTTCTTGTCATGAAGTACATATATTCTCATAATGTTTTGATTTGCACGCAGGCTACTTCCGAGGTTCCTTATATAGAACTTCCGAACAAAATAAGGCAGTTTTTTACAAGTGGCTTATCAAATTGCAGTCAGCCAACCGCTTTAGAGCAGACTGTTCCTCGATT
Source organism: Casuarina equisetifolia (assembly GCA_028551475.1). Classification (NCBI taxonomy): domain Eukaryota; kingdom Viridiplantae; phylum Streptophyta; class Magnoliopsida; order Fagales; family Casuarinaceae; genus Casuarina; species Casuarina equisetifolia. Next base: position 17,547,086 of record CM052354.1, read on the forward strand.
CTCTGTGCAGATTAATGGGCATTTCAACCATGATATGGTGATCAATCTTTCTGCTGCAGAGTTAGCAAAGGATATTGTTCGGCAACTTGTTCAGTTGATTCACAAAAAGTCTCACATCCATGCCAGTTCTTCCCAGGAATACATTTATGCTGATTCTGATGAAGCTCCTCCAGATATTATAGACGAGAGATCAGATCATGGATTAGCCAATGCAGACAAGGTTAAAACACAATATGCTGCCGAATATTCTATGAAATTCCCACAGCCACCCAGCAATAGAACTGTCAAGGGGAAATCGAGCTTGCTGTTAGCAATATCTACATTTGGCTATCAAATTCTACTATATCCTCATTTTGCCGAACTGTGTTGGGTGACATCAAAAATAAAAGAAGGTCCTTGTGCTGACATAAGTGGACCGTGGAAAGGCTGGCCATTCAATTCCTGCATCATTCGTCCTGATAATCCATTAGAAAAGGAAGCAGTTGGTTGTAGCTCGAACAACATTAAAAACAAAGAAAAATCTGGATTAGTTACAGGCCTTATTGCGGTTGGCTTATTGGCATATAGAGGCGCCTACACATCTGTTAGGGAAGTCTCTCTTGAGGTCCGCAAAGTTCTTGAGGTCCTGGTTGGGCAGATCAACGAGAAAGTTCAAGCTGGGAAAGATCGATATCAATATATCCGCATTTTGTCACAAGTAGCTTATCTGGAAGATATGGTTAATAGCTGGGCATGCTCACTGCAGAGGTACACCATTGTTATTGCCATTATTAATCGTGCATAACTATTTTGAGTTTTTTTGAGTTGTTATCTAATAACGATTCCTTCCCTTTTCAGTTTAGAGTTGGATACTCCTACATTAGTGGCAAACCCTAAGTCAACTAGTAAGGAATCTCCAGATGATCAGAAGTCTTATGCGGATAATCAAGTTCAAAGTGAGGAATGCAGGCCAAGTATTTGCGGCAATAGCAGCCATGTGCCTGAAGAGCAGGAGGGAAGCCCTGGAGATGTTGCCGCTGAAAGGATTGAAAGTATCGACTTGAACAAAGGAACTGGCAACTTAAGTTACGATGGGAACAGAGTTGCCATCTCAGGGGAAGGTTCTCCTCGGGGAAATGCCCACTTGGGCAGTTCAAACAGAGATGAACTTCGTAGTTCTCCTGTTGCTTGTCAATTGGTGGGTAAAATGTTGAATGAGCAGAATGGGATGAAATCTGGAGCTCTGGAAGATGGTAAAAATCATGCCATGCCTGGCAACTCTGGGTCCTCAAAGAAGTCTAATGGATTTATGTCGACTGTATCTGTTAACACTTGTGAGAATGATGGTCTTGGTAGTTCTCGTCAACTGGGTGGTGTTAAATTATGTAGCTCCATGGAAGTCTGCTATCAGGCTAACCGCTTGTCCCCAAAAGAAACTGGTGTTGGATTGAATGTTGGGAAGCCAGATAGGAACGATGACAATGTAGATAAAAGTTGCGTTTCAAGCAAGCCCAGTATTTTTAGGGAGAGCTGTGTTTGTTTCTATCAATGTTGTGGTGAATGCCTGTATAAGCTCCAGAGTTTGACCCAGAAAATGGTTGTTCGTGAGTGGGGATTGAACAGGAGTGATGTGAGAGTGGAGGATGTCCACGATGTTGTTGCCTCATTATCTGTGGATCTTGTTTCAGCAGTTAAAAAAATTTATGTGACTGAAGATTTGAGTAACTCATGTGGTGGGGAAGTGAAAGAAAGAAAGCATGTTGAATGTCCGGAGGTGCGGAGTTGTGATTGCCGAAGTTCAGGAGATGGTTGTTTCTCGCCGGTGGAATGTAGTTGTCACTCCAAGAATGTACATGGGCTGGATTCGAAATTTCTTTTCAGAGATGGTGTATTGGTTGAAGTAGAAGCTGAGAAAGACGTTTCTTTTCACTGCAAATTTGAGGCTTTGTGCCTCTGTTCTGTTATAGAGTTGATGGTAAGGACGAAGCAGCGTTTGGATTGATTTGATGTTTTAACAGCGTGGGGTTGCCTTTGATGGCAGTGAGTGCTGCTGCTGGGGGATTTAGGTGTGAAGCAATTTTGAATAGGCAAAAGCAACCCAAATTCTGTGGACTGTTTCAGTGCAGGTGCATTTGTTGGTTGATGGGCATTTCTTCCTTTTTTCTTGAAAGCACTTACAGAAGTGTTTGCTTTTTTTGTCCCTGGCAGGAGCTAATCTACATCATGTAAGTATCATTTTTGGGTTATCCTTCGATTTGAATTTCAAGAGTATCAGTGTATACATCTCGTATTATTTTAATCCATCCTCCATCCTAATATATGTGACACCAATTGTAACTCTTGTTGCTTAGGTATTTTTTTATCTTTTTCCTTGAAAGCACTTGTAGAAGTGTTTTTTTTTTTTTTGGGGTCCTTGGCAGCTGACAGGAGCTAATCTGCATCATATAAGTATCAGATTTTGGGTTATCCTTTCATTTGATTTCGAAGAATATCCGTATCTATATGAATATATATATGTTGATACGGATTGTTGATTTGAATTTGTTTGAGTGAAATTAAGAAGAAGATAATGATGTCATCCTACAGGAAGTCTATTATTTCTTTTTTGTTCGGTTTCTATCTTCCGCCGCGTGGGGGAATCCATCCATCACTTTCACCATTAATGCAAAGCAAATTTAAAACGCGTTTTTTCCATTTGTAATATAACGGCTATATGTTGGAAGTCAAGTGCTCGGCCAATCACAAGATAGTAATTTAACGGCTAGTTAGTTCCCATCTGGCCAATCAGGTGTGGCCGATCGGTCTATAAATATGTATGTTCAGGCAACCTTTTCGCTCAGTTCTGAGAAGTCCTGAAGGAACTTCGTGAGCGAATTGAGGGTTTCGTGAGTGGGAGAAGTCCTGAAGAATTTTGTGAGCGGATTCGGATTGAGGGTTTCGTGAGTGGGAAAGAAGCGTCAAGGAAGGAGCGTTGTTCATAAAGAAGCGGATTAGGGTTTTTGTTTTCCCAAGTCGTGAAATCTTTTGTAGAACAAGATGGTCAATAAGGGGGGGCCAGTAGCATGTGAAAGTAGTGGAAGTTTCACCAGATATACAGGAGTTAGTAAGAAAATTACCTTGAAGTTTCACAAGCCGGCACCCCTCACTCCGGCCGCGGCTTATCGTGAAAGGGTTTGCAAACAGCTAGAGGAAGCCTTTCGCCGTGTCTCGACGGAAGTTGATGAGGGCGTTAAGCCCAAAATAGCAGCAGCATGCACCCCTGCTCGGGTTGCCCACCTGGTTGAGTCGGCAATGTTCAAGAAGATCGGCTGGTCTAATAGAATTAACAAGGCGAAATATCAGTCAGTGTTGTTCAACCTCAAGGACCCTGAGAACCGAGATTTGCGAAGAAAGGTATTGGTAGGGGAGATTTTGCCAGAGGTGTTGGTGACCATGTCTGGGAAGGAGATGGCGAGCGAGAAAAGGCAGCGTGAAAATGTCCAAATCGAATTGAAGTCGCTAAGCAAATGCGTGCACGACGCTGACGAGAAGAAAAAGCCTCCACCGATATGTTCCAGTGTGGTCGGTGCCGTGAGCGCAAGTGCACTTACTATCAATTGCAAACGAGGAGTGCGGATGAGCCAATGACGACCTACGTGACATGCGTAAATTGTAATAACCATTGGAAGTTTTGAGATTAGCATTGATGATGCATGCATGCATGCATGCATGCAGTATTAGCTTTAGCTGTAGAGAGGTCACTGAAGACCAAAATGATTGATTTTTAATGATCATTTGTCATGTAATTAGTATCTTTGTGTAGTCGTCATCTACTAGCCAAATGTGCGTGCTGGTAGTCATCTGAATGGTTCAACTCCTTTGGTTGCCAATGTTTTTTCTTTCTTGGGTTGGGTGCTTTGACATCTATACTGATTCTCGTAATTTCCGAGTTTTTCCCCCCTTTGCTGTCCTGATCTGATCAACTTTCTGAAGGCTTCTTCAAATTATTCCACCCACCCAAAAGCGCATTCTTGATCATATTTTAATTAATTTTCGTTGCTTAAAAAAATAATAAATAAATAAATAAATAAATAAATACATAAATAAATCAAAAATGCCATGGAAACCAAACCTACAAAACCAAGCCCCTTGTTGAGAACATCACCGACCCACTTTTCTTTTCTTTTCTTTTCTTTTCTTTTCCTTTCTTTTTTTTTCTTTTCTTTTCCTTTCTTTTCTTCTTTTTTATTATATATTATTAATGCTGAAATTACCTATAAATAATTACTGGTTTAACTATTAAAGTTTTCATCATCAAGGTGCTTCTTCATCATAAATTACGTATGAACCAACTATCAACCTTTGATTAGATCGAGTGGACAATTACTACTGGGCTTAACTTTAAGTTGTAAAGATAGACAATTACTACGAATAATAAATAAACAGTTGGTCCTTGGTCTCCAAGCTCTCTCTGGAGAGTTGTACTTAAATAATCACTGACGAGTACAGTGATTCAGTATTAATGCACTCCTCCCTGTATTCTTCACCACTCTCTAATCCTCCTCCGCATTCCTTCTCTTTCACTCTCAACCAACCATGGTCCCCTCCTCCGACTCGTTCTCGCAACAGTCAGTGGGCATAGATTTCTTTTGTACTGGATTGATTTAGGATATTCTATGTGCTTCATTTTCTTCTTACTTAAATAACGCATTGTTCAGCATTGCTAATAAAACTTTTACGTTGGTTTTCAGTTTTCCTCTTGCCACAAAAGATAGGTCTTCTACTGCGGCTGCTGTTACTTGTATTTCAATAATATTATGTTGGAAGTATTATTACCATTGATGGCTGGCATGTTCTAGACTATTGTGTTTTTACAACTTCTCTGTGATTGAGATTTTGCTACTGTCAAGTAACATGAGCTCTATATCCATAACTTGATGGATACAAGAACCTGAATGAAAATCGTTGAATCATTGAAAATGTCCCCATAATTATATGTCTTTTGCAGGGAAATGTGCTACCGTGGCATGATCCTCGGTATTCATGCCAAGAATTGATTTGTGGACACTGGAAAACATTCATCCAGATACTCAGGAGCAATCAGTTTGAGCCAATGGACCTGCCACTTGGTGAATGGTATTCTCAATAAAGGCTTGTTTTCTTGGTTTGATTCTGATGGCACTTTATCAAGAATGTGGTTTGGGGGGAGAAATTTGATGAAGTCCTCGAGACAGTATTGGATGGTCACCATTGAGTGCTTTATTGAAGATAACAACAAATGAAGTGACAATCTATTTACTACACTCGTAAGGAACGTTGGTAATAGAACTACTGTCATAGTAATCCTTGTCAGCATATGTTGTGAGAATCAATCCCACATCGGTAAGGCACCTGGGTAAACTACACCTTATTAGTATGTGCTGGCATTTCTAAAGCTGTCTTATTCAAAGTTTTCTTACGGGCCTTTTTTTCTACCCTGACATCGGAGCCATTGGGACTAGCCTGCCTTGATGTGGCTTCTTCCTTCTGGACTGGGTCCCCCTTTCCGTAAGACACCTGGGTAAACTGCACCTTATTAGTGTGCGTTGGCCCCTCTAAGTTCTAGGTGATTTCCTAAATAAGAAACAAATGAAACAGATGGAAGAAAGGGGAAGCTCGGAGCTTACAAGAATCAGTATAAATGTGTTTAGTTCACGTTGATAGGATCGAGTAAATGGCGTCTGGGTTGGGTAATCTTGGAAATTCAGCGAAAACACTGAGTAAACACGGTTTTACAGAGGAAGACCGTAACCTCAAGAAATCTGTAAGGGAGATTCAACCTTTCTAAACAATTTCATTCACAACCTTTTCATTAGTACAAAAGGTAATATAAGCTGTCGGGCCAAGCAGTACAAAGGATGGCCTAGGAATTACTATTGCAAGCTCTTACTGCTAGCTTTAAAACAATAAAAATATAAATTAACTTAGACATATCCATAGAAAACACGCTACCAGACCCATTATCTTGCCTCCCTTACTTCTCGTCTTTCAGCCATTAATATGCATGTTGATTCTCCCTTCTCCATGTTATCTTTTAGTTGCTGCAAGGAGTCATCTGCCATCTGGTGACTACTTGAATGTCGTCCTGACATGAAGCTAAGTCCACGCAGGCCTTTCTTTGGCACACGTAACATACTCCTTCCCTTAACATAAATGTTGAACGTAATGCATTCAACATTTAAATACTACCATAAATGTTGAACGTAAGCTATGTCGGTCATGTTGTCTATAAAAACTACCGTGTGTGCTGTAAAAATGTGAACAGGAACTTTAAAGCCTTTCAAGTCTTTCAATAAAGAGCTTCCTTCCCTTCCTTCCCTTCCTTCCAACTATTTTGGAGACAAGGGCTCCACGTTTAACATCCTCGTACTTTCTCTTTCTCAAACCCATCATACACCTTTCCGCTGCACAATACTTTTCTTTTCACCTAAACCATCCAATTGGTATCAAAGCCCAACTTCAATTATATTAGGCGTTTTGATGGCCGAATCAAGCCAATCTGTTTCACTTCCTTTTCCAGTTTTCCAAGGAGAAAACTATGATTATTAGAGTCTAAAGATGAAAACGTTTTTTTTCCTTTCAAGATTTATGGAATATTGTTGAAAAAGGCGTAGACATCCCACAAGACATCTTTACTCTCTCAAAGAAGTAGCAGAAGAAACTAAAGGAGTTGAGACTGAAGGATGCTCGAGCTCTCTTTATCATTTAACAAGATGTTGCTGAACATATCTTTCTAAGGCTCGTGGAGGCGAAGACTGCTAAAGATGCTTGGGAGACTTTGCAAATAGAAATTTTACTATTCAATGGAAATATGCTCTCCATATTGCCATGAAAGTTGAAATTGATGATTCACGGTTATGGCATAAAAGATTTGGTCACTTTAATTTTCATGGCTTAAAATTACTTCATCAAAAGAAAAGTATATGAAAGTTATATGCTTGGAAAACAATAAAGACTGCCATTCCCTTTTGGAAAGGCATGGAGTGCCAAAGATTTTGCTAGAATTAGTACATACAAATTTTTATGGGTCTATGAGAACACCATCTTTTCAACAAAACAAGTATTTCATCTTATTTATTGATGATTATACAAGGATGACATGGGTATATTTTATGAAAGAAAAATCAGAAGTCTTTGGAATATTTAAGAAATTTAAAAATCTAATTGAAAAACAAAGTGGTCGTTATATTAAAAGGTTAAGAAGTGATAGAGGTACAGAATATACCTCAAAAGAATTTAATAAGTTCTGTGAAGATGAAGGAATTGAAAGACAATTAACATTTATATACACTTCATAACAAAATGGAGTGTCAGAAAGGAAAAATAGAACTGTTATGGAAATGGCAAGATCAATGTTGAAAGAAAAAGGTTTGTTAATAACTTTTTGGGCTGAAGCTGTATACACTGCAATTTATTTACTTAATAGATGTCCAACTAAAGTAGTAAAGAATAAAACTCCAGTTGAAGCTTGGACAGGAAGAAAACTATCAGCAAAACATCTTAAAGTCATTGGTTGTATATGTTATGTGCATATACCTAAAGAAAAAAGAAGAAAGCTTGATGATAAAACTGAAAAAGGTATATTCTTAGGCTATAGTGATCAATTAAAAGGATATCGAATTTATAGCCTAAGAACAAAGAAATTAATAATCAGTAGAGACATTGAATTTGATGAAAATGCAAAATAGAACTGGGAAGAAGAAAAAGTTGAAAAGAAAAATGTTCTAGTAGCTACTTACATTCCAACAGTTCAGGAACCCATAGAGGAAGTCGCTGAACAAAGAGAAGAACCCCAAATGCCAACAACTCTAGAAGCATTAGGTTTGTCTTCCCCAACTCCACAAGAATCTTCTTTAAGAAGAGTAAGATCTTTAAGAGAAATATATGAAACTTGCAATTTTGTTTCTTTAAAACTAGAAAGTTTTGAAGAAGCAGCAAAACATGATGTATGGAAAAAAGCTATGGAGAAGGAGATTAAAATGATTGAAAAGAATAAAACTTGGGAACTAGTAGACAAACCTGAAAATAAGGAAATTATTAGTGTTAAATGGGTCTATAGAACAAAGTTAAATCCTGATGGAACAATACAAAAGTATAAAACAAGATTTGTTGCAAAAGGATATTTACAAATTCCTGGAGTAGATTATGTAGAAACTTTTGCTCCAGTTGCAAGATTAGAAACCATTAAGGCTCTTGTTGCGTTGGTTGCTCATAGAAAATGGAAAATTTATCAGCTTGATGTAAAATCTACATTTCTTAATGGTTTCTTAGAAGAAGAAATATTTGTTGATCAACCTTAAGGATTTGAGATAGAAGGATCTACAAATAAAGTTTACAAACTAAGAAAAGCTTTGTATGGACTTAAACAAGCTCCAAGAACATGGTATAGCAGGATTGATGAATATTTCATTAATCAAGGTTTCAGGAGGAGTCTAAGTGAGCCTACTCTTTACATCAAAACTCAAGGTAAGTCTAAAAGACTTATTGTCTCTTTATATGTTGATGATATCATTTACACTGGAAACAATGAAAGAATGATACAAGATTTCAAAAATGACATGATAAAAAACTTTAAAATGAATGATATGGGTTTGATGAATTACTTTCTTGGTATTGAAGCAAGTCAAGAAAAAAAAATATTTATTTCTTAAAGAAAGTATGTTGAAAATCTGTTGAAAAAATTTAAGATGGAAAATTGTAAGTCAGTTAGTATACCACTTACACCTAATGAAAAATTTAGGAAAGAAGATGGTTCAAATAAGTGAATGGTTCAATTTACAGAAGTCTTATTGGCAGCTTACTTTATTTGACTACTACAAGACCTGATATTATGTATGCCATAAGTTTACTTTCAAGATTCATGCAAAATCCAAGTGAAGTTCATTTTACAGCTGCCAAAATAATTCTCAAATATATACAAGATACAATGAATTATGGCATTTGGTACAAGACAATTGCAGAACCCAAATTAATTGGATATACAGATAGTGATATGGGTGGCTCAGTTGATGATATGAAGAGCACATCAGGTTATGCTTTCACATTAGGTTCTAGATTTTTCTCTTGGTTGTCTAAGAAGCAAGATTGTGTAGCATTATCTATTGCAAAAGCAGAGTATGTTTCAGTTGCAGAATGTGTAACACGAGCTATATGGCTTTAGAGAATTCTTGCTGATGTGGGTGAAAAACAAGAAGAGCCAACAGAAGTCTTCTGCGACAACAAATATGCTATTGCCATGTCAAAGAATTCAGTGCTTCATAGCAAAACCAAGCATATTGCAGTGAAGTATCATTTTCTTCGAGAAGCATTTACTCAAAAGGAGATCAAAATTAAGTATTGCAAAGCTCAAGATCAAATTGTTGATATCTTCACAAAGTCCTTACCGAAAAACAAGTTCGAGACACTTCGAAGCATGCTTAGAGTAACCGAAAAATGCATTAAGGAGGAGTGTTGAATGTAATGCATTTTTCAGAAAAAGACTAAAACACTAAAGAGAAGACTAGAATACTCTAGAGAAAACATCTCCAGCAAGCTCTAAAGAATTCTATACAAGGATAAACACGGCTGAAGAAAAAAATCTGTAAAGCTTATAAACTTTGTAAAAAATGGTCACTTGTAAAAGTCAATAAAAACGGCTATGTATGTCGGTCATGTTGTCTATAAATACTACCGTGTGTGCTATAAAAATATGAACAGAAACTCTAAAGCCTTCCGAGTCTTTCAATAAAGAGCTTCTTTTCCTTCCTTCCCTTCCTTCTAACTATTTTGGAGACAAGGGTTCCACGTTTAACATCCTTTCGTACTTTCTCTTTCTCAAACCCATCATACACCTTTCTGCTGCACAATACTTTTCTTTTCAACTAAACCATCAATAAACCTTGTCCTCAAGGTTGTAATTAGGAAATTATTTCCTCATAACTACTACTAGCTCCCAAGTCACATTTGCTGGAGATAATCCTTCCTTGTGAACCAAGATTTTAGGTTGCCCTCCCCTAATTCTTTTGTCGAGAATGGCCTTTAGAGTGGCAATAGACCAATAGCTTGGTTTGGAGCTTATCCATTACTCTTAGGTGTTTCTTTAAGCTTGAAACATGAAACATAGGATGTATATGGTATCAGAGGATAGTTTCAACTTGTAGGCCACCTATTCCACCCTTTTCTCTACTTCAAAGGTTCTGTATAACCTTGGACTTAGTTTATGGTTTCTTTCTAAGGGCAATAGAGGTTTGTCTATAAGGTTCCAGCCATAAATAAACCATATTTCCTTCTTAAAAGCTGACTTCTCGTCTCTTCTTATCATAACAAGTCTTCATCGTATCTTGAGAGCTCTTCTTGAAGCTCCCTTAAAATCTTATCCTGCTGGTATAATTCTCTTTCAACAGACTCCACAGCTGTGGCACTTGGTACATAAGTTAACAAGGTCAGAGGATGCTTACTATAAACAATTTCATAGGGGGTTTTCCCAACATTTTCATCTCTTATCCAAGCTTGAAAGGGAGTATTGGGCCACAACTATTGTTCCAAGACTTAGCCCATTTCTATTGGCCCGTAATTGTACATACTTAGACTAATTCATTATTTTATTTTTTGTTTTGGCTTGTATCAATGACAAAACTTGGACTCTTGTAAATTATTCCCTGGAAACTATAAGTAAAACATTGAAAGCCTTTGGGCGTCTCCAATCTTGGTGTTTGTTGTTGTGCTGCTGTTTCCTTTTTGTAACTGGTATTACCATTACTTCAAGCATTTTCTTGTTTGTCACATTTGGATTAATTTTTTTTTTCATTCATTTAAACATAAAGTAGAAGACGGTTTTTTTCCTTGAGCTTGTAATTACGAATCTTCAATACTATAAAGTTGTTTGTAACCTATCAAAGCAAGAATTTACCAATTTATCGTCTTCAATCTATAAATAGTATGCAAATATTTAACACAGTTCAATAACCAACCATGTAATGTTTCAAAACCTTTGATTTATTTATTTTTATCCCCATCCTTTGTATCCTAACAAGGTATGATTTTCAAGTTAGTCTTATTTTTACCAATAAAATGTGTAAGAGTTTCCCTATTCTTTTTTGTTTTTTTTAAAAAAAAAAGAAATTAAACCGCTCAAGTTGTACAAAAAGGACCATTCTTTTGGAAGTTACACTAAGAAAATATACTAAAACGAGTGCAGTACAATCCCATCTACTACGTGAATAGGAACCTTACTATGTAAATAGAAAAACTGTAGTACAATCCCATCTAAAATCATGACGGATAGGCAAATACTAATAAGATGGGAAAATTTATTTGCAAATCAATCTTTCTAGTTGTCCTCTTGATCACTATTTATGATATGTTTCTCTTTCTTTGTCTCTGTCTATGCGAGAAAATAGGAACATTACTGTTTAACTAGGGGAAAAAAAAAAAACTATCTCACCGTATAATCCTACTGAACGATGAAAACTTAAGAAGATGGAAAACATGGTCAAAGCAACCTTCCTAGTTTTCCTCTTCATCACTCTTTATGTTATCTATCTTTGTATCTCTTTCTACCCCTTCATTTATTTAGAGGCTAGAAATTAGTAACATGTCTATTTAAGTGGAAAAGACATAGTTACATCCCAACTCAAAATCATATTGAACGAACAAACCTGAAGAAGATGGTAAAAGTTGTTCTCAAATCAGTGTTTCTGATTGTCCTATTGGTCACTATCTCTGGTATATCTCTCGTTTGCTCTCTGTTTTTCTATAACTGCTTTTATATTCATCCAAAACTTATTTCATGAAACTCTTAATGAAATTTCAAGTACTTTAGTCAAGATGATGCCACTACTAGAACAAATGGTCTTTCGTCATTCTTTGAGCTCCAAATCCTTGATACAACTCTATTAAATCATTTTTTATGTCAATACATGACTTCATATGGAAAATATACACTGACTTCAGTAATGATGGTGCTAGGTTTGGCATCAAAGGTACAGGCAGACAATGCAGGAACGCCACCAGTCCTCCTAGAATGCGATGGAGATTATGATTGTGATAATTATTGTAATCGCCCAAAGTGCTCCAGCTACTGCGATAATGGGAACTGTGCTTGCTTTTGCTCACATAAAGACGGTCAAAGCTAAAGCCCTCGCACCAAATAAATAATGTCGTGGTGATTATGTTGATGTTATTTCTTCGGGTCTGGGAAGCTTCTTACGTATAATACCCTTGAATTATACCTGTATGTGTCATGGTCAATAAGGCATTAATTGCCTAATTTTCATAACGTGAGATGATAATTAAAAAAATCAAGAGTATATGTTCATGTTATGATGAGATTTAATAAAATGTCTAAAATTTTCACAATAACACACAAAACTACAAGCTTGATTTCACAAAACGTGGAAAGTAAACCTAAAAATGCATAATACGATATATGAACTAGATCTATTAATTGCATAAAATAATATTCATGGAGAGCGATTCGAGCCACTTTGTAGCGTTGAAAATGATTTATCAAATTGATGATTTTTATACCGTTGAAGAAGTGTGGAAAACGACTTTAAATAAGTTTAACTTTTGAAATTATTTTGTGGTTTTGACTTTCAAAAAACAAAGCCCTCACAATATTCACTCATATTTTGAGAAAACTACTAAAAATTAAGAAGTTTCATTTTGGATGAATCATAAACTAGGCATGTGTGACTTAAAAAGAGGAAAAAAGCTTAACAACAAAATGCATTTATGTGGTATGAGCCTGCAGAAATGGAAAATATATTGACACCAACTATTCTAAAAATTCAATATATTAAGAATCGCCGATGGTCCCAATAATGTATCTTCTTGAACTTGCTTAATCTATGCTCAAGCATTCAAGATTTTGACATGGTCTCCAAGTCAGCCTCAAGTGGAGCCCACTTACCATGTACTAGAAGATGTGGTACGTGAGGGAGATTTCCTTCACCAATGTGTTACATGAGAAGGTGACAAGCAGCTATAGCAACATCAGTACTACAAAATGCAAAGGTGACATCAGGGGTACCAAATTCTTGTTTTGCTTGGGGTGAGATGGACTAAAAAGGTGATTGTTGGACTGGAGGCATTATTAATTTTTTTAACTCTATAAAAGATACCTGATGAAGTTATAGTCTACAGTAATATAGTCCAAAAAAATTAATCTCTTTCTCAAATATGGTATTTTTTTAATAAGTGAAAATACATTAAAGAATGGAATAAAGATAGGATTGGGTATTTTTTAAGAGATTTTTATTGAAATAAAGGGTTCCTAAAACAAACAGAAAATGGAAAAATAAAAATAAAACTCCAGTTCAGTTCCATAAAATTTAAACAAAAGAATATGTGCCAAACTACAAGTTATATGTCTGACAGAGTGAAAATGAAGAAAAAAAGTTGGACGTCAAAATACATGGCAATAAAAAGAATGGAAAAAGTAAAAGTCCTGTAAACTTAACAATAAGCATATCAATTTGGGGAAATAGTTTGGGAAAAGAACAGGGAGGAGTCATTCCTACCGGGTTTGTCAAGGATGTAGACACGCGTATGGGTTCCACCTGCTGATCTGACTTGCGGTTTAGGAGGAGTGCATTAATACTGAATCACTGTACTCGTCAGTGATTATTTAAATACAACTCTCCAGAGAGAGCTTGGAGACCAAGGACCAACTGTTTATTTATTATTCGTAGTAATTGTCTATCTTTACAACTTAAAGTTAAGCCCAGTAGTAATTGTCCACTCGATCTAATCAAAGGTTGATAGTTGGTTCATACGTAATTTATGATGAAGAAGCACCTTGATGATGAAAACTTTAATAGTTAAACCAGTAATTATTTATAGGTAATTTCAGCATTAATAATATATAATAAAAAAGAAGAAAAGAAAGGAAAAGAAAAGAAAAGAAAAAAAAAAGAAAGAAAAAGAAAAGAAAAGAAAAGAAAAGAAAAGTGGGTCGGTGATGTTCTCAATAAGGGGCTTGGTTTTGTAGGTTTGGTTTCCATGGCATTTTTGATTTATTTATGTATTTATTTATTTATTTATTTTTTATTTTTTTAAGCAACGAAAATTAATTAAAATATGATCAAGAATGCGCTTTTGGGTGGGTGGAATAATTTGAAGAAGCCTTCAGAAAGTTGATCAGATCAGGACAGCAAAGGGGGGAAAAACTCGGAAATTACGAGAATCAGTATAGATGTCAAAGCACCCAACCCAAGAAAGAAAAAACATTGGCAACCAAAGGAGTTGAACCATTCAGATGACTACCAGCACGCACATTTGGCTAGTAGATGACGACTACACAAAGATACTAATTACATGACAAATGATCATTAAAAATCAATCATTTTGGTCTTCAGTGACCTCTCTACAGCTAAAGCTAATACTGCATGCATGCATGCATGCATGCATCATCAATGCTAATCTCAAAACTTCCAATGGTTATTACAATTTACGCATGTCACGTAGGTCGTCATTGGCTCATCCGCACTCCTCGTTTGCAATTGATAGTAAGTGCACTTGCGCTCACGGCACCGACCACACTGGAACATATCGGTGGAGGCTTTTTCTTTCTCGTCAGCGTCGTGCACGCATTTGCTTAGCGACTTCAATTCGATTTGGACATTTTCACGCTGCCTTTTCTCGCTCGCCATCTCCTTCCCAGACATGGTCACCAACACCTCTGGCAAAATCTCCCCTACCAATACCTTTCTTCGCAAATCTCGGTTCTCAGGGTCCTTGAGGTTGAACAACACTGACTGATATTTCGCCTTGTTAATTCTATTAGACCAGCCGATCTTCTTGAACATTGCCGACTCAACCAGGTGGGCAACCCGAGCAGGGGTGCATGCTGCTGCTATTTTGGGCTTAACGCCCTCATCAACTTCCGTCGAGACACGGCGAAAGGCTTCCTCTAGCTGTTTGCAAACCCTTTCACGATAAGCCGCGGCCGGAGTGAGGGGTGCCGGCTTGTGAAACTTCAAGGTAATTTTCTTACTAACTCCTGTATATCTGGTGAAACTTCCACTACTTTCACATGCTACTGGCCCCCCCTTATTGACCATCTTGTTCTACAAAAGATTTCACGACTTGGGAAAACAAAAACCCTAATCCGCTTCTTTATGAACAACGCTCCTTCCTTGACGCTTCTTTCCCACTCACGAAACCCTCAATCCGAATCCGCTCACAAAATTCTTCAGGACTTCTCCCACTCACGAAACCCTCAATTCGCTCACGAAGTTCCTTCAGGACTTCTCAGAACTGAGCGAAAAGGTTGCCTGAACATACATATTTATAGACCGATCGGCCACACCTGATTGGCCAGATGGGAAATAACTAGCCGTTAAATTACTATCTTGTGATTGGCCGAGCACTTGACTTCCAACATATAGCCGTTATATTACAGCTGGAAAAAACGCGTTTTAAATTTGCTTTGCATTAATGGTGAAAGTGATGGATGGATTCCCCCACGCGGCGGAAGATAGAAACCGAACAAAAAAGAAATAATAGACTTCCTGTAGGATGACATCATTATCTTCTTCTTAATTTCACTCAAACAAATTCAAATCAACAATCCGTATCAACATATATATATTCATATAGATACGGATATTCTTCGAAATCAAATGAAAGGATAACCCAAAATCTGATACTTATATGATGCAGATTAGCTCCTGCCAGCTGCCAAGGACCCCAAAAAAAAAAAAAAACACTTCTACAAGTGCTTTCAAGGAAAAAGATAAAAAATACCTAAGCAACAAGAGTTACAATTGGTGTCACATATATTAGGATGGAGGATGGATTAAAATAATACGAGATGTATACACTGATACTCTTGAAATTCAAATCGAAGGATAACCCAAAAATGATACTTACATGATGTAGATTAGCTCCTGCCAGGGACAAAAAAAGCAAACACTTCTGTAAGTGCTTTCAAGAAAAAAGGAAGAAATGCCCATCAACCAACAAATGCACCTGCACTGAAACAGTCCACAGAATTTGGGTTCCTTTTGCCTATTCAAAATTGCTTCACACCTAAATCCCCCAGCAGCAGCACTCACTGCCATCAAAGGCAACCCCACGCTGTTAAAACATCAAATCAATCCAAACGCTGCTTCGTCCTTACCATCAACTCTATAACAGAACAGAGGCACAAAGCCTCAAATTTGCAGTGAAAAGAAACGTCTTTCTCAGCTTCTACTTCAACCAATACACCATCTCTGAAAAGAAATTTCGAATCCAGCCCATGTACATTCTTGGAGTGACAACTACATTCCACCGGCGAGAAACAACCATCTCCTGAACTTCGGCAATCACAACTTCGCACCTCCGGACATTCAACATGCTTTCTTTCTTTCACTTCCCCACCACATGAGTTACTCAAATCTTCAGTCACATAAATTTTTTTAACTGCTGAAACAAGATCCACAGATAATGAGGCAACAACATCGTGGACATCCTCCACTCTCACATCACTCCTGTTCAATCCCCACTCACGAACAACCATTTTCTGGGTCAAACTCTGGAGCTTATACAGGCATTCACCACAACATTGATAGAAACAAACACAGCTCTCCCTAAAAATACTGGGCTTGCTTGAAACGCAACTTTTATCTACATTGTCATCGTTCCTATCTGGCTTCCCAACATTCAATCCAACACCAGTTTCTTTTGGGGACAAGCGGTTAGCCTGATAGCAGACTTCCATGGAGCTACATAATTTAACACCACCCAGTTGACGAGAACTACCAAGACCATCATTCTCACAAGTGTTAACAGATACAGTCGACGTAAATCCATTAGACTTCTTTGAGGACCCAGAGTTGCCAGGCATGGCATGATTTTTACCATCTTCCAGAGCTCCAGATTTCATCCCATTCTGCTCATTCAACATTTTACCCACCAATTGACAAGCAACAGGAGAACTACGAAGTTCATCTCTGTTTGAACTGCCCAAGTGGGCATTTCCCCGAGGAGAACCTTCCCCTGAGATGGCAACTCTGTTCCCATCGTAACTTAAGTTGCCAGTTCCTTTGTTCAAGTCGATACTTTCAATCCTTTCAGCGGCAACATCTCCAGGGCTTCCCTCCTGCTCTTCAGGCACATGGCTGCTATTGCCGCAAATACTTGGCCTGCATTCCTCACTTTGAACTTGATTATCCGCATAAGACTTCTGATCATCTGGAGATTCCTTACTAGTTGACTTAGGGTTTGCCACTAATGTAGGAGTATCCAACTCTAAACTGAAAAGGGAAGGAATCGTTATTAGATAACAACTCAAAAAAACTCAAAATAGTTATGCACGATTAATAATGGCAATAACAATGGTGTACCTCTGCAGTGAGCATGCCCAGCTATTAACCATATCTTCCAGATAAGCTACTTGTGACAAAATGCGGATATATTGATATCGATCTTTCCCAGCTTGAACTTTCTCGTTGATCTGCCCAACCAGGACCTCAAGAACTTTGCGGACCTCAAGAGAGACTTCCCTAACAGATGTGTAGGCGCCTCTATATGCCAATAAGCCAACCGCAATAAGGCCTGTAACTAATCCAGATTTTTCTTTGTTTTTAATGTTGTTCGAGCTACAACCAACTGCTTCCTTTTCTAATGGATTATCAGGACGAATGATGCAGGAATTGAATGGCCAGCCTTTCCACGGTCCACTTATGTCAGCACAAGGACCTTCTTTTATTTTTGATGTCACCCAACACAGTTCGGCAAAATGAGGATATAGTAGAATTTGATAGCCAAATGTAGATATTGCTAACAGCAAGCTCGATTTCCCCTTGACAGTTCTATTGCTGGGTGGCTGTGGGAATTTCATAGAATATTCGGCAGCATATTGTGTTTTAACCTTGTCTGCATTGGCTAATCCATGATCTGATCTCTCGTCTATAATATCTGGAGGAGCTTCATCAGAATCAGCATAAATGTATTCCTGGGAAGAACTGGCATGGATGTGAGACTTTTTGTGAATCAACTGAACAAGTTGCCGAACAATATCCTTTGCTAACTCTGCAGCAGAAAGATTGATCACCATATCATGGTTGAAATGCCCATTAATCTGCACAGAGAATCGAGGAACAGTCTGCTCTAAAGCGGTTGGCTGACTGCAATTTGATAAGCCACTTGTAAAAAACTGCCTTATTTTGTTCGGAAGTTCTATATAAGGAACCTCGGAAGTAGCCTGCGTGCAAATCAAAACATTATGAGAATATATGTACTTCATGACAAGAAAAATGGACATCAAGATGGAATAGAACTGAACAAAATGTAACCAGACAGACATTTTCATCATTCCAAATCAGCATTTTGACCTGATTTTGAATCTAATCCATCACTCCAATGCAAGTGTATATGATATGTAAAAGAAAATTCTGAATTTATAGCAGAAAGCACCGGCCACATCCCTAGGAGGAAATTATATTTACTCAGTTTCAAATGTTGCAACGATATCAAATATTGCTTGAGGTGTGATGGGCTAAAAAGGTGATTGCTGTACTGGAGGCATTATTAATTTTTTAATTCTGTATAAAAGATATCTAATGAAGTTATAGTCTACAGTAATATAGTCCAACAAATTTAATCTTTTTCCCAAATATGATATTTTTTTCTAAATGAAAATACCTTAAAGAATGGAATAAAGATGGGAATGGGTATTTGTTAAGAGATTTTGATTGAAGTAAAGGGTTTCTAAGACAAACAGAAAACGAAAAAATAAAAAGAAAAACTTAATTTCAATTCCATAGAATTTAAACAAAAAATTTGGTGCCAAACTATAAGTTATATGCTTCACACAGTGGTGAAGAAGGGGGGGGGGGGGGGGGGGGGGGGGGTTGGTGTGTGGTGGGAGAAGGGAATGGTAGTAGAGAGAGAGCAAGTAAAAAAACCCAAAATAAAGAGAGGAGAATAACTGAAAGGATAAAACAATGCCTGGAGAGGGTAGCATTGTATAAACAGAACAAGAGTAGGGAAGAGGTTACGAGTCCGTTGATGTTGATACCCAACAGCAATTTTTATTTTCTTTATTTTTTAAATTTAATATTCAAACAAACAAAGAAGCTAAGTAGATATTAGACGCACTTGTACAAGTGCTAAAGGCAAACGCCTCACTAGAGCCACCTTCCCCTTACACTCTGGAGGCTCTTCTAGTGGTGCCTCACTCTCCCCAGATGCACTCTCAGTTCACCTCAACAACACTAGCACAACATGAACATATGTAGGTTTGAGCTTTTAAAACAGCCAAAGCCCAATAAAGGGATAGATTTTTGGAACTTGAAAGAACATAAAGCTAAAAACAAACAATGGAAAAAGTAAAAGTCCCGCAAACTAATCAATATGCATATCAATTCAATAGTTTGGAAAAAGAACATGGAGGAGTCATTCCTACCAGAATCGTCAAGGATGTAGACACGCATATGGATTCCACCTGCTCAATAAAGGAGATCCATGTATGTGAAGCACTTTGGGCAGCACAATGGAGCTCCGTCACTTGATGTGTGGAATCAGAAATTTGATTGTTCTTTGAAAAGGAATTAGTCTCCAAAGTATCTTGATGAATGTTCTCCAGTGTCCACAAATCAATTCTTGGCATGAATACCACGCATGATGCCACACTAGCACATTTCACTGCAAAAGACATATAATTATGAGCTCAAATTCAATGATTCAACGATTTTCACACACTAGTATCCATCAAGTTATGGATAGAGCTCACGTTACTTGACAGTAGCAAAATCTCAATCACAAAGTTGTTGTAAAAACACAATAGTCTAGAATATTCAAGCCCTAAATGGTAATATAACTTCAACATAATATAATTATTGAAATAGAAGTAACAGTGGCCGCAGTATGGAAAGAGGAAAACTAAAACCAACGTTAAAAGTTTTATTAGCAATCCTAAACGTTACTTAAATACCAAGAAAACGAAGGATATAGAGTATCCTAAATCAATCCAGTACAAAGGAAATCTATGCCCACTCACAGGGACTGGAAAATGAATATGCCAAGTTACAAAGAATAGGTGGTGGAAAGCAAATAATAATGTCACTAGAGAGGCATCTAGCTGCGGAACCAATCTTTGCACAGAAAGTGTGCACCATCTGTCACCACAACAAAAGCTAAAATACAAAAATACAAGACAAAGAGAGTGAAACATACTTAATAGTCGAGTTATGCCTTGCAACACATCCCCATGTCCTTCTTGTGAAACAGTGGCCATGTCTATCTTCTGGATTTCAACATTCCCAACAAAGCAGTGGAGAAGGCAAGAAGCAAGGTGCCTTTGGCCAGATCTAGGACTTCCAGCAATCAGTATCCGGAATCCTGCTTTGTTTGTAGATGAAACTGATACGTTTCTCACCAAACTTGTGCCAGTTCTACCACCATGTTGTATCGAAGGTTGAAACCTTGCAGGGTTACAATCGGAACTATCATCAAATGCATCAGAACCAGCATCTCCTCCTAAAAGGCTCAGATATGAAAGCTTTCTCTCTATCTCCTTCGCGATAGTTGCTTCATTAAGAAAATGTTCAAGATGGAACCACCAACGATCAGTAGGCATCTTCTTCCTCTCCAAAGCAGAGACCATTACACTCTTAATTGCTGCTGCAGCTTTAGAAATAGGAAGGGGTAATCCTAGTCCCTCGTCAAGGTAAAGGGAAACAAGCAAAGTGCAAAGTGGCTGCAGCAGACAAGGAATGAGATGTCTAGGGAGAGGAGCAGATACTATATCATTAGCAGCAATCCCTGCTTCTCTGAGGGAGCATGGAGGTGGAGCAGATAAGAGGGCCTCCAGCCAATCCCTCTCCTCCACGGCAAAGGCAGGAAGAGGAAGACGCTTATGACTAGAAGTTTTCTCCCCAGCAGCAGATAAAACTTGTTGCAAAGGGAAATTCCTCTTCAATGCAATGATGGCTGCTTGAGTACACAGAGCCTGCAGATCAGCACCAGCAAAGCCTGGAGTCCTCTTTGCGATCCACTTGAGCAAAGACCCTGTAACTGGTTTTGGCCACCTTTGGGTGTGAAGTGACAAAATGGCAGCTCTGTCCTCAACTAATGGAAGTGGAAAATAGATCTCTCGATCAAATCTCCCAGGCCGTCGTAATGCTGGATCAACAGCATCAGGACGATTTGTTGCACCTATTACTATCACTGAGCCTCGAGATTTCAAACCATCCAATAAAGCAAGCAATGTTGACACAACTGAGCTATGTGTCTGATCTTGCTGCCTTGTACGGCAAGGTGCCAACCCATCTATCTCATCAAAGAAAATTATAGAAGGTTGACATCTTTCAGCAACCTGAAACAAGAGTCTCAGCTGGCGCTCAGCATCACCAACGTATTTTCCTAAGCAATCTGCACCTTTGCGAGCAAAATATGCTATGCGTTTATCACCACGAGCACATGCACCTATCAATGCTCGAACAACATGAGTCTTACCAGTTCCAGGATACCCATGCAAAAGAACACCTCTAGGAGGTGTAAGCCCCAGATTACTAAAGAATTCAGGATATAGCAAAGGTAATATGACAACTTCTTTCATGCATCGAATGACATCTTGCAGCCCAGCAACAGAATCCCAACCCTGAAATGATTTTCCACTGTCTGAGTCTGAGCCTCCAATATACACGGGTGCAATTCTTAACAAGTCTCTATGGAGCCTTTTGCTCTCACGTTTCAAAAACTCTTCATCCTCACCACAGTTCTCCAACCATTTCTCTTCTGCTTCAATGTCCCTTCTCGAAGCATCATTTGAAATCTTCTTCATTTCCAACTTCATCTTTTTTGCCTTCAATTTCTTAATCCGCATTAAATATTGATTACCCTGAGGCTGGAAAAAACGCCGATGATCTGTGCAAGCAATAAGAAATTTGCGATGATCAAAGATGCATCCATTTGCTCGTGCACACGGCTGCATAAATAAGATAAAGACAAATCCTTATAAAGGTTATTCAAGCATAAAATGGTTACCGTCCCCACATAAACAAAAGCCAAAAAGGAATAAAAAAGGGAATGACATCCTAAGACAGAAAACAATAGCCAACCAAGTGGTATGTTTTTGGACACCGATCAACACGACATCCAATGGTGGCTCCTGGCCTCCCACAGCGGGTGCACTTTAAAGCTCTTCCTCTGCAAAGTGCAGCCCTAACATTTTTTAAGCATCCCAAACCAGCAAAATAAACCTGTTAACAACAATCACAAGATATAAAGAGTTACTGTAATATGGTAGTAGACCAAAGTACAAATTAATGAATAGTAATTATGTTAACTGCCTGTAGAAAATCCGTTGAGCTAATTAAAATTAGAAAGGAGAGAGAAAGAGAGAAGAATCCATGTAACATAGATGCTCCGTCCATCCCTAGATAATAGTCCATGTTTCAATTTTGGGATCTCTATAAACTACTGTGTATATCAGAAGGTGGAAAGATAAATATGCTCTTTTTCCAACAAGTAAATAATACATGTTAGAAACAAATCAAGTTTTCAAATAAGAAACAGACCTTAGGAAAAAATTGGAAAAAGAATAAAATAGTCTAATGCTTTTAAAGCCCCGTTAACAATTTGCAACTCAAGAGGCCCAAAGTTGGGATAGAGCATGTATAAGTTGATGAAAACTTAGTGAAAAGACATTGTAATTTATGCTATATACCCGTGTGTTCCATCATGGGACAAGACAAGAACTGGTATAATCTTAATCCATAACAATCCGGTAAGCACACAGCAATCCAAACTACTGAGATCACTGAGAATGAAGAACTTAAATAACTTGAAACTGGAGTTGCTGAATAACCACATTATCAGCATCAGGAAGACCATGACAGTGTATGAAGAACAAAAGCTAAAGAAACCATATCCAAAGCCTTGATTACAAAAAGGTCAGCTTTCAAATACTCACTATTTAGTGCAATCTCCTGATATAGTAAGCCTGCTTAGTGGTCAACAAAGAGAATCATTGCCCAATGTTTTCTTATGAAGGACTAGATATTTAAGAACCCTCTATGTTATTTGGTCTTAATGTGAGTTCTGAAAATGGAGATCAACATAGTTGTCCATCAAATCTAAGTCATATGAAATCAATTTGAGGAGGGCTTTACTTTCTAACAGATGACAGAGAAGTAGTGGAGTAGTTACTATTGCTTTGGCAAAACTCAGCATTGGCCAGTGGCAATGATGGAGTTCCTGTCACAGGTGGGGGGAGTCGACAGAATTTGTGAAATGGTCCAGGGTAGGTTATAAAGCTTATATCACCCAACAAAGCTCCACTAAAGCTGCTGTTTTTGGCAATTGCTGACTATAGGTGTAGCGGTTTAAGAGGCTTCACCATCATTTCAGAAAGCCAAAGGGCTTAGGGGTTTGGCCAATTTAGCTCTTGAGTCGCAAGAATTCTTAGATTCTTTTAATGGAACTGCAAGGTTGGTGTGCCAATGCTTATGGTGTGTCTAGGGAAAGGAATTCAGAGAATCTCAAATTCCTAACCAGCATCGTTGTATGGACAGCAAGAGTGTAACAAAATATAGAGAGGACAGAGACATCAAGCATTAAATTAGAATGAAAAGGGAGAATCTTTGGACGTTAGAAGGAAAGTGGAGAAGTATCAAAGAATAGGATGTTGCTCCTTAGACCCATTTGTTCGGAGATGAGCACAAAAAGGTGGATGCTTGTGAGTTACAAGTCCAACCTAGTAGGAAGGGTTCAATCTCCCCATATGATACCAAGGAGTACTAAACACAAGTCTATCATGATCAGACCATGTCCATCTAGAGAAGGGTTGTGATTAGGTTGTGTGCTTAGAGCTTGATGCAACAGAGTGAAAAGAGGATTTTGAAACGGCCACAAAGCTGAACCCCAATGCAAGGAAGGTCATCCATCAATAAAAGAAGAATTCAGGACTGCCAAGTCAGAGTTTAAATCACCCTGAAAAGGGATAGGATCTATTATCCACTGCTCAGTATTGACAAATTCATAACCCCACTACCTACACAGCAAATTATCCAGCAAAATTAACCAATAAGGGTAATTATAACACATGAATGTGTACGGCTTATATATTATTCTCTGATAGATATATAAGATAGCCATTCCCTCAAGGCAGCAGATAGCCCTAGAGCAACATTTTGTTTCCAATTTATTCATGTTAAATAAGCTCAAAGACTCGAGAAATCTATTTTGATCAACAAAATGAATATCCAATACGAATTTCCATGTATCTCTTAGCTTGCTAATCTTAATACAATAACTTCTTATCTGAACGTTTGGATGGTATGAAAGACAATTCAGTTATACACTAAAGAATAACATATCACTAGCGTCAGTGTGGCATAGAGCACTAGGGCAACGTTTTCCAACTTAGTAATGTTAAATAAGTATGAAGACATCAGGAATCTAAATTCAACCAACAAAAGGAACATCCATCGTGACTTTCCATGTTTATTTAAGATATCCAATCTAAACAAAAATAACTCCATAATTTGAGCATTTGGATGGTATGCGAAACAACACTTATACGATATCTAAAGATCAAATAGTGTTCAAATTAAAAACATTCAGTTTGCCAAAAAGTTTTTGAGGCCCATTATCTTCATTAAGGGAAGAAAGTGGTGCAACATGCAACACGAGCATTCTAAAATGCTGGAAATGCTCATTTGCCAGGTTCTAATTAATTTTAGTTGGTTCCTCTCTTTTTGATGTATGATCAATCATATAACCACTCCAACCTAGACTACCATTAGATGAGTCATCATTAGACAAATAATAGTTTCAATATCCTCTTACAAGAACCATTATTTGGGGAAAAAATATTGAAGAAAAAAAAAAACTTTTTCAGCTGACCAAGAAAGAAAGTAAGACCGCGAAGTCATTGGCTCATATTCTTTCTTCAATAATGACATGAAAAGATTAGAAGGTCTAGCTAGACAGATAACTTACAGACCGAAAGTTTCCTTTACTTGCAGAGGATTTGACCAATTTTCTTCTACATTCAGATTTTAATTCCGTGGTTTGGTGAATGAGAAGGTCATATCCAGATTTTAAATTGTCAACAACTATTTGTTTTCCTAAATTTTCAACACCATTAGGAATCTTAATAAGAGATAACGCCAAATGTTTTCCACAATTTATGGCAACAAAACTTGTCCACTTTCTATGAAGCAACTCAAATCTGAATTCATTAGAAATATAAAATAGCAGCGACAAGAATCCAAAAAGTCTGAAAGTCCAAATGCAATCTTGGCGTCATTATTTCCCAGCGCATGACTGGCTTGCCAGCAGGAATAGCTAACTGGTAGCCCTGCCTCTTGCCACCTGGGTTCACATAACAGATCCACAAAACCTTTTGATTGTTTCAGCCACCAAGACTGAAGCAGGCAAGCAGACCATGGTTAGTAACATGCTACATGTATTTAATCCTGTTAACGGATAAACTGGTTTCTAACATGCATGAAACACATTGTTCTTTCAAAACATGTCTCAAGATGTTACCAGAATCACTTGAAGGATAACCACATCAATGATGTCCAGCAACATGGTATATGCCTTCAGAGTGGGTTATGTAATGAACAGATATCGTATTTTACTACAATACATCAACCACAAGAAATACAATGTGGAGCAGTCCACCTACTAGCTTAAACAAATTTGTCCAATCGTGTGCAGTATTTTTTATTTTTTATTTTTATTTTTTATTTTTTGGTTTTTCTTTTTGGATGTTATAAGGCATGTTGGCAGCCATACAAGTGGTTCTCAAGCCTCAAAGGACCTTAAAAGCGGCAGCTGAAACTCTAATCTCCTAATACACAATCCAGAGCCTAATTTCTTTCTTCGTTAATAAATAGTGTCACAAGACAGTTTCAGAAGTCTTGCTCTTTTGGTCCTCCGGCAAGCTAAATTCTTAGATATGGCTAGGTGTGCCTCAAAGCATAGAGTATGCCATCAGGACTTAAGCTTTTAGATTACTGATGAACATTCAGCTGCTTCAATTCCTTAGTGGAGACGGGAATCTTGCAGCGAGGAAAGTGTTCAGTGCTTTTGGTTACAAATTCCAATACCTTTACATCAGTAATCCCAGCTTACGAGATGCCTAAATGCGTGCCCGTCTGCCAAATCAACACACATACAGGTTGAGTGGTATGTATTGCACAGTGTGTGTATTGTGAATGTAATGATGGCTCAAAGCATCTTCAGCAGGAGGCTACTACACAGATTTGTAGTTGAAATGGAGGTCTTCAAACTTGGAACCGAGTCTACAATAACAGCAAGGCATACCTATAATCTATAGACAAACTAGATCAAAAAATACAGAAGACAATTCTATATAGTTGAACCTATAGGATAACACTAAAATTCAGTAGGAAAGCAGCATAGAAAGCCAAAAATAAAATTAGATTTAGCATAAGATACTAAATGTAATATAAACTTGGAGAAGGAAAATATCATCATGCAAACCATGAAATAACTAAAAAGAGAGTTAAAAGCCACACCTCTGGACTCCATACGGCACAGTGTTGATGAACCCATATTCCAGCAATACCATAACGATCATTTATAGGACCCAAGAGACGTCCAAGCCAACCAGGCTCATCACCAAAGCCATCCCATAAGTCATAGTTAGGTTCCTCTGAACCTGAAGAGCCACTATATGCCTCATTTTCACTTTCGCCCATATCCTGAATTAACCTCTTGGGAGGTTTACCATCAGTCCCTCCCCCACACAATCCGCATCGCCTACCCTCCTTAATAATGCGTGACTTGCCATGAGTATCACTTAAAGCACGTTTAGACTTATCCACCTGCTCAACATTGTCACCTCCCAAAGGTCTATCATCAATGTTAGACAAATCTGCATTCTTCCCATCATGATGCCTTCCCTCTTCCTCCACTTGGTCTGTCAAAATTCCAACAATTTCCATGATATCATTTGGATTTTCTCCTTCCCTCCCATGCTCTAATTGTTCTACTTGCTTATCACTAAGTTCCATAGTTTCCACAGCCTCCTTGCCAACATGTCCCTCCTCTAACGTTAAACCATAAGAGCTTCCTCTCTTCTCTTCCTCAACTAACACTGAAGCATTACCACCCACCATATACCTTTCATTTCCCCCCGGTCTACTTTCCAAAACGGACCCATCATCCTGACCCCTTTCCCTAATAAGCTCCGCTTCCTTTGTCTCATTCTCTGCCATAACCGTACTCAACTCAGTCTGTTTCTCTCCCTCATTCCAACCATTCTCTCTCTCTTCTGCACTACACTCATTCTCCTTCTGCCCTTCACCCACCCCATTCTCTTTTTC
The DNA here is from genome assembly GCA_028551475.1 of Casuarina equisetifolia. Taxonomy (NCBI): domain Eukaryota; kingdom Viridiplantae; phylum Streptophyta; class Magnoliopsida; order Fagales; family Casuarinaceae; genus Casuarina; species Casuarina equisetifolia. Next base: position 17,574,358 of record CM052354.1, read on the forward strand.
TCCTTCACTTAACTCATTCTCTGTTTCTTCTTTACTCGACACATTCTCTGTCTCTTCTTCACTAAACTCGTTTTCTTCTTCTTCCTCACTCAACTCGATCTGTTTTTCTCCTTCTCTCAGCTTATTCTCCTTCTCTCCTTCCCTCAAATCACTCACTGCCTTAATTCTCCCTGGGCCCTTGGATTTCACAAACATAGACGGCCCACCTCCTACATCCCCTTTCTTCTCATCCAATTCCCCCACAACCACATTCTCCTCCTCCTCAATTTCACCTATTTCCTCAAAAAGCTTCCTTTTCCCCCTCGGTGAAGCTCTCTCTTGCTTAACACTCATAGCAACATTCCCACCCCTCGATCTCAACCTCGATTTCCAACTCCCTGGCGTCACAATTGCACCTGCCTCCTCACTCACAGTCGGCGAAGAATGCTTCATCCTCTTCTCATTACCCAATACTACGTTCCCTCTAGTCTTTCGTCTCTTCTTCGCTGGTGGTGGCGAAACATCAAGCAAAACGGGGGCCCGACGCACCCGTGAGCTCCGACGGAGGTCTGCTGAACCTGCCCCATCATCCCCCTCATTCGTTTCCCCGTGGTTTCGGTTATACTCCTCCTCGCATATAGCATCGAGCCTCTTGTGCTTTTTCCGAAGCCGAGGGCCAGACCGATTCGCATTCCTCCCCTTCAACGACGAAACCCCCGCCGCCGACGGCAATCGCATGACATAAACGGCGAATATACCGAGATAAAAACTTGTATACTTGAGACTACAATTATGTATGTGTATATAAGATGCAAATATATGTATAGAAGTTTATGGACCTGGAAAATGATTATTGATCGATCAACTTCTTTGGCCAATTGTGTGTTCTGCAAAGATTAAACTGAGAGGGAAAACATTGTCCAACGAACAAGTGACTCACCGGATGATTGCAACAGAGCAACGAAACCCTAGGATATCAAGGTTTGGTTAAAGATTTCCATTTTCTGTCTCACTATCTACAATGAGCTTGGGCTTTCAGCGAAGATTGGTGGAGCTTCTGGGATTGGATCTCTATGAGAGCAACTCATATCTCTCCAAATTCTCTTTCCGCTATTTCTTAGTAGGAAGACTAGGGCGTGGGCGTGGAGCACCGGAGGGGTTCGTATTGAAATTTTTGTAATTTTCACACACGCGCGAACCCAAGCACGTGTGTTATTGACGGGGGAGAGACAGATCTAGAATGTGCTTTTGGGGGATGTAATTGGAACGCGCCTGGGGAGGAAGTGGGGATTAGGTGAGATATAGAAGCGGGTTTTGATTATTTGGTTTCATTTATTTTCCTGGCAAATGTTGCCGCCAAATATGTAAGAAAGATCA